>JAJJWX010004562.1:1200000-1816396 GCA_023529315.1 Papaver bracteatum
ATGAAAACCACACCAACATGTAATTTTCAAAATTCATGCTTGCACGATTAAGGTGTTAAGTTTTGGATCCAAATATTGCGTTATTCAAGAGATGTCAATCCAATATAATTTGGAATTTGTGCATACCAATCACATACGTCGATATTTTTCGGCAGGGGGCTTAATAACCACCATCTTTATTATTTCAGTAGCTACCATAAATGAATATTCGACAATAATTTAGCTTACTTTAAGCCAACACAATTCTCAAGTATATGCATATATTGAAAAATTCAACCAATCACTGGTACCAGCGCCCGCGGGCATTATATTCTCCTCATATTCAAGTGAGAAGATATTGTAATTGAGAATGTAAATTCGGTACACCCAATTGGAGCACTACCTGTAGCCTCTTATAGAACAATACTAATCTGCTAGATGTGACTGGATTTCCTCTTAAGAGGCAAAAAACTTAAATAAAAGAAAAATAAGAAATTTCACGCCAATCATATAATGACAGCCTACATCAATTTGATTGTGATGGGAGAGAAATTTATATAACATTTAAGTTAATTACACAAGCTTCTGATAGTGTATAGTCTCCCCCTGATTATGGCGAAAAATCTTTTTCATCTCATATACGAAAACTTCAAGTTTCGTAAAGTATTATCCTATTAATTCGATACATATACTTATAATAATTTATGGATTTTAAGAAAACCATGTTGGACAATAGATACTGATTTCAAAAGCCATAAAAAAAATGTCCAAAAAAATTGTAGTTCATACAAATTAAAGATCAACCATGGATTTTATTGGTTACAGGAAAAATATGCAAATAAAATCTCCAATATCGTGACCTCGAGGGCCAACGCGATAATGGTTTAGATTGAAGTTATTGGACACTTTCTTTATCAAAAAAATAAATCAATCAAGATCAATATAGTCACTACAAGGACTAATGATATTGGCTAACAAGTCGGGTGCACCCTTTGATCTTATGTGTCTTTCGGTGTTCCAATAAGTGGAATAATCCGAATTTTGAAAATTATCATGAGGAAACAATAATTGCTCAATATCCCTAAGGAACGCAGCAATTCCTCGTTTTATTGGTATTTGTAATAACGATATTTTATGGCTACATCCCTTTAAGATTGATAGGGAAAAACCAAACTTAATTGGCTAATTGATTTCTTTGAGAAAATATAGAAATCATTATCGTTATGATTTTTAGAGAAAATCCACTTTGTGGTTGTTGAATGGTTTTCTTAGAGAAATAGAAGTCAATAGTTTATTATTTAGTAAAACCATATTTGATGGTGCAAGTTCGTTTTCGAAAGCACACCATATTGGCAAAATTTAGAAAATATGCCAATATATTTTCTCTCATCTTAAAGAAGCGATGGAGAAAATCAACATCGATTAGTTTCTACGATTTACCAAATTTGTATCGACAAAATAAAAAAAAAAGTCGTTTATTGCCATCACAATGGAAAAATCCACTTTTGTGGTCCATGTATGGATTCTTGTAAAGAAATAGAAATCACAGATAAAATCACATGATCTAAATCCAAATGGATAAAGATACCAAATTAATTGGCCGGAGGTTTTTCAACCATGCACGTGATTATATTGCGATAACACCAATCTTTGGTGATTACAATTTCATTAAAGAAATAGAAATTGTAAACTATTTTTTTCTTTCTCTATGAAAAAAAAAAATTAGAGAAGAAAGGAGACCAATTGTATTTGAGAAAGATTGATCACCCTATATAATAATACAACTTAATACAATATGTAAAAAAATTATAAATGGAAAATATTAATAATCAAAAGGAAAATATTGTTGAGGTTTTAATGCATAGTGCTTAACAACCGTCGATGGTAGTTTATTTGCTTCTGTATCCTTTATGAAAACGTACAGTGGATCTTTGTAACCACAAAGCACAAACTCCATCCATGGGTAGTCTCAACTCAACGGAACCTTCACACATCCTCCATCAAAGATCATAAACATGCAAAAATAAACAACAATCAGTTACTGAATAAACAATCAATAAAAGAAAAATATTAAAAGACTATAAGATTGTACGGATCTTCCCATTTTGTTGTTGAAGGAAAAACGTCCGCCAAATCATCAAGACGTATATTTATCTTTAAAACTCTTTTTTTTTCAAGGTTAGGTCAGTTGGTAGAAATTACGTGCCGATGACGTGTTGTAAACTAGAAAGTAGGGGAAAGAGACACAAGATAGAGAGGAAGAAGAAGGGAGAAATTCTATTCATTAATGTATTAAACAAACATTAAAGCCTCTATCTATAGGGCTAGACACAAGGGCATCCCAATAATAAATGAGATATACCCTAAATATTCTTAACATAATTACACGTTTATAAAATTTATATATATATATATTTTTTCTTCTATTTATTTATTTAAAAACATACATAGAGTAAGCCATTTCTTAGATACATAGCAATCATATTAGACATGGGATATACAGTGTCATGTTTAAAATCAGTGTATAGATTCAAGTATAATAAGAAGAAAAAAATTCAAAATCAAATATCAGAGACAAGCCATACCCATACAGACGATATAGGACATCAAATTATCAAATTAATTACAGATCAAACGACATGTACAAAGCAAAAAAAGGACAGAGATTTCATGACCCATAAAAAAAAAAGATCGGTGACATAATCAATCATCACGGTACTAATAAGAGAAATCAAAACAAATCATGGTGATATCAGATTTAGCATACTCAATGTCAAATCAAAAATAAAATAAAAATGATAATAAAATATCCAATCTATCACTCAATAATTATGTAGGATTCTTCAAAGAAAAAAAGATACGTAGGATATGCACATGACTCGAATAGGACAAATTAGTATGTATAATCATAGATTGAAAAGTTAGCATGTACATAGAAACAACGATTAGATGTCACAATCAAAGAAAAATAAGGGGAAAATTGTCCATGAAAGGACGCATGTGAAGAAACGGAAAAAAACCACGCACATTTAGGGGCGACTCAATCGCAATTAGAGGCGACACTAAAATACAAAAGAGGTCACCCAAACGTAAAATTGAGCTACCCCTTATCCGCGATTTTTCAAAATGGCAACTATGCCCTTATATAATCGGTAGCCAAAACCACAATCGGTAGGTTACAAACAATCGGTAGTTTAAAATGAATCATTAGCTACCGATTAATGTATGGATATTTCGGCTAATGTTCCTTTTTATAATCGGTAGTTAATTGGACCTATAAAACTATCTTCCATAATCGGTAGGATATTTGGCTACCGATTATAAGTATCCCCACATCGGACCATTGCCAAATTTCCACTTGGCTCTGCGTGCAGAGCCACCCCTAACCATTTGGTTCGTGTTTGAGACGTAGCCATAATCGGAAGTTTAACTGGTTATATTACCTTCCGATTATAATAATCAGAAGGTTAACTGGTTACATTACTTTCCGATTATAGGTTGTCCCAAAATGAGTTTTTTTTCTAAAATCCTTTTTAATCGGTAGGCAAAGGTGTTACAAAGCTTCCGATTAGGTTTTAACAATCGAGCACAAAATACCTCCCGATTATGAAGGGGCTTATAAGTATTTTTAACCTATTTTGTCTTTTATTGTCGCCCCTAAAAGTGCTAGGGAAAAAAAATCAAGTGCAATAAAGTTTAGGCATACCTTGATGTGCCGTATACGGATTCGCTAACAATCCATTTCCTCTTTCCTTTTCTTTTCGTTCGTTCTTCGCCGCATCGTTCAGTTCGGAAAATACATGGAGCAGATCTAGCACATAATCCAGTGAGATGTAGATTTCTAAGAACTGACTTGAATCGATGATTACCCCAACTAAAAAAAATCAGTGGAAAAGAGCTCGTGCATGATAACGTTTTCAAGGGAAAAACAGAGAGAAGATCAAGAGAATGAGAAACGGTAAGAGCGATTGTATTGTTAGGCAGCAGCTATGTTACATAGAAGAGTATGGTTTATATACAACCATGGGAAAACCCTAACTACCTAGTTGGGCCGCACATATATGGGCCATATCCCCTACAACATAACACATTTTTTAGGTGCACATAATATGGGGCCATTTTTGGAATACCACTTTTTCCAGCTTCACCTACTGGCTGCTGACCATGAATAATGGTTTTTCGATTTCTTGATTAAATCGCATGTCCAAAAGGGTTCATGGGGTCTAAAATGAAAATTACTAACGTGCCCTCACCTTTGTTTATAACAAATCATTTGTGTGGGGATGACAAAGGGCAGTTTTGGAAATCTGACTTTTCTTTTCGTTTTTACCTTTTTAACCCCATTTTATTTAGATGAGATTTTTTATAGTGTAACAAAATTAGGGGCAGTTTTGGATTTTGTAAAATTGCAGCTTCATTTACTGTTGACGCTACAGTTAGGGGTCTCCCCTTTATAAATAGATAGAATAGATGATCTAACATCTTGATTAAGTTGATTCGACAAAAAGAATAAGAAGTATAAGCATGGATTTTAGAGAAGGGAATTAAAGGAAGGAAGAAATATGAGAAAGGGTTAAAACTTTAGGGTCGGGATCATATAACGAACGGATTTGACAAATATTGTTGACAAAACTCGCAAACCATTGGATTAGATATTTCTCACGGCTTAGATTCTTACTGATGTGGTGCCTAACTACCTAACGTTTCTTTTATTCGGCTCATTTTAAGTGGAGCCAAAATATATTTTTTTGTAAATATGGAATTAATATATACTCCTTTATTTTCTCTAACCATTTTTGACAAATCATCATTTATCTAGAAACCTATTATAGGGGCTTCAAGAAAAGAGATTTGGGGGCTCCTAAGTAGAGCTAGCAATCAAGCCGAAACCCGCGGATAAACCCGTACCCGGCCCGTGAAAACCCGAACCCGTCATGACTTGGTTATAAACAAGCCGGGTTCGGGTTAGAGAAATGATGGCCCGTGAGAAAACGGGTTAACCCGTGCCCGTCCCGTGAACCCGCGGGTAATCCCGTAAACCCATGTACAATAATATTAACTTTAATTTTCACCGTTGGATTATCTAGGGTTAATCCTATCCCTACGTCTAAGGTATAAAAACATCAAAAACCCTATATCTTTTCATTTCTTCTTCCTCTTTTTTTTCTTTCTTCTCCCCATATAGTCTTCTTCTGCGGATGATTCAAAATTTCAATTTTCATGGCAACTTTTCTTATGCATCCTAAAAACCAATAGCCATATTAAGATTCATATATTTATTCTATTTGTTCGTTAATGGTAAGTATATGATTTTCATTATTTGAATATTTGTTCGTTGTTGCTTGGATTGTTAACTTAAAGATTCATATATTTATTCTATTTATTCGTTAATGGTAAGTATTATCCATAAATTGAGGCGAAGGTGAAGAAGAGGAAACATGCAGTGAGGAACACAGCAAGACCTCAAACTCGTAACTCAAAGCAATCAAGTTTTAGATTAAAAAATCTCGATTCACTTACATCGAGACCAAAATCATATCTTGGATCTATGGCTGGAACACCAGTTCATCTATCAAGCAGCAGATCACCGCTGCCATAAAGAAGTCAATTGAGAAGATAAAAGAAGATAATGTTAAAAGGGTATGCCATAATTTTGACCCCTCTTTTTCAAGTTTAGTTTCAATTGAAATTTTTTTCTAGATTTTGATTTTTGGTTTTTGTTGTGGTTTTTATTGTCAGAAAAAAAAGGGTACTAAAGAGTAAGTTGCTCAAGGTTTCAATTTTTGCAAATCACTGTCTATTTCTATTCAATTTTGGTGATTTTTTTTTTGGTGAATTGAAGGGAGCAATATGAAGAGATTGTGATTGTATTGTAGAAAGAAAAAACAGGGAAGAAAGAGTTGGTCTTAAGCTTTAATTCTGATTTTAATTAAACAAGCCGGGTAACCCGTGAACCCTCAAGCTTTACCCGTTACAGGCGCGGGTTGAAGAAATGACCACCCGTGAAGAATATCGACCCGCGGGTTTTGGCCCATGTTAACTCGAACCTGTATAACCCGTAACAAGCAAGCCCGGCTCGCCCGTTTGCCAGCTCTACTCCTAAGGATTCAAATATATTACAATGAAGATAAGGGGACCTAATTCATAAGAAAAGTACTAAAATACCCTTAACCTATTAAACATTGAAACCTAAAACTAATTTTTTTTCATTCCTCTCCTTTAACTCTTCCATTTTCTTCTTCCCCATCACCTTCATCGCCTATTTCTTCGATTAATCATCAACTAGATTTTTTGCCCGTGCTACGCACCGGGCTAACCCTAAAACCATCCACTATCACTTCTTTTTCAAACCATATTCTTTGTTTGGTGTGGTTCGGCTCTGCCTCGCCCCGTCGTAGTGCATTTTTGATTTGGTGTGGCTTGGCTCCGCCTCACCCCGTCGTTTGGGGCTCAACTTCGGCACGCTCACATTTCGATACATTTTTTATTTGGTGTGGCAACGCTTCGTCATGTCCCCATCGTGATGCATTTTTGATTTGGTTTGATAGGTCTTTATTGAATTCACTACGAAGGGCTATAAAATGATTCTATAAACTCTCCCTTGAGATCGAACCTTTTAATACATCCACATAAAATATCCGATAAGCCACCTTTTTTATGTTCAGCCAAATCATTTTGAAACCAAATAAACAAACCTTAATTTGAGATCAAAAGTTAATCATAAAATTATTCCCCCACTCTTGTTAATACATGCATTGAAGAAGCACAAACTACAAACAAATATGGTTTAAGAACTCGAAGCACTCAGAGTAACATCTAAAAGAAATGAAAAGAATAGTGACCCCCGGTGAACTCAAAATGGTTTCCACCCAATCTAGATGACATTTCATATATGAATTATAGTTATTACTTATCAAGTATTATCCAAAAGAATTTCAGGACAGGGCAGGCATCTACCAAACATTGAGTTTCTTGTCAGTTTTCAAAACAAACAACATACAGCAATAACAAACAACTTCCATCAATGTTCATGTCATCAACATTCTTATCTATCGTAGAATCCACACCTCTCTCAGCCTTTCCAAAATTACTTCCGCAGCATGAACATCATCAGTAATTCAAGTTAAATCATAACCACCATTTTCATCATTTATTTGTCAAATAACGGAGTTCTCCACTTAACACCATTCACATAAATTTCAGCTGCGTTGATTCTACCTCATTGTAGCCACTACCACCGATCTTATAAACTGTAGAGGTGCTTCCTATTCCAATATCATTGTCTTCAACATCAGCTCCATCCTTGTTCCCCAAATTATCATTTTTGATTCCATAGTAGGTGGCATGAACCATTAGGCCCTGTAAAATCATTGCCCATCAGTGGAATAAAAAAAGAAGTAACTCTAAGAGGTAAGACCAATTATTTGTATACGCAAATTAGACCCGTAACACTCACCGTTCTGATTTCATAGAGATAAACTATTTAAAGACCTGAGTGCTTGAATCTAATTTTCATGAATCTTTATCACCTGCAGTATAAAACAAAAAAAAATAAAAAACAATAGAAAAATCGTAGGAATTAGTAGAGATCTGGGTTTACCAACATACAGAATAGGATTTTATGGTTTTTCCTTTAGCAGAAGTCCCATCTCAAACTCGTACTCGACTCATTGGAATTCAAATCCAAGTGAAAACCCATTCGTGGTATCAGATCTTCTCCTCCCATTCCAAGAACCAACATCAAATACATTGTAACCATCTACTGAAACATCTCTAATGGCGACAAACAACCACCAGAGACACAACTTCAATCGACGTGTGTTTACCAATTCTCTATCTTCGTTGCGGTACTTCGATGCAATTAGGGTTTACCAATTAGAACAAAAATACATAAAATATCTAGGTTGAGCTAAGAATCTTATACTATTTCATACCTCTTTAGTGTATCACAAATATCATATTAACCTGATCAACAAATTAAATGTCAAAAGGAAAACAAATCTTAAATGCTTTTTTTAAGTGAAATTAAAAGAGAACAGTAGAGTAATATTTTGAAGGGGATGTATTTTTCTAATCTACACTCGTAAGTACTGGCTAAAGTCTTTATGATCCTGCACATTGAACACATTATCTTCTCATTCTTCGTCATAAGTTTCTGGTGGTGAATTATTCATCATCAGTTTTCTCTGCTCCTCCATGGATGGCACACTCTCTGCATCAAGCCAATCATTATATTCATACTGACAATCAAAATAAACTTAATCAATCATTTGGGTCAAATTGCACAAACAATTTTCTTACGGTCGAAGTAAAAAATATATATACACTGTATGACTACTTTTCTACGTACCAAGAGATGAGTGCAACATTTAGGGACTATATAAATATATAAGTGCGGCATTCTAAATCTAATAACATAACTTCATGTAAATATAAATTGGAGAAACTCGGTGAGTACTCTCTGTTCATGTTCAAATCACTCTTGAATTACTGATTTTATAGTAAGCCGAATCAAAAAGATGATTTCACCTGCAAGCTCAATAAAGGCATTCATGCACCTAGGAAGAAAAGTATTAAACAAAGCCGTGCTTAATTTGGATCATCCCAAATGAAGGTTTATCTAGTTAACCAAGACGACTCATCCATGGTGCATACGTCATATATAGTTCACCTGATACTAAACAAAAGGTATGCTCTTTCTTTAACGAAATATACATAAATGAAGCAAGTTTCTTAGTATAATTTGGTATTTTCGCCTAAAGTGCCTTGTATAGACTCTTTTTTCACTTTAAAGACATTTAAGAGAAAGACGACTCACATATACATTAATACAATGGAGTAAATTTGTTTTTTGAAATCGAAAGCAAATAATGAAATGGATCGAGAAAAAGACGACATACATTATATGTTAATGCGATATAGTAAATTTGTTCTTTGAAACCGGGTTCAAACCTTGAAAAAAGGATAGGCTTTTGTTGATGCCCAATTTCATATGCCAGTGATCACAAAAGGAAAATTAACAATTGTTGTCATTCTAAAAGAGGCAAGTGAAACATGTCAATAAAATAATAATTCAGGTCAAAAATAAAGCATGAATAAAAGACCATTTATATAGCATGTCACATACCAAATTGAATCATTGACAAAAGGAGAAAATGAATAAGAGAAGAGATGGAACATGTCTAACCTCTAGATTCTAGACCTACCAGAGACTCTTTATTCCCTATTTTTGGTTTAAGTACCAATTATATCAAAATTTGATATTCCAGATTTTTTTTTAAAATCCCCAAATTTAGACGGACCAAAATGAAATGAAAGCATGAATCATAAAGTAAGTCTCAACGGCTGCAAAGTATTAAGTAGATATAACCTTAGCTTACTGGCACTAAACTACCAAACTTAAGATTAACACACACGTGAAGAAAATTCTGGATTTGCATACTTTTTAGAGCACATTCGAGTAAATATTCACGAAAGTATGCAGATTGCACTTTTTATTACCTATACCAAAAAATCTAATTAGCTACAAACTAAATGTACGCCATTTTAGACTAACGTTTCTTTGTTAAAGAGTAACCTGATTAGTAATTTCTGTCGGATCGGGATATTGAATGTTACTTACGATCTAGCAGGGGTATGCACCCATTAATCTGAACCCATGAGCTTCTGCATAAAATGAACATGAGCTTTTGTTGTTTGAACCCATTAATTATTGCATATAGAATCAAAAGAGCTCAAGTATGTTGCTCTTCATACAGAATCAAGCATTATTGATAAGATATAACATATCATAAAACCTTACCGATCATGATTACAAAAAAGAAACATACAACCAAACCAAATGGACTTAATAGATTGCTAATAGCATCAACAGATCCGAACTAAACCATAAAACCGCATTTAAATAGATCAATAATACAATCAGAACACATTCGAGTAAATATTCACGACAGTATGCAGATTGCACTTTTTCTTACCTATACCAAAAAATCTCATTAGCTACAAACTAAATGTACACCATTTTAGACTAACGTTTCTTTGTTAAAGAGTAACCTAATTAGTAATCTCTGTCAGATCAGGATATTGAATGTCACGTACGATCTTGCAGGGGTATGCACCCATTAATCTGAACCCATGAACATTTGCATGAAATGAACATGAGCTTTTGTGGTTTGAACCCATTAATTCCTGCATATAGAATCAAAAGCAAGCAAGAAAACTTACCACTGCTATATCCTTGGAAAAATGAAAATGGGTATAAATCTTATTGGCTCCCCATGTTTAAAAGAACCGAGTCCTATCTAAATTATTTAAGTATGGGTATCTTGAAACAGTAAAACCAATTAGGAACCTAATCTTTATGTTTTAATATAAATTTGGTAGCTTAAGTATGTTGCTCTTCATATAGAATCAAGCATTATTGATAAGATATAACATATCATAAAACCTTACCGATCATGATTACAAAAAAACAACATACAACCAAACCAAATGGACTTAATAGATTGCTAATAGCATCAACAGATCCGAACTAAACCATAAAACCGCATTTAAATAGATCAATAATATAATCATAACTCCGTTAATCAGAGATAGAAGAGTTTCAATTAGACTTACTGTTAGAAAATACGAAGAAGAAACATACAAAGTATCGGAAGACATGAGATAGTTAGAGAGGCAGGAAAATAAAAGATAAACGTAATCACAAATCGGTTCATTGATCAAGATAAATACAGACGTAATCACAAAAAAATGAGAACATGGAGAAAAGAAATTAGGTTTAGGGTTTACCTACAAACTATGAATCGTAATTGATTATATATCATTTTGAAATCGTATTTGAAATACCCAATCTTTATTTCAATCGACGAAACCCTAAATTGAATCTGTTTGCAGCCCACTGTATCAAAAACCCAAGCTTTCCTTTAATCGACTATTCCCTCCAATACAAACACAAAAAATCATCAAAACCCTAATTAACAACCCAAGCTTTCCTTCAATCGACGAATCCCTGCAACACAAACACAGAAAACATCAAAACCCCAATCAACAACATTTGAAGATTAAAATAGATAAATTGACAGTTCATAACCATGTGTTTTTGCAACAGAAAAGTATGGCAGGAGGAAAGTTTGGGAATAAAAACATTTCATGGGGGAAGAACACTGGTTTTCTGCAGATGAAAAGCGCAGAAGAAATCCATACGAACAACCTGTTAGGTATTTTATCTAGGTTATTGATTTTTTTTCTTTTCTTTTTCTTTCCCGGCAAAGGCTGTTTTTTTTCCACCGAAACAGTTTTTTAGAGTTACATTCATTAGATTTGAGAAAAAGTGGAATAGAGAATTTTCAAGGGGGCGGTGACGCTCACCCAAGGGTGGGTATTCTCACCGCGCGACGCATGGCTTAGGGGTTTAAAGGAGTAGATTTTCAAAATGATTCATTATCGATTAACACCACTTAATCCACCCACAATGACTTCAGTAAGATACAAATAAAAAAAAACCCATGTTATTTCATTGGTTTTAATGCATGGATAGGAAGAATCGATCGAATTTGGTTTTTGAGAAAACAGTTTCAGAATTGTCTACGGTTGGGAAAATTCATACTTCCCAACTGTAAACAGCACTGAATTCGAATACGGTTTGGAAAATTTATACTTCCAAACCGTAGGTTTAACTGACTTTGCATACAATGTTGTTTCCCAACCGTAAGTCTTTTACGGTTTGGAGTTCTTAACTCTCAAACCGTATATTTTGGGTTCAAAAATCCTACGGTTTGAAAAAATCATACTTCCATACAGTAACTTCTACCTACGGTTGGTTCGATTGAAGTTTCCTCTCCGTAGGTTAGCTTACGGTTCGAATTTATGGGTTTTCAAAAGAAAAAAATAAGTGATTGGTTTCTTAGTTTTTTCTTTTTATGATCGTCATCTTCATCGTGACGGAGAAGAAGAAGAGAGAAAGAAGAATTATAGGTTTTTTTTATGATCATCATCTTCATCACGGTTTATAAATGAAAAGAGAATGAGAAGATAATATATTTAATTTTTTGTATATGATCATCATCTTCATCATGATTTATGAATGAAAAGAGAAAGAGAAGATAATAAATTTAATTTTATAATTCATGGAGGGTATTTTAGCGATTACAAAAAATAATTGGATATGGGATTTTGTTGATTACTATTTCATAACCCGATTTTGTCATCTTGTTAGCCCTCGAAACCCAATTTTTGGAGCCCCTATAATAGGTTTTTTTATCTAAAACAAAGAAGAAAAACAAAACCCACTGCTCATTAGATCTTGTTGCTTAGAAGAACAAAACAAAAACAGAGCTATAATTGATATGATGATATCCACAAGATAAATTAACTTTATCACCAAAAGTTTTTTAGTCGAAAAATCCCAATGTGTTGATCGATTCTCTAATGAGAAAAAACTCATGGAGTAATGTAATCGGGTATAGGTGCGTATTGTGTTTCGTGACCAGTAACTAAGGGGGATGCTTGGTTGGAGGATTACGGTAGTAAATTGTGAACCTTTTGGACAACTGAGAAGATATCTCTAATTGGGATGCTAAGGGGTTTATAAGAGGAATAATATATGCGGAAAAAGATAGATCGTAACAATGTCAATTACTGGATACAAACATTATGGTCTAATTTTATCACAGAGTTTGAGTTGCATGATTATTTATTTGTTTTTTACATGATATGCTATGTCTTAGATTATCTCAAAATTGTCTTCCATGAAGTTCCATAGTCATCTTGTGAGCAGTTCTGTCTATGGTAAAATTCAGTTGTTTTTAGCCAAAAAGTTACTACAGAAAGGGTGAAGCAAAGAGTTAATTATTTCTTGGATGCCACTAAATATAACTTTACTCCGTGATTGGTAGAGATAAATATTTACTGGACTTCTAATTCATAATGAAACTAAAATTAATAATTGTAGAAAACTCAACTTGGTTTAAACTGTATGCACATATTTTCACTACTCGCCACGTGTCCTCGGATAAACACGTGGAGAGCATGTGACGCGAGGCATCAAAAGATGATGCCGCAGGCATACAACCAAGAGACGTGTACGATCAAGAAGGAGCCCTCATCTAGCAGATCTGATGGCTACGAATCAAGGAGCACCGAAATAAAGCACCACTGCGAAGGATTGGAAACACCCTCGGGCTCACTTTATCCCATCTAGAGGCAGATCCCAGATCGACGGCTAGGACGAAGCTGACTGACACGGACGTGACTGGAGCAGAAGACCGTGGTCTGGCGCGTGCAAAGACCCAACCACCCGCATTAAACACCTTGAGCAGCACACGTGTCAGCCAGCCAACGGAAGAAACGACCATGACTCTTCGGAAATAATGAAGAAACGATGGGGGCATCGTGGAAATCGAAGAAGCTCCGCGCACTGGCACAAAGCACAAGACGATAAGGTTGCAACGACTCCCTCAGTGGACCCCACGTCAGAACCCCTATAAATACCCCTCCTCACTAAGAGAGAGGGGCAAGTTGGTTCGAAAAAGAGAAGAGAGGAGAGAGAATTAGGAAGAGTAAGTAGCTACCTTAATCCCGCTGCCTCAGTTAATACCCCGAAAGTCATTTGACTATGCTTGTAATCAATCTACATATAATAAAACCCCCATTTACCCCGTGGATGTAGGCATCAGTGCTGAACCACGTAAATGTTTGTTTCATTTACATTCCGCACTTTATATTTCGCACTTTACATTCCGCACGTTATATTCAGTTTTATCCATGATTAGTTTCGTACAACCTACGGGTTGCTATCTACTTTGCTGTACGAGCACTGTTAGTGATAAACATACGATTAGACAAGGACGAGTCCTAAGACTCAGAGTCGATGAATCGGCATAATCACTGCGTTTTACGCTTATTACATCTAATCTATGATTTCCAGTATGTGCGAACATTGTCTTTGGAAACGTAGATGCGATCGTGATTTACGTGTTTACAATCTGGCGCTAGAAACAGGGACCCTGCCCCGGTAAAAGATTTATCTTATCCTATGAATCGAACACTCCGGCCGTTCCGAGCATCTCTCTCTGAAAATAGCAGTGCTTTGAGCGTTTTATTTGTCTCTTCAACACTCACAAAAAACACCTGCAGATAATGTCTTTATGGGTCTCCCCACTTGTTATCTAGTAGATCTACATCATCGAAAAACATTTTCAAGCTTTTGTCTTCGAAAAATGAGACGTACTGTTAAATCCACGTCTATTTTGGTAGATCTACATCTTCGAAAGCGTCTTTAAGCTATTATATTTGAAAAATGAAACGCATGGTTAGATCCCGTGTTATCTAGTAGATCTACATCTTCGAAAACATTTTCAAGCTTTTGTCTTCAAAAAATGAGACGTATGGTTAAATCCACGTCTATTTTGGTAGATCTACATCTTCGAAAGCGTTTTAAAAAATAAGCCTCATGGACAGATCCATGTTCATTCCGTATCTTCATCTTACACCTGTCAAAACAGTTTTAACAAATAAGTCTCTGCGTGGACATACCTTTCATCATATCTACGTTTTTTTTGTAAGATGCACCTGGTCGCGGTTAAATTTTGTGAAAAAAGCCGGGGGAATCAAGAGATCTGATACTGCTGAAAAGGGGAATAATAGCCGGATAATCTCTTCAAACCTCCGGTATCTGATTTCCAGAACTCCACTAATGGGTTCCCCTTGAACCACTCCTTTCTTTTGTACGAGGTAACCTTTTCAGAAAATATCAGAAAATGGAGAAGAACAAAGATACAGGAAATACAAGAGTCTCATCAAAAGAAACGCCGAGGACAATACCGGTAATGACTAGGAGCAAGCAGAAGGGAGAAAAGCTCAAAGCCGCAGACAAAACGTAGAATGGAGCAGAAAGCTCGAGGCCTTTGGATGCCATTTCTATTGCAGAGGAAGCTCTAAAGGCCGCGGCAGCCAAAGCCGTAGCTTCAAAGACCTGGGCATCCAAGGGAGGGGACTCCAAATTGACCGCTGCCACCCGACCGCAAGAACCGCGTGAAGGGATGGCAGAGTCAGGAACGCGGCAGCCTCTCTACGGGATGCCTCTCACCAACGAACAAAATGTTCCACTCCAAGTCAACCAACCGCTCCTAATAACGAGCCAACACGTTCAGCAGCCAACGGAGCAGCATAACCCGCAGATGGATCCACCTGAACCCTTGATTCAAATTATCGACGAAGATCAAACGATAGCAGCGGGAGGGCAAGCGCAGGAAGGAACTCCTAATCAGGAATCAAATCAATCTGCCCAGATGAGGGTAGAGCTAGAAGAATTGAGAAGAACTCAAAAGACATACGCAGATGCGGTAGCTCTGTTGGTACAGGAAAATCAGCAACTCAGAGATAGAGCTACCCATGGCATGGATATGAGAGTCCAGCGCAACGAGGCTAGCTCAATGGCACCAAGACTGAATCAGGATCGCAGGATGGTACTGGCAATCAACCCAGACCCATCGAACCAAAAAGATATGAGAAGGAGACGAAGATACGACCCAAATTACAACCCCCATAACTCGGACTACTTCGATAGTGACGCCCCGCGAACGGAGCGATCCTCTGCCCAGGAAGAGCATCAGCGCGCGATGGAAGATCTCCGCGCCGAGATGATGGCGGAGATCAAACAACTGAAAGCTAGGCAAGGCGGGGGGAGGGGGAGATTGGAGCAAGTGATGAAGGAAGCGAGCACTACCCCCTAACACAACACTTATCCAAGGCTCTTATTCCCCAGAAATGCCCTGTTGCGGCCTTCGAATGCTATGATGGATCTAGCGATCCCGCTGCCCATCTTCGTTATTATAATCGAATGATGGCCCGATGGAATTATGACGAGGCCATACTATGCAGATATTTCCCTTCAAGTTTGAAAGGATCTGCACTCTCTTGGTTCGACAACTTGCCACCAAATTCCATTAAATCGTACGATCAACTCACCGAGAGATTCCTGACAACTTATATGTACAACAAAGTTGTGAACACCGGAATGAATAAGCTCTTCTCACTAGCAGTCAAGTACAAGGAAACGATCATAGAATACACAAACAGATGGCACAAGATCTGCCAAGCCATCAGAAATGTAGACCCCGTGGTCAGCGTTAACTGCTACAAGTGGGGGCTCGACAGGATGAGCCCTCTATTCGTCGAGATCCATGGAATCTTCCCTGCTACTGAAGAAGACCTTCGAGTGATCATAGAAAAGCATGCCAGGATAGAAGAAATCCAACGGTAAAATCCCAGAGCTCAGACCCAGCGTCCACCACGAACAAACTCCACGGAATAATCCAGCGGACCAAATAGGGGCAACTTAGGTGAACGACCTAACGAAGATAGAAGAAAGCGCATGGATGATCGACGAGGGGATATTCGAAAATTCGAAGACCAAGTATACACAAAGATGAATGCCAGTTACTCGCGCATCTTGAAAGAAATCAAGGGCCGCGAGAACCTCGATTGGCCATGGTCTAAGGGGAAGCATCCCCTAGATCAGAACATTCCAAAGAGTACTGTGAATATCATTGCTTCAATGGTCACTTGACAGAGAAATGCAAGAATCTAAAGATGATGATTTAAAAGTTGGTAGATGCGGGAGACCTCAAGCAATATGTGCAAAAGACGGGCGATGAAGATAAGGCCAAACGGAACAAGCAGGTCCAACTGCCTGAAGGCAACCGCACCCTTAACACCATATCATGTTCTGAGTCCGCGGGACCATCCCTAATGGCTCAGGTAGGAAAAATACTGAGAAAATAGTTTGAAGACTATTGTGAGCTATACAAAATCGACGGGGAAGAAGTAGACGAACACGAACAATGGATGGACGCACCCCTGATCTTCGACACGGACAATGTAGAAGAAGATATTGAGGATCATAATGATCCCCTGGTTCTTACACTACCAATTGCAGGATGCAATATCAAGAAAATACTCATTGACGGGGGAAGCTTCGTTAATGTTCTATTTTACGATACATTCAAACGAATGGAACTTAAGGATGAGCAATTATTATCTTCATACTACATTATCTACGGGTTCAATGGAGCAGCCACGAAGCCCTTAGGGGACATTGTCTTACAAGTTGATGCAGGGACAATGAAGGTCGATGGTAGGCTCGGAAAGATACCTACTATTGTGTATACTGCAAGTGCACAGTGTCGACAAGCAACACAGGGCAAGCACAGGTCGAACCACAGAGACTTGGAGAGTGTAGAAGTTGATTCTAAATCCTGATTCAGAGAGTAACCAAAAGGGGTTTGATTTTGTCGATACGACGATATGATTTTCAAGTGACTGAAATAATAAAAGTAAAAGATGCAAATAACAAGATATGTAAACAATGATAATATGGATACTAGGGTATTCAAATCCACCAATAACCTATGATATGCATTCAACTTGTAATACTATTCTTGTCCTTATAGTAGATTCAAGTCTACCGTATAACTAAGGTGTTTCTCCAATGGATAATTTAATCACAACTAAAGTATTTCTCCAAAGCATTAATTGTCTAATTAAGCACAACTAATCTAAAGATCAATATTTGGTTAAGCATGAGTTGTAGCATAATCAACATAGAGATATTCTAACTACAATGGATACATGGCATACATTGTGAGAGCAAGATGTTGAAAAACTTGGATTAAATTATATCTTTAAACAATTCTAAACTTTCAAGAACAAGATACAAGATATGAATACATACCAATGAGATTAGGGCTTCATCTAAACCCTAGTAAATGAAATTAGAACATGAAGAACATTACAACAAAATTGAAATTTGATAAACTAACATGAACAAGCTATTCTTGGATGGTTTTTCAACACAACAACCCTCTCTATTTATACACAAAATTCCCTCAAGCACTTGGATCCAAATTTTGGCACTCATCCACTCAACAAAACATGTTTTCTTAATTGATGGAATATATTTGGTTGTGGGAAACAAATTGGGAGTGATTGAGTGAGAGAATGGGGGTGAGGTGGATGTTTTGGAAAGAATCCAATGGGGGTGATGTGGATGTTTTGGAAAGAATCCAATGGGGGTGAGGTGGAAATGGATTTGGGTCTTGGGTTTTGGATCATGGGTTTTGGATCATGGGTTGTTTAATCCCATGAATTTGTAAACAGGTTGCCACTGATGCGCGAGCGGGTTGCAACGCTTCCAACTTTCTTCTCTTTTGTCTTCTCAATTCTTCCAAGCTTTATTTAGTACTTAAAAACACAAAATTAATTAATACAAATATTTATTCTTGAAAATGGTAAAAATGCAGAATTTGGGATAATATATGACTTTGAAGCGCGAAAGATGAGTTAAGTGCCAATGAAAAGGTGTATGAATATGCAATATTTGGCACTCATCAAATACCCTCAAACCTGAATTTTACTTGTCCTCAAGTGAAACAGAAATCCAGAAATCCTAACTATACCACTGTCGCTGGTCTCTCGAATGCATTTAGCGTATGCACTAAGCCTTTAAACCCCTAGGTGTCCCTAGTGGAAGAGTTGTAGTCTCGTGAGGGCCTACCAAAGAAGTACCCACAAACCCTTCTCCAATATAAGAGCATCCATAGAAATGTCTTTGTCTTCGGTGTTCAACTGTAGATGATGAACTTCGGAATTTCGTAGAACCTTGATAATTTGTAACCATTTTTTTTAAGACCCGCTACACATCTGATCATCATATTTTTTTTAGTGACCCACTACACAGCTGATCATTATTTTTTTAGTGACCCGCTACATAGCTGATCATCAGATACCAAACACAAGACCCGCTACACAGCTGGTCATCATAAGAAAAATTTGATTTTTGATTTATTTATTTTTTAATAAAAGACTAAAAAATCTATATGCAAAACACTACAAAAAAAAATCCTACAATAGACCCGCTACACAGCTGGTCATAGAAAAGAAGAAAAAAAATGCAAAAGACTACAAAGGATCCTACAAAAGACCCGCTACACAGCTGGTCATCCTAAAAACAACAACAAATAAAATGCAAAAGACTAAAAAAAAAAATCCTACAAAAGACCCGCTACACAGCTGGTCATCAGAAAATTTTTGATTTTGATTTTTTTTAATAAAAGACTAATTTGATTTTTTTAATAAAAGACTAAAAACTCTATATGCAAAACACACCCCCAAACCTAAATCTAACATTGTCCTCAATGTTTCAAAAGATGATAAGAACACATATCAAGAGAACAAGGTAGAGAAGATTTAAAGGAAAGAGATTACCCGATGCAGAAAGGGTGGTGCTAACCATAATTGAATGAATGCTTTGAGAGCAAACAATATGAGCGCAAGACAAAAAGTTTGGTTAGCACACATATATATGAAGAAGATTCAAAAATTAATTACTGGATTATATACAATAAAAATTCACCATACACCAACAATCTAAAAAGTTGAGGATCAACCCAAAAGACGGAGTGAAAAAAACAACATGACCTTACACAATTATAACACAAAAATGCAAGTAAGACTGCAAGTGTGAAAACATTACCCCCAAACCTGAACTTGTCAATAGATGTGTTTTTGAGCAAAAAATCTAACAATTTCAGGGGTTCATCATGCACAAGATCTAGTTCAAAGTGGATTTTGTCAGGGATGGGCAGAAAAACATGAGGGTATTCCAGATATGACTTCTCAATAACAGGATATTTAGTGGACAAAAAGTACAAAAGAATTTGAGATGCATATAACTCTAACCCTAGGTTTGGAATTGTCAACAACATTGATTCATCACACTTAAAAGGAACAATTTTTAGGTCCAGTGCAAGACCATCAGTTGGTGACTTAAGCAGGAGAGTAGGTACGTCTAAGTTGCTCATATGGATGAGATCAAGAGTACCCTTATCATTAGTTACATTTACATCTCCTAAGTCATCTACAAGTGTGACAGTATGCTCACATTCATAGAACAATTCATGAAGACCTAGTTCATAATCATCATCATCCAAAGTTTTATTCTCATGCATATACAAATCCAAAGAGACATCACAATGTTGTGACCTAGGTAGAGAATCAGACACGTCAATTATATTTTGATGCATAAGATCATTAGTGTCGACAGGAGATTCAAAATTACCTATGTCAGACACAAGTACAACATCATGCTCATGCTCATAAAACAAATTAATAAGCCCCAGTTCACAATCATCCCCTAGAACTTCAGTTTCATGCATAGGAATATCACAAGAAACTTCACATTGTGACTTAGGCAGAGAATCAGACACATTAAAGTTATTTCCATGCATAGTTTCATTGGTGTCTACATAAGATTCAACATTTTCTAAGTCACAAACAAGTTGTGTAGCATGCTCTATTTCACAGGATAACTACACAGGCTCAAGATTAGTAACCACATCACATGTATATGGAACATTAGAAGAAACATCATTCATTAAGGTCGAGGCAGAGAAGCCTAATGTCTCTGAACCCAAAGGTTCGACAATATTTTCAGTAAAAATATATTCTTCTAACATAACATCATCATCATCATCATCATCATCATAGAAATGCATTTCCTTATTTAAAATCGTAGTATTTATAGTCCCTTCATTTAAAATAGGTTCATATGCAATATCAGCTGCACAAGTAAGACTAGGCATACTATTTTCACATTTTATTTCATTAGGACAAACAAATATTTCATCCTGAAATTACTCCTTTCCTACATTTTGTAAATGAATCAAATTCATTTTTAAAAATGCATTAAGTTGTTCAATGGAAGGAGAGTCTTCAACAGTAGGAAATTCATAATCAATGCTATATGGTTTATCATGCAATACACTCCTAGCATTATTTTGTTCGAAGCTTCTGAGATTTTCCTCCACATATTGAGAAGTACAAAATTGTTCAAATTCCCACTGTGGTGGATGATACATGTGTGCATGGTCATTAGGGTCTATAAAATACTGATCGCAACCTTCGAAAGGTTGATTATGGTCCCAATGACTATCAGCTTTGTAATCTGTTGTCATTTCATATTTTGGATTTTCATGATATTCTCTAGATTGCCTAAAATTATGCAAAATATAGCAATTCTCAGCAGGATGGCCTAAGCCTCCACATAAGGTACAAGCATAGATTTCAGATTGCATTTCTAAAGCTGTGATTTTAGCTTCTAACTGATCCAAAAATGATGACTGTGAGGGTTGGGCACTGTCAAGATGTTCATTTTCACCCTGTGGTGGATGATACATGTTTGAATAGTTATTAGGGTCCATGTATTGATGCTCAGGACTGTGAAAATGTCCATAAAAATCCCTATAACTATTGACATCATGGTCTGTTGGAGGCTCATAATATGAAGCATGCATGTAAGCAAGCTCTCTAATGAATTTGTTTTCATCCTCACCTGCAGACCAAAATCCTGACATGATCTCTAACTAGCACTAGGCTTGTTGCAGAGATTGGGAGGTATACACTGAAAACAGACCAATATTTTTTCATTATTATTATTATTATTATTATTATTATTTATTTATTTTTCAAGCCCGTTCTCTAATGACCTCGGGAATACATTAGAAAAACAAAATAAAAGAAGAAATAAACGGAAGGGAAGTTCTATGCAATCGCAAACAAGGATGACTCCACCACAGTAAACCTACTGATTTATAGCAAACAAAAAGCATGATGGCTCCACTTAGATTGTTTTCTAGACCAGCTTCTAATCCTTCGAAAGGGAATTCGTTACAATCTGAGTAAACCTCTCTGGAATCAATCTGAGTTTAAATAAATTGAATAGAGGCGAGGGAAGCTGCAGGAGCTTTGATACCCAAGGCCTCACCGCAATACAAGGCGGTGCAGTCACGCATTCAATTTACAGAAACCGTCATGAACTTCGAAGTATGCTTAAAGAGTAACCAATATTTTTCAAACGACTTTCCTACTAAGCTCGTTACCCTATAGGTCTCGTTCCATTCCAAATTTTAAAGCTTAGGTTCGCGTTTGGTAACGTTTTCCTAAGGCGTGCAAGAAGAGAACGGTGATGAAATCCGAATCCCTTATCTTGTATGGCCAGTTATTGCCCTTTACTAGGAAAATAAAAGCAGCCGTATTCAAGTCCTCGACATATATGAAACCGAAGGAATACAGTAACTCGTTAACAAGGGATTCACGAGTGTTTCGACAAACTTACCTCCCGTTCCAGACGGGGGATGAACCATTGTTGTCGACTCGGGCCACGACTCCTATGTCATGAACGAACCCGAGGGGCCGAGGTGATATTGTAATCACCGTCCTTCTCTGCAAACAGTTTGATATTTAATATTACCCTTCCGAAGGGTTTAAAAATAAAAATAAAAATAGAATGTCCAAACTCCAAAGTCCAAAAATAAAAAATGCAAAAGAAAAAGAAAATTACAAGAGTAGAGGAATCCTAATACAAACTAAAAATAGATAATTAAAATAAACTCTTTTTTTTTTATTAAAATAAAAACTTCTTCCGCTTTCTTTCGCTTCCTTTCCTTCGCCTTTACAACAGCTACTCAGGCACCTGTTGAGCTCAAAAGAGGTAGTTAGGGTTTCGAAGTTTTAAAGAAAAAGCAAAATTAAGAAAAAAAAAAAAAAAAAATATATATATATATATATATATCAAAAATAAGTGTAAAATTGACTGTGAATAGTTGCGTTGCTACAGTGACAGGAGACAATTTATGAACAGTGACAGGAGATAGAAACTTCAACTACACCGCTACCGAGTCCCCGGCAACGGCGCCAAAAACTTGGTAGGCTCGGAAAGATACCTACTATTGTGTATACTGCAAGTGCACAGTGTCGACAAGCAACACAGGGCAAGCACAGGTCGAACCACAGAGACTTGGAGAGTGTAGAAGTTGATTCTAAATCCTGATTCAGAGAGTAACCAAAAGGGGTTTGATTTTGTCGATACGACGATATGATTTTCAAGTGACTGAAATAATAAAAGTAAAAGATGCAAATAACAAGATATGTAAACAATGATAATATGGATACTAGGGTATTCAAATCCACCAATAACCTATGATATGCATTCAACTTGTAATACTATTCTTGTCCTTATAGTAGATTCAAGTCTACCGTATAACTAAGGTGTTTCTCCAATGGATAATTTAATCACAACTAAAGTATTTCTCCAAAGCATTAATTGTCTAATTAAGCACAACTAATCTAAAGATCAATATTTGGTTAAGCATGAGTTGTAGCATAATCAACATAGAGATATTCTAACTACAATGGATACATGGCATACATTGTGAGAGCAAGATGTTGAAAAACTTGGATTAAATTATATCTTTAAACAATTCTAAACTTTCAAGAACAAGATACAAGATATGAATACATACCAATGAGATTAGGGCTTCATCTAAACCCTAGTAAATGAAATTAGAACATGAAGAACATTACAACAAAATTGAAATTTGATAAACTAACATGAACAAGCTATTCTTGGATGGTTTTTCAACACAACAACCCTCTCTATTTATACACAAAATTCCCTCAAGCACTTGGATCCAAATTTTGGCACTCATCCACTCAACAAAACATGTTTTCTTAATTGATGGAATATATTTGGTTGTGGGAAACAAATTGGGAGTGATTGAGTGAGAGAATGGGGGTGAGGTGGATGTTTTGGAAAGAATCCAATGGGGGTGAGGTGGATGTTTTGGAAAGAATCCAGTGGGGGTGAGGTGGAAATGGATTTGGGTCTTGGGTTTTGGATCATGGGTTTTGGATCATGGGTTGTTTAATCCCATGAATTTGTAAACAGGTTGCCACTGATGCGCGAGCGGGTTGCAACGCTTCCAACTTTCTTCTCTTTTGTCTTCTCAATTCTTCCAATCTTTATTTAGTACTTAAAAACACAAAATTAATTAATACAAATATTTATTCTTGAAAATGGTAAAAATGCAGAATTTGGGATAATATATGACTTTGAAGCGCGAAAGATGAGTTAAGTGCCAATGAAAAGGTGTATGAATATGCAATATTTGGCACTCATCAGTCGACACCCGGTTCAGCGTTGTGGACGCACTTTCACTATACAATGGCATAATCGGTCGAAGATGGGTGCATAAACTCAAGGGAGTGGCTGCTACATACAACCAGTACCTTAGGTTTCTAACCCCCCAGGGGGTAATGGAGATAAAAGGAGATCAAGTCACGCCACGGCAGTGTCAAACTCTGCAAAACAAGTTCAACAACGAACAAGATGAGCAGCGAAAGAACCGAAGATCCCGAAATAAGGAAGCCGCAAAAGAAAAAGCCATCGACCTTACCTAGAAGAAATCTTCGGAAAAAGCCTTTCGAAGGGACATACGATTGGGAACACGAAGGCAAGTACCTCAACCACGAAGGAAGGGATAAGCCTACCAAATAACAATCAAAGAATATTCCCCTCCTAGGGGAATCAAAACCCACGTTCACACCTGTAGAAGCTGTGAAAGAAATAAATATAGGAACTGAAAGAGAACCAAGGATGGTCAAGATCGGAACGTTGATGGATGAGGAGCGCAAGGCATCCTTAAAAGGATTGCTCATGGAGTATGCAGATATCTTCTCATGGAAAATAGGAGACATGCCAGGAATCGACCCTAAGACTATCCATCATGAGCTTCGCATAAATCAAGGCACATCACCTTTCAGGAAAAAGGTACGAAAAGTAGCCCCAAAATATCACAAAGCTGTCGAAATAGAGTTTTGTAAGCTACTAGAAGATGGATTTATCATAGAAGTCAAATATCCAACATGGATTTCAAACATGGTCATTGTACCTAAAAAGAATTGCGGGGTGAGAATATGCATCAATTTCACCAACCTCAACAAAGCGTGCCCCAAGGACAGCTACCCTTTACCAAGCATCGACCAACTGGTCGAAGCAGTCGAAGGGTACGAATAAATTTCATTCATGGATGGATACTCCGGGTACAACCAAGTATTCTTGTCAGAAGAAAATCAACAGCATACAGCATTCTACACCCCGCATGGCATCTACTGCTTCGTAAGGATGCCCTTCGGGCTCCGAAACGCAGGGGCAACATACCAAAGGATGGTTGACGCTATTTTCAAGCCATGGATCGGAAAAACTTTGGAAGTCTATGTGGACGACATGCTAGTCAAAAGCAAGCTGTGGAAAGATCACCACCAAGATCTGAAGGATATCTTTCAGGCAATGAGAGAACATAACATGAAGGTAAACCCGGATAAATGCACCTTCGGTGTCACTTCGGGAAAATTCCTCGGATATCTGGTAACAAAAAGGGGCATTGAAGTGGACCCTGCCAAAATTCAGGCCATTGCAGGAATGCCATCTCCAAGGAACCTGAAAGAAGTCCAAAGACTCAACGGCTCCCTAGCAGCGCTATGGAGATTTATATCCAGATCCTCAGACAGATGCAAGCCCTTTTTTAACATCCTTAAAAAAGGGAGCAGGTTTGAATGGACAGCAGAGTGCGAGGAAGCCTTCAAAGAAATCAAGGACTACCTTGATGGAATCCCCATTTTGCAAAAACCCGATCCCGACGAAGTTTTGGCCCTGTACATAGAAGCAACGAAGGATGCAGTCAGCGCGGTGTTGGTTAAAACCAACACAAAGATATAACAGCCCATCTATTACGTCAGCAAAACTCTCAACGCATTAGACAGAAATTACACAAAGATTGAACAACTCATCTTGGCGTTAGTATGGGCCACCCAGAAGCTAAGGACCTACTTCCTGACCCACTACATCTGCGTCACGTGCAAAGCCCCGCTAGAGGCTGTCCTTAAAAGCGCGGGAAAGACTGGGAGAATCGCAAAATGGAACACTCATCTCGACCAATACAATATCATACATGAGCTCCAACATTCCTAGAAGTCTCAAGTCTTAGCAGATTTCCTGGATGACCTCCCACTAGACAACGATGAAGAAATCGTCATCGATGGGCTCAATACAGCAGGGTTACCAGGGGGCAACGGAAGCAAAGATCTCGTCGATGTCCTCGATCCGACAAACCAAAGACAATGGGAAGTATTTGTCGATGGATCGAGGAATAAGGAAGGAGCCGGCATAGGCATCGTAATCACTACCCCCACTGGAGACCGAATCATACATGCTTTTAGACTAGAGTACAAAGAGCACATCAAAAACATCGTCAAGTACGAAGCCGTTGTACATGCTCTACATCTAATAATAGAAATGGGCATAACAAGTGTACGATTGACCAGTGACTCACAACTGGTCATCGACAAATAGAGCTGGAATATAACGTATATGATGAAACCTTGTCAGCATACATGACTTTAGTCCAGACACTGGCACATCAAATGCCAAACATTATATTCCGACACTTAAGCATAAAGGAGCTCAGGCATGCAGATGCTTTGGCATACATCTCATCTATGTTAAAAAATGAAAATATAAAAGCAATTAAAGTCACCAGGGTCTACGAACCCTCAATCCCCTCCCGAGAGCTCTGTACTACAAGCCAAAAGGGTAGCGCGAGAGGTGACATAGCAGATGATGATGTAGGAGAATACATCATGGATGAATTTCAAGAGGACGACATCATGACAAGAGCAGATGAAGACGAAGATTTCAGCAAAGAAGAAGACTGGAGGTTTGATATCCACCGCTTTCTCAAGGAAGGAACGCTGCCTACGGACCTAAAGCAGGAAAGAAAGGTACAATCAAAAGCAGGAAGGTACGACTTAAGGGGAGAGATTTTGTACAAAAAATCTTTCCTCAGACCTTTGCTACGATGCCTATCCAGAACCGAAGGTCACCTGGTGCTAAAAGATATTCATCGAGGAGACGCGGGAAATCACAGCGGGATGAGATCCCTGGCCGATAAGGCAAAAACCAAAGGGTATTATTGGCCGAAAATGATATGAGACGCTGCAAGGATGTCAAGAAGATGCGAAGAATGCCAGCGGTTCGCCAGAAGAATCCACGCACCCGCAACGATGCTAAACTCAGTAGATAGTTCTTGGCCATTCTCAAAATGGGGCATAGACATAGTGGGACCCCTGATCGAAGGATCATGGAAAAGAATATTTCTTATAGTGGCCATGGACTATTTCAGTAAATGGGTAGAAGCTAAAGCCTTGGCTAGAATCCGCGACTCGGATGTCTTCACATTCATTTTTCAAAACATAATCTGCCGGTTCGGAATCCCAGCAGAGATTGTCTCTGACAATGGTAAGCAACTACAGGGTAAAAACATCGACTTACTATATGATACTTTCAAAATCCGAAAGAACAAGTCAACACCAATATACCCTCTGTTGACACCCCATTTCCACACCTTCCATAGAAAATATCATTCTTATACTTCGAAGCCGGATACAAGAGAAATTTCTTTGTGGAGCAATTAAGGATTTTCATATCCTTTAAATCAAGCCCATGAGTTCAACCAATCAAGCCCACAAGCTCTACCAATCAAGCCCATAAGCTCAACCAATCAAGCCCACAAGCTCTCAAGCCCACAAGCTCTCAAGCCCACAAGCTCTACCAATCAAGCCCATAAGCTCAACCAATCAAGCCCACAAGCTCTCAAGCCCACAAGCACAGCTCCTACCCATTTCATTATCCTTCCAAACCTGGGAATTCTCGCTATCATGATAGAGAGGAAGAAAATATGAATCCAATGGAGAAAGAATGGAATCATTCTGATTTTGTATGAAGAAGTTATGAGCAAAACAAAATCTCATAAGACTAAAAGTCAAAGCAGTCAAGTTCCAGGGAAATACTAAAGGCACCCGATTTTTTACTAAGGGCACCTCTCTTTCTTCCTCATGAAGAACATGAAGAACATGGGTGTTCTTAATGGTGGTCATCATGATGATGGATTTTGATCGACAATGATTTTCGATTTTGAATACATCACTAGGTTCTTAGGGATGATATGGAGCTTGGGTAGGAGACTAATTTCACATTAATCATGTTCTTGATGTGGTGAACAGTTACACCGGTGTGAACAGTAACACCGGTGAACAGTAACAATACTTTTGACTAGTACGGTACCGTGAACAGTCCCTAGCGGACCCACATGTCATAATCAGATTTTTAATTGTCGCATACAATTGAAAAGCAGCGAAGGAAAATGAAGAAGAAGAAAAAGAAGGAAGAAAAGGACGAAGGCGGCTGCATGCGAAGGAAAAAAGGACGATTTCAGCCTTTATTTTCAACAAAGCAGCCCGAAATTGGCGGAGAGTTGAAGATTTTTTCCCTATAAATAGAGATCGAATTTCTCATTCAAAAACAACGAAAAACACTCCAGAGACTTCATTTTAGACTGAAAAACACTTCAAAATATATCTTTCTTCTTTGCAGAGTTGGCCCTCTTACTAATGAACTAGTAAGAAATTATCTCCGCCAGACCCCGTGTACATTAAACATCCACGAACGGATGAGAACATGGACCTCGCCCCATAACAATTATGGACAAAGGAAATAGACCGGCACTCGACCCGTGCTAGGCGACCCCCAATTTCTACAGTGGCGACTTCACTGGGGACATAGAATAGACCGGCACTCGACTCGTGTTAGGCGATCCCTCGATTTCTACAGTGGCGACTCTGCTGGGGAAAAACAAGAGATTCGACTTGAAAAATGATTAAAGGGAAATTTTATAATCATTTCTTTATACTGATATCATAGTTCAGATTTTGTGATTTCAGGCACTTATACAAGCGTAAGCAACCATAACGCGAGGGGGGGCTTACACTCGTACTTGGCATCGGTCGGAGGAAGGAAGACTGGTCAAGATGGATGATTCACAACATGGGAAAGGGGAAGCCAACAATACGGACATCCTCACCTCAAAGATAGAACAAATCATTGAGGAAAAACTCGCCAATTTCTTTAAGAAGCTGCAAGATGAGGCTAGAAATGACGGAAAAGGCTCAGATTCTCATCAACATACAAATGGCTCTGGATCCAAGGAAGATCATCAACCAAAAGATCAAAACAAAAACGGAGAATCCGGAGGTACAGGCGACAATGACGAAATTCCAACACCAAACAAGGAGAGCTTGGAATTCGAGCATTTCAAAGAACATGTAATGAAGAGGCTGTCAATAATCGAGGACAACACCAGCGTGGATGGTGAAGTATGGTACACTCCACCAAGTGGATACTTGCCTGAAGGTTTGAAATTTCCAAAAATAGAAAAATATAATGGCATGGGACCCCCGGGGTCTCACATTAAACTGTATCTCCAATACCTAAAGCCCCAAGGTTTAACTGACGACTGGCTGCTAAACTTGTTCCACCAAAGCTTGATTGGGTTAGCCCTTGATTGGTACCAACATGCAGAGAAATCAAAAATCTCTACATGGCCACTCATGATTAATTCATTCGTCGAACATTTTGCAAAAAATACAGATCACTCTATGGCCTTACGCCAGCTTGAGCCCCTTCGACAAGGGGCACATGAAGGTTTCGTCGACTGGATGAGTCGGTGGGAAAAGAAAGTGTTCGAAATTTTCGAACGACCATCAGAAGAGGCGCAACTAAAAATGCTAATGAAAAATATCTCAATGCCTTACAGGGTATTCATCAACATGTCTGCACCTGAAAATCTTTCCGATTTTCGAAGGAAAGGAGCAAGCATCGAGGATGCAATGAAGGACGGCGTATACTCCGGATTCAATATAGGGCAAAGCTCGACAAAAAAGAAGGAAATTAATTATGTCAACCCAACTGTTGCAACACCTACTTACATCAGAGCTGCAGGGAAAGCACCTATCACCAATGTATTCCGCCAAGACAAAGGACAACAATATGTCGAGAAAAGGTGGAGCCGGAATCGAGTATTTTCTGATCTGGACGGAGAAATGAGTGACTACCTTCCTAGGATAGTTAAGGAAAAATTAATTCAACTTCGAGATCCTAAGCATGTACCTAATCCCAAACCTCGGGGTTACGATGAGTCAAAGACATGCGACTACCATCAGAGTGCAGGACACGATACCAATTCATGTTTCATCCTGAAACATCTTATCCAAGATTTGCTGGACGACGGCAAGATAATCATCGAGGGAGCGTCAAACCAACCTAATATACAACAAAATCCACTTCCAGCGCATCAAGGAAATCAGGGAATCAACTTCATTGAGGCAGATGACGCTGAAATACGTCAACCATCTCTAATATCGGACCATACGACAAAAGAGAAGGACCAAACAAATGAAGCCTCCAAAGTCGTTGCTAAGAGCAAAATGGAATCTACAAAAGGTTCCACATACGCTAGAATGAGGGAGCAATTAACTGATAGAAGCGTCTACATGATAACTCTCAACGAAGCAGAGGACGCCGAAACTTCTCCCAATGACAATCTGGTGATGATGAATGACGAAATTCCACCGACGATGAAGGACGAACCTCAAGAATCCTTGTGGACCCCAGAAGATGGTATTTGTATGATAAATTCACCATTAAAATTGAAAAATCCAAAAAAATCAGAAAAACAAAAAAATATAGAAAGGGTGATTTCAGAAATAAAAGAGCATGATGTCTTGGTTTTGGAGGATGTCATTACAGGAAAGTTTGAATATGAGGATGAAGAAATGATAACTTGCCTGAAAGACGTTCAGAAGAGATCCAAAGCAACGTCGAAAAAAATGAAAAAGAGCCCGAATTCCTGGAAGAAGAAACAATCAACTTGAGAACAGAGGAAGAACCACGAAATGTGAAGATCTGAACGACATTATCGGCTGAAGAAAGGAAGGAGATGATCGAGCTACTCACTGAGTTCGAGGACGTCTTTGCTTGGTATTACGAGGACATGCCTGGATTGAATACTGATTTTGTAGTCCATCGTTTACCAACTTATCCAGACGTAAAGCCGGTCAAACAAAAGCTCAGGAGGCTAAGGTCAGAATGGACTTTAAAAGTCAAATAAGAAGTGGAGAAACAACTCAATGCAGGCTTCCTCAAAGCAGTTACTTATACTGAATGGCTGGCTAACATTGTACCTGTTCCGAAGAAAGACGGAAAGGTAAGAATGTGCATTGATTACCGCAATTTGAACAAAGCAAGCCCAAAAGATGATTTCCCGTTACCGCATATTGATGTCTTGGTCAACAATGCCTCTGGGCAAGGATGTATTTCATTCATGGATGGCTTCTCCGGATATAATCAAATCATGATGGCGATAGAAGACATGGTTAAAACATCCTTCATCACTCCATGGGGAATCTTCTGTTACAAAGTTATGCCTTTCGGATTGAAGAATGCCGGACCCACGTACCAACGAGCCATGACGACTATCTTCCACGACATGATACACAAGGAGCTAGAAATTTATGTAGATGACATGGTGGCGAAATCTGAACATAGTAAGGATCATGTAAATGCTATGAGAAAAATATTCCAACGTCTTCAAAAATTTCGACTTAAGCTCAACCCCAACAAATGCTTGTTCGGCGCCAAGTCCGGGAAATTACTAGGTTTCATCGTCAGCAACAGAGGGATTGAATGCGACCCATCAAAGGCTAAAGCTATCATCGAAATGTCTCCACCAAGAACGGAGAAGGAAATCAGAGGATTCTTGGGTCGGCTGCAATACATAAGTCGGTTCATAAATCAACTCACTCCCATCTGCGAGCCGATATTCAAGTTGCTAAGAAAGAATGTGCTTACAGTATGGAACCCTGAATGTCAGGAAGCATTTGAAAATATCCAGAAATATTTGGTTGCTCCCCCAGTACTTGTTGCCCCCACCCCGGGTGTTCCTTTGATTCTATATCTCTCGATTGGCGAAACCTCTATGGGAGCAATGTTGGGACAGTACCATGAAGGAAGCAGTAAAGAAAGGGCAATATACTACATCAACAAAACTCTTTCAGGGTACGAGTCAAAATACACCATGTTAGAAAAGACTTGCTTGGCACTTGTCTGGTCAACCCAACGCCTTCGTCATTACATGTTAGCTCACAAGATTCAGTTGCTATCAAGGATGGATCCTATCAAATACTTGTTCGAGAAGCCTGTGTTATCCGGAAAAATGTCAAAATGGCAACTGTTACTTTCCGAGTTTGATATCACTTACATCACTCAGAAATCTGTCAAAGGAAGAGCAATTTCCGATCATCTAGCATCTCATCCTATCCTCGACAACACTGAGCTAAAGATTGAGTTCCCAGACGAATGGGTGATGTATGCTAATGTGGCCGAAGATAAACCATGGAAGATGTACTTTGATGGCGCCCGCAACAAACAAGGAAGGGGTGTAGGGGCACTGCTAGAGTCTCCAGAAGGTATCCACACACCTATTGTTATCAGGCTATGTTTTCCATGCTCTAATAATGTTGCAGAATATGAAGCCTGCATAGCCGGACTGAAAGATGCTATTGAAATCAATGTCAAAAGCATCATAGTATACGGAGATTCACTGCTGATCATCAAGCAAATCCAGAAGGAATGGAGGGTTAACGAACAATTATCCCAATATCATACATACCTTGAAGAGATCACAAAACAATTCGATCACATCGAATTCCACCATATATACATAAACAAAAACTTTGGTGCTATTGCTCTTGCTGTTTTAGCTTCTTGGCTCGCAGTCCCCGAAGGAATGACGGTGAAACCTATCGAAATAGGCCAAAGAGATGAACCTGCTTTCTGTTACGCCATTCAAATCGCCGCTAAACAATTAGACGGCGCTCCGTGGTTTGTTGATATACGAAGATACCTCGAGGATCAGTCTTATCCATAAGATTCAACAAAACAACAAAGGAGATACATCCGAAGGGTGGCATGTCAGTACATGATCTTTGCAAATGTTCTTTACAAAGTGTCAAGAGACGGAACTTTGTTGCGATGCGTGAACGAACACGAAGCAAGGAAGATCCTGGAGAGAGTACACAGTGGTGAGTGTGGTCCTCATATGAACGGACACATGATGAGCAGGAAGATAGCTCGCTTGGGATACTACTGGACAACCATGATGTCGGATTGCTTCAACTTCGTCATGAGATGTCACCAATGTCAAATACATGGTAATCTTATGCATGTACCTCCTTCTCAACTTCATACACTATCGTCTCCATGGCCTTTTTCTACTTGGGGAATTGATCTCATAGGTAAAATCAATCCATCTTCCAACGGTCACAAGTATATCTTTGTTGCAATTGACTACTTCACCAAGTGGGTAGAAGCCATTTCAACCCGAAGTTTCAAAGGAAAGCCGACGGTCGATTTCATACGAAACCACATCATCTGCAGATATGGAGTTCCACATGAAATAATGTCAGACAATGGGTCAAATTTTATCGGTGAAGAAACCGAACAACTTCTTGGAAAGTACAAAATCAAGCATCATCTAGCCTCACCGTATCGGCCTCAAACCAATGGAGCAGTAGAAGCAGCCAACAAGACACTTGTCAAGATCCTAAAGAAGATGACAGATACATATACAGATTGGAGTGAGAAATTACCATATGCTTTGTGGGCATACAGAACCTCAATTCGCACCGCAACCGGGGCTACACCTTTCTCGCTCACATATGGTATGGAGGCAATGCATCCTATAGAGGTGGAGATTCCAACTCTAAGAGTTCTAAAGGAGAGTCAGTTACCTGAAGACGAATGGGTAAAAGTAAGAGTCGAGCAACTAAATTTCATTGATGAAAAGAGGTTAGCAGCAGCCTGCCATTCTCAGGCATATCAGAACAGAGTCGCACGCAGTTTTGATAAACACGTGCGACCCCGCAAGTTCGACGAAGGAGATCTCGTGCTCAAGGAGATTCGTCCGGTCAAGCATACTGACCCAAGGGGAAAATTTAAACCAAAGTGGGAGGGTCCATTCATCGTTAAAAAGATTTTTCAAGGAATGGCGGTACAACTGATGGACCTAGATGGAGTAGAACATCCAAGGCCCACAAATTCTGATCAACTCAAGAGGTACTACGCTTAACCAACGACGACATTCCAGCATGCCTAATCCATGCATCTCCTCAAAAGATCAACTGGTTTGTCAACACTCATGATTTTTATCATCGTTTTCTACGCTATCAATCTTGTTTTCAAAAAAAAAAACCAAAAAAAAAACACAGATTTCTAAGGTTTTGTTTTCAAAAAAAAAAATCGGAGAGTTTATCAATGATGCAAAGCTTAGGATTTGGGTATGGTGTTATGAGCAACCAGATAGGCAGCTGAGGCAAACTCTCCAAATCAAAATTTCAGTTTTGTAAATTTTTAAGTTTTTTATTTTGTTTTCAAAAAATAAAAATAAAAATAAAAATAAAAATAAAAATAAAAATAAAATAAATGCTGATGATGAAAGCCCTAGGATGATACTGTGCCTTGCACACGTACCAAATAGGCAACTGAGGCAAAAATTTCTTGAGTTATTTTAAGCCTAATCATGTTCTAACCATGCTTTAAGCTTTTGTGAACGACGAGTTATCTGAATTAAGGCTTCTCCACCGGAGTCAGCGATCTGCACAGTCAGTGCAAGTCAAACCAAGGAAAAGAGCATCACCAGAAAGAAAATATTTCATTCACAAATGAAGGAGTTACAGAATCTTCGTCTACAACAATGAAAAGCATGAACTCTTCCTTATCTGAAGGATACATGATCAGATCGAGAAAAAAAAAAGCAACAACAATAAGAAACAAGCAAAAGAAAAGAAAAAAGAAGAACAACAACAAGAAATAAAAAAAATGATCTGACGGCAAATCAAAGAAGAAGAAATGAAAAACAAATAAGGAAAGCTGGTGATTTTATCTGAGTCTAGACCAAGATCCAACTTCTTCACCATTTCCCATTGATCGAAACCAATGTGTAATAGTGGTAAAAGTGTCCATGTGACATACTAGATCTAGACATCTTCATCACAGGCAGATCATCCATACTTGTCAGAATACATCTAAATCTAAATCTGATTTCAACTTTGAAATCTGGATTTATCTTTGTATGTATTTTGAAACTGCATATGGAACGATCTTGCATCTTCCCTAAATCATCAGATCTTCATCTTCGAGCCGAACATTAATCTGGATCTCAAGATGCACTACCATCAAGTACAGAAAGAGAAGATTCATACAGATCTATACCGAGATTCCACCAAAATCTCACTTCAGTTATCATTACTTTCAGCCGCTAGCTCAAACCGCATCTCGCATACTCCACCAAGTAAATGATTACTATGGCGATGAACCAAACAAGCAGAAAGTAGAAGAACATGAAGACGGTGATCAAAAAAGAAAGATCAAAGCACAGATCCGGCAGATACAAGAAATATCTGAAGGAAAGATGGAGAAAAGAGGCGGATTTGCAGAGAAGAAGAAGAAGAGGAAGAAAGAGAAACTGATGGTCGAGGAAGCAGAAAATGAAGTATTTAAAGCAAAAGATTAGGGCTCCATCAAATCACTTTTCGGGCAAACCTAAATGAGATCCATGACCCGTCGGGTTTCTCCAACCCATTAGGGTCATTCATCCGATCCGCTAGCTCCTTTTCCCTGTATCAAAAAAAAAAAAAAAGAAAAAAAAAAGAAAAAAAGAAAGAAAGAAAAAATGTGCAGTATACATCGTAAAGAAGTCGAAGCGTGGACAATTCTTCAGAGAGAGTATCAATACGTGCCTTCCTCTCCAGTGATTCTCTATTGATTTCATCAAGCCTCAACATGATCCCGTACATCTCATTCACCACCGACTTCAATTGGCGCTCACGGCTATCCACCAAACGGAGCAAGTATTCTTGAAGAAGTCTGGAAGCCTAAAACAGGAAATGAGTTAAAAAAAAAAGGTATTAAGTTATCAAGAAAAAAAGGGGTAATTACTTCTTCAAGAAGTTTTTAAAAGAAATACTTTTTCAAGAATCATCTCGTGAAAGAAAAACAAGTCATGTCAAGACAAAGCGTGGAAAGCAAGCTAAGAAGATACACTTTTAGAATGTGAACGAAACCGACAAGCTCAACTGGGGCAGACCCAGCCAACGTTAGTATATTTCTTCATCAACCTATTCAACTATTTCAATCGGCTCGAACAAAGGGCAATCCAACTGAATCAACCGCAAAGGTTCAAAAATCAAGAAAATGGAGCTGACAAGCTTAACTGCAGCAAACTCGGCCAACGTCAGAATTTCTTCATCAACCTATTCAACTATTTCAATCGGCTCGAACAAAGGGAAATCCAACTGAATCAACCGCAAAGGTTCAAAAATCAAGAAAATGGAGCTGACAAGCTTAACTGCAGCAAACCCGACCAACGTCAGGACTTTCTTCATCAACCCATCAAAATCACCTCTTGGAAAAGATAAGGTGCGAAAGGGTGTTCAGGTCTTTGTTCGTTAACCGAAAACGGTTACTCTCAAAGAGGGGCAACTGTTGACACCCCATTTTCGCACCTTCCATAGAAAATATCATTCTTATACTTCGAAGCCGGATACAAGAGAAATTTCTTTGTGGAGCAATTAAGGATTTTCATATCCTTTAAATCAAGCCCATAAGTTCAACCAATCAAGCCCACAAGCTCTCAAGCCCACAAGCTCTCAAGCCCACAAGCTCTACCAATCAAGCCCATAAGCTCAACCAATCAAGCCCACAAGCTCTCAAGCCCACAAGCTCTCAAGCCCACAAGCTCTCAAGCCCACAAGCTCTACCAATCAAGCCCATAAGCTCAACCAATCAAGCCCACAAGCTCTCAAGCCCACAAGCACAGTTCCTACCCATTTCATTATCCTTCCAAACCTGGGAATTCTCGCTATCATGATAGAGAGGAAGAAAATATGAATCCAATGGCGAAAGAATGGAATCATTCTGATTTTGTATGAAGAAGTTATGAGCAAAACAAAATCTCATAAGACTAAAAGTCAAAGCAGTCAAGTTCCAGGGAAATACTAAAGGCACCCGATTTTTTACTAAGGGCACCTCTCTTTCTTCCTCATGAAGAACATGAAGAACATGGGTGTTCTTAATGGTGGTCATCATGATGATGAATTTTGATCGACAATGATTTTCGATTTTGAATACATCACTAGGTTCTTAGGGATGATATGGAGCTTGGGTAGGAGATTAATTTCACATCAATAATGTTCTTGGTGCGGTGAACAGTAACACCGGTGAACAGTAACATTACTTTTGAATAGTAACAGTACCGTGAACAGTACCCAGCGGACCCACATGTCATAATCAGATTTTTAATTGTCGCATACAATTGAAAAGCAGCGAAGGAAAATGAAGAAGAAGAAAAAGAAGGAAGAAAAGGACGAAGGCGGCTACATGCGAAGGAAAAAAGGACGATTTACAGCCTTTATTTTCAACAAAGCAGCCCGAAATTGGCGGAGAGTTGAAGATTTTTTCCCTATAAATAGAGATCGAATTTCTCATTCAAAAACAACGAAAAACACTCCAGAGACTTCATTTTAAACTGAAAAACACTTCAAAACATATCTTTCTTCTTTGCAGAGTTGGCCCTCTTACTAATGAACTAGTAAGAAATTATCTCTGCCAGACCCCGTGTACATTAAACATCCACGAACGGATGAGAACATGGACCTCGCCCCATAACAATTATGGACAAAGGAAATAGACCGGCACTCGACCCGTGCTAGGCGACCCCCGATTTCTACAGTGGCGACTTCATTGGGGACATAGAATAGACCGGCACTCGACTCGTGCTAGGCGATCCCTCGATTTCTACACCCTCAAATAAATGGCCAAGCAGAGGCCACAAACAAGACCCTCGCTCTCATTCTTAAGAAACAATTAGACGAGCACAAAGGGTGATGGTGTGAACAACTACATAACGTCTTATGGGCATACCGAACGACCCGAAGGTCATCCACAGGGAAATCTCCCTTTCTGCTCACCTACGGAGCCGAAGCTGTCATCCCCACGAAGATCATCATGCCAACTACAAAAACGGAAGCATGGGAAAAGAACCTCACAACGGACATGATGCTGGAAAGACTCGACGATCTCAAGGAAAGAAGAGAAACAGCCTTACAAAAGATGGAGAATTATCAAAGAAAATTAGCTAGGGAGTACAATAAAAAGGTTAAACTTAGAAATTTCATAAAAGGACAGTATGTGCTGAGAACCATACCCCAATACCAAAGAGAAAAGAAGTGTGGAAAATTGGCACCAACATGGGGAGAACCTTTTATCATACAAGATATCGCGGGAAACGGATCCTATTACTTGCGCAATCTAAAAGGGGAAGTCCTCCGACATCCATGGAACGCTAAATACCTCAAGACATACCATCCTTAGATTACAGTGCAACGTTGCAACTGCGTAAATAATGCCAGAAGAAGAAGACGATGCTTCTCGTCAATATGTTTCTATCTCTGGACGAGGAATAGCAAACCTCAACGAATCAATCAAACAAACTTTCTTGTGTATATCTTTGGATAGAAATTAGCCTAAGGCAATACAAGGGGCGGCGTACTAGCAGAACTAATACTTGTAAATACACTTACGAACATACTACCAAAACGACGCACCTATATTGGAAAGATCTCTCAGGACTCCCCTATCAGCGTATATAAGTATAAGACCAGGGGAAAGGCATCCAACAGAAAGAGATCTCCAACTATTCTAAGTCAGCGGGTCAACGGAATGGGGATATGTAAATAATAACACCCCATATCCTAGAATGCTGCATCGACCCCCACCATCTGGGAATCCTCTGGCCAAGGATTAGCCAGCGGGGTGACAGGTCTCAAGATATTCATGAAGGTACATACCTTCGGCATCGCACTCAAACACTTCATTTTTTATTTTACACTACCTCATTTGGTTAAATAAATAACGCAGCTAAAAGGAGACCACGGGCAAACATAACCAACAAACGATGATCCATTCCATGAAAGTTGATTACAAGTTCGACAAGATAAGCAAAAGAAAAACAAAATAAGCAAAAGAAGTTCGACAGATGCCACAAAAACTCTATAATCAACAAGGATCAACTTTCTATAACTAGCAGGAGAATCTACTTGGATAACTCAGCTCCACTAGCGGGGTCTTCCCTCTACTACGAAGGTACGCTCCCACCTGAGGAAGGCCCCGAAGAGCTGGAAAGTGATGGAGGCTTAGGACGACGGGGATACTTTTTCACAAGACCATGCTCGGTATTAAGGTCATGTTCTATCTTGGCCAAAACCTTGTTTGTCTTCTCAGCTAGCTGACAACGAGCCTTTTATGTGATGGCAGCGTTTCTTATTTCTTCTTGGGACAACAGAGTGGACAAGCAGCTCACTTCCTTTGAAGCCAAGTGAGCTTCCTGTTCTTGAGACGAAGCCAAACCTTGGAAATACGAGGTCTGACCCTCCTGGTGCAGCAAGGAAGTTTTAGCCTTCCCTAGCTTAGATTGAGCCTTTTCAAGTTCTGCATTTGCAATGAGAAGCTATCCCTGGAGCTCTGGAAAAGAAAACTAAGGGTTAAGACCACGAAGTACAACATCACACTCGACAAAGAAAATATATACCTTCGAATCTAGCCAAAGCTATCTCATATTCATTGACAACCGCATCCCGAGCTTCGTCAAGAAAGTCATACTCATCAAAAAAATTCTTATAGTCCATTTGAAGAGTGGAAAGAGAAAATTAACTAGCGTCTAACTCTACCTGCTTTATTGAGTCCAAATGACGAAGATGGTTGACTTCGTTATTTAGCTCCTCCATTCCTTTGTTGAGTTTGTAGATATTAACTTCGAGATTTCTCTCAGACTCGTCCTGACGAACTACGTCGGACCGAGATGCGGCTAAGGCTTTGCCAAGGGCAGAGGATTCGGCCCGAGCGTCGTCTCTTTCTTTGGAAAGACGTTGTATGTACCATATTACGTCAGAATCATGGGAGGAACGAGTCTGTCGTAGCTCTTCCTCCATCAGATTCATCTTAGCCGACAAAGACGCAGCAAGTTCTCTCTCTTCACGAAGATTATCGCGCATCCACAACAGAGTGCCATTAAAAAGGTGACGGTTCGCGTTATACTTATTTTGCATATCAACTATCTGAGTATTCCTTAAACTCCATACTTAGACCTTGGCATCCCATCTTTCGGCCTCACTCTTAATTTGTTCTACTATCTCGACAATATGGGTCTTCTGCCGTTATCTCTCTCTTAGAAGCCATATCAACTCAGCGACTCCACCCACTGAAGATAGGGTGGGGATACTCAGACAGAACAGAAATTGCTAGAAGAGAACATCGATAAACAAGAATAAGGGACAAACCTGTAAAAGATGAAGCATTTTTCCGAACAGCTTCCAACTCACTACGCACCATAGCAAGCTCCAGACGAAGCCTCTCTTCTTCGTTTCCCATATGTTCCTCCCCCTTAAGACGGTTCTTTAGCTTACCTATCACCTTATCTCTGGAAGAGATAACCGCCTCAGCCGCAGCTAGCTCCTCCTATCTATGACGAAGCTTACTCTCTAACTTAAGATACTTGGCCTTCAAAAATTGGTACAAGTTATGATTGCAGTATTCGCTCCTCATCATCTACGATCCAGGGAAGAACACCGTGTCAGAACACCGTGGAATACCCACGGAAAAGAAATATGAAAAACACGACGTACCTCTAGCATTCGCTGGTGAGGATAACCATACTGATATCCATCAGCTATGGCCATCATATCAATGACGGTGGTTGGAGGGTAAACCACTAAGGTAGCCTCCATCGATCACATATTCTTGTCCCACAACTCCGCAACCCGATCTTCGGCGGATAACTGCATCATCCTACGAGTATAGGCGTCAGAATCCTTCTCCCCAGCAACTACGGGAGCAGGGTTCGGGACGAACATCAAATTTTTCTTCTTCATCCAAGCAAGAACATCGTCGTCACCCTCCAGCAGCAAGGATTGTGGGAAATCATCCGAAGGGGACCTAGTAGAAGACTCCCCAACGACGGGAACCTTCCCAGCAGTTTCCTTCTTAACAGCTCCCTCCCCTTCATCAACAAAGGCCCCAACATCATCAGTTTTCGTGGCTGTCTTCTCCGAATCTTTCCCCTTGCCAGAGGTGTCCAGTACGTCCCAATCATCGTTTGGGGAAAGCAGAGAAAACTCATCAGCAAGACCCACGAAAGCGTTCACATCAAAGATCTCCCCCACAGAATAAACTCGGCCAAAAGAGAATTCTTGAACAGTCTTGTCCCCACCACCATCACCAACAATGGTGACATTTTCAGCATCATTACCACCAGGGACACCCTTCGTACCATCAACATCACCACCGTCTTCGTGGAGAGGAGGAGAAGTGTCAGTACGCTCCTCTCAATCAAAAATGTCCTCATCTTCTTCAAAGTATTCGTTAGCAGGACTGGTAACCTCCTCTTGGTTCTCTGCCTCATCAACAACGATAGTGGAAGAGCGCTTGGGACCAATCTTTTTTTTCTTCGTCACCTACAAAGCAATAAGGGAAACAAGTCAACATTTTTCTCCTATACTCAAAAAATATTTTTTGGGTAAAGAAAAAAAAAGGGCAAATAAAGGATCTGCACCTTCACAGTCACAGTACTCTTCTAAGGAAGAACAACACCCGAACTTTCTTCTTCATCGCCATCAACGACATCGAAGGCATAAGGAAAATTCATACCTTCGAAATTCAGACGCCAAGGGCAGAAATATCCGTAACAAGCAGGGGAAACCTCACGGGGAACACTATCGGCAGTAGGAAGCCATCCGTGGGGACCGGGAATCCAACTCCAAGCCCACGGACCAACAATCTCGATAACGGTGGCATGCCACTCATAGTCATGGTCGCGCTTAATCCTCTCACGAGGAGGTAAAATATTCTTGTTAGCAGACCCTTTAGTGCCAAGAACATACTTCAACTTGGCATCACTCACCTCACTTAAAAGACGAACCTCGCCACGGGAAGCAGCAATATTACGGAGACCCACACTCCACGGCTTACGGTTCCTACTGTTAATATAATCCCCGAAGGAACTATTGAAATTCTGGGGAGTATACCATTCCCTCTCAGCAGGATCGGGGGTATAACAAGTCATCATCGTTTCTCCCTTGATCCGAAGATAACACTCCTTCAGAGCACGGAGATAATTCCCAGTCAACTGTGACCCAGAACGACTGTGGGTATTTGTAGAGGAACCCTCACGACCAGCCAACACGTCGTAGTAGAAAGAATCACCTGACTTGTACAAAGGCAATATAAGACCCGCCTCGAAGGCCCCCACGGTAGTCAGCAGATGAAACTCATCGAATTGATAACCCGAGATGAGATCGTAAGTAATATCATCAGGGGAATAGAAGGGAACCTCAAAGGCTTAAAGTTCATATTTCTCATTGAATGTCTCCAGATCAATATGTTTGAAAGTGACATTTTTCTTACCAACCGGGACGTTCCGTATAACCAGCACGGCGTCTTCCTCGTCAGAAGGGTCTTGCACAGAGTCTTTTGAAGGGCTCGTATCCGGGGCCTTCATTTTTAAAGGAACGTTCTTAGGCGGTTCAACCCTCGGGACAGTACCCCTGGCAGATTTTCCTCTGGAAGGGATCGCTGGAGGAGGAGGTAGAGGATTCTGCTGAAGCATCGGAGGAGCCATGGAATGAAGAGGAGGAACATCCAAATCTTCGTTGCGAGGAATAACCTGCGTGTTTTTAGGCTCATCACGCGGGCGGGTAGCCGGGTACCTAGAACCAGGGGGATCCCGCGGAGGATCTCCTTTCCTGGAAGACGAATGTCTCTGACCAGAAGAGGACGAAACCCTTTGAGAACGAAGATCCGCTTGCGAAGCCCTAGAGCCTCCTGGCGGAGATATATCCGGGTCTCTGCGCGGAGGAGATCTAGGAGGACTAGGCGGCGGAGTCTGGTAAGGAACCCGCGGACGATCAGCCATATCTACGGATATACAAACAAGTCGTGAATTCCGCAGAATCACAAATAAAGATCAAAAAGCTGAACTTTCTAAAAGTTGTCAAAAAACAGATAAAAACCCTAGCTGACTTACGGCGCAGGAAGAAGCTCTCCAACTATGAACTCGTAACCCTTGTGATAAAGAACAGGGGCAAGTATATATACTTTGTATATGTGTTCTTCATCACAAGGGTAACGAAACAACAACAAAAGATGAACAATTAGTAAAAAGCGAGACCAAAGATTAACCTCTTACCTGTACCAGGAGATTAAAACGTTGGAGAACGTGGCTAGAAGACAACGAACAAACAACGACATATGAGAAGACGAGACGTATTCAAGACAAAAGACAGCAGCATGTAACAGCAACAACAACATGTAACAGCAACATCAGCAGTTAATGATATCCAAACAAAAATGAAGAATGAAAGAAAAAAAAAATCAGGAGGAAAGAATGAAGGACCAACAGAGAATGAAATTTATTTCACATTCTCTCCCCCCTTATAAACATCAAAGAAATTTGAAACCGCCCCTTCTCCCAAGGAGAAGTTATTGCATAATGGGAAATATGACCTGAAATCTAGGGGAAGTTATTGGGCGAGTGGGGAATATGAGACAGTTTTCCTCTCACTTCAACTGACGCCTTAAGTCAGAAGAAAAGGGGCAAATTGTATGCACATATTTTCACCACTCGCAACGTGTCCTCGGGTAAACATGTGGAGAGCATTGACGCGAGGCATCAAAAGATGATGCCGCAGGCATACAGCCAAGAGACGTGTACGATCAAGAAGGAGCCCTCATCTAGCAGATCCGATGACTCCGAATCAAGGAGCACCGAAATAAAGCACCCCTGCGAAGGAATGAAAACACCCTCGGGCTTACTTTATCCCATATCGAGGAAGATCCCAGATCGACGGCTAGGACGAAGCTGACTGACACGGACGTGACTGGAGCAGAAGACCGTGGTCTAGCGCGTGCAGAGACCCAACCACCCTCATTAAACACCTTGAGCAGCACACGTGTCAGCCAGCCAACGGAATAAACGACCATGACTCTTCAGCAATAATGAAGAAACGATGGGGGCATCGTGGAAACCGAAGAAGCTCCGCGCACTGGCCCAAAGCACAAGACGATAAGGTTGAAACGACTCCCTCAGTGGACCCCACATCAGAACCCTATAAATACCCCTAGAGAGGGGGGCAAGTTGGTTCGAAAAAGAGAAGAGAGGAGAGAGAATTAGGAGGAGTAAGTAGCTACCCTAATCCCGCTGCCTCAGTTAATACCCCGAAAGTCATTTGACTATGCTTGTAATCAATCAACATATAATAAAACCCCCCTTTACCCCGTGGATGTAAGCCTCAGTGCTGAACCACGTAAATGCTTGTTTCATTTACATTCCGCACTTTACATTCCGCACGTTATATTCAGTTTTATCCATGATTAGCTTCGTACAACCTACGGGTTGCTATCTACTTCGTTGTGCGAGCACTGTTAGTGATAAACATGCAATTAGACAAGGACGAGTCCTAAGACTCAGAGTCGATGAATCGGCATAATCACTGCGTTTTACGCTTATTACATCTAATCTATGATTTCCAGTATGTGCGAACATTGTCTGTGAACACGTAGATGTGATCGTGATTTACGTGTTTACATAAACAATGCAAAACAAATCATTCAAAGGGTTAGGTCTTATATTGCGAGCAAGACATAAGAAAATGAAAGTAACTTAATTTTGAGGGAAAAAAAAACACATTCTCGTTACTGTTGTATCCGCGAGTCAATTAAAAGACTTATAGCCTGTTTGGATGCAGAAGTAGAAGTCAGAAGCAGAAGTCAGAAGTCCAGATTTTTTGCTTCACAAAAAGTCGACTTTTCTGCTTCTAGAAGTCATTTTAAAATTCTAAACCCAAACTGACTTTTTGCTTTTTGACTTTCAGAAATCAAAAAATTACTTCTGGATGTGTATTCAAACGCGCTATTACAAATATAATTCTCTCTCTAAAACAGAAATAAGAAGAGTTTCTCTCGAACATAAAAACAATTCAATACCGAAGCACTCATCATCCCGTACAAAACCAGAGTATCAATCTTGTAAATCTGCAAGACACACAAATCAATAATAAGTTCCAATATAATTTAATGTTTTTGAGAATTTAAATCATTCAAGTCGCAAACATTAAATGCTTAAATGGTACGTAAAGAAACATATCAACAAGTGAACTATCATCAGAAACTACTACTCTTGGTTCATCATCATTCACCGAATTACAGTGGTTAATATTTCACTTGCATGCTTATTTAATATCTAGCTAGCTAGTTAGGTGCAGCTTGTGGTTTCATAAGTTTGATAAGCGCAATAAACTACACTTGGAGCACAAATGTACTTTGTTTTCTTTCTTTCTTTTATTTAGTAGCACAAACTAAACACTCAATAAAACTAGCATTCAGTAAAATAATTTTGAAAAGCATTTAACAATTAATGCAAAATAAGAATACTGCTTACTTGGTTCAACAATTTTCAATTGTTTTTTATCTGCTTTTTTTTGGGCATTGTCTTTTGTCATCCCCATGTTCCTCACATACAGAGCACTTTCTCTTTTTGGGACATGAGACCTCAACAGAACTTAATATTCTCCTAGAGCTGCTAACTTTTTCTTTTGATTTATCAGTAGGTCTACCTTTTAGTTGCTAGATATGTGGATCTCTGATAATTGGCCAACCTAATATTCGAACTTTAGTAGCTTCTTGAGTTTTAGATCTCGCAACTGGAGTAGTATCATCTTCAACTATTTTTTTTATGTTCATTCTTGATCTGTGCAAAAAAAATTTCAATGCCTTCAATTACGATTGTATATAGTTTATCTGACTTCGTAAAACGCGACATTTGAGTTGATCTTCGACAAAAATGACTAAGTCTGAACGTTTTCGAGTTCTCATAGTTATCAAAGAGTAATATTTTTCCCATCATCCTAAATGTATTTTCACCTTTCAACCATCTTTTCATAATGAAATGTGGCGGTATTTCATCGACCTTCAGCTTCATCGGAACTTTATGCACATGTTTACAAGGCAAACCTTTAAAATCAAAATATTAACACTCTCAGTATCCCTCGTGCGTATCTGGCTTCATCCTTATGGTGAACCGTTATGGATAACCAATTTTATATGTTATTAAGTAAGTATTAAAATTATCTCCTCTTTCTATCTCTTCACACTTAAAACGTATTGCATCTAATAGTTGTTTACGGAACTTGTTGTAAATACTGTGAGTGTATATCTTAGCAGCGTTTTTAAGTATCAAATATGCTTTCATCAATAATCCTCTTGGTATGCTCTGAAATAAGATCTTCTTTATCAATAATTTCTTTCACTGCTTGTTCGTACAGAACCATAACTTCTTTGAGATTGGTTATTGATGAGACAAAGGATTTGAAAAAAGCGTTTACCCCTTCAATGCGATCTGATGTATTCATACCTGCATAAAATGTATTTCTATGGCATACATGTACCAAAGATTCTCGTATCTCATATAATTGTGTTAGCCATTTATTGTCGCACAAATCAAACTCTACGATCATCTTTTTCCACTTCGCTTCGAACTCTTGTATTGTTCAAGTATGATGGATACAACTTCATATCACACTTGAACTTCGACTTCTTAAAATAAACATGTGATAATTTTTCTGGGAATTTTTTCTTTATATGCGCCAAAGGCATAAACGGTGACGAGTGCTTGGAATTTTTTATTTTTTTTTAATGGCAGTGGCCATTTTGAATCTAGATCAGTTATGGTGGCCGACGGATGCTGCTCTCCCATTGCTTCAAGCCAGATAATAGATAACCCAAAAAAAATATAGCTTTAGGCTCATCTTGTAAAACTGCACACCCAAACTGAATAGTTTGATAATGGTGATTTACCCTGGTAAATGGTGCAAATTGCATCTCATATTTATTTGTTCGATATGTAGTGTCAAAGAAAATTACCTCACCAAATTGTTTGTATGGGAAACATGATCGCGCATCTAACCAATTTTTTTTTACATCTCTACCATGCTCGTCAACTTGAACTCTATAAAAGAATTGAGGATTCTCACTTTGTTTCTTGTGTAAATAATCAATGACAGATTAGGCGTCACCAACTTCTAAACTTTTATGCATAATATTACGAAAAATGATTCCAACAATCTCTTTTATTAAATCCAATACGCTGACCTTGCTTGAACTTTTCCAACTTCATGGTTTTCCTTATTATTTTTCCGCCATGTCTTTTTCTTCCGCTGGCATGCATTTGTTGGACCGCATACGCATCCGTTTTTGTGGTGACACAAATTTGTGTTTATGGTCATCTGAAAATGTGTTCACCCTCCACATGTTATTTTCTTCGTTAAGAAGAACTTGCACCTTTTTTGTGCACCATTGTATAGTATTATTATCTAACTTTCTTATCTACTCCTTTTATATTGTTCAATTTTATTTTGTTTACTTTTATATTGTTCACTTTTACTTTGTTTCCTTCTCGAGAGCATACCATGTAAACTGTTGTCACTTCTTCACACCTCTGCGAGTTCTATTTGTTGATCGAACACGAATTGTAAAACCATTTCGTTGTCCATATTCAGTATAATGTTCCCTGGATTCTTCGTAACAGTCAAATTACATCCCTACATACGGTGTTTCTAGACTGCAACTTTTTTTTTTTTAATTTGGAGTCACAATTTCATGATCGGATAAATCATTCATTGTTCTTGTAATCAAACAAAAAAGATGTTACAAAATAGTCAGACAGTGATACAAGTTGAGTATAGCTAGTTTTTCTGACATACGACTTGCAAAAACTTTTCAAGCATTAAACTTCACAAATTCATTCAGATTCTGTTAATTTTATATCTTGTTTAAATTGGATTTAATATTGTTGTGAATCTAGTGTTCTTAGGCAGAAATGTATCAGCGTGTTTTTTTACACCTAAGAATTGTATGGATTCGGATGTAGTTAATTCTTTTGTACTACTGTATACAGGAAAAGAGAACATTACACAAGTTCTATAGGCTTTTACAACATGCATCCCTCACTAAGATAATTATGCTTGTAATGATGTTATTATTAGCAAAGTACGGATTTAGTGAACGGAAAATCAAAACCATTCTAAATCAACTATATATAATCATCAAATTTTGTTGTACAAAAATAATAGACCAAATAAAAACCTAATACACAAGTGAAAAAGTGGGGGTCTAACAACCACAACTAATATTTCGAATTAGCAATCTGTATGGACAAACTCCGAGTTTCTTTCTAGAGAATCAACTAGACAGTCAGACTCAATCTAGATAGAAATATCTCAAGGAATTATTATCTCTCTCTTGTTTTGATTTACTTAAGATAATAGAGATCAGCGAGTCTTTAATCAAATACAAGGAATAACTTGGATGGTACCAAAGACCAATATCCAAGTCTCTCAATCAATTTAAATCAACAACCAAAAGGTCAGATATTCTAATTGATTGAAAAACAATGCAAAACCTGTATTATTTCAATTATAAAGATAAACAATACAATGCGGAAAATGAAATAACATAGACACCATAATTTTTTTAACGAGGAAACCGCAAATGCAAAAAAAAAAAAACCCGGGATCTAGTCCAGATTAAACATAAACTGTATTAAGCCGCTACAGACACTAGCCTACTCCAAGCTAACTTTAATCTGGACTGCAGTTGAACCCCAATCAATCTCACACTGATCCAAGGTACAGTTATGCTCCTACGCCTCTGATCCCAACATGATACTACGTACTTGATTCCCTTAGCTGATCCCACTCACAACTAAGAGTTGCTACGACCCAAAGTCGAAGACTTTAATAAACCAATCTGTATCACACATAAAAGTCTATGATAATAGATAAATTTGTCTCCCACGAATATACCTACGAGTTTTGTTCCGTATTTTGATAAATCAAGGTGAATAGGAACCAATTGATAAAACCAGACTTATATTCCCGAAGAACAGCTTAGCTTTATCAATCACCTCACAATAGTCTTAATCGACGCAGGGACAAAAGATATTATGGAATCACAAACGATGAGACGAAGATGTTTGTGACTACTTTTATATCTTGCCTATCGGAGATAGAAATCTCAAGCCAATTATTATAATTATACTCGTACGATAGAAACAACAAGATCATATCACACAACTACGATAAAAGTAGTATCGGTCTGGCTTCACAATCCCAATGAAGTATTTAAGTCGTTAACCTGGTTTAGAAAAAGAAACCAAAGGTTAAAGGAGAATCGAATCTATCTTAGCACAACTAGTATCACACAGAATGTGTGGGGATTAGGTTTCCCAGTTGCTAGAGTTCTCCCTTATATAGTCTTTTAAATCAGGGTTTGCAATCAATGTTATCTTAGTAACAAAGCATTTAATATTCACCGTTAGATGAAAACCTGATTAGATCCAAGCTAATATTTATCAACCATTAGATCAAAAACATAGCTTGTTATCCACACATGTAATACACGTTTGTAGGCTTATGAAAACCGTACCCAAACTTGTACATTAGTTGGTTCAACATAGTTAACCAAATGGTTAGTCATATGATAAATTTCATATCAACCATATTCTTCTTCACCATAACTAGTTTAAATGACTCAAATGAACTAGTTAGAGAGTTGTTCAATTGCTTAGATCTTTATGTACTACACAAGACACAATTGAAGCAAAAACGATTTGATTCACTCTAACCGGTTCATGAACTATATAGCCACAATTTGCAATAGGATTCCTTAGTTTATAGAGATGAGTTCACAAACATCGTTTTTAGAAATAACCTACTCAAGTTCGTGGACTTAAGTTCCCGGATGGAGTTCACAAACTCTAGCAGAAATTTTCGGGTTTGAGAACTTCGTCAGTCCGCGGACTGAAGCTCACGCACTTTTCCGGTTCTCTTGATCAATAAAGTTCGCAAACTTTGGTTCAAGGTGTTAGAGCATAGCTCGGTTGAACCAACCAAGCGTTGGTATGTCAAGTTTGGTTATCATAATTTTGTGAACCAAAACTAATTTAAGAGTCGCTTGATTTAAATGTACTAGAGTCAACTTCATATAGGTTAGCTTGAAAGTATTATGATGAGATATTACAAGTATTGCGAAGAAGTGAAGAAGTACGGAGCTACAACCATAACCACAACATCATCCTTCCATTTGTGGTTAATGATATTTGACTTGAACTATTTCATTCCCTAACGTATCTTTCAAGTCGTGCATATTGAAAACATAAAACTGCGAAGCATGAACACTCTAGATAAACATAGTATTAAGGAATACAATATGAAGTTTCTTGCTTAACCATTAAACTTTGTATATAAGACATCGACATAATCGTATGAATGTTATTGTGATTATGTATGGGTATGAAGTGAGGATTTCATCCTAGGGAACAATGTTTACATGTGTTCTAAGGAAGTAAGTTCATGATATGTGTTGTGAACCGAAAAGGAAATCGCCATGCGTTATTGGGGCCATTCTTCATTGCAAATTTTTATGAACGACCAATATGTGTGATTAGTATAAACGCCCATGACTTATTTGTATTCTTGGTAAAACTATTCACACGAGGCCTGACTTATGTATTGGTATGACTTTTATTAGTAAAACCGATCTTAAGTAATCACCCGGGGTATGATCGGGTTTGTGAGTGTCTGACCGAATTTGGGAAAGGGGGACCGATCTTATGAAGAGGTGCAGTACATCACAAAGGGGAACCGATCCTTGTATGAGGTGCAACAAGGTTTATAAAAGAAAGGGGAACCGATCCTATGAACATGTGCAACACGTTTTTAGGAAAGAGGGAACCGATCCAATGGACATGTGCAGTGCATACAAGTTAGATACTAAATATATGTGGGGAACCGATCCTAGTACCTACTCAGTCGAGTTATGGTAAGCTAGTGTAACTATGCACAATACTCATATGGAGGTAGAACCGAAACTTGTTTTGGTAGAACCGTTACACCCATGGTTTGTGATTGAGTGGTACTTGATGAATCACATAGTTCTTTAAAGTCAGGTGAACCAATTATAAACTTGTTTGGAAGTGTGGTAAATCGGTTTCAAGTGAGTAAGTATGAAAAATAACTTGCAAGAGTAATATGTCGACACACTTTGAACACGCGCATTAATGTGTATTCTTTTATTATTTAAAGATATTTCTTAACAGCTAAGAAGGAAGTAAATCCCAGGATCAAATTTAAATAATATAAGAATCTTTTAATTAAGGTTTTTAATTATATATGGAAAATAAGAATTAGTAATGTGCATTTGCTAGTTAAAGATTTTCCAAGAAGATTTCGATCATTATATTTGGACAGTGCATTCACATGAATTATGAAAACCAAATTTTGGTAAATATGGAAAAATAACTTGAGAATATTTTCGGTTTTGGAAATTCCTTGGTGTCCAAACTTTCTTGTCTATAAATAATTTGAGTTTGTATTTCTAGCAAACTAATCCTTCGTGACAGTAAACTTCCTCTGTTATACTGTTACTGGTGAAGCCGCCTATCAGAGAAGAGAGCAATCTAATTAGGTGAAATATCTTACGACCGCTCAATTTAAAGTCTTATTTGGGATTGAGAATCTCTAGCGCGACCCATTGTTGGGAAACTGGATATTGCGGTTTATCTTTAGTTTTTGTATTGATTTGATTGACTAACGGTGGTTGAACTTTGATTGTACCTAGTTTGCTTATGCTTGAGAATCTTCTCTTCTGATATAAGATTCACTCAAACTAGTTCAAGGTTTCGACAAGGATCTTTAGACTGTTGTTAGATCTAAATACGATCTTGTGATAATCCATTGTTAACAGACTCCCTTATGTGTGTGATTGATCATAAGAGATTCAAGTAGTTGTGTACAGGTTTTTATTGAAGATCTAAGAAGATTTGAAGACAAAGAAGAGATATAAGATTTCTGACTTGGTTTTTATAATATTTGGTGTGCACAATACTTATTTTGGTAAAAGAGGATCCAATTAATAATCGGTTTATCTTTGTGGTAGATTGGATTGATTAATTGAGAAGATCGGCATCAACACAATTCTTTGGATTAAGAGTGTTGATTGGCTTAATTTTAACGATTACCTTTTGGTGATTGAACATAAGATAGATCTTGTACCTGACAAAGGAGTTTATGTTAAGATAAATAGAAGAGCCTTTGTGCAACTCATATCACTTGGTTTAAGAGAGTTGATACGAAACAAATTTGTTGTTCCTTTACTGTTTGGAATACGAACCAAAGGAATTGGTCCAAGTACGTAACTTGTTTATAGGTTGGAGGCATGGGAATACAGACGGAACTAGGTGAACAATATGTTTAGTTGCTTGGTCTCAACTATACGAAGTTGGTTTATTTTGTATAGCAGCTTAATCCTGAGAGTATTCAATTCTGGACAAGGTCTCGAGGTTTTCTGCATTTACGGTTTCCTCGTTAACAAAATCTTGTTGTGTCATTTACTTTATATTTACGCATTATAATTGTTTTATTATAATTAAAGTAAATTGCACAAATGTTAATTCCTATTTACTTGATACGTGAATCATATTATGTTTGGTTAAGTCTGAACCTTCGTATCGGGTAAACATACTTCGTTGTTGTATTATCTCGATCTCGTATCCATAGACGATCATACGAAGTGTGAACTGATTATTTGTATTGTCTCGACTCAGTCTATAGACAATTACTTTCGGATAAAGGACTTATAGGAAGGAAAAGTTTTAGCTTGAGGTATATTTGGGTACCCTCGCCTTTTCAATTGGTATCAGAGCAGGCAAACACGAAAAAATCTAACAATATATGTTTGGTGCGATCCATCCTATAAGAAATGAATCGATTGCATGATTCAGTTAACGTAAAACAAGATGAAGGATCAACATCTTTAAATGATGTTCCCTATGAATCTACTGAACAACCAGATATATATATAATGTAGATTCTGGTGATTGGCAGACATGCCTTGAAAAACATCTTGATGAAATGTTTCAAGAAGGTGACTCAGAAATCGATCAAGATGTTGAAGAAGAAATGTCAGAATACTCTTCTATACTAGATGTTATTTCTACAAAAGGCTGACTACCTCAAATGTCATTGAGTTCATTACTCCTCTGTGTATAGAAAATAGGAAACTAAAAAAAAATCTTCTCTGGTTTCTTCTATAGATATCAGAACCCCATATATCTTTTTAGAGACTACAAATAAATCCTACACTCATAAACCCTTGAGTTTGAAACTCTCAACAGGAAACATTACTTGTTACATAAGAAACTAGTTGAGACAGAGGCAAAGATTAATTCTCAACAATCTACAATGACTGAACAACATGAGTCTAATTCCGTCAAGAAAAATCCTCTTGAGGATCAACTTGATGTAGCTCTTGAGAAAATCAAGGTATTAGAAGAGGAGGTTGAGAGTCTAAGAAAGCTCATTGATAGCTCAAACACTTTGTCCTCGATATTGGATGCATGGAGAGGTCATGGCGACAAACGTGGATTGGGGTATAATGGAGCTGATGTGTTATCAATCAACAAGGATGTAAAATTCGTGAAAGATGTTTGCTCTTATACTCCAGAACAAGCCTGCACGCATGAGGCATCCAAGTGCTCTATTGAAATCCCAACAGAAACCATCTCTAGAAGCAACCAATGGATGACGTCAACTAAGGGGAAGCATAGTAACTGAACATCTTATAAAGGTAATTCAAAAATTTTTACACCTTTCAATAAGTATTGTTTTTATTGTAGAGATAAAGATCATATGCAAAGGGATTGCAAAATTCGAAAGATGCAAAATGCTCTAGCATTTATTTCTAAAGAATTGAAATGTTCTGTCTCCAAGAATCTCTCGGATCATCAACATCCCGCAAGACAAACGATTTATTATAATAATTCGAATTCATACCCAAAAAGAAACATTCCTAAAGGAAAAATAACAGAAAGGGTAACTTCTCTATCAATAGGGATATGAAATCTGATGTTTCAAGGTGGAGAGATTCAATGGAACTAGAGATGAAAAATATTCCAGGTCAACTTACAAGTGGATACCAAAATCCAAAAAAGTATCAAAAGGGAAGTCTCTAAAACCAATTCTAAGAAAAACAATCCAGTTGTAACCTTAGACAAAGATGACTATGAAAGTCTAGTTCTTAGACTAAAAGGGAATCTAGAGACGTCCAAAGGTTTGGATGAAGAAACAGTCTTCAATGATCTGTTATTGTACAGAAAATGGGAAAAAGGGTTAACCGAAACTCCATGACCTGCCAAAAAACGTGCAATATTCTTGATTGTATTCAGGGTAAGTTTTTGTTTTTAGGCAAGTATTCTTAGTTGAGTCTTGGTTCGAAAAAAGAAAAAAAAAGGTCTATAAATAGGACCGATCATGCTATTATTATTATAAGAGTTGTACTGTAATAATTCCTTCTCCATACAAAGAAAACATTGAGGACCTAACTGTAAGTCTTCTGGAAGTGATCAACTCCTGCAAATCCTTACCCCGATCAAAGGTACTCCATGCCATTTCTTTTCTAGCTAAGGGTCAAGGTTGTATTGACATTATCTGTGAATTTTGTGTAGACAAAATTGAAAACATTCTTAAGTCAAGCTCATTATATTATGAGAAAAGAATATATGGAATATGTTCCGATTATTGCTCTTTTCCTATAATGGCATGTCCTTTAGTTTATCCATCTCCAAACTTGCTTGAAGGAATAATGGAACTTATTTGAAGAAAAGATCTCCTTAATAATGATATTATTGCAGCAAAGAGGGAAATCTCTGGTTATGAATAATCTATTGCAAAATATAGATGTCCCGAAGATCTTGGTGAATTCAAAAGAGGGTTAGAATACTATAAAAAGGATCTAACAGAAACAGAGATTCACTTAAAAGAATTCTCCAACAAGGCATGTAAAGACAAAATAGGATTAAATTTTTATCTGAAATTAGGCTACTTTATGTAAAGTCTATTATGAATAAAGTTATTTTTATAATTTTTCTTGTGATAGTTTTTTTTGATTTACATAGACGGTGCTTGAATGCCTTATTTATTTGCTATGTATGATTATGGGATGTTTGATTTCGGTTTTATTACCTTGATATTCGATCTCATAATATGTTGTGAACCCTTATGGTTTGGGTGACTTTTTGATTAAGTTCTAGCCCATGTTGGTAGGCTTTATCAAAGGATCATGAGGGGTTCCTGCAGAAACAATATGTGAAAAATTCACAATATGTTGAATCGGTTTTGGTTTAGCATAAAATCATATGTGTTTCGACGGTTTTCAACTTTTGCTTGCAATTGTTAAAACCGATTTTCAACCTTTCTCTGGTAAAGGTTGGCTGTTGTTATTCTTTTGTTTTTGGCATAAGGATGACAACATAATGGTATTTCGATATCAATTTTCCCTGGAAGAAGAAGATGCGATCATATTGGAGAAGTTGGATGCGAAATTGAGGTAACAATCTTGTTAGTTAATTATTTTCATGTTTTAAGAAAAACCTATTTTTATTTGATATATATATTTCTTTTTATTACACGAAATTGTCTGTACAATTGATGTGTTTATTCCATTATGTATATGTGGGTGTTTATGTGATTCAATTGGTTCCGGTTAAGTAAAACTATTGTTAACTTGTTTTGTTGTGTGATATCAATCGTTTAGGCTTACAAAAGTTTGGTGCAATTGCGGTGATTTAATGTTTATGTTATTTCAATTGCTTCCAGTTAAGTAAAACAATTGTTATTTTACTTTATTGTACGATATCAATTGTTTAGACTTACAAAATTTCGGTGCAATAATGGAACTTTAGTGATATATGTTGTTTCAATTGCTTCCGGTTGAGGTGAATAATTATGCAAGTTGATTTATTGGTTTGTATGAATTATTTATGGCTTAACGAATGGATATATTGACGGGATGAGTTGTTTAGTCCAATTCCATTCCGGATAAGATAAACTAAGTTAATTCTGATCTTAGTTAAACTTATCAAAGTGGAGGTTTCGGTTATTCAAGTCTATCCGAAATCCTAAGCAAGGAAATGCTAGTTAACTAACCTAGTATTTATCTTGTTTAAAATCTAAAGGTATAAGTTATATGGATAATTAGAACCTGATGAGAAAAATGGAATTTATCTTTGTTTTGGTCTTATCGAATGAAGAGGTTGTATTTATACAATCGGTTTAGCAAAGGAACTAAGTTGATTAGTTGATTTTTGGTTTTCTAAACTAGTTGGGAAAATTGCTTCGGGCAATTATATCCATGATAAAATATCAAAACATAATTACTTTGTAGTTTCGGTTTTGATATTGGTTATCAAAAATGGTATGTGGAACCCTCGTGCTTGACTCAACAGGTTGCAAGTCTATTTTGAGATTTTTAAGATCCTTTTCGTGTTGTCCTTTATTTTTTTCGTTTCTTTTTCATTTTTGTGACAAGAAAGGGGGAGAAATATATGGAGTAAACAGGTGATGCTGGTATCAATTTTATGTTGATTGGTGTCACTAGGGAAGAGGACAATGGTGCTTGAAACGTTTATCTAACGAATGAGGAAAAACACAGACTAAGGGTGAGTAACATATCATATGGTTGGGATAACAAATACGCGCGGATTGAAAATATACCTATCTCACCTTTAGGGGGAGTATGAGATTTGTTATTATAATGTCAACAACGGAATTTTAAGGATTAGTTTAGTGCAGGTTCTATGTTGTTGAATTCGGGAATCAAGCGTATGTGTAATGAATTATTGTAATTTGTTTATCCATATGATTGTAAGAGTTTTGTCACTAAAATTGACAAAGGAGGAGATTGCTAGAGCATAGCTCGGTTGAACCCACCAAGCGTTGGTATGTCAAGTTTGGTTGTCATATTTTAGTGAACCAAAACTCATTTAAGAGTCACTTGATTTAAATGTACTAAAGTCAACTTCGTGTAGGTTAGCTTGAAAGTATTAGGATGATACGTTACAAGTATTGCGAAGACTTGAAGAAGTACGGAGCTACAACTACAACATCATCCTTCCACTTGAGGTTAGTGATATTTGACTTGAACTGTTTCATTCCCTAACGTATCTTTCAAGTCGTACATATTGAAAACATAAAACTGCGAAGCATGAACACTTTAGATAGACATAGTATTAAGGAATACAATATGAAGTTTCTTGATTAACCATTAAACTTTGTATATAAGACATCGACATAATTGTATGAATTCTATTGTGATTATGTATGGGTATGAGGTGAGGATTTCATCATAGGGAACATTGTTTACATGTGTTCTAAGGAAGTAAGTTCATGATATGTGTTGTGAACCGAAAAGGAAATCGCCAGGCGTTATTAGGGTTGTTCTTCATTGCAAATCTTATGAACGACTAATATGTGTGATTGGTATAACCGCTCATCACTTGTTTTTGTTCTTGGTAAAAATATTCACATGAGGCATGGCTTATGTATTGGTATGACTTTTATTAGTGAAACCGATCTTAAGTAATCACATAGGGTATGATCGGGTTTGTGAGTGTCTAACTGAATTTTGGAAAGGGGAACCGATCCTATGAAGAGGTGCAGTACATCACAAGGGGTAACCGATCCTTGTATGAGGTGCATCAAGGTTTATAGAAGAAAGGGGAACCGATCCTATGGACATGTGCAGTGCAACAAGTGATATACCAAATATATATGGGGAACAGATCCTAGTACCTAGTCAGCCGAGTTATGGTAAGCTAGTGTAACTATGCACAATACTCACATGGAGGTTGAACCAAAACTTGTTTTAGTAGAACCGTTACACCCATGGTTTGTGATTGAGTGGTACTTGATCCATCACATAGTTCTTGAAAGTCAGATGAACCAATTCTAAACTTGTTTGGAAGTGTGGTAAATCGGTTTCAAGTGAGTAAGTATGAAAAAGGACTTGCAAGAGTAAGATTTCGACACACTTTGAACACGTGCATTAATGTGTTTTCTTTTATTGTTCAAAGATATTCCTTAACAGCTAAGAAGAAAGTAAATCCCAAGATCGAATTTAAATAAGTTAAGAATCTTTTAATTAAGGTTTTTAATTATATATGGAAAATAAGAATTAGTAATGTGCATTTGCTAGTTAAAGATTTTCCAAGGGTGATTACGATCATTATATTTGGACAGTGCATTCACAAGAATTATGAAAACTGAATTTGGGTAAATATGGAAAAATATCTTGAGAATATTTTCGGCTTTGGAAATTCCTTGTATATAAATACTTTGAGTTTTCATTTCTAGCAAACTAATCCTTCGTGACAGTAAACTTCCTCTGTTGTATTGTTACTGGTGAAGCCGCCTATCAGAGAAGAGAGTAATCTAATTAGGTGAAATCTCTTACGACAGCTCAATTTAAAGTCTTCTTTGGGATTGAGAAGCTCTAGCGCTACCCGTTGGTGGGAAACTAGATATTGCGGTTTATCTTTAGTTTTTGTATTGATTTGATTGACTAACGGTGGTTGAACTTTGATTGCACCTAGTTTGTTTATGCTTGAGAATCTTCTCTTCTGATATAAGATTCACTCAAACTAGTTCAAGGTTTCGATAGGGATCTTTAGACTGTTGTTAGATCTACAGACGATCTTGTGATAATCCATTGTTAACATACTCCCTTCTGTGTGTAATTGATCACAAGAGATTTAAGTAGTTGTGTGCAGGTGTTTATTGAAGATATAAGAAGATTTTTAACAAAGAAGAGATGGAAGATTTCTGACTTGGTGTTTATAATCTTTGGTGTGCACAATACTTGTTTTGGTACAAGGGGATCCAATTAATAATAGGTTTATATTTGTGGTAGATTGGATTGATTAATTGAGAAGATCGGCATCAACATAATTCTTTTGATTAAGAGTGTTAATTGGCTTAATATTAACGATTACCTTTTGGTGATTGAACATAAGATAGATCTTGGAACCTGGCAAAGGAGTTTGTGTTAAGATAAACAGAAGATCCTTTGTGCAACTCATATCACTTGGTTGAAGAGAGTTGATTCCAAACAGATTTGTTGTTCCTTTACTATTTGGAATACGAACCAAAGGAATTGGTCCAAGTATGCGACTTGTTTACAGGTTGGAGGCGTGGGAATACAGAAGGAAAGGTGAACTATAGGTTTAGTTGCTTGGTCTCAACTATACGAAGTTGGTTTATTTTGTATAGCGGCTTAATCTTGAGAGTACTAAATTCTGGACAAGGTCCCGGGGTTTTTCTGCATTTGTGGTTTCCTCGTTAACAGAATCTTGTTGTGTCATTTACTTTATATTTCCGCATTATAATTGTTTTATTATAATTAAAGTAAATTGCACAAACGTTAATTCTTATTTACTTGATACGTGAATCCTATTGTGTTTGGTTAAGCCCGAACCTTTGTATCAAGTAAAAATACTCCGTTATTGTATTGTCTCGATCTCGTATCCATAGACGATCACACAAGTGTGAACTAATTAGTTGCATTATCTCGACTCAGTCTATAGATAATCACTTTCGGAGAAAGGACTTATAGGAAGGAAATTTTTTAGCTTGAGGTATATTTGGGTACCCTCGCCTTTTCACAAGGAATAAGGACATATACACATATGTGTTTCCATAACAATGCTTATATCCTCCATTGGTTATATTGTCTAAACTCTCATTTCAATCATTGAAACATTCTCAGAGGACGTTATATAGTTGTTATTCACAAATTATTTTTCGTCAGAGGTAAAGATGAACTTGGCTAAAGCGAAAGCTTTACCAACACATATTTCGAGAAATAGATAGGTGAGATATACTCGGCTCAAAATATCAAATGTGTATAATCTTAGTCTATATAGTAATATGACTTTTGTCTCAAGATAGGAGATATAGTAGATATACATTTGAGTGATAGATAAGTTAAAGTCTCCACATACCTTTAAGTCGATGAAGATCCACCAGTTCCTTGAGTAGTCCTTCGTCATATATGATTGCCATGGAGTTCTTGAGCTCAACTACACATTCTATCCTAGTCCAAGACCTTAGATATAGTAGACTAGAAATCAAGATTATAGTTTTGATCACTAACATTGAAAAACATGCTTGAGATAGCAACGCATGCGAGTTCGACCGAGCAATGCTCTAACAATCTCCCCCTTTGTCAATTTTAGTGAAAAAACTATCAATACATATGGAATACAAAAAATATATAAATAAACTTTGTAGCTCCTATTACACATGTCTAATCTTCAACATTACTCGAAATCTTCGTCACTTCCAAGTACTCCAATGATCCCAAAGGTTGTAAGTTTAGCATCATCGTTGTTGAAATTCCATAGCTATAACAACGAGAAAACAAGAGTTCTCAATCATTGTTATACAGTGTCATAGTATCAATACACAACATCAAAGTCCAATTGCATCTCAAATTCAATAATAATACTATGGTGATATGTCACTTCCCCTTAGTCAATACTCCATTTCACATGGAAACCACCCTCCTTACATAATGATCCGAAAACCATATGTATTTGTAGTATGAACTACATATTAATTCCCCCCCTTTTTGTCAATAAAATTGGCAAAGGTACAAGAACGGGATCCTAATAAAATTTCCATAAAAGATGTTTCATGACCAAAGGTAAATGTATATATCATCTTGTTTAGATGCAATCATAAAGCCGAAGCTAAATGCATTCATCAAGGAGTCTATGAACATACAAGATAACCCCTATAATATTCCACAGCCGCACTCCCCACAAAGATTTGGAAATTAAGAACAACTTCAAAAAGAACTCTCCCCATAATATGTCATTCCCTAAGGAACAACAAGAGCGACCTTAATTTCAAAATAAAAGAAGGATTTTTTTGGACAACAAATCACACACAAGTATGAATTTGAATCCAAAAATATTCAATTACAAAAGTAACCGAATATGCTCAACACAAGTAAACTTATGGAGACTTAAAAACTCAATTAGGTTAATCACAAGAGAACCCATAATTAATATAATCGGATTACATAATTAAACTAATCACAAAAGTAATCAATTTAATTGTTTATACTCACATAAGAAAATCTATGGAGCAATGACTAAGTTAATCATGAAAATAATCAACCCGGTCAAAAACTCTCAAACATAAGAAAATACTTACGGAGTCATAACTAAATAACCACACAAGATGATTAATTTAGTTTAATGTGCTCTACATAAAGTACCTTATGGAACACAACTAAGTTAATCACAAAAGTAATCAACTTGGTTGTCTAGTGCTCAACATAAGACATAATACGGAGCCTCACAGTAATACATGGATCAGGGAAGATCAATTACTGCGGAATACACAAGGATTCATTTTATGTTTCCATCACTATCTGCACAATGACATACAATAAACATAATCCTTGAATTACAAAAGATTTTAACCTATATTTCATCAAAAATTGATATAATAGGCTTAACTTTTGTATTTGTCAAAAGTACATTCATTCTTTCATCAATACTTGCATATAAACTCATGAACAACTTTACTTTTGACAAAGTATGGGACAATCAAGTTCACGGACGTAAACACACATATCCCATAACAATATTGCAATATATAAAATCATAAAGATTAATACTGCAAAAATCATCTTCCAAACAAGTTCAGAATTTAAACCAATAAATCTAAAAGCAAGAAGATGAAAACGTTGGACATAGCTATGTGAAATTACAATCATGGCTATTCCAAACTCTAGTTATTCTTCTAAACAAAACAAGAAAAATAGAAGATTTACTAGGCAATAAGACCTTTGAAAAATTCTTTATTGTCCCCGAACTCATTGTCGTCAACAGCCATTGGAACATAAGGTTCATTAAGGTATGAGTTTATATCAATAAACCTTCTTGGCTGGTGTTGTCGAACTAGGGCCTTCTGAATCTCATGAGTCTTATACACAAAGGCCTTTATTTATTTAATCTCCTTTAGCATCTCCTTTAACTCATCAAGAACATCAGAAAACTTCTGAGAATTTGAAGGAACTGCTCTGGGCTTCCTCACATTCCTCCATTTTCTTTTCAAAGTTGGAGAAGGCGGAGATTTTTCTTTTTCCTTCATGATTGATGGCTTAACAATCAAATTAACATCCTTTCCATCAGAAGACATCATGCTTGGAGTATCCATAAACGTATGGGTTTATGAGCGGAAATCACAAATTGCTCAACAAGTAGTCTTCAGATATAAGGAGGTTATATAGAAGGAAAAAATAATATAGGGTTTCGAAACCTTTAAACAGGTTCACGATCAACTCTCAATCCATATGAAGAATAGAATTGTCGATAATACCCTTTCCTTTGTTTGATAAACAAGAAGAAGGAAAAACAAAAAAAACTTTTCCTAAAGCCTGAAGGATACAAAATCATTGTCTCTTTTGATCAGGCACATGAGACAAGATTTCAAAAATAACACAATCAAGTTGCATTGTGGTGAACAATAATTTGTCCACCATTTTCCTCTTGAGAGGAATCTACAGACCTTTGTCTATCAAAACGACTTGACCATACTTTCTTTTCAACTGGTCTAGTTATATCCTTGGAAACTAACTTCTAAGATGAAGATAAAATCCTACATACCTCAGCGGTCTTCTGAGCAAGTTTAAGCTTCCTTGCTAAGTGATTTGCTCTTCGTTGAAGTTTGTTGACGTGCCTTTGTTTGTGTTTGAACTTGTAACACTTTGAAAGTTAATGACCCTTTAATGAACAATACGAACACGTCAAGCTTGCATAAAAATCAGGCTTCAGAGATGTGCAGGCAGCTAGGCACATAGTGGGACCTGAAAAATTATGAATAGAGTTTCTTAAGGATGGGTCAACTTTATCTTCCAAAATAGTTGGATTATCTTCTGAAAGAATATCAAGATTGATGTATGTATTGCTACAATTATCAAAATCAATATTTTCACCAAGAAGTGCAACATTTGATTTCCCATCTTTATTAGAATCATAGTTGTTAGACATTTCATCAAGAGTTGCAGCAAGACCTTTGTTCCCAGTGTATTTTCTCCGATTTGGACACTCGTTTGCTAAATGACCAAATACCTTACACTTAAAGCAATGAGGCATATCCTCATCATCAGTTTTATCAACATCCCTATTTTTAGGAGGAACACGATTATGAGGTTTGACTGATGCCTTAGGCTTATTTCTGGAGAACCGTTTACTTCTCTTCAATAGTAGATCCCTAAACTGTCTTGTGATCATCGTGACTGATTTGTCAAGATCTTCATCTGATGAATCTGTCTCAGAGTGATGATCTTCATAGATATACACTTTCTTACTTTTATCAAGTAGTGTCATTTAGTGTGTTGAACGCAACATCCTTAGATTTGGATGAATTTTCATGATCAAAGATCTAAAGCTTTCCAATCAGCGTATTTTTGGAGAGATTATCAAGGTTATTTCCCTCGACGATGGCATGCTTCTTAGACTCGTATCTAGATGGCAGTGATATGAGAATTTTCATCACAATTGAAAAAGCGGGGTCTAACAACCTCACCCAATATTTCGATTAGCAATCTGTATGGATAACTCCGAGTTGTTTTCTAGAGAATCAACAAGACTCAATCAATAGAAAATATCTCAAGGAGTTATTATCTCAATCTCTCGATTTTATTTACTCAAGCAAATATGATTCGCGAGTCTAATCAAAGAGAGATAACTTGTATGGTACCAAAGACCAATATCCAAGTGTCAATCGATTTAAATCAATAACCAATAAGGTCGGATATTCTAATCGATCGAACTACGCACAACCTGTATTATTTCAATTATATAACAAAATATAATGCGGAATAGAAATAACACAGATACCATAATTTTGTTAACGAGGAATCCGCAAATGCAAAAAAAAACCCGGGACCTAGTCCAGATTAAACATACACTGTATTAAGCCGCTACAGACACTAGCCCACTCCAAATTAACTTCGGTCTGGACTGTAGTTGAACCCCAACCAATCTCACACTGATCCAAGGTATAGTTATGCTCCTACACCTCAGATCCCATCATGATATTGGGCACTTGATTCCCTTAGCTGATCTCACCCACAACCAAGAGTTGCTACGACCCAAAGTCGAAAACTTTAATAAACAAATCTGTCTCACACAGAAAAGTCTACAGGTAATAGATAAAAATAGCAAGATCAGATCACACAACTACAAGAAAAGTAGTATCGGTCTGGCTTCACAATCCCAATGAAGTCTTTAAGTCGTTAACATGGTTTTAGAAGAATAAAACCAAAGGTTAAAGGAGAATCGACTCTAGCTTTAGCAAACTAGTATCACACAGAATGTGTGGGGATTAGGTTTCCCAGTTGCGAGAGTTCTCCCTTATATAGTTATTTAAATCGGGGTTTTCAATCAATGTTAGCTTACTAACAAAGCATTCAATATTCACCGTTAGATGAAAACCTGATTAGATAGAAGCTAATATCTCTCAACCGTTAGATCGAAAACTTAGCTTTCCATACACATATGTACTTTGACATTTTGGGTTTGCGTAACCGTACCCAAACGTGTACAATGGTTGGTTCAATAATAGTCAACCAAATGGTTAGCCAAATGAACTAGTTAGAGAGTTGTTCAATTGCTATGAGATCTCATGTACTACACAAGACACGATTGAATCAAAAATGATGTGATTCACTCGAATCATTTCATGAACTATAAATCCACGGTTTGCAAAAGCATTCCTTAGTAATTTAAGATAAGTTCACGAATAACGTTTTCAGACATAAACTCTTGAGTTCGTGGACTCAAGCTAACCGGTTGAAGTTAATAAACTCCAGCAGAATTTATAGGGATGAGAACTTCCGTTAGTTCGCGGACTGCACCTGAGCTTCAACTTCAGCAGATATTCTCGGGTTCGAGAACTTACGCCAGTTCACGGACTAAGTTCGCGGACTGAGTTGCTGCTCACGTTCCGGTTCCACTTGATCAAAAAAGTTCGCAAACTTCGGTTCCAGTGTTAAGGACTTATACATATATGTGTTGCCACAACAATGATTATATCCCATAATGGTTATATAGTCTAAACTCTCATTTCAATCATTGAAATATTCTCAGAGGACGTTATATAGTTGTTATTCAGAAACTATTTTTCGTCAGAGTGATTTCCAAAGTGATTGAAACATAACATGACTTTCGTCACTAGGCAAAGATGAACTTGGCTAAAGCGAAAGCTTTACCAACACCCATTTCGAAAAATAGATAAGCGAGATATACTCAGCTCGAAATGTCACATGTGCATATTCTTAGTTTATATAGTAAAACGACTTTTGTCTCAAGATAGGAGATAGAGTAAATAGACTTTTAAGTGATAGATAAGTTCAAGTCTCCACATACCTTTTTGTCGATGAAGATCCACTGGTTCCTTGAGTAGTCCTTAGTCTTGTATGATGATCGCCATGGAGCTCTTGATCTCAACTACACTTTATATCCTAGTCCGAGACCTTAGCTATAGTAGACTAGAAATCAAGACTTTATAGTTTTGATCACTGAGATTGACAAACATGCTTGAGATAGCAACGCATGTGAGTTTGACCGAGCAGTGCTCTAACAATCTCCCCCTTTGTCAATTTTAGTGGCAAAACTATTAATACATATGGAATACAAAAATTATATAAATAAAATTTGTAGCTCCTATTCCACATTCCTAATCTTCAACAATACTCGAATTCTTCGTCACTTCCAAGTAGTCTAATGATCCCAAGGTTGTAAGTTTACCATCATCGTTGTTGAAAATCCGTATCTATAACAATGAGAAAAGCATTGGTTCTCAATCATTGTTATACAGTGTCATAGTATTTTTACACAGTGTCAAAGTCCAATTGTATCACAAATTCAACAACAATACTATGGTGATACTTCACTCCCACTTAGTCAATACTCCATCTCACATGGAAACCACTCCCCCTTACACAATGATCCGAAAACCATATGTATTTGTTGTATGGACTACAATTAATTCTCCCCCTTTTTGTCAATAAAATTGGCAAAGGTACAAGAACGGGATCCTAATAAAATTTTCGTAAGAGACATTTCATGACCAAAGGTAAATGTTCTATCATATTGTTTAGATGCAATCATAAAGCCGAGGCTAAATGCATTCATCAAGTATTTTATAAAGATACAAGATAACCACTAAAAATTCCACAGCCGCACTCCCCACAAATATTTGTAAATTAAGCGCAAGTTCAAAAGAACTCTCCCCCATAAGATGTCATTCCCAAGGGAACAACAAGAGCGACCTTAATTTCAAGAGAAAAGAAGGATTTCTACACACTAAAACAACATCTAGATGAAATAACTAAAAGAAAGTTGTAAACTGACTGGAGTTCTAACTCAATTGCCCAAAAGTTCGGGATAAGCACAGGGGAAAGAGTTATAGAAATAGTTAATGAACTGAAACAACACCAATAGACTGCCTTAAGTGCTGAAAAGTGGCAGTGTCTAAAGGTTTGGTGAGGATGTCAGCCAACTGTTGTTCGGAAGGATCAAATTCCATATTTATGATACCATTCTCATAAAGATATCGAATAAAATGGTACCTTATGTCATTGTGCTTTTTTCTTTAGTGCTCAATAGGATTCTCAGTGATTCGAATCGCACTGGAGTTATCACAAAAGATCTTTATTATTCCAGTATCAACTCCATAGTCAGCTAACATTTGTTTCATCCATAAGAGTTGTGTACAACATGACCCAGCATCAATATACTCTGCTTCGCATGTAGACAGGGATTAAGAATTTTGTTTCATACCGTGCCAAGCAACAAGATTCATTCCTACATAGTAGAAACCCCCTGATGTACTTTTTTTGTCTTCTACACACCCTGCCCAATCAACATCAGAATAAGAGGAAAGTTCAGTATTAGTACCAAAGGTGTAGGATAGACCATACCCGACAGTGTGATTGACATAACGTATGATCCTTTTTGCAGCTGCAAGATGAGATTCCTTTGGATCAGCCTGAAATTTAGCACAACAACCACCACTAAAATAAATATCAGGTCTAGTAGCTGTTAGATATAAAAGGATTCCAATAATAGATCGATACAACTTTTGATCTACTTTTACTCCTTTCTCATCTCTATGTAGTTTATCAGTAGTAGGCATAGGTGTCAATTTTGGAGAGGACTTATCCAAGCCGAATTTTGTCACAATATCCCTTGCATACTTTTCTTGGGATAAGTAAATTCCATCCTTATGTTGTTGAATTTGAAATCCTAGAAAGAATTTCAATTCACCAACATTGCTCATTTCAAATTCTCTAGCAAGTGAAATTTGAAAATCCTTTGCTAGCTTTTCATAAGTTGATCCATAGATGATATCATCTATATAGACTTGAGAAATGACAACGTTTTTTCCACTCTATTTGGTAAACAAGGTCTTATCAGCTCCACCTCTTGAGAAACCTTTTCTAATAAGGGAAGTGGTAACTTTTTCAAGCCAGGCTCTAGGTGTTTGTTTTAATCCATAAAGAGCCTTTTTGAGTTTGAGAACGTGATCTGGAAAATCACGGTTTTCAAACCCTTTTGGTTGAGCAACATAAACTTCTTCCTTTAAAATCCCATTTAGAAACGCAGATTTTACATCCATCTGAAAAAGTTTAGATTTGAGGAAACAAGCATGAGCTAATAAGAGTCTAATGGACTCAAGGCGTGCCACAGGTGCAAAGGTTTCATCAAAATCAATATCTTCAATTTGTGAATATCCTTGAGCGACAAGTCTGGATTTATTCCTAATAATCGCGCCATATTCATCAGACTTGTTCTTAAATATCCATTTGGTACCAACAATATTAACATTGGAGGGACAAGGTACGAGTTCCCATACATCTTATCTTTGAAATTGATTTAACTCTTCATGCATAGCATCTACCCAAGTGGGATCACTAAGAGCTGATAGACGCATTTGTGTGTCTATTTTCATCTCGATTTTCTATATTTTTAGTACCCATTTTTGTACTTATGTTGATATTTTATGTTATTGTAGGTGTTTTTGGAGAAATAAGCTCTTACGGAGAAATTGGCTCGAAAAGTGATGTTTGCACCCTCCGGAGTAATTATTAAAGACGTCCCAGAGAACCGTTAAAAGAACCCAACAAAAGTTATAAAAGCACCCCGGGGGTTTTGCTATTTACACCTTTCAAATTGATAAGGGGTTCCCAGTTGATAAGGGGCACTCACAGGGAAACTACTATTTTCACCCCTGTACTGGATAAGGGGCAACCTTTCTCCATCGTTTATAAAAACAGAAAAGGCGGGAAGATTATCTGAAGAACAGAGAACTCGGAGTTATTACATGGATTGAAATTGGAGAGCAATTATTGGACCTTTCTCGGTCATTTATATTGGTTAGGGCCTGTTAAGGGAAAACAGAGCTGGTAAGAGTTTCATAGTCGAAGAAAACGGAAGTGTCTACGTGGTTTCTACAAAACAGGAAACCGGGGATAAATCGAGGAATTTCTATTCAGCATAGAAGTTTCGTGCAGAATATGGGAAGCTAAGGATTCATATCTAGCAGTTTAGAGGAATTTGGGTTAAGTCTGAACATACGAGAATGAAAAGATAAAAAGAAAGACCGAAACTTTTGGTGAAAGAAAAGAAATTATATCGGAGATGTTTAGGGTTCTGCAAAGTATATATAGGTCACTGGGGGATCACATAAAGGGAATCGACACCTTGGGTTAGCTAGGAGAACCAATACAGAGAAGAAATAAGAAGTTGCAGAGGCATACTTTCTCTGCCGGATAAGAAAAGCAAAGTTGCAGACGAAGAAGAAGACCACAAAACTGTCACATTTTCTTTCAAACTTGTAACAGTTTCGCAACAATTATATCAGTTAGGCTTTTTTCTGTAACAGTAGGCTCTGTAACAGTGAGTTCTGTAATAAATATATCTGTTACAAACTCGCTGCATAATATTATTTCTCAATAAAAACACCTTTTGAGCCATGTTTCTATCTTTTGGTTGCGTTTTGAGCATGTGGAGCTAAACCCCAACATTGGGACGACGGAGGAAGCCAAGTTCACAATTGTTTGGTAATTATAATTTATTCTTATGACTTTTTGCATTGATTTGTAATCGATTTATGATTTTCATTGATTATTTGAGATTTTGTTTGATAGTGTATGCTTAGTCTAAGAACTCTTGATGCACTATGCTTATGATTTACATCTAATGTTTTATAAATTCTACTTTTTGCAAAGATATAAAGTCTAGAAAAGAGGTAAAACTGTTATGAATCATTGTATGAACCAATTAATTGTGAAGTTTGGTGGAATCCTAAATCCCAGTATATCGTAATATTGATATCATCTTTGTTTATTTGCTATTTCAATTTTATAATTTAAGTCTAAAATCAACCTCAACGAGTCCAAGAATCAAACCCTTTCTTACCACTTCAAAACTACATCAGTTTTTGGCGCCGTCGACGCGGACTTGTATTTAGGTTTAGGTTTTAGGTTTTGCATTTTTTTTAGGTTTTGTACATATTTTATTTATTATTATTATATTTAGATTTTTTTTTCTATTTTACGTCATTTGTATTTTTGTTTTTGTTGTGCAGGTTTTGCTTGAAACGGAAGGTTAAAAGTTGGACCTGCCATAAAAGGAGAAAGCCGAAAATTTTATTTTTAAGGATCTTTATTTTTGGTAGTTTTCTCTTTATTTTTGGAATTGTATATATTATTTGTTTATTTTTATTTTTAGTATTTTATTTATAAAAAAAAAACACGTGCACACACCAACTGCATCGTCAGACTACCGATTTTAGGAAAACTCGTGGATTAGTAAGCTGAACCCGTGCCTTGGGCCTTATGGGCGTTACCAGTTGAAAGTCTACAAACCTCAGCCTCGTACCTTTGGGTATATTTCGCTGTAGGTAACCCAAGCTTACCTAAATTAGTTAACCTTGCATTTGCATGTGCACTATTTAATGTCGAACTGGTATTATAATAGCCAATACAATGATTATTCGACTGAGCAACATGGACATTATCCTTACTATGACCATAGTGTGAATAGTGGTTGGGAACGCCATCCTTTTGAAGGATATGGGTCTTACCATGGTGAGACCAATTACTATCCACATGCGCACAGGTCATACGAGCAAGAAAATAAGGAATCTTATAGTACTAGTTCCTCGTATTTGGACGACTTAATTAAATAGTTGAAAACTAGTCCTTATTATGATCCTTCCGTTCCTATTCGTCCTATAGAAGAGTCTCTCAAACTGCTGGCTGTTTCTTCCAGTCCTATTCGTCCTATAGAAGAGTCTCTCAATATTTTGGTTGAGTCGACACGTAGACTTAAGAACGAAAGACTTGCTCGAAATAATCTTAATTTCCAATAATACCCTTGAAAATGAGGACAATTATTTGCATAATCAAGAAGACGAGGATATAATCGGTAACACTACTTGTTTAGAAGGGGTTCAACCATTTTCATGTTCTTATAATGATGATTATGATGAGGATAGTGTTGATGAAGAATTTGAAATATGTAGGCATAGTGATCAGGAATTTGTTACTCCAATTGAGCTTTATAATGATAATATTATTTCTAGTTCAAATCCAAATAATTTAATAATTATTCACCTATTCAAAAGGACGAGGATTTGACTAGAGATAACCCCATTTTAGATGATGTAATATTTCCATTTGATTACAAAGCCGATAATGGTTTAGAGGAACGGGTTTACCCTGAGAATACTGTTTTAGAGTCCAAGGATTTAGAAACAATAGTCCTAGACGAAGAAGATGAACTCGTAGAGATTTTAAATATGTTTGAGGATGTGTCACCTGAATATGACCTACAAGAAGCAATTAACCATTTTCAGGATTCCGATGATCTAGAAATTAGGGAAATTATAGCTAGTCTATATAGAGACACCCAAAACTCTAAGTTTGGGGGTGATTATCATTCTCCATGTGCCTTACCTTTAGCTCTTACAAAGATCCCTCACTTGGGACTTGATATATGTGCCTCAACCATTGTGCCAGATTACCTTCATACTAGTTCTCCCGAACCTAGTGATGTCCACCAAGAAGTTCAGTTGTTAGAAACCCATCCTCTGGTTGATGTGGTTTACCCAGGCTATGATACCCAGATTGACTTTGTTTTCCCACCAAATATTTTTCTTCCAATTGTGGGAACTTATAAATTTCAAATATGTCAGTTATTAAGTTTTGAGACTAAACCTAATTATTTTAGGAAAATAGAATTGACACATTTGCTTAAGAATGACCACCATTCTCATTATGGTCAGTTGTGTAAGTCAAATCTGATTGACTTATAGGATCCTCAATTATTCAGGTTATTATTATGTGCTTCTAATTTTTTCCAGACCTTAGAACCTGATCTTTTGGATCTTACTTATGAGGAGGTGCAGCCCATGAAAATATTTTATTTAGACCCCTTTATAGAACCTGAACCTGAACCTGAACCTGAACCACAACTAGATGTAGTTGTCTTAAAAAGGAAACTAGGAAAGGGTGTCCTATGTTTATTCACTTTCTTATTTTGCTGCATTTTCCTTTTATCTGTGTTAACACTTTTTGATGCAGATGATCCACAGTTGTTTCGGCTATTGCTATATGATTCAAGGTGATTAATTCTTACTTATGTCTGGCTGAAGACGTTAAACTTAGCACTTCTTGGGAGGTAACCCAATATTCATGCGACACAATAATATCTTTCCTTATCTCTTTTGCTTCAAATGGTAACAGTTTTTCCTTGTTCATGCTTTTAATTTTATCTTTAGAACATTGAGGACAATGTTAGATTTAAGTTTGGGGGTATGGGAGAAAAAATTTAGTTGCATTAATAAACTCCAGAGCCTAGAAATTTATGTTTATTAAGGATGGCACTAACTAATCTAAGTGGATGGAAGAATTTTGGTTGTAGGAGTTGAGGAACCAATCTGATTGGATGGAAACATCTAAAGAGTCTATTCATAAAAGCACAGAGCTCAGGTGTTAGAAATAACATGGTAGTTTCACCATATCTCGTTGAGTCCTTTTCACTTCTATTTTTATTTTATTTTCTTTTTAAAATATGTTTCTCTAAGTGATTAGGTGGGGCTCACGATTCAAGTTGTTACCACTGCTAGGATGAAATAGAGTGATTGAGTTACTAAAGAAAAAAAAAAGAAAAAAAAAAGAGACCAGACCAAACAGAATTAAAAAAAAAAATGACAGTTGGGTATAACAATATGTGTGTGTTTTCCATGTATCCGTCGCCTAAATAAGCGTGGAACGCAGGATCCATGGGAACTATCATGTAATCTGCTGACAAGAAGCATGCGCTTGGATCCAAAAGATCAAATCATGCAGTCCAAAAAAAAAAAAAAAATTGAGAAAAATGAAAAAGTTGTGCAATAAAATCGACCGCTAGTTCCCTTGTATATGCCAGACGAGTTGATCTAGAATTAAGATTATCGACCATTGGTTCCCTTGTATATGCCAGTTTGGTTGATATTAGTCATACCAGTTTGGTTGATATTAGTCCATTAGGATAGGTTCATTTTGGAAGTGGCCTTCAGACAGATATGAGAAACACTGTTCACTTAGTCAACATCAAAACCATCTATGTTTTTTTTATATCCATCTCTTAATATTTCCATGTGATTTGTTGACTCCGGATATTGATGTCCATTGTGCGACTATCTGAGTAGAGCTCTGTCACTTATATATGAATTTTAGTATGCTTGAGTGCAAACTCGTGTACATCAATTGGAATTTCGCATCAGGGTACTTCCTCCAATAGTCAATAAGTATGCCAACCAAGGATATTCTTTAGTGCCTTCCAAGGTTCTGCGTAGATAGCTAGGGTCTGGAGTAAAGGTTTTGTGGGTATATCTCTTGTAAGCCCTCCCGAGACTATAACTCGGCCACTAGGTCCACCTAGGGGTTTAAAGGCTTATTGCATACGCTAAATGCAATCGACGATGCCTGCGACAATGAGTTAGGATTTTATTTTGTAGATTTGGTTTGCTCGGGACTAGCAAATAATAAGTTTGGGGGTATTTGATAGACACATTTGTGTGTGTATTTTCATCTCGATTTTCTATATTTTTAGTACCCATTTTTGTACTTATGTTGATATTTTATGTTTTTGTAGGTGTTTTTGGAGAAATAAGCTCTTAAGGCGAAATTGGCTCGAAAAGTGATGTTTGCACCCTCCGGATTATTAAAGACGTCCCAAAGAACCGTTAAAAGAACCCAAGAAAAGTTATAAAGGCACCCCAGGAGTTTTGCTATTTACACCTTTCAAATTGATAAGGGGTTCCCAGTTGATAAAGGACACTCACATGGCAACTACTATTTGCACCCCTGTACTGGATAAGGGGCAACCTTTCTCCATCGTTTATAAAATAGAAAAGGCGGGAAGATTATCTGAAGAACAACGAACTCGGAGTTATTGCATGGATTGAAATTGGAGAGCAATTATTGGACCTTTCTCGGTCATTTATATTGGTTAGGGCCTGTTAAGGGAAAACAGAGCTGGTAAGAGTTTCATGGTCGAAGAAAACGGAAGTGTCTACGTGGTTTCTACAAAACAGGAAATCGGGGATAAATCGAGGAATTTCTATTCAATATAGAAGTTTCGTGCAGAATATGAGAAGCTAAGGATTCATATCTAGCAGTTTAGAGGAATTTGGGTTAATTCAGACCATACGAGAATGAAAAGATAGAGAAAGAAAGACCGAAACTTTTGGTGAAAGAAAAGAAATTATATCGGAGATGTTTAGGGTTCTGCAAAGTATATATAGGTCACTGGGTGATCACATAAAGGGAATCGAGACCTTGGGGTATCTAGGAGAACCAATACAGAGAAGAAAGAAGAAGTTGCAGAGGCATACTTGTAATAGTTTCGCAAAAATTATATCAGTTAGGCTTTTCTCTGTAACAGTGAGTTCTGTAACAAATATATCTGTTACAAACTCGCTGCATAATATTATTTCTCAATAAAAACACCTTTTGAGCCATGTTTCTATCTTTTGGGTGCGTTTTGAGCATGTGGAGCTAAACCCCAACACTGGGACGACGGAGGAAGCCAAGTTCACAATTGTTTGGTAATTATAATTGATTCTTATGACTTTTTGCATTGATTTGTAATCGATTTATGATTTTCATTGATTATTTGTGATTTTGTTTGATAGTGTATGCTTAGTCTAAGAACTCTTGATGCACTATGCTTATGATTTACATCTAATGCTTTATAAAATCTAGTTTTGGCAAAGATATAAGTCTAGAAAAGAGCTAAAACTGTAATGAATCATTGTATGAACCAATTGATTGTGAAGTTTGGTGGAATCCTAAATCCCAGTGTCTCGTAATATTGATATCATCTTTGTTTATTTTCTATTTTAATTTTATAATTTAAGTCTAGAATCAACCTCAACGTGTCCGAGAATCAAACCCTTTCTTACCACCTCAAAAGTACATCAAGAGCTTCATCAATATTTCTTGGTTCTACAAGAGAAAGATAACAACCTAAATTACAAATATTTTGAAGTTGTCCTCTTGTTCTAGCAGTATAATCTCTTCCTCCAATAATACTGTTTGGGTCATGATTTATTTGAACCCAGAGGTGTCGTAGAGGGGGAACACGTTTGGTTTCATTAGGGGTGGCTTGATCAGTGCTCTTCTCCTCGTCACTAGAAATATAAGGATCAGTAACAGTTTGAATAACTTCAACTGATTCAGGTATTTCTTTGACTTCTCAATTATCTCTGTTGGAGGCAACTCAGTAGGCAAATTATCATGATGAAAATCACTAATATCATCAATAATAACATTAGAAGATTCTATCATGACCTGGGTTCGGAGATTAAATATTCGAAACCCACGACTATCAGAAGCATATCCAAGAAAGATACCTTCATCACTTTTGGTATCAAACTTCCCTCTTTGTTATCGATCTTTTAGTATATAGCACTTACTTCCAAACACTCTAATATAGTGCAAGTTGGGTTTTCTACCATACCATAACTCATATGGAGTGTTAAGAGTTTTAGATCATAAGTAAACACGGTTGATCAAATAACATGCTGTAAAAACAGCTTCTCCCAAAAATCTTAAAGGTATATTTTTGTTGTAGAGCATTACCCTGGCCATCTCTTGAATATTCCTATTTTTTCTTTCAGCAACTCCATTAGCTTGAGGAGTAATAAGTGGAGAATATTGTTGAGTAATCCCCAGTTCGTCACAAAATTCGATCACTTTGGTGTCCTTGAATTCTATTCCACGGTCGCTCCTAATTTTATTTAGTTTATGACCTTGTTCATTCTGGATTCTACTTACAATAATCTTGAATTCTCCAAGGGTTTCATTCTTATGAGATAGAAATGAAACCCAAGTAAATCTGGTGTAATCATCTACCATAACCAAAGCATACTTTTTACCAGCAACAATGGGTTGTTGAATTGGTCCGAAGAGATCCATATGAATTAAATCAAGTGGAGCTTTGGTGAGAATATCTCGAGATGATTTATGGTGAACTTTTGTTTGTTTACCCTTTTTACAGGAACCACATACACCTTCAATCTTTGTATTGATTTTTGGAACACCTCTAACAAGTTCTTTGTTAATGATCTTAGTTAGAAGGCGATAATTGATGTGACCAAAAAGTTATTGCCAAAGATGTGTAGATTCTACCTTAGTCAAATTGCAACAATTGCTAAACTGAGTATCGAGAAGATAACAATTGTTTTTACCAAGAGTTCCTTGGAAAATTACTTTCCCAGTTTTGTATAAAATGTCACATCCATTTGCATTGAAGACAACTCGATGGCCTTTGTCACATATTTAGAAAGAAGATTAGCAGTCATACCTTTTACGTAGACTACATCATGTATTTCAGGTATGCCAGGTAATTTGATCGTTCTCTTCTTACTTATATAGCAACACCTTACGTCTTTAAATGTTACTGGTCCTCCTTCATATTTATCTGCGGAAACAAACTAAGTAAGATCACCTGTCATATGTCTGCTACATCCACTATCAAGGAACCATTGGAAGGGTGACGTTGATTTTAAAGCAAAAGCTCTCATACTATTAGTATTTTTCTGTTTGGAATTTCCTAATAGTTCTGTATGTATTTTTAGAGAGGTAAGAAGTTGTTTAGTTTTCTTATAAAGATCACTTGCAACTTTTAAACTCTTTTGAAAAGACCCGCACTTATGTTGATAGTGATTAGGGAAATCATAGAACAAACATGGGCCATCACTTTTACTTTTCGTAGAATAGTTCTGAGTCATATCAGTTTTTACAACCTTTAAACATTGTTTATCATCTGATATATAACGGTTCCTTAGAGAGGAACTACCATGAATACTCATATCCATCAAGGGACTTGATTTGGGTTTCAAACCTTTTAGAATTGCAATTTCTGCAACAAGATCAGAATTGATCCGGATTTGTTCCTCCAACCTTTTCTGAAGAATAACTAGACTATTAGAACTTCTTCTACGATTGGTTTTTAATCATGGTGAAGCGTTATAGGAGACTATATTGTCCATATAGTCAGATCGCTACAAACACAGACTTGTGACGTGTTTGGATGCTCTGATACCAATTGAAAAAGCGGGGGTCTAACAACCTCACCCAATATTTCGATTAGCAATTTGTATGGACAACTCCGAGTTGTTTTCTAGAGAATCAACAAGACTCAATCAATATAAAATATCTCAAGGAGTTATTATCTCAATCTCTCGATTTGATTTACTCAAGCAAATATGATTCGCGAGTCTAATCAAAGAGAGATAACTTGAATGGTACCAAAGACCAATATCCAAGTGTCAATCAATTTAAATCAACAACCAATAAGGTTGGATATTCTAATCGATTGAACAACGCACAACATGTATTATTTCAATTATATAACAAAATATAATACGGAATAGAAATAACACAGACACCAGAATTTTATTAACGAGGAAACCACAAATGCAGAAAACCCCAGGACCTAGTCCAGATTAAACATACACCGTATTAAGCCTCTACAGACACTAGCCTACTCCAAATTAACTTCGGTCTGGATTGTAGTTGAACCCCAACCAATCTCACACTGATTCAAGGTACAGTTATGCTCCTACACCTATGATCCTAGCAGGATATTGCGCACTTGATTCCCTTAGCTGATCTCACCCACAACCAAGAGTTGCTACGACCTAAAGTCGATGACTTTAATAAACAAATCTGTCTCACACAGAAAAGTCTACAGGTAACAGATAAATTCGTCTCCCACGAATAAACCTGCAAGTTTTGTTCCTTCTTTTGATAAATCAAGGTGAACAGGAACCAATCGATAAAACCAGACTTATATTCCCGAAAAACAACTCAGTTTCATCAATCACCTCATAATAAACTTAATCGACGCAGCGAAGAAGATTATTGAGGAATCGCAAACAATGAGATGAAGATGTTTGTGACTACTTTTATCTTGCCTAACGGAGATAGAAATCTCAAGCCAATTATTACAATTGTACTCGTACGATAGAAACAACAAGATCAGATCACACAACTACAAGAAAAGTAGTATCGGTCTGGCTTCACAATCCCAATGAAGTCATTAACCTGGTTTTAGAAGAAAAAAACCAAAGGTTAAAGGAGAATCGACTCTAGCTTTAGCAAACTAGTATCACACAGAATGTGTGGGGATTAGGTTTCCCATTTGCTAGAGTTCTCCCTTATATAGTCTTTCAAATAAGGGTTTGCAATCAATGTTAGCTTACTAACAAAGCATTCAATATTCACCGTTAGATGAAAACCTGATGAGATACAAGCTAATATCTCTCAACCGTTAGTTCAAAAACTTAGATTGCCATACATAATGTACTTTGACGTTTTGGGTTTGTGTAACCGTACCCAAACTTGTACAATGGTTGGTTCAATAATAGTCAACCAAATGGTTATCCAAATGATAACTTTCATATCAACCATATTCTTCTTCACCATAACTATTCCAAATGACTCAAATGAACTAGTTAGAGAGTTGTTCAATTGATTTGAGATATCATGTAATACACAAGACACAATTGAATCAAAAACGATGTGATTCACTCGAATCATTTTATGAAATATAAAGCCACGGTTTGCAAAAGCATTCCTTAGTAATTTAAGATATGTTCACGAACAACGTTTTCAGACATAACCTATTGAGTTCGCGGACTGAGTTCGCGGACTCAAGATAACCGGTTGAAGTTAATAAACTCCAGCAGAATTTCTCGGGATGAGAACTTCCGTCAGTCCGCGGACTGGGTTCGCGGACAGCTCTTGAGCTTCAACTTCAGCAGATATTCTCATGTTCGAGAACTTACGCCAGTTCGCGGACTGGGTTCGCAGACTGAGTTCGCGGATTGAGTTTCTACTCACATTCCGGTTCCACTTGATCAACAAAGTTCGCAAACTTCGGTTCAAGTGTTAAGGACTTATACATATATGTGTTTCCACAACAATGTTTATATCCCACAATGGTTATATAGTCTAAACTCTCATTTCAATCATTGAAACATTCTCAGAGGACGTTATATAATTTTTATTCACAAACTATTTTTCGTCAGAGAGATTTCCAAAGTGATTGAAACATAACATGACTTTCGTCACTAGGCAAAGATGAACTTGGCTAAAGAGAAAGCTTTACCAACACCCATTTCGAGAAATAGATAAGCGATATATACTCATCTCGAAATGTCACATGTGCATATTCTTAGTATATATAGTAAAACAACTTTTGTCTCAAGATAGGAGATAGAGTAGATAGACTTTTGAGTGATTTATAAGTTCAAGTCTCCACATACCTTTTAGTCGATGAAGATCCACTGGTTCTTTGAGTAGTCCTTCGTCTTGTATGATGATCGCCATGGAGTTCTTGAGCTCAACTACACTTTATATCCTAGTCCAAGACCTTAGCTATAGTAGACTAGAAATCAATACTTTATAGTTTTGATCACTAAGATTGACAAACATGCTTGAGATAGAAACGCATGCGAGTTTGACCGAGCAGTGCTCTAGCAACAATGTCCTTTTCAGGAATAGTCTTACCCAATGCAAAAGATGCATTAACAATTTCAGACACTTTGTGATTAAACTCATCAAATGTTTCTTCATATGCTATATGAAGGTTTTCCCAATCGGAATTAAGGTGTTGAAGCCTAGCTTCCTTTTCACTGGTATTACCTTCGAATACGGTTTCTAAGATATCCCAAGCTTCTTTAGACTTAGTGAAATTTGACACATAGTGCTGAAGACTTGGGGTAATGGCATGTATGATAGCATTCAAACCATCAGAATTTTTATTTGCAGTAAGTATCTCGGCAGGGATGTATTCACCAATAATCTTGGGAACATTTACATCTCCAACTTCCACAGTGGGAGGATCATAGCCATTAACAACATATGCCCGTGATTGAAAATCACGCGCTTGAAGAAAAGCTCGCATATCAATTTTCCACCATAAGTAATTTGGGCCATCGAAGACTAGTGGTATGTTTATTGAGATATCACCTCCGTCCATAAAGTCAGATCGCTACAAACACAGACTGATAAGGTATTTAACGTGTTTTCCTGCTCTGATACCAATTGAAAAAGCGTGGGTGTAACAACCACACCCAATATTTTGAATTATCAATCTGTATGCACAAACTCCTAATTTCTTTATAGAGAATCAACTAGATAGTCAGACTCAATCTAGATAAAAATATCTCAAGGAGTTATTATCTCTCTCTTATTTTGATTTACTCAAGCTAATAGAAATCAGCGAGTCTTTAATCAAATACAAGGAATAACTTGGATGGTACCAAAGACCAATATCCAAGTGTCAATCAATTTAAATCAACAACCTAAAGGTCGGATATTCTAATTGATTGAACAACAACGCACAACCTGTATTATTTCAATTATAAAGATAAATAATATAATGCGGAAAATAAAATAACACAGATACCAGAATTTTGTTAACGAGGAAACTACAAATGCAGAAAAACCCCTGGACTAGTCCAGATTAAATATACATTGTATTAAGCCTCTACAAACACTAGTCTACTCCAAGCTAACTTTGGTCCAGACTGTAGTTGAACCCCAATCAATATCACACTGATCCAAGGTACAGTTATGCTCCTACGCCTCTGATCCCAGCAGGATACTACGTACTTGATTCCCTTAGATGATCCTACCCGCAACTAAGAGTTGCTACGACCCAAAGTTGAAGACTTTAATAAACCAATATGTATCACACAGAAAAGTCTATGATAATAGTTAAATTCATCTCCAATGAATATACCTATGAGTTTTGTTTCGTATTTTAATAAATCAAGGCGAACATGAACCAATTGATAAAACCAGACTTATATTCCCGAAGAACAGCTGAACTTTATCAATCACCTCACAATAGTCTTAATCGACGCTGCGAAAAAATATATTGTGGAATCACAAACAATGAGACGAAGATGTTTGTGACTACTTTTATATCTTGCCTATCGGAGATAGAAATCTCAATCCAATTATTACAATTGTACTCATACGATAGAAACATCAAGATCAGATCACACAACTATGATAAAAGTAGTATCGGCCTGGCTTCACAATCCCAATGAAGTATTTATGTCATTAACCTGGTTTAGAAGAAGAAACCAAAGGTTAAAGGAGAATTGACTCTAGCTTAGCACAAATAGTATCACACAGAATGTGTGGGGATTAGGTTTTCCAGTTGCTAGAGTTCTCCCTTATATAGTCTTTCAAATCAGGGTTTGCAATCAATGTTAGCTTAATAATAAAGCATTCAATATTCACCGTTAGATGAAAACCTGATTAGATTCAAGCTAATATTTATCAACCGTTAGATCGAAAACATAGCTTGTTATACACACATATAATACATGTTTGTAGGCTTGTGAAAACCGTACCAAAACTTGTACATTAGTTGGTTCAACATAGTTAACCAAATGGTTATTCATATGATAACTTTCATATCAACCATATTCTTCTTCACCATAACTAGTTCAAATGACTCAAATGAACTAGTTAGAGAGTTGTTCAATTGCTTAGATCTTTATGTGCTACACAATACATAGTTGAAACAAAAATGATTTGATTCACTCGAATTGGTTCATGAACTATATAGCCACGGTTTGCAATAGCATTCCTTAGTTTATAGAGATGATTTCACAAACATCGTTTTTAAACATAACCTACTCAAGTTCGCGGACTGGGTTCGCGGACTTAAGTTCCCGGATGGAGTTCACAAACTCCAGCAGAAATTCTCGGGTTTGAGAACTTTGCCAGTTCGCGGACTGAAGCTCACGCACTTCTTCGGTTCTCTTGATCAACAAAGTTCGCAAACTTTGGTTCAAGGAATAAAGACTTATACACATATGTGTTTCCACAACAATGCTTATATCCTCCATTGGTTATATTGTATAAAATCTCATTTCAATCATTGAAACATTCTTAGAGGGTGTTATATAGTTTTTATTCACAAACCATTTTTCGTCAGAGCAATTTTTAAAGTGATTAAAACTTAACATGACTTTCGTCACTAGGTAAAGATGAACTTGGATAAAGCGAAAGATTTGCCCACACATATTTCGAGAAATAGATAGGCGAGATATACTCGGCTCGAAATATCAAATGTGTATAATCTTAGTCTATATAGTAATACGACTTTTGTCTCAAGATAGTAGGTATAGTAGATAGACTTTTGAGTGATAGATAAGTTCAAGTCTCCACATACCTTTTAGTCGATGAAGATCCACCAGTTCCTTGAGTAGTTCTTCGTCTTGTATGATGATTTCCATGGAGTTCTTAAGCTCAACTACACTTTCTATCCTAGTTCGAGACCTTAGCTATAGTAGACTAGAAATCAAGACTTATAGTTTTGATCACTAACATTGGCAAACATGCTTGAGATAACAACGCATGCGAGTTCGACCGAGAAATGCTCTAACAACAAGCCTTTAAAATATAACGTACCTTCAAATTAGATTACACATGTGTTATAATCGAATTATCCCCAACTTAATACTATTTTAGGTTAACTTTTTCCGCGTATAATAAAAAAGAGGAGTAAGGGAAAAAAGGAAAAAATAAAATAAAAATTTCTTTCGATAAATTTACGATTTGTCAAAAACGGTTAGAGAAAATATAGGAATATATAATATTAATTTTTGTATTTACAAAAGTTTTATCTTGGCTCGGCTTAAAATGAGCCGAATAGGAGAAATGTAAGGTAGTAAGGCGCCATATCAGCAAAAATCTATGTTGTGATATTTATCTAATCCAATGGTCTACGAGATTTGTCAAAAATGTTTGTCAAATCCATTTGTTACATGATCCTGACCCAAAATTTTAAAGTGTTTGACTGTAGAGATAAAATCGTGCGAAAACAATTTAATGGGTCACGGGTACTCAATTTTTTTTTAAATAAGCTGATTAAATCTCAGCCATCAGTTTTAGCTTGGCTAACAACTACGGGGCATTGTTAGATCTTGTAAAAAATTAGTCTGTCAATGGATCCCCCGTCTTTTTATTATTGTTTACAACTTATGTCAATGATTGACTCTTTAAGAAAACCCTTTTTTGAGTCCCAAAACACATGAAGCTTTTCATATTTGATCACTTTTTCCTGATTTGTCCATGCATTGAAATTAACCACTGGAAACAAGGAACAAAAACTAAGAGATTTAAATATTTTAATAACTATTACCCTCATGTCTTTTTCTGTCCGTCCTATATTCTATTTTGACCTGTCCTTTTTCTACTTTTTTATTTGTCCTATATTACTCTGCTTTGTTTATTGATATATATTTCGGGTCGTGGATTATAACCTAAAAGGTGTCACTATACGTCCACAAAAAACCCATCAAAACAAAAGTAACACAAAACCCCCAAATAACACAAACTGTCTAACATACCCTCCCATCTATTTCATCCCACCAAAAAAAAAAAAAAACTACACCTAATTTATTAGGGCGTACATTTGCTTATGTATCGACAATTTTCCGTTAAGACTTTCTTTTTCCTATTTCTCTCAAAAACCAAAAACTCAGATCTGAAAAAATCAATTTCAATTTCGATTCACTCTTCTTCTTACTTCGCAAAATAATTTTAAAAACTCAATAACCATAAATTGATCCTAAATCCAAACCAATTAGTATCCTAAATCGAAATGGTGAAGAAACAGGAGAAAAGAAAGATGAAAAGATTAATAAAACATACAAAACTAATCCAAAAAAAGGTAAATCAAACACATATTTCGTTTTATTGTTCTTTAGTAATTATTTCTGGCTGGAACTCAACATGCATCACTAATTTTTAGTTTATTCATTTGGTTTCATTAGTGATTTTGTTTACATTTGTCTGTAATTGGTATTTGTCACGATTTCATAATTAGGTTTCACCTGTAATTGGTGTTTCATTGGTGATTTTTTTCACGATTTCATAATTAGGGTTTTTTCTGTTTTTCCTTGATTATCCATAGTTAGGTTTCATCTATTCTTCATCTGTTTGTAGCATAACTAGGTTTGGGATTCATATGTTTTCCCAATTTATTTTCACTTGATTATTCATGGTTAAATTTTAAAACTTTGTTGGTGTTTTTACTTACTCCTTTCTTTTATGAAACCAATTTCGGTTTCGTCGTTTTCACTTATGGTTTTTTTGATGAAATCAAATGGTTTCACATGTTTTAACTTGATTATTCACGATTCAATTTAAGACTCTGTTGATGGTTTACTTATGGTCGTTTTGATGAAATCAATTATAGTTTCATAATTTTTACTTATGGTTGGAACCAATTATGTTGGTGGTTTACTTATGGTTTTTTTTATGAAACCAATTTTGGTTTCATCATTTGTACTTATGGTTTACTTATGTTTGGAACCAATTCTATTGGTGATTTACTTATGTTTTTTTTTTAATGAAACCAAATTAGGTTTCATATGTTTATTGTGTAGTATGTTTGTCGATGAAACCAATTGTTGATGGTGTTACTTTGTATTGAAACACTATTTTGTTCCAACTATTGCAGGGTAAAATGTTAAGGATCGTATAGGTGCTGAACGACGAAGGAGAATAATACTCGCATATCGTTCCTAAGAAAAAGTTCAGTTTTATTTTTAGTTGCAGTTTAAATCACTTGTAAAGGGTGATCGGCTAATTAAAATGGTGACAAATTATAGTTTATAAAAAAAATCTCAATGATTTCAATTTGTAAACTAAATAATAGCATTTTGCAACATTATATTCCTATCAAAAATAGTTGAAGAGTTCAACCATATCATGTTACAAGAAATAAAAAGGATTCCAACATATTACAGATGTTACATATAAAAAAATAGTAGTAAAAAATGATGACTTAGTGACGTTGTATTCACAACCTCGCATCTTATTGTTGTACATCTCATTTTCCATTTTCTGATGTAGAGTTTGTAGCCAATTGAATACGGTTTCCATATACACACATTTGTTCCATAAGCTTCACTCTGATTTCATCAACCATCTGACTATAAGAGAGAATCTCTCTTCACGATCCAACCATTAATAATCTCAGCGACATTCAAACACAAGTCACTAAATTGACAACCACCTACCAGAAACACCACCACTAGCAACTTATCATATCACCAAAAAACATTGGTTTCAATGACAAAAAAGTATTCAAACCAACACAACTTCAACAATGAAACCCAACACACCAACTTCTAAGTCAGACTAAATAAACTAGGAAAAAGTAAGTTGAAACCAAATTTGGTTCAACATTAACTTTATTGTTTCACCATTAAAACTTTGGTTTCAGGATAAAAAAAAGAGAGGCAAAAATCAGATGAAACCAAATTTGGTTTCAACATAAACTTACTATTTCACCATTAAGACTTTGGTTTCACGACAAAAATTAGCCAAAGCAAGATGAAACCAATTTGGTTTCAACATGCACTTACTTTTTTCACCAACAAAAGTAATTATTTCAAAATGTTGTTTAGTTTATAAAAAAAATTGAAACCAAATTTGGTTTCATCATTTTTCTATCATTTCACCAACACAAAATATTGAATTCGAGGATAATGACGTGTCACCATTTTTTGATGATGATTTTGATGAAGATGATGTATCATCTAGTATAGAATATATCTTGTTGTTTATAAGTAAAAATCTCCTTGAGCTATCGATGACAAATCCTAATCCATATAAAAATTGATTTTTTTTTTCCAAACCCCAATTATAAAAATCTAGAGAACCGTTCATTTGAGTGCAGCTTGATAAGGTCTTAATCAGTAAGAAATTGATATAAATCCCTAATTTTTCTTTCACATATGAGAAAAAATTTAAACGTTAACTAATAAATTGATACAAATCGGTATAACTCATAATTAACACACACGTGTAATTGCATCGTGATTTACATATCAAATTTGGTGGTGGTGCGTGAGGATGAGGTACTGATGGTGGTGGCGGGAAGGGACTGGGTGTTGGTGGAGAATCAGAAAATGGTAGTGGTGGATATTTGGTTATGAGGTAGGAAGAGAAGGAGGATGAGGTGGTGGAGGAGGTGGAGATGCATGCGGAGGTGGTGTTGATCGACGAGTTGAACATTACAGTGGGTTTTTGGTTGTGCGAGAGTTTAAAGAGATGGGAAAAACTATATCCCGAACAAACAAGAAGTATAAAAAGGGTAGGAGTGGTATTTTAAAAAACAAAATTGATCTAATTTAGATATTTTAAAAAATCTGGGTTTTTGTATCATTTTTGGGGAATATGGTGTTTTTATATGTCTCAACATATGGTTGGAGTATTTGTGTACTAAATTTGGTCACCTTGGTGTTTTTTCATCAAACTATCAAATTTCCTATTAAATAGTATTTCTATATATAGAGAAACAAATCTATTTTTTATATCTTTCCTATTAATCTTCTTTCCATTTTTCATAAAAATATTTATGGCTAAAAGATTTTTAATAAAGCCTCCAACAAGATTTTTTTTTATTGCATTACGAGTATTACATTAACTAGTTGGAAGCCTAACAAGCTAAGCTCCAACAACATACTACTACATTAATTGAACAGGTTGTTGTGCTAGTCTATCAGCGAGCCTCATGGGTAACCTAGCCAAGGGAGCCGAAGCGGACGTGTCACAAGGGGGGAAACTAACTCTACCTTCCATGTTAATTTATGCAATATTACTCCATTGGGGGATCGACCCTAGGACCTCCTGGAACGCATGAAACTTTGGGGAATGGGAATGACCAACTGAGCTAGGTACCCGTTTTTAAACGTTCCCAAAATAATAAAATTACCCGATTTATATTTTTATATATATTAGTTTAATTACTCGATTTAATTATGTGCAAGATGATAAGTGTTTGTTTTGTAAAAGGAAGGAAGAAACTAGTGACCAATTTCTGTTGTGTTATCACTATGCTTTTGAAGTTTGGTCTCATTTCATAAATGTTTTCAATGTTTGTTGGGTTGCTCCTAATACCGTGAAGAAACATTTTGAGGCTTGTAATCTTAATAATCTTAGAGGAAAATGTAGGGAAATTTCGTGGAAGGTGATTTATGCTATTTTTCGGCATCTTTGGAAGGAAAGGAACAACATGGCTTTTGGCGGTATGGCTATGAAAGTTGAGGAGCTTATTTTGCTTTGGTTTGATGTGTTTAAATCTGTCTCTGTAAATAATATCTTATTTCAATGGGATACAGTCATCCATATATAATTCTGTGAATGCACTGTTCCTAGGTATGTAAATATTTTTCTTCTTTAACATAACCATTCCTTATTCTAAAAATAGGGTTAGTCATGATATTTCCTCCAGTCCCCTTAATATATTGACTTAGTCAAGTTAATAAAAGACGGGGAAGTATTAAGAGATATATATGGAAAATAATTAATCTTTCTTTTTTCTTAATCTATACGAAAGTACCTAAACCTTCGACTAAAACTAAGACCTTCAACTAAACTAGGACGGAAGGAGTATAATGAAAAGAAAAAAAAAATTAGAAATGGCCTTTCCTTTTCTTTGGTGATTACGATCAATGAAAGTTTCTATGAATGAGATCCTAAAACATTTTGAAATTCGCCATCGTGATGGATTGCTCGGGGTAGACAACCATGAGGTAATATCACTCCTAAAGTTCTTAGGCAAACACAGTTTTCTTCTTTTAAGTTCTTAGGCGAAAACAGTTTCACTCTGGGCATCTGCAGTTTCACGTTTGGGTATGTTATTTGTAAAAGTGTGTCAAATAACAATACACTTTTCGAGCAGATTCACAACTTTTATTTCGATCGGTACACACATCCGTTAACATTTGGCACATCCTTCGAGGAACCTAATTGAACGACCGACCGGAGGGTCCAAATGAAGGGAGTCTTTTTTATGGCCTTTTTTTCATAAAAATGAAGCATAACGTAAATGTGCAATTTGATATAAGGGTTTGGAAATGAATAATACTAAAAAACCTAAAATGCCCTTCCTTAATTTTATTTTTTTTAATTATATAAATATGAATATTTAGGAAAATCAAACTACAGATCTTTTGGTTAGCAGCCGAGCAACAAGATGAGCACTAACCCCTTTCTGAATAACAACACACAGCCTATGAAAAATAAAACTACCTAAACCACTACCAGCGTCATTTCTAACTAAACAATTCTTTTGATGTCTGAAAAAACAAATTAAATCTTCACTAAGCTCCCCTAATGTAGTAAAAGCTAAAACACCCAAGCCATAACCATGAGAAACACATTCAGACAAATATTTAGTACGTTTGCACGAAATTGCTCTCAAAATAGCCTGTCCTGGAATGAAGGCACAAAATCCATCACCAATAAAGGGTGAGACACCTGTGAATCCATACACACATCTTGGCCGTTTTCCCAATTAAGCACAAGGATATCCGTTGGACGTAAATCCTTGTTATCATCTGATAAAATTCCCAGAGCCGCTTCTTTGCACGCAGGTACGCCTGCTTTGTAACAGATGTCAGTAAATACATCACGAACTAAGTCATGACTAAACTTAATTCCAACATCCTTAGCACAATGAAGTGCATGATCACCAAAAATGTACATAGCTTTATTGCAACAAGAGCATAACCTGCCTTCGATGAACAAAGGAATACCAAGACGATAGAAAACTAAAGCTCTGAACTGCCAGGGACCAAGGCATTGATCTAGCCTACTGATAGGAACAACTAAAAGATAATCTTGAGCATGTTTGATCTGGTTACACTTCCACAACATTGAATCCCTTGCAGATAATGTAAATTGGATAGGGATTCTCTTCTTGACTGCGTCAAAATAAGTGACTGCCAGGGAGTGCATAAAGGCGGGGGGGGGGGTCATCGACGCAATAAATAGAAGGAAAAACCCATGCCTGAATAAATTTCTGAAGAGCTAACTCGTAGGCAGCACCATTATCCGTTGGGAACAAACTACCAAGTATCACCTTCCGCACCGAGGTAGTCTGACTCTGAGAGTCAAGATAACAGTAAGTGCGAGTGTCTGTCATAGTGTATATACCGAGACCACCATATTTGATAGGTAGTGTATCCAATATCTATTGCAAAGGACTGAAACCATCTCAATCTCCCGTGATCATAAGTCTCAAATACTTGAGTAAGTGATCGTCAAATAGGTCGGTGGATTGTTGTATAGCAGTAAGATTGGTGGTGCGCATAGTAAAAAATATAATATGGAAACATCGACACAGTTACGACGAAGCAACATCTCACTTTGAGGGTCCTTAAGTTTTTTGATAGACGACATTAGCTGAATAGTCTTTTTCACCCTACCCAAAACTATATCGCTCATGAAATTCATGTCCAAACTCACAGGTCCCCCCAAAAGCGTAACACCTTTGCTAGGAATCCCAATGTCTTTGGGGAAAACACCCTCCCCAAGGCTGCGTGGATCAAGTTTAGGCAAAAAGATCTCATCTTTCTTGATATAGAGATGCAATCCACTACTCGGTCCTTAAGATTCTATAATACTCAAGGCCTTGGCAACCTCCAACGTGTCGCCGATAATAGTGCCATCGTCAAGATACCAGGCATGTAAATCAAGCTTACAACAAGAAGCAATGGACATCACTAGAGAGTGAAGTGTCAGAGAAAACATAAGGGGACCGAGAGGATCACCTTGCTGAATACCAAGCGCAGAAGATAGGTTGTACTGATCATAGTAGAGTTTAGCAGGCCTGACATAACAAAATTCAACCAAAGGAGAAATTCCTGGACAATGAAGCCGAGCCTCTCTAATGAGATAATACCTGCACACCATATTGTAAGCATTCGAAAAGTCAATAAGCAGTATTGACATCTTATCTAAGTACCCTCTCAACTCCAACAAACCATTTACAGCGTGAAGTATACTTTCTCTCCCAACTGGCACACCAACCCCAAACTGGTGATCCCCTAAGTAAGATGACATGGCCTTATCGACGGAGAAGGCAACTACCTTAGAGACCAAACGATGCCAGATAGTGCCTACCGCAATAGTCCTAAGTCCGCCTCTAGGTTTGAGCAAAGGAGTAAGAGGCGCACTAGCGATGAGCTCCCCCAAAACCTTAGGACACTTGCCCGCCAGTCAAAGGTTGACCACTCCCGTAATGGAAGTCAGCAAATCATCTGCCACTGCTGCTGCTGCACCACTCAAAGCGTCAACCAGATGTTGTGCACGCAATCCATCACGGCCACAAGAAGTTCCTCTAGGAAAACTCTTGATAGCACCACGGGCAGCCCGTGAATCAACCGTGACTAGATCACAACAAAAGTCTTCCTCTGGAATGAAAGGAGGTGGATATGCAGGATGATTAGATTTTAATTCGGTTAACGTGTTCTCACTGCGAGAAGCAACACCGTTCGAAGATAATACACGAATCGCCCAGCATAATGTCTATATTCGATCTTCTTCCGGCAAGAACTTAAGTTGGCCACTTCCGGCTTCTTCTCACTGTCTTGTTTGGTGTTTTTCTGTTGGCTCGGCAGGTGAAGGAACTTGGTAATCAACTTATAACATCCCCCTGGTTCTTTCCAATCCAACAAGGCATGTTGAATGGCAGCGACCTGAAGTCGCTTTCGATTACACGACTTTTCGTCGTCTTTGGGCCTGTAGCGTACCAACATGCAAATGGGGAGGAGAAGTAAACGGATCCATGCAGTTAAATCCAAAGGTTTACTCAGTACACTATCCAAACAAACTTTCAAAGTACGGGAAAAGCTTAACCTGCACTTATGTGGAATGCTAGAAACCATGGAAAATTGGCGCTGGAAAACAACACAAAGCAAACCAGAAGTGAGATAAAAAAACCTCATCAGATAACGCCATATCATCACAACTATCAGGGAAGGTGATGTTTGAAGCAACAACATGCTCGATCAACACAGGAGAGACTGCAGGCATGTCTATTCCGTAAAGAAGAAAATATGCAGATATGCCATTAAAAGGACCTGCAATGGTGTAGGGAGACTTACACCCAGGCCTTTGTAGGGATACTTACAGGCATGCAGGGTCATGCACTGGCTGCAAAGCCACATGCGCAACTGCTGCAACAAAATTTCCTAAGCACTGAAAACCTCTACGTCGTCGGTGATGATAGCTCTACAGCGTGCCCCATTATCATTCGAGAACGAATGTCTATCTTGCAAATGATGAAGGATAGAACCCTTAGCATAACCTCTTTCATTTACTCCATTCTGGTAACCCTCGAATTTTTTGAATGGGCAGTTCACCTAGCCATTCTGTGAAGTCGAATCAGCTGAGGAAGAAGGCGTTGTCTGAGGTGATGGAGGAGATTTAAGGGCAGGGCGAAGAGCAGAACGTGTTGATGCAGACATGGCCGAAGATTAAAACTTTTTAAAAAAATGGACCCTAACAGAAAAGTAAAGCCTAGGTCGGGAACAAAAAAGGGGAAAACTGCAACGTAAGACTCGTGAAAGCAAAACGAGGAAGAAACGAAAACGAGAAGGAAAAGCGATCAAAACCAAAAAAAGATACGGATGAGACCAATCCAAAGAAGATCCCTGGCTTTCAGTCGCCATGACTCATCGCCGGAGCTCATCGTCGGAGGGGAGAAAAGAATGGTGATGATAGCTATGCAACGTGCCCCATTATATAAATTGGAAAAGTGACACTTTTTCCACTTGTCAGGAAAAATGGTTTTCACGTCGTGTCAGGAAAAATGATACTTTCGCTCCGTGTCAGGAAAAATGATACTTTCACGCCGTGTCAGGAAAAATGATATTTTTACTCCGTGTTAGGAAAAATGGTATTTTCGCTCCGTGTCAGGAAAAATGATACTTCAACCTTTTCATTTTTTCCTATTTTAGGTAAAAATTAATTTGTGAAAGTATATCCTTCTTCAGAAACGGAGGTAGTATATGCCTTAAAATATCATTCCAAAAAAAAAGTGCATAATAAATTATGGAACCACCACAAATGATGCATAATAATTTATACAACCATATTTTGGTTCATACATCCACTAATTTAGTTATGCAACCACTAAAACGATATATATGCCTCAAAAATAACATTCCAATAAAAAAGGATGTCTAAAGCGTTATATAATTAGCGGTGTTTCGTTTTTTTCGGTCGACCCTCCCCACGGTAGCATTAGTGTTCTAGAGTGTTTCCACTGCTAATCAACACACCCTCCAATTCAAGCCCCCCTCAAAAAAAAAAAAAAAAAGGTGCCTAGTTTGTTAATAAATATAGGCGCGCCCAATTTCTTACTTTTAAAAGACACCTTTTGTTTGCTTGACTGCGACCAAAATCATATTTCCTTCTATAAGCAAGGCCCCTACCCCTACAATACTTTCTTCTTATATTATCCTTCTCTTCCGATCAAACAAAAAAAAAATGCTCCTACATTGCCACAAAGACCCTTATATTTTGGGATCATTAAGTTCTGATAATAATTTTTGACAGCCCAAATTCACGTCTGCTTTTATTAATGTGGGACTAGTTTCTGTAGGGACTTAATTGACCAGGCCGGTTTAAACCGGTCCCATACACCACCCTGGTCTAGCTAGTCCAGATTGTACTAATTTTCACTGTCTGCTGCTCTCTTCTCCATTCCCCAGTCCCCACTCCCCACCCTCACACACTATCTTTTAACAGGGCGTGGACAGCCGTGGACTGAAATACTTGTTGTAAGACAGCTAGAGTTCTGCAAGGAACTATTGGCTTTAGATCCCCTTAGAGTTGACTCGGCTAGAATTGAGTAGCTCTGGAATAGTTTGAATGAACTAGGTTTCGTGCTGCCTGACCTAGCTAATCATGATTACTGATAAGACATTAAAATTCTGACTATAGAGAACTTAAGATTCGGTTGCTTTACTAACTTTAGAATTAAGATAATTAACCAGGACTAAAGGGAAATGAAATGGTGGGGTAAACATAAGAGTAGTGGGCTTTCGGTTTATCATGACTTAAATTTTGCAGAAAACAGGTGATCTTACTAAATTATTAGTTACCCTACATCGATGGCCATCCAGATATGTGCCAGAAACTTTGAACAGACAGGAAGATAGCTGAAAACCAGTGCTACGTTACATAATTAAGCGAAGCATGTAAAAGTAAAGAATGAAATTAATCAAGTGGCTATTGATCATATCGGTTCATCCATAACCCTAAACATTTGTTTACGACTTCGATGTTTGGTTGTAGCACATAAAACTTAAAAAATGTGGTGATCATCCCCATATGATTGCAGTTGGTTCTTCTTCTCCGGGGCTTGTGAGAATTGGAAAATGCCTCACTCAACAAATGTTGAAAGGTTGATCAATTCTGAAAGGTCCGGGTCCAGATCGGTACCCTATTCTCTTCTTCTCTTCTTCATAAAATGTTGGTCAATTCTGAAGGATGATATCATGGGAACCATTGCAGAATTCAACACCCAAGGTAAAATCAATTCTCTATATGGGAAGGAAGAGAAAGCTTTATGGCGAAAAGTAGTAAATCATAATCCGAAAGCGTTATATCCAGTGCAGTCAATTTCGTTTGTACCGGCCGAAATATCGGCGATATTTCGGGTACCGGTGTTTCACCGAGATGCCGATATTACCGGTATTGGCCGGTATTCCGCCGATATTGGACCGGTATTGGCCGAAATATCGTGTCTCGCTGCTCGACCGGTATGCCGATATTTCCGATATTAACTACATTGGTTATATCCATCTTCAAACAACAAGCCAGTGAGAAAGAGTTTATGGGCAGGTATTCTAAAAAGTAATTATATTGTGGTTCAGAATTCAGTTCTTAAGGTTAATAGTGGTGACAGGGTTTTGTTTTGGAAAGACATTTGGTTAAATGGTCATGCTCCAATGATGTTGTTTCCGGCTTTATTCAAACTTAGTAGGAACAAGGATGCCACTATTCAAGAAATGTTAATGATATCCGGCAATGATACCCGGAATTTTGCTTTTAGTAGACTTCTTAATGATCAGGAGATTGAGGATGTAGCACATCTTTTGAATTTAATTCCGGCTATTAACAGCGTCAGTGGTGGTGACCAAAGAATCTGGCAGCCAGGTAATAACATTTTCTCGGTTGCTTCTTGTTATAAAACTTTAGAAGACGACGGCTTACTGGTTTTCCCTATAAATGCATTTGGAATCCGAGAATTTCACAGAAAGTTATTTTTTTCGTCTGGACTCTTTGTTATGAGGCGGCTCCTACTTTGGATACATACAAGAACATAATTATGGTAAATGGATGTTTGTTGTGCAAAAAGGATGCTGAATCTAATCAGCACATTTTCCTTCGTTGTGAAACCACAAGGTTAGTTTGGAATTATTTTCTGAACTTCTATAATTTAAGTTGGGTTTTCCAAACTTCAGTAAGGAACACAATCTGGGAATTGAGAAAAAAGAAGACTAACAATTCTCACCCAGTACGTCAACGAATATGGGATGTCTTCCCTTTCGCAATTTGGTGGGCTATCTGGATCGAGAGGAATGCACGCCTGTTTAATGGACAGTACAAACACCTTGGCTCTATAATTGACAGTGTAAAGGTGTTTGTGCATAATTGGTGTGTGGGTACGGATATTTTTCAGGATTACTCTCTGGATTCAGTCTTGCATAATTAGGATGCAGTCATGAGATAGATGTAATTTTTTATTTCTTTAAAGCTCTATTTATTGAGGTCTTCTTTTGTTTTCTATCAATCTACCACTCTCTTGGCGGTGAATTGATTTCTTTTTAATATATTGCCCTTTTTGAGTCGAAAAAAAAATCAATTCTCTTCATAATGCCACTTTCATTTCATTATTACCTAAAATGAATCATGTTGAATGTAGTTGCAGGAATTCCCACACTACACCCTATTCAAGAATTTATCAATATTTATGACATAATTTGAAGAAAGACACTTTCTCATTAATATGATCTTAAGGAATTTTACAAAAATCAAGAACACAGAACACTTGATAAAGATTTTCTCTCTCCTAAAAACCTTCCTAGCCCTCCAAAATTCAACCCCCTCTCTGGAACTATTCATTTCCTTTATATAGGCATTTACATAGTGGATTACAGCACATGACAACTCATTTACAGCTAAGATTCCCTTTAATTTTGGATCTAGGTTCCTGCGATAAATCGCAGGAGGCACCGCCTTAATATTTAGTAGGATTTATCGATTCATCGAAAAAATGTCACGCTCTTCTCATGTTTATGTCGTTTTCATCCGATATGTCATTCCTTACGTCACCTTGAGATGTTTTGCAAAATATCATTGATGTATCGCAGAACTGTTGTTTATTATTGATATATCGCAGAACTGTTGTTTATTTCGCAGAATATTGTTGTAACAATATTCTGATCCTACATCTTGCCTCTTCTCATATCTTTTCTGCGAAGAAGATAAAGATCATGAGAATTTAAGTTTCTTGATTTGCCGCAACTCCTTGTCTTTTCACATTCCCTTCATTCTGACACGTCTCTGCATCCATCGCTAGATATTCTACGCGTGTTTTTTCTCTCATTTATCCCTTGACACGTCTTTTTTCAACCGTTAAATTCTGACCATTCATGTCTTTTCTTCATTAAATGCATTGATGTTCTCGAGAATCTTCTTTTCTTATAAATATCTTCTTCGCTAATCTCCCCTCTTCTTTTTACTCTCTTTTTTTTCTTTTTTTTTTTACTTCTTCTCTGCAACTCTATTGTTCTTCATCTTCTTCCGCAAATTCCGGATCTATTACTGTTTCAATTTTATTTTTTTATTCTTCTTCATCTAAATCATCATTCCCATACTAAAAAATGGCCCCTGCTAAACAATTAGGTCAACCCACTTTCAAAAAACACCAGCAGAAACTTCAAACTTTAGGTTTTGCACTTTCTGAGATCCCTGGTCAATCTTCAGACTCTGATCTCTCCATTGATCTAGCTTCAAGATTTCCTTCTTCTAATGAGAGCTGGCCTTCCTATCCCTCTTTATGACCCAGAACTCCCTCTTTTTTATAAAATTATTTCTCATGCTAAACTTTCACGAGCAATCTACCAATTAAGTGGAGATTGTATTCGTCTCATTCTTGAATATGCCTCCCGTGGAGCTGGTAAAGGATCTCGCTATCCTGATTCTGCGAAACATCCTGATTTTCAAGATATCCCAACTATTCTAGCGAAATATATCGTGGAGAATTTCTTTGCGAATTATCAAGTAATTCCCATGAAGAAAGAGAGTACATGTTGGGCTGTTCGTTTAAATAAGGATAAAAAAGTTGCGAAGGATAAAATTCTTATGCAAGATATAGATTATCATTCAAGTAGAAACCAAGGTCCACGCTTCTCAAAAGATGACAAGTGGTGCAAATTTCCTCTCCTCCTTGAAGGTCCATATATTTCTGGCACTCTTGATATTCCTGCGAATCTTTCGAATCTTGCGTCGTATCGTCCTTGGGTTTTTAATTGGTCTGAAAAGAATTCTGAGGTATATCTCGTAAAGTTTATCATTATTCGCAAATTTAGATAAATGTATTATTCTTACTAATTATTGAAATATCTTTTATCAGATTGAAAAAATGAAGGCTAGTTACGCCAGTACTGGGTATCCCAATCTCCTACAAATTTTGAAAACCTTCACAGATGAAGTAAGAAACATTCTTTTATAACCCTTAACAATATATTGTTGCCCCTGTTTCTTATCTTTATGTGTGATTGTTTTCAAGGAAATTCCATTTGTCGCGGTGGTTGAAGCCAAAGATAAAGGAAAAAGAGTATTAACTCCAAATGAAAATTATGGTGCTTCCCCTCACCGTAATAAAAATCAAACCACAGACGGTCCTCCAGAGAAGAGAAGAAAAAATCAACCACTTCTTCCACTTAGAGAGACTTCTATTATCACTGAAAAAGATAATGAACTTGAAGAAAATGATGGGGTAAACCATAACGTTACTGTGGGCACTTCAACACATATTTCTTCCACAAGAATTAGATCTGCGATGGGTTTCTCTCAACCTGAGACTCCAATGGATCAATTGTCAAATATTTTTAGGAACCCCATGCAAGGTGTTGGTGAGGATGATATCTCTCGTACTTGCGATTATCTCTCGAAAATCTGCGATGTTTCGATCTTGACTAATAATAAAGATCTTAAAGGAGTCTCGAGATTTATCGACCCAAGTTTTCTTCACGCGCTAGCTTCGCTGGTATGCCCCTTTCCTTTATTTTTCTTGTAGTAAATTTTACATTTATCATGAGTATCGAAGATATTTTACTTATCCTCACTCATTTTCTTTTTTGTCATAGATTGCTAGAGCTTCTTTTTCTGTTGCTTCAGAATTAGAAAATATATTATCAACATCGCAGAAAAGGCTTACTGATTCACAATCTGAATCTACGAAACTTCGTGAGAAAAATAAACAATATGAAGCTGAAATATCCCTTCTTCGCGAAAAATGTAAACAATTGGAAGTATCTGGAAATACTTAGCTCCTTAATAAAAACAAATCGCTTGAAGTAGAAGTTGAAGTTCTTCAACAGAAATTAGTTGACAAGGAGAAGTTCTGCAAACAAGTTATTGGTATAAATCTTTTTTCTCTTTAATTTCTTTTTGGCTTTTCTTTATTCTCGCTATTTTAGCTTATTTGAGCAACCATTTTGCAGATGCCTATAATCTTACTGATGAAGCTCTTATTCTCAATTCTTTTGATGAACCCATAGATAAAACCAATCTTCTTCAGCGTCTTAATGACGCTTTAAATAATTATTCAGACGAAAAAATTAATACTATGTCCCTTGATGAGCTTAAACATCATGTTTCCCTTATGAGAATGGACTATAGATCTACCTTGAGTATGTCCAATAGTTTAAAGACTTGCAGAGATGAGTTTAGAGAAAAAATCAATGTCTTAAAAGCCAAGAAAAATGAACTCGAGAAGGATAAAAAGCGTATTACTCTTCAGGGCGCTGAAGCTCTATCAAAATTCCGCAATACCCTTATTGACACTGAACTTGAGAGAGATAGGCTTAAGAATGAAAATATTAACCTTCTTAAAAGAGAAGAACATATCCGTTCCCATCTTCTCATTCAAAGTGATGATGAATTCACATGGGCTGCGACAATTCTCGATAATGCTAGGAAAAATTCAGCGATAGACGTCAGTCTTCATACCGAGCAAGCAACCTTGATACAGGAAATGATTCATGAAAGAGAAGGTTATTTATTTCTCCTCTAATATCTTTATATTTCTTGTAGATTTTCAACAATTTTCTAATTTGTTGTTGTATTATCGCAGAATCTGAAGAAAAATATTCCACAAGGATAGCAGAACTTGAAGAAGAAAAAAGTGGTCTTGCGAAAAATCTTGCTTCCTGTAATGATAAAATCTCTAGACTGCGAGAGAAAATAAAGATATCCAACTCCAATTTGCGTAGTAATCTTCTCACCGTTCGCAATAATGCTATTGAGAAAGTTTGTAAAGATAATGATCTTCCTCTTAGTCTATATCCTTGTCTCTTGGATAATATCATGACCAGATTGAAGTACCAGTTATTTCTGACAGTGAGGCTGATATAGATGAGAATGAAAGCAAAGATGAAGAAGGAACTAATGACGAAGATAATGAAGACGAAGATGAAGATAATGATGAAGATAAATCTCAATAGTTTTGTTTTTTCTTTTTGGTTTTAAGGAAACTCCTCAATTTCATGGTGTTTCCCTCACACCAAAGAAATAATATAAAATTAAGGAAATATGGTATAGCCGTGATCATTGGCCAACCGGCCATGTCTTGATCCCAACCGACCCCACACCTCATGGTTCTTTATTATTTTATTATTATTTCCCCAATTTCATGAAAACTCCTTAATCTCATGATATTTCCTTGATCCCATGAAAAACAATATAAAATTAGGGAAACCCGTGTGACCGGGCCCTAGCCTGCCGGTCAAACCCTAGCTGGCCCCATACGTCCTATTTTATTATTATTATATTTTTCATGTTTCCTTGGTCCCATGGAATTCCTTGATTTCATGATATTTCCTTCAAATTATGAAAATTCCTTTAAATCATGAAATAATACATAAAATTAGGGAAAAAACTCACGGGACCGGGCCCTAGCCGGACAACATGCTCAAGCCGATACCACACGTCCCTTATTTTGTTATTATTATTTTTCATGTTTTCCTCATCTCATGGAAACTCCTTGATTTCAACAAAACTCTTTAATTTCAACAAAAACTCCTTGGTTTTAACAAATTCCTTGGTTTTATCATATTTCCCTAAAATCATGAAAATATTACAAAAATTGGGGAAAACGTGTGGGATTGGGACCTTTGGCCGGCCGGCCATGACTTGGCCATGGACGGTCCCACACTTCATGATTCCTTCACTTTTTTTTATTATTTTCCTTCATCTCATGATGTTTTGACGGTTTTATCAACAAATCCATGATTTCTTCATATTTTATCAAATGGATGCTCAACTGCATGCCAGAAAATATAAATATTCTTAGAACTGAGATACGAACACTTTGACGATGTGAGCATGTTACCTTGACCGACCAGGGTTGGCTCCTTGCCTCGCAATGAGCCGATCCCGTGTATTTTCACGGTTTGACTTAATTTGCGCAATTGCACGTATTAGGTCCAAAACTCTTCCAAATAATTTTGGGATTTTCATGGAACGATCAATATTCGATCCCGTGACCACCCAGGGATGGTTTCATGACCCCTTGTCTGGTCTCTCATCTCTTCATAATTAATTAGGTTTTATGACCTAAGGTTCAGACGACATTTTCGGATAAATGATTGACCCAACATTTAATCATTCTTTCATCAAAAAATAACCAACTCTTCAAGAGGCCTTGGAGTTTCCTCACACGAGCATGTGGGAGATAAATGGTCGACCCACAGTCCCGTGAAGCCGGTTCTCCTTCATTCCATAGTTAATTTTCAATTAACCATGAATTGGTCATCAATTGATCAAATTAGGGTTTCTGAGTCCAAGGATCATAATTCCAGATTCGAACATTAATAATTTTACGACGATCTCATGATCAGAATTTTTATTAATTATGCTCGGTTCAACTACCAGTATTTTAATTAATGCTTTATTTTGGTCACTGCACCAATGATTCATTAGATGAGCAATACTTGCTCAAATCAAGAAATATTGGTCCAACTATCAATATTCAAAAAATCAGAGTAATACTTGCTCGCCTCAACTACCAACGTTAGAATCATGTCCACGTTCAATTCATGAGTTTCAGAATATTTTACAAAATCATGTTCAACTCAGTAAACACATGGACTAATTATCTCATTAAATCATGAAGTCAACAACTGACTAAACTAAACACGAGACGTCAATCGTGTCACTTGGGGGATATCAACTAGGGTTTTGGTATGGCGGTCTACGTCACGTGTTTTAAATACATGATGGAATGTGAGAAAGTCGTGCAATAAGTTGAAGGAGTTAACAAAGTAGTGGATGGAAAATCAACCAAGTCTCCGCACGATGAGCAACTGGTTTCAAACATGATTTCCATTTCCCAACTCTTGATTCCATAAACTGTCACACTTCATGGGATCATGGTGTCTATAATTCCAGCAATATAAATAAATCTCTGAGTCATGATTGAAATAACAACGACAAGAATAACAACGATATCACGTCTCACAGACAACACGGGATCAACAACTCATCAATTGAGCAATTACTCTCAACTGTGCAATTTCAATCATTCAGAACTTATCATATTCAGAATTCACAATACACCTACAAACTTTGATTACCATTGATTCCACACATTTCTCAGCTTCCTTCCTATAGATCGACCCATCCTCTCTTGTGATCGGATTTACTCTGGAACGACCATTGTCTTGGTTTAGGCCGGAGTACTACAGATTGATCTCTCAAATTCAAAGCACTCCCTTCTTGCAGTGCATCTGTGTGAGGTTAAAAATTTCGCTCGGTTCAAGGAGTCTCCTCTGTACGTCGTCTCCTAAATTCTGTAAAAACCAGCAAATCATTTTTCCCCATCTACATACAAAGAGGAAGACAACACAATGGGAGGTCGACCACCTACTCCAAGAACACTCAAGGAGCTCACTTCTCCAAACCTTGACCATCAACCTTTATGTATTCAGCTGAATGGAACCATTGAGTTGAAGCCACAATTGATTCACTTGCTGCTCAAATTCAAAGGTTTAGCGGGAGAAGTTCCTAATTGTCACTTGCAACAATTCCATCATGTTGTGACTAGTATGAAGCAAGCAACTGCAGACGCTGATATGGCTACGATGACAGCGTTTCCTTTCTCCCTTATAGATGCTGTAGAAGAATAGTTCTTTTGCTTACCCGCTGGATGCATAACCACCTGGAACGGGATGAAGAAGCTATTCCTTGAGAAGTATTTTCCAGCATCAAAAGAAGTAGTGATTCACAAGGAGATTTGTGGTATTAGGAAAATATCTGGAGAAAATCTTTATGAGTATTGGGAGTGATACAAGAAACTTCTAGCTAGCTGTCCACACCATCAAATTAGCGATCAACTCATTATTCAATACTTTTACGAGGGGTTGCTTTCTAATGAGAGAAATTTGATTGATGCCGCAAGTGTTGGTACACTCACCAACAAGACCATTGCTGAAGCTACAAGCTTGATAGAGAACATGGATGCAAACATTCAACAATTTTACACTAGGGGTGAACCAATAGTAAGGAAAGTGAACGAAGTTAGTGATTCTTCACATTTGGAATATAGGATGAGTAACATGGATTTGATGATGCAACAAATAGCATCGGCTATAATACCATCATACGCCGAAGATGTTGAGCAAGCAAATGCTATGTACCAAAATCAACAAAGGACAAGATATGACACGTATTCCATCACATATAATCCGGGTTGGCGTGATCATCCTAATTTCAACTACGCCAACAAGCAAGTTGCAGTTTCCAATCCGCCTTTCAATCAACAAGGCGGGTATCAATTCTTGCAAAATCCACGTCAAGAAACTCAAGGCACGAGTATAGATGACAAGTTGAATCTCATTCTCAACATAATGGCGCAAGATAAACAAAAGGCATAGATGGATATGAAGGACATTCAAATACAAATAGGTCAACTAGCTACTACCGTGAGCAAATTGAAAGCACAAGCAGATGGAAAACTTCCTTCGCAACCGTTGAACCATAAGGAGAATGTCAATGCTATTGAGATAAGAAGTGGGAAGCAAGTAGAGAATCTGGTACTATCACAGGAGCACCATGAATCTGTTATAGAGCAACAAGAGGATGAAACAGCCCCTAACAAGGCTGATTTGGTAAAAAATTCTCACTCTAAACCTCTTGTTTCTACTAATATCACTTTTCCTCCTTTTCCTAGTAGGTTTACAAAGTCCAAGAAGGAGACACTTTATAAACATATTTATGAGATCTTCAACAACATTCAAGTGAACATACCACTCCTTGAGGATATAAGGCAAGTTCCTCGCTAGGCAAAGGTGTTGAAAGAATTGTGCACTAACAAGCACAAATTGGTCGGTAATGAAGTTATGTACGTGGGTGAGAATGCTTCCGCGTATCTTCAAAAGAAACTCCCACCAAAGTTGAAGGATCCCGGTAGTTTCACTATACCATCTACAATTGGTACAACCAGGTTTGATCGTGCTTTGCTAGACTTAGGTGCAATTATTAATGTTATGTCTTCCTCAATATATTAATCATTAGACCTTGGCCCTCTTAAGGATACCGGTATTATCATTTAACTTGCTGATAGGTCCACTACTTACCTGAAAGGGGTTGTGAAAGATGTTTTGGTGCAGTTTAACGAGCTTATTTTTCCTACAGATTTTTATGTTCTAGATATGAGGGACGAAGAGTCACCCTCGTCTATACCGTTGATGCTGGGTAGACCTTTCATGAGAACTGCTAGAACTAAAATTGATGTATTTAAAGGCACCATAACTATGGAATGTGACGGTGAACCCATAAGTTTTAACATCTTTGAGGCTATGAGATACACGAGTGACGTGCATTCCTGTTTTTCAGTGGATGTGATTGATTTTTTAGCTCAACAAACATTTGAGTTAGATGGTGATGATGTGTTAGAGAGAGCTATAATGAAGATTTAGATTTTTCAAATCATGATGACATAAAAAGTGACATAGAAATGTGTGACGAGCTTAAAGAAGTTATTTGCTTTCTTGACACATTACAAGAACTCTCACCTAGAAATGATGTTTCTTATATTTCCTTACCTTGTGCTAATGAGAAATTATTACCGTCGATTTTGCAGGCACCTAACCTTGAATTGAAACCTCTTCCAGATCACCTCAAGTATGTTTATTTAGGTGATAAGGAAGAGTTACCAGTGATTATTGCCAAAGACATCACCAAGGTGCAAGAAGACAATCTTGTTTATATGCTAAGAGAATACAAGTCTGCCATAGGGTGGTCCATTGCTGATATCAAGGGAATTATCCCTTCAATGTGTATGTACCGAATTCTTTTAGAGGAGGTGCAAAACAAACAAGAGAAGCTCAACGTCGTTTGAACCCTCCGATGATGGAAGTGGTCGAGAAAGAAATCCTGAAGTTGTTGGATGTAGGCGTTATCTATCCCATATTCGATAGCAAATGGGTAAGCCCGGTTCAAGTCATTTCAAAGAAATCCGGTGTCACGGTGGTAAAAAACGAAGATAATGACTTGGTCCCAACTAGAATTCAGACCAGTTGGAGAGTGTGTATTGACTACCGGAAGCTCAATTCTACTACCCGAAAAATAACCATTTTTCTTTACCATTCATTGATCAATTACTTGAGAGATTGGCTGGACACTATCACTATTGTTTTCTTGATGGGTAATCAGATTGTAATAGCTCTAGTTAATCAGGAAAAGATGACTTTTACTTGTCCATTTGGCACTTTTGCGTATAGACGTATGCTATTCGGTTTGTGTAATGCTCCTGGCACCTGGCACTTTTCAACGTTGCATGGTAAGTATATTTTCAGATTATGTTGGAATCATTATAGAAGTGTTTATGGATGACTTTAGTATGTATGGTGATTCTTTTGACAAGTGCTTAGACAACCTTACACTAATTCTTAAAAGATGTGTAGAAACAAATCTTTTGCTTAATTGGGAAAATTGTCATTTTATGGTGAATCAAGGTATTGTGCTAGGCCACATTGTATCCTCTAAGGGATAAGAAGTGGACAAAGCTAAGATAGATGTGATTAGAAACTTACAATACCCCACAACTGTGAGGGAGGTTCGTTCTTTTCTTGGTCATGCATGTTTTTATAGGAGGTTCATCAAGGATTTGTCCAAGATTGCAATGCCTTTGTGTCGACTTTTGCAAAAAGATGTTACCTTTGATTGTGACAAGGATTTCAAGAAGGCTTTTGACACCTTGAAAGAGTTTTTGACTACTGCACCGATCATCAAACCACCAGATTAGAGCAAGCCCTTTGAGTTGATATGTGATGCTAGTGACTATGCCGTGGGAGCCGTGTTGGGACAGAGAGATGGTAAAGTTTCATATGCCATTTATTATGCTTCTAGAACTCTCAATGGAGCACAAATCAACTACTCCACTACTGAAAAGGATCTCTTGGCCATAGTGTTTGCACTTGAAAAATTTAGATCTTACTTAGTGGGTACGCAAGTGATTGTCTTCTCCGATCATGCCGCGGTTCGATACCTGCTAACAAAGAAAGATGCTAAGCCAATGCTCATTAGGAGGATACTTCTTCTTCAATAGTTCCATCTCCAAATTAAGGACAAGAAGGGAAGTGAGAATATCGTAGTATATCATTTGAGCCGATTTATTGCATCTGAAGAAGCAATTTCTTTGCGTGATAGTTTTCCGGATGAGAAACTCTTTACGGTGGATAACACAACTCCATGGTACGCTGATATTGTGAACTACTTGGTGACGGGACAAGTACCTAGTACCATGTATACTTTTCAGAAATTGAAACTCAAGAAGGTCTCGAAGCAATATTTGTGGAAACATTGGATGAACCATATTTGTGGAAACATTGTGCCGACCAAATAATGCGAAGGTACGTCCTAGAATCCGAGTTTCAATATATTCTTAGTGTTTGTCACTTATATGCTTGTGGAGGTCATTTTGGGTCCAAGAGAATGACACTCAAGGTTCTTGAGAGTGGTTTCTATTGGCCCACTTTATTTAAGGATGCATACTTTTTTTGTAAAGCTTGTGATAGGTGCCAACGAACCGGCAATCTAAGTGCTAGAAATCAAATGCCACTAATACCAATTCTTCCCGTAGAGATATTTGATGTATGGGGTATCGAATTTATGGGACCTTTTGTGAATTCGAATGGGAATCTTTATATTATTCTTGTTGTTGATTATGTTTCTAAATTGGTGGAGGCTAGAGCCACTAAGACTAATGATTCTCAAGTTGTTTGTGAGTTTGTGAAGGAACAAATATTTTATAGGTTTGGAACACCTCGAGTGGTGATTAGCGATGAAGATTACCATTTTCAGAAATCCTTCCACGCTCTTCTCAGGAAGTTTAATGTTACTCACAAAGTTGGCACTCCGTATTATCCGCAAACAAGTAGACAAGCTGAAATTTCCAATCGGGAGACTAAGTCCATTCTAGATAAAATGGTGAATACTACAAGGAAAGATTGGATCTATAGACTCAATGATTCTTTATGGGAGTACTGAACAACGTACAAAACTCCCATTGGAATGTCTCCGTTTAGGATGATTTATGGCAATCCATGCCATCTTCCCGTAGAACTTGAACATAATGATTTTTGGGCCCTTAAGATGTGCAACATGGAGTTAGATGTCGTAGGAAAACAAAGAAAGCTTCAACTAAATGAGTTATAAGAAATCCGTAATGATGCATATGAAACTTCGCGCATTTACAAGGAGAAAACTAAAGCTTTCATGATAAGATGATTTCTCAGAAAAGTTTTGTCATAGGGCAGAAAGTTCTCTTATTTCATTCTCGTCTTCAGTTGTTTCCCGGTAAACTTAGGTCCCGATGGGTTGGACCATTTGTTGTTACTAATGTGTTTTCTCATAGTGCAGTTGAGCTTTCTAGTCCCAAAATAGGGAATATTTTCAAGGTGAATGGCCATCGAGTGAAACCATACTATGAGCAATTTGTGACAGAGAATCAAGAGGTCATTAAATTGAGTGATCCACTCCCTCTGGAGGAGTAATTGGAGCTGAAAATCGGGCTGACGACTTTAAACCAAGCGTTGCATGGGAGGCAACCCATAGGTTTTTTATTTCTATCTTTTGCTTTTATTTTTTCTTTTGCATATCATATTAGGATTTCCCACCTTGATTTTACGTTAGATGGCTAAATTCCATTGAGGACAATGTAAAGTTTAAGTGTGGGGGAGTGTTTGGATATTTTTCATATAGAATTTTTTCAAAATTTTTGCATAAAAATCTCCAACTTGTAGAGATTTAATAGTCACTAGCATACTTCTAGGTATGTTTACATAGAGATTCTGACCGACATAATTGAACTTGGAAGTGTTAGGGAACTACGTTCATATTTCTTGCTTGTTAGAGTGTTAAATAATGGATTTAATCATCCGGTGATTCAAATGAGGTGCAGAGGGAAATTCATTATTAGAGTTGCTGATCAATCATTAGTTGAGACTACCTATTTTCTTATCAATTGAGGCACCAGACCAAAAATTTCTTTGTAGCTGACTAAAGAGATTTCTTTTGAGTGTGTGTCACCGTACGTTAATTCCGGGTAGAATGGTGAGCTACCCAACTTCACACCATTTTCAACACTATTTTTGATCTATTGAGTGCTAATTTTTTTCAATCATGAGGGTGACATCTATAGATGAAAACCACCTTCTTGTAGTTTGATTTGCAGTTAGCACCATTCTCTCGACAAGAAAAGGTCCATAGAAACACACATCATCATCAACAAGGGAGCGACATCAAAATCTACAAGGAAAGTTGAAGACGTTAAGGTTTACAAGCAACACTACAAGTTAGAGAAGATTTCATATTCAAGTAAAGAAACATACAATGAGCAGATTTTTACATATATGTTGAAGACTTACAATGAGCATAGTTCTATATCCAAGTACGAAGACTTATTTACAAGAGCAAAAATTATCAAAGAATGAAAGTTATTGAAGTTTATGATTTCGAGACAATACAAGTTGTGAAGAATCAAGCGGTAAAGTAGTTCTTCCATGGCCACAATAATTTCATTGTTATTTTTTGTATTTTATTTCTCTTGTCTCGAAAAAAAATATTTAAAAAATGAGACAAGAGAAATTTTAATTTTTATTATTGTTTTTAGTTTTTATTTATTCAATAAGACGTGGGGAGGAAAAATATATCAAGAATTTTCAAGCAACAAGGATTTTAAGAAAGAGTTACAAATTGTTAAGGATCGAAGTTCAAGAGTTTATCATCAATCGTTAAAGCCGAAGCCGAAGACCAAGAAGATGAAGAAGACGAGCCGAAGGAAGACGTTTCTATTGGACGCTGTGAGAGTGGTGCTACCATTACTGCCGATTGGATGTGAAGGTGGTAAGTACTCTCATCCTCGCAAAAATGGTTGATTTCCTTTCTTAGAGATCATCAGAAAAATATCTTTATTTTCCACGATTCTGTGGAGTCTCTAGAAATAATTCGGAAGGTTTACTTCCCACCATTCAACATGTGTAGGACTCTCTCTTTATTCCTACCTACACACATGTGAGACCCATAAGAAAATCTATCTTTTTGAGTGCAATTATCATAAAATCCTTTAAAGTGAGGTAGAAGTCGAGGAGAAATGCATATTGATCACTCTTAAACATGCGTTCTCTCATTATGGTGTGGTTATTTCTCACTCAATATTAAGAATGAGAATATGTTCTTTAGTATTTCTAACTTCTTATTACAAGCATGCAGAAACTCTATGTCCTCATAGCTCTTTGGATGCTTGGGACGCTGGAACGCTTTGAAATTGGAGTAGGTTTTATGGGTATACCTCTCGTAAGCCCTCACGAGACTATAAGTCATCCACTAGGGACACCTAGGGGTTTAAAGGCTTGTTATTCATGCTAAGAGTAACCATATCCTCGACGAAATAGAGTTGTTGTATTGGTTTTGTTTTGTTGCTCGAGGACTAGCAAAGAAGAAGTGTGGGGGAATTTGATAGGCGTCTAAAACAACTAATTCTAGCATTGTTTCTTAGACTTTTACTAGCTAGTTTTCCCATAAATTTGTATTACGCTTGATTTTCATATTTGTAGGTACAATGGCTTGAAATTATAAAGAGGAAGCAAAAAGGTGCTGAAATGAAAGTAGGCATGCTTAAAACTCATGGAAATGGATTGGCTAATCGCAGCTCGACGTCAGTGGTGGTACTGGAGGTGAACTCTAATCATTTGCTGTCAGACAAATGCAACTACTGTATTAACAAGAGAAGCTGGTTTATTTTGGGCTTTAAGCAGTTGCGAATTTAAGAGCAGTTGCAAAATCAGTTGCGAATTCGCAACTTGATAAGAGCTTTTGCAAATTTTAGTTGCTGTTTTGGAAAAATGGTGTAGTGCTCTGAATCCACCAACTAGTTCGTGGTATGGAAGTGATGCATCAAATGGAGGGTCAAAAGAAATCCCTGCACTCTGGTATTCATGCAAAACTATATGATTCTTAATTACTGGAGCAACTTCTACAGTCATGGCAACAGTTTCTTCAGTTCCTTTTACTCGTGGTTCGGCTTCTTCCGTCATTGAAACAACAACAATTGAGGTCTCGGTTTCTTTAAAAATATCAGCAACAACTCCCTCATGACTTTGAAGTGCATAGATGGTTGTTACTTCATCAATAACCCCAGGGTTGCTCGAGTCATCATTATCAGCTCCTTCATTCTCAACTTCGGTATTTGACACCTAATACGAGATTACATGAGATTAGAGCCATTCAATCTTGGAAAACAAAGGAAATCATAAACTCCAATATGTAAGTGAACTGATACTATCTAATCTCTTCACTATACATTTAAGACATCAGCAAATAACGTGAAAGTTATGAAAACACGTTTCGTAATAAGCTCGTCTGAGAAGATTTTACACTTCCCTGTACAAAACAACAAACTGGGAGCAATTGGTGAAGAATCTAAGGTTGGGTCATATACCATTCTCTTCGTATGGATGTTTTATACAACATATCAAAATTTCATAACAATTGGATAAACGAGAAAATAGATGTGGTAAAAACATTGGACTACATGATAGTTAAAAAAATTCTGGAAGTCTCCTGGAAGTTTATTGTTTCGCTGATTTCAGCCTCTAAACATGCTCAAAACTCTAAAATCTTCTTTTATAAAGCTTGGAAGTTTCCTGGGCATAAGCATACGTGGGTATATTGCGAAAATCCAACATTGGACGAAGATTCTAATGCATTTTTGCTAAAGGGATGAATTCTGGAATTTCTGGTGACGAATTTCAGCAAAACTTTCTGTATATTCACATGAGTTCTTATTCATTCATTCATAAATCGACAAGTTTATGCTACTTTCAAAAGTTTTAAAATCCTTAAACGATTTTAAGATCTGCGAATCGGTTAACTCAGGCGAAAAAAATCGGTCCGACTCAGCATAAAAAAAAAATCGATCTTCAAAATTTGCATCATTAAACCAGGTATTTCAGGTGTTTTTTTGATCCATTTCAATGATTGGTGTTCATAATTCTATATTTTCTTATCATTCAACTCAATAAAATATGTCTGAATCAAGAGGTAATATGTCAGGTGAATTTGTTGGATCCAAACCTGATGAAATCTTAACATCTGATGATCTACCTACAAATTTTGTTTCATTCATTCCATATAAGGATATTGATGAAAGCTTAGAGGAATGGAAATATAGCTTAATTGGCCAATTATATCTAGTTCAGCTTAAATTTGGAATTGCAGAATCTTCATTGAGAAGACAATGGAAAACCTCAGGTAACTTTCAGTTAATACCAATTGGAAAAGGGTACTTCAATATTAAGCTTGAAAATGAAATTGACATGAACTTGGTTTGGAATGGAGATTGGGAGGTTGAAACACAATTGCTTAAACTCAAAAAAAGGGAGCCAAATTTTAATCCTGAAAACCAAAGAACATCTATGGATTATGTTTGGGTGCAGCTTCCTGGTTTAAGCATTGAATACTGGAAGGAGAAGATTTTGATGAATATTGGAAAAGCGCTGGGAAGACCAATTAAAGTTAATAAAACAACCCTGAAGAAGGAATCAGGATATTATGCTAATATACTGGTGGAAATGAATTTAGTAAAAGAAGTTCCTAGTAAAATCTATGTAAAATCTAAGTATGGATCTTTTGAACAACAGTCAATATACCAAATAGACCAAAGTTCTGTTATCACTGTAACATTGTTGGCCATAACACAACAGAATGTAGAAATAAGAAAAGAGAAGATGGTTCTTCATCTGGTGAAGCTGTGAATTTACCTAAGCAAGTTTGGAGGGTTGTCACAAAAAGAAGACAACAACTCCAGTGGGTTTTGATATCTGTAATCCAATAGTGCCTGGTACTAGCTCAACATCTGAGGAACAATGTACTCCCACTGAACAAGTTCTAGATTCATCTTTGAATAATTCAGGAAAATATCAAGTACTTCAAGATTTAGATGAGAACATTTTTACTTCCCATATTGAGTTTCCAGCTCTCTCTGTTGAGAAGCTGTTAAGTGCAGCTGCTGGTGCTTCTACTATAAACAATAATAGTACAATTATACCTCCCATTGGTAGATAAGTTTCAGGTGAAAAGGCTCCTAAAGTCAAATAGAAAATAATCCAGGAGAGCACTGTTACTAGCAGAAAACAAGCTGCAAATTTGGTGATTAATGGTGGGAAAAGAGAGCTTTTGAGGAGAAATTCTTCTCAGACTCAAAATTCTAAATGAATGTAGTTTTTTGGAATCTCAGAGGCCTAAGAAGAATCAGGGCCAGAAATAAACTTAAAAGTTTGGTAAGATATTTTAATCCCTCTTTAGTTATTCTTGCAGAACCAAAGGTGCACTATTGATGCGTGTCGTAACCACAACAAATTAATTAATACTTTACTACCTAATTAACAAGTAATATAAGGTAGTCAAGATCGATCCCACGAGGAGCACGATATTCTAGTTATAAAATTGTCACACAAAGGGGGGGTATTGATTAAGAATTTAAGAAAGTAAATAAAATAAACAAAGCAATTAAAAGTGTAAATTGAAATCAATAAGAGAGCATAGATCAAGGAATCCTTCTTCGCTGCAAAACAATGATTAAAGTTATGTTCTTTTCCACTTTTTATTATTCACAAATTATATAGCAGCTAGATCAGTGCTAACCCCAAAATCCCTTATATCACCGGATACGGAAGTTCTCGACTACCGGATTCTATTCACCAAACTACCTAGTAGTAGATCACCCAAGATGTAATTTAGTTAAACGCATTAAGATTTATGAATTTATTAGGTTGATATTAGTAGTTAGACTCTTAGATCAAGGTCCACTTGCTAACGTTGTTTTCACACACAATTGCTCCACGGAATCCCTCCGCAAGGTCTCGTGTTTGCTAGTTATGTAAAGAGTCAAGAAACGATTACTTATCCCCTAACTTTCACTAGCTATAGATCAAATTAACAAATCAATTTAGTTTCTCACCTAAACAATCTATCAATCAATCATGAATGTATAAACATTCCTATTAGTAAAAACAAACGATAATCATGTGAAAACTTCCAAGTAGATTTGAAACAAAACTCAAAACATGTTAAGAACTAGGAATTCATCCTCAATCAATAAAATTAGTTACTCATATTAAAGAGTTCACACAAAGAGAAAAGTATTGTGTGTGTAAAAGTGTGCAAAATATATGCAAAAGATGTGTATGGAAGTGTGTCTAAAATAGTAGAGAACTTCTCTATTTATAGGCTTCAATGTTCTCCATATCTTCCAAGGAATAGAATCCCTTTCCTTTTGTAGATCAATTTTCAAATCCAAGCCTTTCTCAAATCTTCCATCTCCTCTTTCCAAATCCAAGCCAAATTCTTCATTCAATTCCAAGTCCAACTCTTCACATCCCATGAGAGAAATCCACACAAAATTCTGCAACTTTTGCTCGCCGGAAAACTAGGTTTTTGGCCGGAAATTGGCTGGAATCCGTCACCGCCGACCACCTGAGATTCTCCACCGGTGAAGGTATATTCCGTCCGTCAACCGTTATGACTAACAGTCAAACGAGTCAACAGTCAGTCAAACTGTTAGTCAGTGGGTCAAGGGGAGAGTATTCAGACATCGAGTCAGCAGTCTAACTCGGTCTTACTCAGCTGATTAACCGAGTCTGGTTAGCGAGTCACTGGGTCAGATCGGCTCATCGCCGGCACGAGTCAACTCGCCGGAATAGAAATCCGTCCGAGTTCCGTTTAATTATAAGACTTTCCGACCATTCTTCTCTTCAATTCCAGTGTCAAACCTAACATACATCTAGACATTCAAACAGAATTCCATCCAGGCACACATTCATTCAACCACAGAGCTTCCTATACAGCAACAATATCTTCAATGAACTCAAACCCATCAGATTCATCCCCTTTTTCCACTCAAACCCATGGGAATCAACACAATTCTTCTTTGATTCTTCCATTTTATACTCCGGCTACTTCATCACAACCCACTCTCTGGAAGTAGCAGCATACCCATTTTCGATTAGTTCTCAAACATCATACCTCTATCTTCATCTGATTCTCACCAATTTCTTCTCATTTACAGTACCAGCAAAATCATCATAAACCCATTCAACAACTTCACACAGTTGCAATCCATCGGCAAATACCCATTCTATCATCATCAGAACCAAACCCATTTCACCAGAACACTTATGAAACCCTAATTTCTTCTTTTGATTTTAACCGCAGCAATAATTGATTAAACTCATCTTCTTTATTCAGCAGAGATCTTCAAATACATTTCCTCAAAAACCCAACTTGCTGTCGCTTCTCAATTCAACTTAAACCCTTGAACCAGCGTCATTCTTACAGCAACAACAACAACAAATCCCTTTGTTCCTATTTCGATTCAACAACAACGATTTCGATCTCTCAAGAATAATAAAAATTATAGAATCATATTATCTAGATCTCCTCCGTTAACGACAGTAACCAATTTCTTCTTCTCTCACAATTTCTCAGATACCGATTCCTCAATCTAGTCTTGATTTTTTCTCAATCTCCTCAAACAGAAATACGTTGCTTTCTGTTTCTCAATTTTACCGTAAATGATGTGAACGAAGAAAACATCTCTCTCGATTTTAGGTATTAGTCAGGGCAGATGATTACACCCCCATGGATAAGATCATATGAACCCAACTGGGAAAGTTATTTACACCCATGCTTAGGATTAGGGATTCCATGGATTGGTAGCCCCATAACTTTAACGGATCTGTGCTTAGTAACTCCAAATAGGGTCGCCCCTTAACATTGACTTGGCTCCAAATAGTGTTTGCCTATGAAATGTCCTTTCTTCCCCTTTTGGCTCAAATTGAAAAATTTCTTCTCCTTTTCCTCTGTGCGACTCCAGAGTACCTAATAACTCAAAAACACACATAAAATACATAATTTACTAGAAAAAATAGCAAAGAAAGCATAAACTACTAGATAGTAAATACGGTGTATTCTACACCTATCAAATTCCCCCACACTTAGACTTTGCTAGTCCTCGAGAAAATCAAACTAAAACTTACAACTTCAAAGCGTTCCAGCGTCCCAAGCATCCTAAGAGTTATGAGGACATAGAGTTTCTGCATGCTAGTAATAATAAGTTAGAAATACTAAAGAACATATTCTCATTCTTAAATGTTGAGTGAGAAATAACCACACCATAATGAGAGAACACGTGTTTGAGAAACGATCAATAAGCATTTCCTCTCGACTTCTGCCTCACCAAAAGGATTTTATGATAATTTCACTCAAAAAGACGGCTTTTTTATGGGTCTCACATGTGTGCAGGTAGGAATGATGATAAAATTCCTGCAACACGTTGAATGGTGGGAAGGATAACTTCCGAAATTTTAAAAAACACACATCTTTTAACATTTTGAAAAACCATTTTTCTGACGATCTCTAAGAAAGGAAATCAACCACTATTATCGAGGATGAGATTACTTACTTACCTTCACATCCGATTGCCAATTATGATAACACCACTCTCACGGCATCCAATAGAAACGTTTTCCGCTCCTTGTCTTCATCTTCTTGGTCTTCGGCTTCAACTATTGATGATAAACTTTCGAACTTCATAAATCCTTGACAATTTGTTAACTTTTTCCTTAAAATCCTTGTCGCTTGAAACTTCCTTATAGATTTCCCTTCCCCACGGCTTATTCAATGAAAACAAACGAGAAATAGATATTTCTCTTGTCTAATTTTTTTTCTTTTTCTTTTCTTTTTATATTTCTTTTTTTTCTTTCTTTTCAATTTTTTTTATCATAGACAAGAGAAACAAAACACAAAACAAAGTGAAAAATAAAACAACCATGGCCGTGGAAAAGTACTTTACCGCTTGATTCTTCACAACTTGTATCGTCTTGAAATCATAAACTTCAATAATTCTCACCTTTTGATTTTCTTCGATTTTGTGAATAAGTTTTCAAATTGTATGTAAAAATCTGCTCATTGTATGTTGCTTTACTTGAATATGAAATTTTCTCTTTTCTTGTTCCGTTGTTGCTTCTAAACCTTGAAACTTTTCGACTTTCCTTGTAGATTTTGATGTCGTTTCCTTGTTGTTGATGATTATGGTGTTTATATGGACCCGTTGTTGTCGAGAGAGAATGGTGCTAACTGCAAATCGAACTACAAGAAGGAGGCTTTCATCCATAGACGTCACCCTCATGATTGACAAAAATTAGCACTCAAGATATCAAAATAGTGCTGAAAATTGGTGTGAAGTTGGGTAGCTCACCATTCTACCCGGAATTAACGTACGGTGACACACACTCAAAAGAAGCTCTTTAGTCATGGAAGAATTATTTGGTCGGTGCCTCACATGATATGAAAATGGGTAGTCTCCACTAATGATTGATCAGCAACTCTAATAATGCATTCTTCTCTGCTCCTAATTTGCATTACCGGCATGATTAAATCCATTATTTAACACTCTAACAAGTAAGAAATCCGAACGTAGTTCCCTAACACTTCCAAGTTCATTTATGTCGGTCAGAATTCTCTATGTAAACATACCTAGAAGTATGCTAGTGACTCTAAAATCTCTAAAAGTTGAAGTTTTATGCAAAAAAAAAAACAATATGCAAAAATATATACTTAGCCACTCCCCCACACTTAAACCTTACATTGTCCTCAATGTAATTGAATCGTCCTAGCAAAGCTAAGGTGGGAAATCCTAATATGATATGAAACAATAAAAATAAACAAACAAAACAAAAAGCAAATAAAAACAAAAGGATAAGAGATACAAAACCGGTGGGTTGCCTCCCACTTAGCGCTTGTTTTAAAGTCGACGGCTCGACATGGCTCTTGTAAGATTCATTCCCCATATACTAACAATCGGAAAATTTGGGGATCCTCCCATGGTACCTGTTTTGCAAACAATAGCTTCATACAAATGTTAGCACAAGAAAATAATAGTAAAGTTATCGCCCGATAGAAATTTCCCCCACACTTATTCTTGTCCACACTCGGAAGTGTATAAAGAACATAGAATTTGGGAACTTTCATGGTTTCCTCTTGGCAAACCTGCATAGTGTTAGCATCAAGTGTTTCCAATGGTGGATATCGAGAAACAAAGTCATTCAAAAGTACTTTCGAATCACATACATTCAATCCAATAATAGGTAAAGGAGAAGAATCAATATGCAAAGGGTTAGACAAACCTTGCACAATTTCTTGTATCACGGTATCCTCCTCATCCTTAAAAAATTCGAGTGAATTACTTAACTCTTGCATATCATGGTCCTCTATCAAACTTTGCAACCATTCTTCATTATTTTATACCTTAACTAAAGTCTCGGCATCATCATAATCATAATCGTTAGCAAGTTCAATTGGGTCTTCCACAAATTCAATCAATTCGGTTTCATTATCGAGCATCATCTCCTCAACATCTTCATTATCGGAATCGGGCCATTCACTAAAATGATTTTCGTCGGTAAAAATTGTAAGATCTTCTTGTGAGGGTGTTACACCGTTTACAACAATAGGTAAGTGATATCCAATCTCCTCCTTTTGAATAGGCGAAGGATCGTTATTATGATCCGAAGTTGGAATAACTTCCTCATTATTGCAACGCTCATACACTTCCGCGGACTCATATCTTTCCCTAAGGAATTTTTTCCAAGCACTAAATGCATCTTCCTCAAGCTCTACCTTTTGAATAGGTTATTGATCATTATTAAGATCAAGGCTCGAGTAATCTACACTAGCGTCATCAAAAGTTTCCAAAGGTTGGTCCTTTTCAACACAATCATCTTCACTTTTGGACTCACCATAATAAGAATCTTTATCGGTTTCATAACCTTTATCCCGACGTCGTTTAAGTTCCATATGAATGGTCTTACTAATTTCTGTGACAAGCTCTTCCGAGTCTCCATCATCTTCCAATTTGTATAACTTTTGTGCAAGTTTACGTACATTAACACGCTTACCACCGTGTATAGATTTTCTAGATTGTACATCCTCAAAAAGTGAAGGAAAAACACGATGAAGAGGAGTATATTCCCAATTCTCTGTCTTCACATTACTAGAAAACAATGTATTATAAGCATAATTATCCGTTCATCCTTGTAATTGTCCATTTACATACCCGTCATAAGGTTGTTGATATGTATGAGAATATCCATAAGGCTCCGTAGGATTTTGATCATAGGCAAAAGATTGGTTTTGATTGTATCCTAAGGATGGTTGGAAGTTGCCATGATGTTGAGGTTGAAAACCGTATTGATTGTTGTAATATGCTTGCTCTTGTCCACCATACATGGAAAACCGGTACCTGAAAAACAATTCTCAAAAACTAAGTTAGATACGATAAAGAATCCAACAAAGCAAGAATAAAGCAAAAAGTAAAAAGAAAACAACTAAAATCATCCGATGCTCCCCGGCAACGGCGCCAAAATTTGATGCGTGTCGTAACCACAACAAATTAATTAATACTTTACTACCTAATTAACAAGTAATATAGGGTAGTCAAGATCAATCCCACGAGGAGCACGAGATTCTAGTTGTAAAATTGCCACACAAAGGGGGGGTATTGATTAAGAATTTAAGAAAGTAAATAAAATAAACAAAGCAATTAAAAAGTGTAAATTGAAATCAATAAGAGAGAATAGATCAAGGAATCCTTCTTCGCTGCAAAACAATGATTAAAGTTATGTTCTTTTCCACTTTTTATTAGTCACAAATTATCACCAACCGTAGGTATAGCAGCTAGATCAGTGCTAACCCCAAAATCCCTTATATCACCGGATACGGAAGTTCTCGACTACCGGATTCTATTCACCAAACTACCTAGTAGTAGATCACCCAAGATGTAATTTAGTTAAACGCATTAAGATTTATGAATTTATTAGGTTGATATTAGTAGTTAGACTCTTAGATCAAGGTCCACTTGCTAACGTTGTTTTCACACACAATTGCTCCACGGAATTCCTCCGCAAGGTCTCGTGTTTGCTACTTATGTAAAGAGTCAAGAAACGATTACTTATCCCTTAACTTTCACTAGCTATAGATCAAATTAACAAATTAATTTAGTTGCGCACCTAAACAATCTATCAATCAATCATGAATGTATAAACATTCCTATTAGTAAAAACAAACGATAATCATGTGAAAACTTCAAAGTAGATTTGAAACAAAAATCTCAAAACATGTTAAGAACTAGGAATTCATCCTCAATCAATAAAATTAGTTACTCATATTAAAGAGTTCACACAAAGAGAAAAGTATTGTGTGTGTAAAAGTGTGCAAAAGATATGCAAAAGATGTGTATGGAAGTGTGTCTAAAATAGTAGAGAACTTCTCTATTTATAGGCTTCAATGTTCTCCATATCTTCCAAGGAATAGAATCCCTTTCCTTTTGTAGCTCAATTTCCAAATCCAAGCCTTTCTCAAATCTTCCATCTCCTCTTTCCAAATCCAAGCCAAATTCTTCATTCAATTCCAAGTCCAACTCTTCACATCCCATGAGAGAAATCCACACAAAATTCTGCAACTTTTGCTCGTCGGAAAACTGGGTTTTTGGCCGGAAATTGGCCAGAATCCGTCACCGCCGACCACCTGAGATTATCCACCGGTGAAGGTATATTCCGTCAGTCAACCGTTATGACTAACGGTCAAACGAGTCAACCATCAGTCAAACTGTTAGTCAGCGGGTCAAGGGGAGAGTATTCAGACATCGAGTCAACAGTCTAACTCGGTCTTACTCAGCTGATTAACCGAGTCTGGTTAGCGAGTCACTGGGTCAGATTGGCTCATCGCCGACACGAGTCAACTTGCCGGAATAGAAATCCGGCCGAGTTCCGTTTAATTATAGGACTTTCCGGCCATTCTTCTCTTCAATTCCTGTGTCAAACCTAACATACATCTAGACATTCAAACAGAATTCCATCCAGGCACACATTCATTCAACCACAGAGCTTCCTGTACAGAAACAATATCTTCAATGAACTCAAACCCATCATATTCATCCCCTTTTTCCACTCAAACCCATGGAAATCAACACAATTCTTCTTTGATTCTTCCATTCTATACTCCGGCTACTTCACCACAATCCTGAATCATCACAACCCACTCTCTGAAAGTAGCAGCATGCCCATTTTTTTATTAGTTCTCAAACATCATACCTCTATCTTCATCTGATTCTCACCAATTTCTTCTCATTTACAGTATCAGCAAAATCATCATAAACCCATTCAAAAACTTCACACAGCTAAAATCCATCAGAAAATACCCATTCTATCATCATCAGAACCAAACCCATTTTACCAGAACACATATGAAACCCTAATTTCTTCTTTTGATTTTAACCGCAGCAACAATTGATTAAACTCATCTTGTTTATTCAACAGAGATCTTCAAATACATTTCTTCAAAAACCCAACTTCCTGTCACTTCTCAATTCAACTCAAACCCTTGAACCAGCGTCATTCTTACAGCAACAGCAACAACAAATCCCTTTGTTCCTCTTTCGATTCAACAACAACGATTTCGATCTCTCAAGAATAATAAAAATTGTAGAATCATATTATCTAGACCTCCTCCGTTAACGACAGTAACCAATTTCTTCTTCTCTCACAATTTCTCAGATACCGATTCCTCAATCTAGTCTTGATTTTGTCTCAATCTCCTCAAACAGAAATACGCTGCTTTCTGTTTCTCAATTTCACCGTAAATGATGTGAACGAGAGAAAACATCTCTCTCGATTTTAGGTATTAGTCAGGGAAGATGATTACACCCCCATGGATAAGATCATATGAACCCAACTGGGAAAGCTATTTACACCCATGATTAGGATTAGGGATTCCCTGGATTGGTAGCCCCTTAACTTTAACTGATCTGTGCTTAGTAACTCCAAATAGGGTCGCCCCTTAACCTTGACTTGGCTCCAAATAGTATTTGCATGTGAAATGTCCTTTATTCCCCTTTTGGCTCAAATTGAATGATTTCTTCTCCTTTTCCTCTGTGCGACTCCAGAGTACCTAATAACTCAAAAACACACATAAAATACATAATTTACTAGAAAAAATAGCAAAGAAAGCATAAACTACTAGATAGTAAATACGGTGTATTCTACACCTATCAACTATTCTGTAGATTTCTGCAAAAAGTTAAAGCTATCAGGAATGCATTATGAAGCAATACACAACTCAAGAAATGGAAATAAAGGTAACATTTGGATTATGTGGAGCTCTTCAATTCAGAAACCAAAGATAATATCCTCATCTGAACAATCAATAATTGTGGAAGTAGGGGATTCTTTAATTGCAGGGATTCATGTTGCATCTCTAACAATAAATAGAAGAAGTTTATGGCAGGAACTGGTTACAATTAGTATTTTAGATAAACCCTGGTTGGTAATGAGTGATTTCAACACTATTATGAGAGAAGATGAAAATAAAGGTGGTCTCAAGCCCTTACCAATTTCAATGCTGGAATTCAATAATTTCTTACATAGATGTAGTCTCATCCAAGCACCAAAAAAGGGGCTGCAATTTTCATGGTGTAATAATAGAGCTGGTAAAAAGAGGATTGTATGCAACTTAGATAGAGCTTTTTTTAATGATAAATGGCTAGAAAAGTTCTCAAGCTGGGGATACAAAGTGGGTAGTAGAGGTATTTCAGATCACATCACTTTATATGGAGGGTCTGCTGACATTCCAAAACCTCAGAACACTCCCTTTAGAGATTTAAAAGCTTGGCAAACGCATTCTGATTTTTTGAATACTATTACAAAGTCTTGGGAGCAATGTCTTGAAGGAAATCCTATTTTTATTTTTATGAGTAAGCTGAAAAGATTAAAAATTGACCTGAAAGAATGGAATTGGCTAGTCTTTGGTGATGTTAATAAGAAGCTGAAATATATAAAAGATGAAGTAAGAATAGATACTAAAGAATCAGACAAGGACCCTTCTGATACGACTTTATTAAATAATCTGGTTACTGCTAGGGGTAAACAAGAACTATTACTTCAGCAATAAAGAGACATAGTGCAACAAAAGTCTAGAGTGAGTTGGCTAAAAGATGGAGCATCTAACTCAAGGTATTTTCACATACAGATGAAACTTAGACATGCTCAAAGTTTGATAACATAACTTGAAAATGATGCATGTGTGATACTCACTGATCAAAGAGATATTGCAAATGAGCTGGTTAACCATTATGAAACAAAATTCAAATTTCAGGATGTTAATATTGATGAGAGTATTTTTACAAGTATTCCAAAGGTTATTAAAAGAGAAGACAATATCATGATTACTGCAATTCCTACTGATGAAGAAATTTAAGATGCAGTTTTTGCATTAAATCCTGATAGTGCACCTAGGCCTGATGGCTTCCCTGGTTGGTTCTATAAATTCTCATGGGAAGTGATTGGTCTAGAATTCTCTAAGGAAGTTCAGTTTTGCTGGAGTAAAGGTTTCATACCTAATGGTTTAAATGCAAATTTCCTAAAGTTACTACCAAAAGTTAACAATGCTAAAAAAGCAAAACAATTCAGACCTATTGGGCTTATGAAATTCAGCTTCAAAGTGTTTACAAAAATTTGGGCTACAAGGTTGGAAAAGGTTATAAATAAAATAGTTTCCCCTCAGCAAGGAGCCTTCATAAAAGGAAGAACAATCCAAGAACAAGTTGCTTTAGCTTCTGAGATGATAAATGAATTGGAAATTAAGAGAAGAGGTGGAAACTTTGGATTAAAGCTGGATATAACCCAGGCATATGATTCTTTGAGCTGGTAATTTTTATTTCATTCTCTACATAGCTTTGGTCTATCAGATAAATCTCTGCACTGGTTACAAGTATTGTTACAATCTGCATGAATCTCAGTACTAGTCAATGGTGGGCCTGAAGGTTACTTTTCTGTGGGTAGAGGATTAAGACAGGGTGACCCACTGTCTCCCATGATCTTTGTTAGCACCAAAAGTACTAGTCAATGCTGAAGATATCCTTTGCAGAAATATTACAAAAATAGTTCAAGATGGAAGTTTGAAAGCTATAGTTAATAGAGGAGGAGTGCAACCATCACACATATTATTTGCAAATGACATCTTCCTATTTTGTAATGGTGAAAAAAAGAATGTTAGAAAGCTAATGTGTCTTCTGAACAAGTAAATGCTTCATGGGTGGCACTAGCCAAAATAAAAGAATTCAAATTTCTGCAGAATGTAATGTGGTTTTGGCTGATTTCCCAGATAAATACTTGGGAGTTTGGTTGGTTCATGGAAATGTGAGAACTCAGCATGTATGGAATATGGTAGACATGATACAAGAGAGTTTAGCAGGTTGGAAAGGGAAGGTACTGTCTTTTCAAGAAAGAATCATTCTGGTCAAATTTGTTCTGAGTAGCTTCCCAATTTATTCAATGTCATTATACAAGTGTCATAAGAGAGTAATCAATGAGTGTGAAAGAATAATAAGGAATTTTTTATGGTCAGGGGACCCTTCAAAAAAGAAAATGGTTACCCTGGAATGGAATAAGACTTGTTCTCCAATAAGTGAAGGTGGCCTTGGTTTGAGAAGACTTGAGATCACCAATAAATCTCTTTTAATGAAGCTATTGTGGAGAATTCAAACTAGAAATGATGATTGGTCAAAAATAATTCTTGCAAAGTACAAAAATAAAAATGGGGAATGGATTACTTATTACAAGAAGTCCTCAATTTGGCCAGGGATAAAGTGGGTAATAGGTGAGGTGGAGGATAATTCTAGATGGATGGTTGGTGATGGTATAAATATTTCTGCTTGGAAATATAAATGGGTGATGGAGACAACACTTCAAGACTTATTCCCTAATAATGCCTATATGCTACATTTCCCAGATATGAAAGTTTCTGATTTTTTACTGGATGGTGAATGGGTTGTGCCAACTGAGCTATTGGAAATGATTAGTATTAATGATCTACCAGTAGTGGGTGCAGGGCAATATAGTCAATCTCGGTCGTATCGGCCGAGATCTCGGCGATTTTTCTGTTTTCGGCTAATGAGAAGCTGATATCAACATTTTCGCCGAACCGAATTATCACCGGAAAATTTGCCGGAATAGTTCAATCTCGACTGCAATTTCGGCCGAAATCTCTTTTTTTTTTTTTTGTTCTTTAAATGTTTCATGGATTTTCTCCTATAAAAAATAAGGATAAGAATTCGTAAATCAATTTAATTACAGACCATGATCAATCCTATTATAACAGAATCAATACCCTGAATTTGTATAAACTCATAGAGTATCATTTTGCATTAAAAAAAAACCCTAATTTGTATATATAATACTGAGCAGAGACTTGAAATGCTCAAATTAGCTAGAACATTGTATAAAAATATAATAAACCTTCAAGATGCGTTGGTTAAATCTTTGGAGTATGTACATGCAGCTGTAGTGGACTCTGCGGTTGAACCATTTGTGAAAACGAATGGAGATAAACTTATGGATTCTATGGTATAATCCTCAGATGAATGAATTGATGCAGAAAGCTACGTCTTATGTATCAAGATATCAAACGTTTAGTTGATGCTGGTGGTAGTATCACTACATCAATGATTCCACATAATATAATGAATAAGCAATTCGAAGAAGAAACACTCTTCTTCCTGGTAAAAGAAAAGAGTCTGGTTAAAGAAAAGAGTCAAGTGCTATATTACCCACAGGTGGCGCGGTGCATGAGAGTTAAGTGCCCAAGTTGGCAAATGTTAGACACAAATCCCTACTCTTATATATTATTACGAGCACTTCGTACTAGATACCAGAATTCCGGCCGGTCATCTCGGCGAGATGGCTTTGTATAGGTGTCTCGGGCCCAGCCGAGACAGTCCAAGAAATGGAATTAACTACATTGGTGCAGGGGAAGACAAGAAAATATGGACATGCACTATCACATGACAGTTTACTGTAGCTTCAGCAGTAAAAGTTATAAGACAGAAATTTCCTACTATCCATTGGGCAAAAAAGGTATGGCATAAATCTTTCCATCCTAGCATCTCAAGTAACATTTGGAAACTGGGTAGAAATGTTTGTACTACAGATGATAATATGAAGAGGAGACATTTCCAGATAGCTTCAAGATGCATATTTTGCAAGAGTAAAGAGGAAACAAGAGACCATATGCTCAGGTATTGTAAATACAGTCTGATCATTTGGAGCTGGCTTGGAGGCATTTTTATTTCAAGAATCCAAGATCATTTGAGGAAATTTTTCAAATGGATAAAACCAAAAGTCCAGCAATAAATGAAGTTTGGTTGCTGTGTGCTTTTGTGGATATGAAAGAACTATGGTTCTTGAGAAATGATTGCACTTATGGGGGAGTAAATGTGATGTAACTGTCTCTAAGAAGAGAATATTGAAGGCCATATATGACTGTGATATAAGAATGAAAGCAAATATGTAGAACAATCAATATGATCTGCAGGTACTTAAAATCTTGGGACTGAAGACCAGAAGGGTGAAGAGTTTGATAACTAAACAAGCATACTTCCAGCTACCAATCCAGGGTAAAATCCTACTTTGATGTGATGGTGCCTCTAGAGGAAACCCTGGTAGAGTTGGGTATGGGATAGTGGGCAGAGATCACACAGGTGATTTTGTGGTTGCAATTTCAGGAGGTTTAAGAATCTGTACAAACTATTATGCAGAGGTCCTTGCTGTTATAGCTGCAGGGGAGTGGGAAGTTCAGAAAGGGTTCAAAGAACTGGTTTTTAGCATAGATTCTCAAGCAATCATTAATGCCTTCCATACTAACATAATTCCTTGGTTTGCACAAACAAGATGGGATAGGATATGTGCTGCTATTGTTTCTTGGAGTTTCAATCACAGTTACAGAGAAGTTAACTTCTCTGCAGACAATATGGAAAAAAAAAGGGGGCTGAGCTTTGTAGGGGATAAAGAAGGATTTATGATACTAAACCATCTTTCGTGGGCTGTTTGGAAAGCCCGGATAAAACATACTTTAGATTTTGTTAAAAGCCTTATAATGGGCTCCTTTTGTAAATTTCTTGCTTTCTATCTTTTTCTTGGGTTGTATCTCTTTTGAACCAATTTGATTATTAATTAAAATTTTATTGTTAAGCAAAAAAAAATTATGCTTTTATGGGTAAGATGCAAAGGAAATATTTACTTGGGTGGTCTCTGAAGTGTTCAAAGAACCAGAATTGCCCGTATCAACATCAAGAGAATCATTACTTTCATTTGGTTTTGAGCTCTTGGAATTTTCTTTATCACCATTCTCCGAAGATGAGCAAGCATCACTAGTACTCTCCACTTCCATGGCGACATCCTCCTGAATATTTTCTCAACAATTAGAATTTTATTTACAATGCGTCATAATTGGTTATACGAAGAAATACTTACATCGATTTCTCCTTCAACACTTGATTCCGAAATTGTTTGTCCAGTAGAGAATTGAAGACCATCGATACTCGATGGAGTAAAGTTCTGTAACGGAGTATCAAATATTGATTTTCTTGTCCTAATCATACGGATAAAAAGAAGACACGATGAAAGAAATATCGACAACTCGCCAAAGAAATAACTGGAGACTTTATGGTGTTAGGAAACATCTTATAATTCTTGGTCCTGCCTTCTCCGCCATGAATGATTGCTACTATCTCTGTGAAGTCTACATCAATTCGAGGTCTCACAATACGACCATAATATCAAAATTGATGAGACAATCAAGATACAATTATCATATTCTTATGGAGATTACAATAAGAATACGTACTTGAGGATATCCTAGAGATGTATTTCGTTTATCGCCCGATAAATACTTCAGCCTTGGTCGAGTGGAAATCATCTCAGAAGAAGGAGGAACTTTCACCAAGGGTTGACCAACCATCACATAATCATGTAGAAGGTCGAATTACTGATCCCAAAAGTTTATGTAACCAGGAGTCACATATGTAATTTGTTCAGAACAGGGGAACCAATAATCACTTCCTTCTACATGAGTAAGATCTAAACGGGTCATAAGTTGTTCAACTGACAAATTTGTCCTTCTAAGAGTTGGAACACACTGATTCATGCCCATTTATCGAGCTGCTCTATCGATGTTGTATTCTTCCACTGAAAAGTCTCCATATGTTGCTGACACTAAGTGACCAGGAGTGCAACTCAACATAAAAGATCTCTCACCATCACTTCGATCTGCACCAGATTTCAAGATAACACTTTCCTCAGTATTGAAATTTGTTAACTGAGAGATATAAGGGGGAATCGACACCCATGGGCAAAAATTAAACTCAGACTCCTTGTCTAACACATCAACAAGACGTAGTTTAACTCGAGACTGCTTTGTGGACCAATGCATGATCCTGTCATTATCCTTCTCAGAAAAAACATGTCGAGCATCAGCATTCGGTCCTTGTAAGATAGTACGAGGAATGGGTGCATAATTCTTGAAATGTTCCCACATCAAGGCTTGAAGAAACATCTTATTGGCATAACATTCAATCTTCATAAAGCTGTTGGAAACACTAGAGTCTATAACCAAGGAGTTGGAGTACAAAGAACCCAAGAATAAACTGCCAATTGGAAGTTGCTCACCTTGATCCATCTTGATAGCAAAGGGAATCACAAACGGCTTCAACAAATTTCCACTATATTCAAATATATCTATGGACAACCATAAACATAAGAAAGCAGCAATAGACAGCATACTGTCAACGGGAGTCTCAAGAGCCTCATCTCTTGGCCATCAGTGTGTTAACCAGTGAGCATAACAATATTTACTGGATACTTTGTTAATTTCCTCCATTTTGGATGTCAGAATATTAGAAATTGCTTTCTTCTCCATTGAAAGACTGATCGCTTGTCAGACGACACAAATATAATTCACTTCCTCACTTAACTAATATGAATATAGTATTCGATAAGAAAGAGTTCGTATCCACATAGAGGCGATTGTTGTTATGCAATTTTCAGATTCTTATGTAACCAAATAACCCAAGTTGTGTTTTTGTTTTTTATCAAAGTAATAATACTAAATAAAGCAAAGTAAAAAGTTGGAATAATCAATAAGGAGAAGATATTGGTTAAGGGATAGTATCATTCACAAGCATGTATTTTTCATCTATGACTAGAATTGATATTTAATCTCTCAATTATCAAAAGTCCTAAGATATCTTGATCGCAAGAGTATCCCGTTTATTTCCTGATTTTATCACAAACAACATTAAAAGATGCTATTGTGAAATCTTCTTAAAAAGCAATCTAAAGTGTAAAAGCACAATTAGATTTAACTCCCTAAGAGCAATAAGTTCTATGAAATAAGACTAATCGATGCAAACAAACGTGTAAAAGCACTAATTCGTTTTAACAAAGGTTATGATTCATATGCGATTAAAAAGATGTATCACTACAAGTATTAACCACAAGTTGCTACTAGAAATCAGGGACAAACAACTTTTACGTATTGAAAACCCTAATATAGCTATAGAGATGAAAACAAATCCAATTGATTCCGGACTCAACCAAACTAGCATTCAAATCATATGATAATATAAACAATGAATCATAAACGATAAACTTGAGACAAAACTAATTCATAGAATCAAATAATCATGCTTGAAGAAATCAACTTTTTATCCCATAACCAATTAATGTATTTAGCTACTCATATTCATGGAGTTCATCATCATAATATTCAAAGAAAATAGATGAAACATAAAAGAAAGCAAACCCTAGAAGTTGTTCTCTGCAAAAGCTCCAGGAATAGAATAAAAACCGTTTTCTTTTTTTGTAGAAACTCTCTTTTTATAGCCCTTTGCTTTCCAAAAATAGGTCAAAGTCTTCAAAATCCGTTAGTTGAAAATTCACCCTGCCCACGAGCAAGAGAAACCCATGTAGAAAATTTGTCCCAAAAGTGGTCGCCGGAAAACTGGGTTTTTGGCCGGAATCCGGCACCGGAAAGTCGACGTCGATTACCTGAAAAATCTGTCGTCGGAGAATATTCGACGGAATATTCCGTCAGTCCACCGTTAGAGATAACGGTCAAACAGGTCAGCCGTCAGTCAATGAAGGAGAGTCAGCTACCCCAAGTCAGCTTCTTAGTCAGGCTGAATAGTCTTAATCGGCTAAGTCACTGAGCCAACTCGGTCTAGTCAGAATCGAGTCAGCTGGCTAACTCGGCTGACTGGTCTTGCACTGGCCTGAGTACTTCACGGCCCAGATGGCCATGCCTTCCCTGTCTGTAACTTCTCTTCTCATCCAAGATGGCTGTGCCAACTGCAACATCTTCTCATTCTTCGATTCTAACTGCACTATTCCACAAGCCACTAAAGATCCAAATTTCAGTTCATGCCATTTACCCCCTGCAGTTTCAGTCACCTCCATTCATTCACACCAACTGCTACTGCAGCTGTAGCATCACCTGCAAAAGCCATCTTCCCTGCCATTTCAGTCTCACAGCTCAAGCCTATTACCAACACCCACAACAGCTACACCACTCTCAATACAGCATCATCCTCACAAACTGATCCATGTTATGCTCCAATGCCACATTCAATGTATATCCTTGCTTGCAGTCACCACCTCCTACAATCCATACAAAAGCCAATCATTCCTAACATACATCTAAGGCAATTCCATTCATTCTTTTCACTCCCTATGACTCTCAGCTGCAATATCATCTCAAAGCCCACTTGTTCTGCTCAGCACAACTCCACTTGCACTCATCAACTTCCATCAATCAATGCTGCACAATACCAGCTCTTGCCTTGTCTTCACTATCCATGCAATAGCTGCACCTGAAGGCTTTTGATCCTACACAACCATGGAAACCACATTAAATCCCTGCAGCTCATACTATCTCTTCCATCTCTGAGTTTCAAACCTCTCTCAGATTCTCCTCAAAACATCATATCAAGCAACCACACACACAGGTTCATTAGCTCACAACTGCAGCATCAGATTTCACCAACACGTGCAACTCAAGCACAGTTCTTCAATACCCAGTTACCAATTCTTCCTTCTCAATCCCTGAGTTTAACCTCAGAATCATAAATCCACCAGTTCATCTCCTTAGCCAATCCACCAGAACCACAGAATCATCACCTAAAACAATGGCAGAAAACCAATTTCTTCTCTGTTGAATTCAACAGCTAAATTCCAAACCCATAACCCATTTTGAATCTTGATTTCTAACTCCATCAATAACACCAACACAAAATCACCACCAATTTCTCTCGATCTTAAACTCAATTTCAAATAATTCTTCAATTCAGAAATAGGTTCGAACCCTAATTTTGGATCACCACCAATTCCAAACAAAACCCCCATCTTCTCTTTTGTCATCTCTCAACTCCTCAGTTCTCGAGCTCAGTTCCAGTAGCAGTCATGGCTGCTCTTTTTTTTCTTTCTTTCTCAAATTCAGATTCACAATGATTGACAGAATTATGAGACGGTTTCTCAATTTAGGGTTATGCAAAAGTAAGGCACTGCTAGCTACATCCCACTACATAGGATAGGGGACACCCCAATATAGGATGCTTATAATGGGTGATCAGTTCTTGATAAGGGTTAACCAACTAGCCTCTTATCCCTAACTGGGCTCCATATAATGTCCTCCCTTGAAATGGCAATTCTGACCTTCACGCTCCAGATGGACTTTTTCTCCTTCTTTCGAGTTCCTCCACCAGCAACAGCCTCCTCTTACTTCTCAAACCCACTTCATCTCTTTAATTTATATTCATCATTAAAGTTGTCATGCCTTTCAGACAGAAATCGCATCACCAAAGCCGACATACTTTTCAGACAGAGATGAAGAAATAAAAGCAAATAACGAGAAATAGTCCGCCTCCAACGCTTTTTCCATGTTTCCTCTTCTGTTGATCCAAATGACTCCAAAGTACCTAAATACTGAAAAACGAAACATAAGATACATAATTTACAAGAAAACTAGCAGAGAAAGCATAAACAATAGATAAATAATACGGTGTTTTAGACACCTATCAAAGACTTCCAGGAAGATTACATGTGACTGGAAGATGCAACAAAGCAACTACATCCTCTAAGGTGATAGTGAATTCTCCCCAGCTGCATATGAAAGTATGAGTCGGAATACACCAGCGGACAAGCAGAACCACTATACCTCTCACATCGTGAAAAATGAATAAGTCTCCAGTTACTTGGATAGACCTTGTTATTTGTGCACGATCCAGCATGGATCGAACACAAGGAAAACCAAGCATATGCCTTGCCCATCCAGATAATTTTTCCAAAGGTCGTCGAGAAATCTTAACCTCTATGATTGAAGCGGAAAAATTTCCTCGTTCGAGATAAAATCGAATGGCTACCCCGGGAGTCACCAATTTCTTCCGAGTAACATTCCTGGGATTTATCAGAAGACGAAATTCTAGAGTCTTAAGATGTTTTTCAGGCATATGTTGAGCCGCGAAGAACTCATCATCTATATTCGGGGTGTTCTTGATCCCAATAGTTTCTTCTTCTCCTTTTTCTTCAATAGAAATCTCATCCATGCATGTATCATCTCTGGAGGCATCATTAGCTTGAGAATTATACATCTTTGCGAAGTAGCTATAAAGTTCACATAACATTGTACTTCAGTATATCATCCATACAAGATGCAAACTTAAACAAGATGATGGAATCATGCAAATGGGAAAATGCCCAACTAGAAAATGGTAATTCTTAACTCTTACCTTTTTACGATTCCACTAACAGTGGTGATTGTAATGCAAGAGTTAACACTTCAAAACTTGCTCGTTTCTTCGAAATCTACAAAAGACGAACAAAACTCAGATTTTCATAAAATCATGAACAATTCCACTGTGTGAACATTAACCACTGAATTATGAAAACTAAATAATATTTCATCATAAATAATTGTTTACCTTTAAACGCTATCCAAAGTCAAGATTTGAATTTTCAAAAAGAAAATATATATTCATATATATGTATATATAAAACATAAACTATTCACGTAAAAGATATTATTTTAACATGAGTAAAACTCACGTAAAAAAAAACCATGAACAAGTCACGGTTCCATACATGAAGTTTTGTGGATATTCCACGGTTCTATCAGAAAATAATAAGATATTTCCTTCGTACGATCGTTCGTCTTTGAAACGAGGGTTTATTTCGATTTTGTGACAGATCACACCTCTTAAGATAAAGTTTTGGATTCCATGAAAGTTCATAAACAAAATTTTATCACTGGACACAGGTCTATATATAAAAAAAAAAAATCTCCTAAGTCAGGGATTATTACTAGTTTCTTAAACTAACGATCGAGCGAACGTACGTTCCTAAAACAAGGGTTTTTCATAAAACTCAATCCAAAAGTATGTATATACACATAATATTTTTATGATGAACATTCATGAGAAAACAACAAACTTTTGAATAAAATAAAATTCACGTACCTGTCGGCGCCGACCAGAAGTTGACCGAATGATGATTGCTCTGGCTGGAAACTCCGGCAGAAAATTTACTCCTCCCTGATGGCGTGAAGATGATGAGGAGAGGAAGGTGGTAGTCATGTAGGTGAAATAAAAAAAAGGATTAATTCCTTTTATATCAAATTTTATTTCCAAAACCTAATTTCACAAGGATTTCCTCTTTTGGGCCCGACCCGCGAATCCTAAGCCGACCAAGGTTCCATCACTAAATCAGCAGTGCTACACCATTTTATACTCGACGCTCTATCATGCCACTGGGATCTTCGTTAAATCCGTGGTTTTCTCGTGCGATCGAAAATCCAGTAACATCTTATCTTACAACTAAGTTCAATTACTTATTTTGTTTGTAATTGGAAAATCACCATCCAGTGCTAACTGAGGAACATGACTATCCCTCACTAAGCATCAGATTTAATGTAGATGGTGGATTTTTTACAAAGTCTAAAATCATGAAACCATAATTATACATACTCCTGATCCAGCAATCAGACGAGTATTGAGGCTCATGTCTCTCATTGAAGCATAAAAGCTCATGCCGTAAGAATATCTGACTGAGAATACTGTCTCTCAGAGTATATGTATATGTGTAGTCTCTCAGCTGAGGCAACAACATATCTCATGAATACTGAGCAATTTCAGTAATTACTTCTATATATAATCGAAAGATTGGACGGCTCCTAGACAGCTTGCCTGCTAGTATAGAGTAATAACGTCTTCAGGATGTAATAATATTTTACATGACTATATAAAGGGAATGTGATGCTTCAACAAGATCATATTACTCAACTCTCAGATAATTAATGCTCCTAGACAACGTATAGATCCATCAATTAATTATCTCTAATCTTTAAATTCATTAACTGAATATTTTGAAATATTCTACGTTCTTCATAATATTTCGTTACTTCAATTCATGGTTCTTCCCAGCAGAATTCCATGGGTTAGTAATAAATATTCAATGTACGGGCATCTGAGCCGCTATCGAGTAAGCCCCGGCTAAAATGGTGCAAGTGTACTCAACAATAATGCACTAACAAGCACCTGAACGCACGAACGAGAATTCCAAAATACGAAGGAACGATGAACCTATGCAAAAAAGGAAGAAAATAATAAATAATAAAATATTAATCAAGGCACGGGGGACTGGGCCCACCGGCCGGCCGGTCGTGCCGTGGCCAGTCCCACGCCCAATTCAATATTTTATCATATTTTTATTATTTTCCTTGATCTCATGAAAATCCCTTCAAATGAACAAATATCATTTGTTTTAAGGAGACTCCTCAGTTTCATGGTGTTTCCTCCGTCTCAAGGAAATAATAAAAATTAGGAAAGGTGTCACGGGACTGGGTTCACTAGCCGGAGGTCATGCCCTAGTTGTGGTCGGTCTCACACCTTCCATTCCTTATTATTTTATTATTATTTCCTTCATCCCATGAAATTCCTTGATTTCATGATATTTCCTTCACATCAAGAAAAAAATATAAAAGTAGGGAAGACTCGCGGGACCGGGCCCTAGCCTGCCGACCATGCCCTAGTTGTGGCCGATCCCACATGGCCCTTATTTTTTTATTATTATTATAAATAAAAAGGCGCCTCACAGGCTTTTATTAAATCATGTCGATGTCGAACTCAATATTACAAGAAATGGCAGGTAACCTAGCAACAAGCTGGGCACCCGCACCTTTTTGAACAACGATCCCTAGCCTATGAAAAAGAGAATTGCCTTATTTAAAATTGGCATCATGTCGTGCCATACAATTCCTCAATCTCTTCAGAAAAATCACAAAATCCGAACCCAGCTCACCGAAGGTGGATAAAGCCTCACCTTTTTGAACAACGATCCCTAGCCTATGAAAAAGAGAATTGCCTGATTTATTATTATTATTATTATGAAAAGGGCCAATAAAGGCTTTTATTAATAAGAGGAAACAAGTAACATTTTACAGGGATTTGGCAGGGAGACTTTTTTTATTATTATTATTATAATAAGGGGCCTTTATTAAAAATAACTTAGAAATATTCATACAGAGTTTGTTGGTAGACGAACCACCAACTGGGCACCAACGCCCTTTTGAATTGCGATTCCTACTCTATGAAACAAAAAGAAGCCATTGTCACAGTTTGCGTTGTTGTTGGCGAGGAAGTGCTTCAATCTCTTCAGGAAAGTGATTGTGTCTTCACCTAGTTCCCCTAAGGTAGTGAATGCTAGAATACCTAAACCATATCCATGAGCATCACAGGTGGCGAGGTATTTGTTACGCTTACGGAGAACAACTTTCTCGATATCTTGGCCCGGCTTAAAATAACGGATGTCACCAATGAACGGTGAAACCCCGGTGATGTCTAAGCATGTGTCTTTTCCATTCTCCCAGTTATAGACGAGCAAGTCAGCTGGCAACAAAGCTGTATTGGTATTGGAGATGAGACCGAGATCTGCCTCTTTCCTTACGGAAACACCACCTCGGAAGCATATATCAATGAAGACGTCACGTACAAGGTCATGACGGAATTTATTTCCAACTTCACTAGCGCAATGGAGTGCATGGTCCCCGTAGATTTCCATGTCTCGGTTGCAACTGGTGCATTTGCTTCCTTCGGTAAAGAGGGGAATGCCAAGCCGGTAACAAAGAACGCTCTGAAACTGCCGCGGGTTCAGTGCTTGGTTAAGGACACTGATCGGTATGGAGAAAAGATAGTCTTGGGCGTGCTTCATCTGGTTACTCTGCCAGAGTATGCTATCCCGCAGAGACATAGGGAAGGAAGTGGGTAGGTGCTTCTTGACATCCTTAAAAAAACGTTACGTCCAGAGTATGCATGGAATGCATGGGAGAGGGGGAAGCAACATTAAGGCTGATTGGTGAAGAGTCAAGCCCACATACCTGATTAAAGGTTTGCAAAGCATGATGGGTTACTGGACTGTCGCCTGGCGTAGCTGTAGTATTTAAGATAATGCGCTGTACTTCATGAGTTTGGGACTGCAATGCAAGAAAACAATATTTTAAAGTATCAGACATAGTGTAGACTCCTAGGCCACCGTCACGGATAGGCAGAGTGGCCAATCGAAACTGCAGTGGGCCAAAACCTGCGCCATCAGCAGTAACTAGAAGCCGCAAATATTGGAATAAATATGCATCGTAACGAGATGAGGCATGTTCCATAGCATCAGGGCGAGTGGTTCTCATGGTAAAATAGAGTTTAGATACACCACAGCAGTTACACAACAACAACAGTTCGCATTGGGGGTCTTTGAGCCTCTTAACCGCAGTCATGAGCATGATAGTCTTCTCAACACGCTGTAACACCATGTCCTTACAAAATTATATGTCTAGGCTGACTGGGCCGCCTAGTAGTTTGACTCCTGACGTTGGTCTGCCAATGTCGACGGGGAATACGCCAGGCTCATGACTTCGAGGGTCTTCAACAGGCCAGAAAACCTCCGTCTTATGCACATTAAGGTGGAGTCCCCTGTTACTACCTTCTGACTGGATGATATGCAGTGCTTTGGAAACCTCCACGGTGTCACCAATAATTGTCCCGTCGTCCAGGTACCATGCCTGTAGATCCAATTTGCACCTGGAAGCTACGTGTTGCACTATGGGGTGAAGCGTGAGTGCAACAAGCAATGGTCCCAAAGGGTCCCCCTGTTGCACCCCCTGGGCCGAGGAAAGAATAAACTCATTATAGTAGAGTATAGAAGGTGTTGCATAGCAGAATTCGACCCATTGGGAGATGGCAGGGCACTGCGAACGTACTTCCTGGATCATTGTCGAACGATCAACCATGTTGAACGCATTGGTGAAGTCGATGAGGAGCATGATGTTACCAGGTTCGTGGCCTTTATTCTCCAAAATTCTATTGACAGAATGGAGAATTCCTTCTCCACCGTACGGCACCCCAACACCAAATTGATGATCTCCAAGGTACATAGCCATGTCTTTCCCAACTTTGATAGCTGCAAGTTTAGAGACTAATCTCCTCCAAATGGTGCCCACGGAAATTGGTCGGATACCACCACCAGGGTTTTGCAGTGGAGTAAGAGGGGCGCTTGCAATGAATTTACCAAGTACAGATGGGCACTTACCAGCCAGCCATAGATTGATCACCTTAGTAATTGATGATACCAGCTCGTCTGCAACAGCATTCGCGGCACCACTCATAGCATCTAGGAGATGTTGAGCATGTAAGCCGTCTCTCCCGCATGATGTTCCTTTGGGAAAGCTTTTAATAGCTTTGAGGACAGACGTTGTATCAACTGTGAGTGCATCGACTGGGATATCACCATCTGTAATAGTGGGAGATGACGCAGCAGGGTGCTTGTCAGATAGTTCCATAATGGTAGCCTCAGTGCAGGGGGCTATACCATTTGATGACAACACCTTAATCGCAGCAGTGTAGTGACCATGTGATATCTTCTTACGACACACTTCTACATTGGAAGCCTCTTGTGTTTGCGTAGTCTTTGTTTTGCTAGGCAGTTTGCGTTTTGGGGATTCCATCAACTTGGTGATTAAGGTGTAGACAACCATTATTATTATTATTATTATATTAGCAAAAACAAAGAAGGTCTATTAAATTTCGGTAGAAGGTAGCCTGGCCACTAGCTGGGCTCCCACACCTTTTTGAATTACGATACCAATTCTATGAAAAAGTGAGTTACAAAACTTGTAGTTAGCATCGCGGCTAAGAAGACAGTTTCGTAATCTCTTCAAAAACTCAATTAAATCATCTCCCAATTCACCCAGCGTAGAGAATGCTAAGACATGAAATCCATATCCCTGAGCGGAGCACGCGGTCAAATATTTTTTACGCTTCCGAGTAACCGCCATAGAAATGATCCGTCCAGGTGTGAATGTGGTAGTGCTGGCGGTAGTAAAGGGTGAAACACCGGTAACATCCATACATACGTATTTTCCGTCCTCCCAGTTCAATACAAGGATATTATTACATGAAACTAGTTGGAAGCCTAACAATCTAAGCTCCAACGACATATTACTACATTAATTGAATAGGTTGCTGTGTTAGCCTACCAGCGAGCCTCATGGGTAACCTTGCCAAGGGGATCTGAAGCGGATGGGGGGCGAGATTGTGTCACAAGGGGGGCAAGCCAACTCTACGTTCCATGTTAATTTCTGAAATATTACGTCATTGGAGGATCGAACCTGGGACCTCCTGGAACGCATCAAACTTTGGGAAATGGGGATGACCAGCTGAGCTAGGGCCCGTTTTTATGGTTGCCTGCAATATTATTATTATTTATAATTAAGTCCATTAAACTTGAAAATAATCATACAGAGTTTGTTGGTAGACGATCCACCAACTGGGCACCAACACCCTTTTGAATTGCAATTCCTACTTTATGAAATAAAAAGAAACCATTGTCACAGTTTGCATTGTTGTTGGCGAGGCAGTTCTTCAATCTCTTCAAGAAAGAGACCGTGTCTTCGCCTAGTTCACCTAAGGTAGTGAATGCTAGAATACCTAAACCGTATCCATAAGAATCACAGACGGCGAGGTATTTTTTACGCTTGCGGAGAACAACTTTCTCTATGGCTTGGCTCGGCTTAAAATAGCGGATGTCACCAGTAAAAGGTGAAACACCGGTGACATCTAGACAGGTGTCCCTTCTATTCTCCCAATTATAGACTAGCAAATCAGCCGGCAACAAAGTTGTATTGTATTTGGAGGTGAAACCCATATATGATTCTTTCCTTATGGAAACACCACCTCGAAAACATATATCGATGAAGACGTCACGTACAAGGTCGTGACGGAATTTATTGCCAACTTCACTAGCACAGTGGAGTGCATGGTCTCCGTAGATGTTCATATCATGGTTGCAACTGGTACACTTACTTCCTTCGGTGAAGAGGGGGATTCCAAGCCGGTAACAGAGAACGCTAAAAAAACTGCTGCGGGTTCAGTGCTTGGTTAAGGCCACTGATCGGTATTGCAAAAAGATAGTCCTGGGCGTGTTTCAACTGGTTTCTCTGCCAAAGTATGCTGTCCCGAAGAGACATAGGAAAGGAAGAGGGTAGGTGTTTCTTCACCGCCTCAAAAAATGTTACGTCCAGGGTATGCATTGAATGCATGGGAGAGGGGGCATCAACGTTAAGTCTTATTAGTGAAGAGTCAAGCCCACATACCTGATTATAAGTTTGCAAAGCCTGCTGAGTTACCGGACTGTGATCTGGCAGAGCTGTAGTATGTAAAATGATACGCTGAACAGCTTGAGTTTGGGATTGCGATGCAAGATAGCTGTATTTTGAAGTGTCCGAGATAGTGTAGACTCCTAGGCCACCGTCTCGGATAGGCAGAGTGGCCAATCGAAACTGCAATGGGCCAAAACATGTGCCATCAACAGTAACTAGAAGCCGCAAGTATTGAAATAAATGAGCATCAAATCGAGATGAGGCATGTTCCAATGCATCGGGGCATGTAGTTCGCATGGTAAAATATAGTTTAGACACACCACAGCAGTTATGCAAGAGAAGCAGTTCGCATTGGGGGTCTTTGAGCTTCTTGACCGCCGTCATGAGCATTATAGTCTTCTCAACAAGCTGTAGCATGATGAGTGCCAATTAGTGCATATTTCTACGCGTTTTTATTGGCATTTAACTCATCTTTTGCGCTTTAAAATCATATATTATCCCAGATTATGTATTTTCTTTGTTTTCAAAAATAAATACTTGTACTCATTAATTTTGTGTTTTTAGGTACCAAATAAATCAACAAATCGTGGGTGAAGGGACACAAAAATCGTGTGGATAAAAGAGAATGGTGGGCGAATAATGGGGCGAGCTGGCAACATTAGGGTCGGCACATTAGAGCGTGGTGAAGGAAGTGAAAGCAAGGAGCAGTTGGTCTTGGAGGCGTCAAAACATGGGCAGCTCATGGGAACTACACAAAATCATGGGGGAAGAAACAAGCTGCGTTGGGAGAAGAAGCACGTGGAGCTAGCAACAAAACAATTGTGGGAACTACACAAAGTCGTGGGCGGAATGATACCATTATGGGAGAAACGTGGGAGCAGCTGCACATCATGTGGTCTATCTTGGGAGGCGAATAGCCATTAGTTAATGAAAAGAGACAGCAACACGATGGGGCACTGACAGCTTGGGAGGAATTCAAAGAGACACAGCACATGGAGGAGCTGAACCAACATGGGAGAGAAGACAAACGTGAGTGGAAGAAGCAAAAACTGGCAGCACATGGGGCGAGCTCGAGAAGATAAAAAGAAAGTTAAAGAAAGAAAACTTAATATATCCCATGAGCATGAGAACGTGAGTGCCAAGAAGAGAGGTATGGGCGTGATGATGTCTACACGTGAAGAAGTTAAACAAATGAAGAAATGGTCGGGTGTTTTCTACCTTATAAAATTGCTCAAGCTCTTCTCCCAAAAGAGACGGTGGAGACCCGGCTGAGGGGTTCTCAGACACCATATTTTATGTTTTCAATTTCGTTTACATTTTTATCATGTTCTAAAACTCTTTGCTAGGGTGTAGATGAAGCCATAGCATGCTTCTATGTTATTTATACTTTGTGTGTTGTTCTTGAATGTTTAAAATGATTTAGAGATCGAATTTAATCCAAGTTTATCAATATTTTGCTCTCACAATGTATGCCATGTATCCATTGTAGTTAGAATACCACTGTGTTGATTATGCTGCAACTCGTGCTTAAAAATATTATTGATCCTCAGATTATTTGTGCTTTAACTAGACAGTTAATGCTTTGGAGAAATATTTTAGTTGTGATTAATTTATCCATCGGAGAAACACCTTAGACTTGAATCTGTTATAAGGACAAGAATAATACTACTAGTTGAATACATAGTGTGTAGGCTAGTGGTGGATTTGAAGGCCCTAGTACTCTTTAATTATTTTTTACAAATTGTTATTGCATATTTACTTGTTCAACAACTATATCTTGTCGTTTCGACACCAAAACCAAACCCTTTGTGTTACATTAGAATAGAAATCAGTTAGTCTTCTTTAGAATCAACTATCACTACCCAAGTCTCTGTGGTTCGACCTGTGCTTGCCCTGTGTTGTTTGTCGACACTGTGCACTTGCAGTTTATACATAGTAGTAGGTTACTTTTCCGAGCCTACCAAGTTTTTGGCGCCGTTGCCGGGGACTTGTTCTAGTATAGTTGCTCTACTGTTTACACTTCCTGATTTTCAATCTTGTAAATATTAGTTTGTAGCTTATTTTCCAGTCATTATAGTGTAACTTAGTTGCATTCTTAAATCTTTAGTTTTTGCATTCTATCATTTCATTTAGAAACTGCATTCCTGCATCTTCATATATGTTGCATATGTTCTATTAATAGTTGTTTGTCACTCCATTTGTGTTTCATCCATTTAACTTATGCATTCATAGCTTAATTCAATAAGCATTGTAGTTGCAGTGGTAACTTTAGTTTTAATATAACTTCATCTTTAGGTTGTGTTTATACTTGCATTATCTAGCTTATAGATGCATTTTTATTTAAATTCTTCACCATCTAGTTAGTTGCATTTCATATAAATTGCATCATATAATTTAGTTAGTACACTTCATCCATCTTTGCACCATCTTTTCAGATTTTATCCATTCTGTTTTTCTGCATTTTCAGCATTGTTGCACTGAGGCATGTTCTGTTAACTATTCACAGGTCACTGTATTGTAGCAAAGTTCGTTGTTTACTGTATACTGTACGCAGTACACATTTTCACTTGCACAGCGTTACTGTTCACTTGCACTTGCACAGCGTTACTGTTCACTTGCACTTGCACTTGCAGTTACTGTTCAAATTAAAAAAAAAAAATTTAATATAAAAAATATATATAAAAAAAAAAAAAAAAAAAAAATTATAATTATTTGTTCTTTTTTACGTTTTTTTTTTTGTCTTTTCCTTATAGAATTTGGAATTCGGAGCGAAAGAAAATTTGCCAAAGCTTTTGGTGAATATTTAAAAGGCGAAGCTAAAAGGGCGAAAGAAGAAGATTTTTTTTCTACATACAAAAAAAAAAGAGTTTATTTTATTTATTTATTTTTTAGATTGTATTAGGATTTCTCTATTCTTGTAATTTTCTATTTCTTTTGCATTTTATTTTTGGACTTTGGACTTTGGACATTCTATTTTTATTTTTAATTTTAAACCCTACGGAAGGGTAGTATTAAATATCAAATTGTTTGCAGAGAAGGACGGTGATTACAATATCACCTCGGCCCCTCGGGTTCGTTCATGACATAGGAGTCGTGGCCCGAGTCGACAACAACGGTTCATCCCCCGTCTGGTACGAGAGGTAAGGTTGTCGAAACACTCGCGAATCCCCTGTTAGCGAGTTACTGTATTCCTTCGGTTGCATATATGTTGAGGACTTGAATAAGGCTGCTTTATTTTCCTAGTAAAGGGCAAGGATTTTCCATATAAGATAAGGGTTCGGATTTCATCACCGTTCTCTTCTTGCCCGCCTTAGGAAAACGATACCTAACGTGAACCTAAGCTTTAAAATTTGAAATAGAACGAGACCTATAAGGTAACGAGCTTAGTAGGAAAGTCGTTCGGAAAATATTGGTTACTCTTTAAGCATACTTCGAAGTTCATGATAGTTTCTGAAAATTGAATGCATGACTGCGCCGCCTTGGAATGCGGTGAGGCCCTGGGTATCAAAGCTCATGCAGCTTCTCTCGCCTCTATTCAATTTACTTAAACTCAGATTGATTCCAGAGGAGTTTGCTCAGATTGTAACGAATTCCCTTTCGATGGATTAGAAGCTGGTCTAGAAAACAATCTAAGTGGAGCCATCATGCTTTTTGTTTGCTAGAAATCAGTAGGTTTACCGTGGTAGAGTCAGCCTTGTTTGCGATTGCATAGAACTTCCCTTCCGTTTAGGATTTTTCTTCTTTTATTTTGTTTTTCTAGTGTATGCCTGAGGTAATTAGAGAACGGGTTTTAAAAATAAAAAATAAAAAAAATTGGTTGTATTCTTGTGCACAGTGACACAACTCTGCAACAAGCCTAGTGCTAGTTAGAGACCATGTCAGGATTTTGGTCTGCAACTGGGGATGGAAACAAATCCATCAGAGGTAAAAATGAACATTTTTACAGTACCCAACTCACACATTCATCATTTTTGGATCAGTTAGAAGCTAAAATCACAGCTTTAGAAATGCAATCTGAAATGGATCAGTTAGAAGCTAAAATCACAGCTTTATAAATGCCATCTGAAATCTATGCTTGTACCTTATGTGGAGGCTTAGACCATCCTGCTGAGAATTGCTATATTTTGCATGATTTTAGGCAATCTAGAGAATATCATGAAAATCCAAAATATGAAATGCCCACAGAATACAAAGTTGATAGTCATTGGGACCATAATCAACCTTTTCAAGGTTGCGATCAGTCTTTTATATACCCTAATGACCATGCTTACATGTATCATCCATATAGAAACATCCAGGAATTTTCCTTCAATAGGGAATCTCATGCATCACCATGTACTGAATATTCATATGAAAAGGGGATACCTATTGTTGATGATTCCCCTTCCCTTGAACAACTCAATACCATTTTAAGGATGAATTTAATTCATTTACAAAATCAGGAAAGGGAGGACTTTCAAAATGAAATGTTTATCACCCATAATGAAGTCAATTATGACAATAGTGTGTCTAGTCTTACTCGTGCAACTGATATTGCTTATGAACTTGTTTTAAAAGAAGAGACTAGAAATACTACAATTTGTATGGAAATGCATTTCTATGATGATGATGATGATGATATGTTAGAAGAACATGTTTTTACTGAAAATATTGTCGAACCTTTGGGTTCAGGGACATTAGGCTTCTCTGCCTCGACCTTAATGAATGATGTTTCTTCTAGTGTTACATACACATGTGATGTTGATACTAATCTTGAGCCTGTGCAATTTTTCTGTGAAGATGAGCATGCTACACAACTTGATATTGACTTAGAAAATGTTGAATCTGCTGTAGACACCAATGATACTATGCATGAAAATAAATTTGATGTGTCTGATTCTCTGCCTAAGTCACAGTGTGATGTTTCTTTTGATATTCATATGCATGAAAATGAAGTTGTAGGTGATGATTGTGAACTAGGACTTATTGATTTGTTTGATGAGCATGAGCATGATGTGGTACTTGTTTCTGACTTAGGGAGAGTTGAATCATGTCATAATACTTATAGCTTGGAGAGTTATGATTCCATGCTTAAGTCACAACATGACTGTCTTAATGTCAGCCGAGAGGTTGTCAAACCCATTTTGTGGACAACTCAAAGCTTTGGATTAGAACTGCGTGCATCTCAAGTCCTTTTGGACTATTTTGCAGCTAAATATAATACCTTTGATGAGCCACAATTAGAGTTTAATCATGTCTCTCCATCCATCCCTGACAAAATCCACTTTGAACTAGATCTTGTGCATGATGCACCCCTGAAATTGTTAGATTTTGTACCCAAAAGTTTATCTATTGAAAATTCTAGGTTTGGGGGTAACTCATTCACATATGCAGTCTTACTTGCATTGTTGTCCTATTATAATTGTGCAAGGCTGTTGTTGTGTTCGCACTCCGTCTTTTGGGTTGATCCTCAACTCTTTAGATTGTTGGTGTATGGTGAATTTTTCTTGTATATAATCCAGTAGTTAATCTCTTTCATATTTTTGTGTGCTAACCAAAATTTTTTTGTCTTGCGCTCATAATGGTTGCTTTCAAAGCATTCATTCAATTCTGGTTTAGCACCATCCTTTTTGCATTTGGTAATCTCTTTCCTTTAAATCTGCTCTGCCTTGTTCTCTTGATTTGTGTTCTTATCATCTTTTGAAACATTGAGGACAATGTTAGATTTAGGTTTGGGGGTGTGTGTTGCATATAGAGTTTTTAGTCTTTTATTAAAAAAATAAAAAATCATCAAAAAAAATTTAAAAAATTCAGAAAATTCAGAAAATTTCAAAAATATCTTTTGCAAATATTTGCATAAAACCTCCAATTTTTAGAGATCTTAGAGTCACTAGCATGCTTCTAGCTATGTTTACATAGAGAGTCTGACCGAAATAGCTGAATTTGGAAGTATCGGAGAACACAATCGGGTTTCTTAGGTTATTAAAGCGTTAAAGTTGGATTTAGACATGCCAGAGGGAAAATTAGGTGCTGAAAAGATATTCGGTAGTAGAATTGTGATCACCCATAGTGGAGACTACCCATTTTTACATCAAGCGAGGCACCGACCTTCAATTTGTGACTTTCTAAAAAATCATTTAGAGTGTGTGTCACCGTACGTCAATTCCGGGTAGGAATGGTGAGCTACCCAACTTCGCACCACTTTCAGCACTATTTTTGATCTCTTGAGTGCTAATTTTGTCAATCATGAGGGTGACGTCTAAAGATGAAAACTCCTTCTTGTAGTTCGATGAGCAATTAGCATCACTCTCTCTCAACAACATCAACAGATCCATAGAAACACATCATCAACGAGCATAGCAGCGTCAGAATTAGTCCAAGGTTTACATGCAACAATACAGTACAAAGAGCAGAATTCTATACAATATACAAATTTGAAGAGGTATTTTACAAAAGAACAGAAAATAAGATGGGAATTAGTGAAGTTTATGAAATCAAGACAATACAAGTTGTAAAGAATTGAGTGATAAAGTCCTTCATCCATGGAGTTAGTAGTTTCGTTATTTTCATATTATTGTAAAAAAAAAAAAAACAAAACAAATCAGAAAAATCATATATAAAAAATCAGAAAAATCAGAAAAATCAGAAAATCAAAATAAAAAAAATAAAAATATTTTGTAGTTTATTTTCTTAGTTTAGTTTTGATACCACCATGGTAAAGAAGAAGAATTCAAGAAGAAAATTCCAAGCAACAAGGAAATTGAAGAGAAAAGTTACAATTTGTCAAGTTTTTGAAGTTCAGAAGTTCATCATCAACAGTTGAAGACCGAAGAAATTAAAGAAATTTCTATGGATGTTGTGAGAGTGGTGTTGATTGCCGATCGGATGTGAAGGTAAGTGAGTACTCCCATCCTTGCTAATGGTTGATTTCCTTTCTTAGAGATCATCAGAAAAAGATTCTTTTTGTCCACAATTTTGTGGAGTCTCCAGAAATTATTTCGGAAGGTTCTCCTTCCCACCATCAAAGTGTGCAGGATTTCTCTCTTTATTCCTGTCTGCACACATGAGAGACTAAAAAAGCGGTCTTTTTGAGTGCAATTATCATAAAACCCTATTAGGTGAGGCAGAAGTCGAGGCTTGTGATTATTCTCGAACCCGAATTCTTTCATATGGTATGGTTATTTCTTGCTCAACTCTTAAGGATGAGAATGCGTTCTTTGGTAGTTCTAACTTCGTGTTACTAGCACATAGAAACTCTAAGTCCTCATAGCTCCTTGGATGCTTGGGACTCTGTTACGCTCTGAAATTGGAGAAGGTTTTGTGGGTACATCTTTGGTAGGCCCTCACGAGACTACAACTCGTCCACTAGGGACACCTAGGGGTTTAAAGTTTTAGTGCATACGCTAAATGCATTCGAGAGACCAGCGACAGTGGTATAGTTAGGATTTTTTAATTTCTGTTTCACTTGAGGACAAGTAAAATTCAGGTTTGGGGGTATTTGATGAGTGCCAATTAGTGCATATTTCTACGCGTTTTTATTGGCATTTAACTCATCTTTTCCGCTTTAAAATCATATATTATCCCAGATTATGTATTTTCTTTGTTTTCAAAAATAAATACTTGTACTCATTAATTTTGTGTTTTTAGGTACCAAATAAATCAACAAATCGTGGGTGAAGGGACACAAAAATCGTGTGGATAAAAGAGAATGGTGGGCGAATAATGGGGCGAGCTGGCAACATTAGGGGCAGCACATTAGAGCGTGGTGAAGGAAGTGAAAGCAAGGAGCAGTTGGTCTTGGAGGCGTCAAAACATGGGCAGCTCGTGGGAACTACACAAAATCATGGGGGAAGAAACAAGCTACGTTGGGAGAAGAAGCACGTGGAGTTAGCAACAAAACAATTGTGGGAACTACAAAAAGTCGTGGGCGGAATGACACCATTATGGGCGAAACGTGGGAGCAGCTGCACATCATGTGGTCTAGCTTGGGAGGCGAATAGCCATTAGTTAATGAAAAGAGACAGCAGCACGTTGGGGCACTGACAGCTTGGGAGGAATTCGAAGAGACACAGCACATGGAGGAGCTGAACCAACATGGGAGAGAAGACAAACGTGAGTGGAAGAAGCAAAAACTGGCAGCACATGGGGCGAGCTCGAGAAGATAAAAAGAAAGTTAAAGAAAGAAAACTTAATATATCCCATGAGCATGAGAACGTGAGTGCCAGGAAGAGAGGTATGGGTGTGATGATGTCTACACGTGAAGAAGTTAAACAAATGAAGAAATGGCCGGGTGTTTTCTACCCTATAAAATTGCTCGAGCTCTTCTCCCAAAAGAGACGGTGGAGACCCGGCTGAGGGGTTCTCAGACACCATATTTTCTGTTTTCAATTTCGTTTACATTTTTATCATGTTCTAAAACTCTTTGCTAGGGTGTAGATGAAGCCATAGCATGCTTCTATGTTATTTATACTTTGTGTGTTATTCTTGAATGTTTAAAATGATTTAGAGATCGAATTTAATCCAAGTTTATCAATATTTTGCTCTCACAATGTATGCCATGTATCCATTGTAGTTAGAATACCACTGTGTTGATTATGCTGCAACTCGTGCTTAAAAATATTATTGATCCTCAGATTATTTGTGCTTTAACTAGACAGTTAATGCTTTGGAGAAATATTTTAGTTGTGATTAATTTATCCATCGGAGAAACACCTTAGACTTGAATCTGTTATAAGGACAAGAATAATACTACTAGTTGAATACATAGTGTGTAGGCTAGTGGTGGATTTGAAGGCCCTAGTACTCTTTAATTATTTGTTACAAATTGTTATTGCGTATTTACTTGTTCAACAACTATATCTTGTCGTTTCGACACCAAAACCAAACCCTTTGTGTTACATTAGAATAGAAATCAGTTAGTCTTCTTTAGAATCAACTATCACTACCCAAGTCTCTGTGGTTCGACCTGTGCTTGCCCTGTGTTGCTTGTCGACACTGTGCACTTGCAGTTTATACATAGTAGTAGGTTACTTTTCCGAGCCTACCATAGCACCAATTCTTTACAAAATTGTAAATCTAGGCTAACAGGCCCACCTAGTAGTTTAACTCCTGACGATGGTCTACCAATGTTGATGGGGAATACGCCAGGCTCATGACTTCTAGGGTCTTCAACAGGCCAGAAAACTTCCATCTTATTCACATTAAGGTGGAGTCCCCTAGTACTGCCTTCAGACTGGATGATATGCAGAGCCTTGGAAACCTCTACGGTATCGCCAATAATTGTTCCATCGTCCAGGTACCACGCCTGGAGATCCAATTTACAATTGGAAGCAACGTTTTGCACTATAGGGTGAAGCGTGAGTGCGAAGAGCAAAGGTCCCAAGGGGTCACCTTGCTGCACTCCATGGGCAGAGGAAAGAATGAAATCATTATAGTAGAGTCTAACAGGGGTTGCATAGAAAAATTCGACCCATTGAGAGATAGCAGGGCACTATGAACGCACTTCCCGAATCATTGTAGATCGATCCACCAAGTTGAAAGCATTTGTGAAATCGATGAGGAGCATGGTGTTACCAGGTTCACAGCCTTTAATCTCCATTATTATTATTATTATTATCACTCAAAATCAATATCACTCAAACCACTTCTATTATTATTATAAAATTAAGAATCAAAATCAATATTACATGAGATGGTGGGTAACCTAGCAACAAGCTAGGCACCAACACCTTTCTGAATTATTATTCTTATTATATAGATATTATTTTATTATTTAATATTATTACATGAAACTAGTTGGAAGCCTAACAAGCTAGGCTCCAACGACATACTACTACATTAATTGAACAGGTTGTTGTGCTAGCCTACCAGTGAGCCTCATGGGTAACCTTGCTAGCCTACATTATTATTATTATTATATTTATGCCGCCACAGGCTTTTATTGAAAAAACAAGTAGTGTTAATTACACATGAATGGGTGGGAGTGTTATTATTATTATTATTATTATGGTTTCCTTCATCTCATAGAAACTCATTCACTTCAAGGAAACTCCTTGGTTTCAACAAACTCCTTGATTTCATGATATTTCCCTAAAATCATGAAATTAATATATAATTAGGAAAAATACCATGGCACCGTCCTCATTGGCCGTCCGTCCATGCCTTGGCCATAGACGGTCCCACACTTCATGATTCCTTAATTTATTATTATTATTTTCTTCATCTTATGAAGTTTCCTCAGTTTCAGCAAAATCCCTGATTTCTTCGTATTTTCTCAAAATGTTGCTCAAACGCACATCAGAAAATATCAAAATTCTCAGGACTGAGGCACGAACACTGTGGTGATATGAACATATTGCATTGAACGACCAAGGTTGGCTCTTTCGCTTGCAAGGAGCCGGTCCCACACATTTTCACAATTTGACCTAATTTGCGTAATTGCACATATTAGGTCCAAAACTCTTCCAAACGACTTGGAATTTCATAAAATGATTGTCAATCGATCCCGTGACCAACCATGGATGGTTTCATGGTCCCTCGGTCGGTCCCTCATCTCTTCATAATTAGGTTTTATTTCCTAATGCTCAGATGGGCATTATATTAATAAATGATTGAACCAGCATTTAATCATGTTTTCACCAACCGGTCTTCAAGAGACTTTGTTATTTGCTCACTCGATCATCTAGGCGCTAAATGGTTGATCCATCATCCCATGTAGCTATTCCTTTCTACACTCTGTGGTTGATTTTCAATAAATCATCAATTGATCGAAATTAGGGTTTTCGAATCCAAGGTTCATAATTCCATATTCGAACGCTAATAATTTTACATTGATCCAATGATCAACATTTTAATCGATTATACTCGTTTCAGTTTCCAGTATTTTAAATTAATTTTTTATTTGGTCCTGCTACCAATAATTCATCAAACGAGCAACATTTGTTCAGGCGAGCAATATTTGCTCAAACTAAGGAATATTGGTTCAACTATTAATATTCAACAATTAATCGAATGAACAATTTTTATCACCTTAGCTATCAACATTTATTAGACAATTACACCTCTGTCTCAGCAGACACGTTCAATTCATGAGTATTAGAACATTTTCAAATCATATTCGACTCATCAATATAAGGACTCATCGTTCCATAAAGTCAGCAACTGACTAACTAAATAAACATTTTCCCTGCAGACTCCACGATCATGAGACATCAATCGTGTCACATGGGGGATATTAACTAGGATTTTGGTCTGGAGGTCTAGGTCATGTGTGTTCATACACACGATGAGAATGTGAGCAAGTCGTGCAATCAGTTGGAGGAGTTAGAAAAGTAGTGGATGGAAAATCAACCAAGTCTCCTCACGATGAACAACTGGTTTTAACACGATTTCCATTTCCCCACTCTTTGACTTCACCAACTATTACACTTCATGGGATCAAGGTGTTTATAATTCTGGCAATATAAATAAACCTCTGAATCATGATTGAAGAACATGACAATCTTTCATCAAACAAACAACAAGAGATTAACATCTCAACGTCTGAGCAATTACTATCAACCGAGCAAATTCAATCAATCGGTGCTTATCTTATTTCTTCACGCAGAATACACAACACACCTACAATCTTCGATCACCATTGATCTCACACATTTCTTAGATTCCCTCCTACAGATCAACCCATCCTCTCTTGTCACCGAATTTACTTTGGAATGACCATTGTCTTGGTTTAGGCCGGAGTGCTACAGATTGATCTCTCGAATTCAAAGCACTCCCTTCTTGCAGTACATCTGTGTGAGGTTAGATAGTTCGCTCCATTCAAGGAGTTTCCTCCGTACGGTCGTCTCCTCAATTCCTTAAAAAACCAGCAACTCGTTTTTCCCCATCTACATTCGTGAACTTAAACTTATATATATACTAAGGAATGCATAATTTGCAAACCATGTCTATAAAGTTCATGAATTGATTCGAGTGAATCAAAATCGTTTTTGCTTCGATTGTGTCTTGTATACTTCTATAAGATCTAAGCAATTGAACAACTCTCTAACTAGTTTTTTTGAGTCATTTAAACTAGTTATGATGAAGATGAATATGGTTGATATGAAAGTGCTAATATAGCTAACCATTTGGTTGACTACTGTAGAACCAACTAAGCGTACACGTTTAGGTACGGTTATACAAACCTAAATGAATGTGCATTTGATTTTTGTATAACAAGCTAAGTTCGATCTAACGGTTGAAAGATATTAGCTTGAATATATTCAGGTATTCATCTAACAGTGAATATTGAATGCTTTGTTACCAAGGTAACTTAGATTGCAAACCATGATTTGGAATATTATATAAAGGAGAACTCTAGCAACTGGGAAACATAATCCCCACACCTCTTGTGTGATACTAGTTGTATAAGCTAGAGTCGATTCTCTTTTAACCTTAGGTTTCTATCGAGACCCTGTAAGTTAAAGACTTGAATACTTCAATGGGATTGTGAAGCCAGGCCCGACTATTTTCTCTGTAGTTGCGTGATCTGATCTTGTTGTTTTTATCGTATTTGAGTACAATTGTAAGATTAGCTTGAGATTAACTTCTCTTATATGCAAGATAGAAAAGTAGTCACAAACATCTTCGTCTCATCGTTTGTGATTCCAAAATATCATGTTATGCTAGTCGATTAAGATTATTGTGAGGCGATTGATAATTCTAGGTTGTTCTTCGGGAATATAAGTCTGGGTTATCAGTTGGTTCCTGTTCACCTTGATTTATCAAAAGACGGAACAAAACTCGTAGGTATTTCTGTGGGAGACAAATTTATCTATTCATGTAGACTTTTCTGTGTGATACAAATTTGTTTATTAAAGTCTTCGACTTTGGGTCGTAGAAACTTTTAGTTGTGGGTGAGATCATCTAAGGGAATCAAGTGCATAGTATCCAGCTGCGATCAGAGACGTAAGGAGCACAACTGTACATTGGATCAGTATGAGATTGATTGGGGTTCAACTACAGTCCAGACCGAAGTTAGTTTGTAGTTGGATAATGTCTGTAGCGGCTTAATACAGTGTGTGTGTTCAGTATGGACTAGGTCCCGATTTTTTTATGTATTTGCGGTTTCCTCGTTAACAAAACTTCTGGTGTCTGTGTTATTTCTTTTACGCATTATATTTTGTTATATAATTGAAATATCACATGTTGTGCATTGAATCAATCAATTGGGAAATCCGACCTTTGGTTGTTGATTGAAATTGATTGATCCTTGAACATTGGTCTTTGGTACCGTTCAAGTTAATTTATCTTATATTCAATTAGACTCGCATATTTCTATTTTCTTGAGTAAGTATCGAATTGAAAAATGAGATATAACTCTTTGATATACCTTTCTTAAGATTGAGTCTGACTGTCTAATTGATTCTCTTGTAAAGTATATTGGAGTTAGTCAATACAGATTGCTAAGTGAAAAATTGGGTGTGGTTGTTAGACCCCCGCTTTTTGAATACATATCATCATAGTATTGTTGTCAAAGTTGTGATACAATTGGGCTTTGATATTGTGTAATAATACTATAACACTGTATAACAATGATTGAGAGATACTTTTTTCTTATTGTTATAGCTACGGATCTTCAACAACTATGATGCTGAGTTGAACACGTTCAGAATCATTGGAGTACTTAGAAGTGATGAAGATTTCGAGTAATGTTGAAGAACCAAGGAAATCAAGCATTTGAATGAGAATCTACAAAGTTTATTTATTTTGTAATCCATATGTATTGATAGTTTTGTCACTAAAATTGACAAAGGGGGAGATTGTTAGAGCACTGCTCGGTCGAACTCGCAAGCGTTGCTATCTCAAGCTTCTTGTCAAGTTTAGTTGCCAAAATTATAAGTCTTGATTTCTAGTCTATTTATAGCTAAGTCTCGGATTAGGATAGTAAGTGTAGTTGAGAATTAGACTTTACGGCGTTCATCGATTGAAGATGAAGATCTACTAAGGGGAGCTTGTGGAACTTCATTAACAAAAGGTATGTGAATACTTGAACTCATCTATCACTCAAAAGTATATCTACTCTATCTCCTATTTGAGACAAAAGTCGTATAGTTGTATAGACTTCCATTATACATATATTATATTTCGAGCTGAGTTTAACCCGCTTACATATTTCTCGAAATATGTGTTGGTAAGCTTTCGCTTTAACCAAGCTCATCTTATATTATTGACTAAAGTCAAAAGATAATCATGTGTAAATCGCCTGGTAACATCTTACATGATTTGTGTGAGACAGTCATTTGATGTAGACTCATAATGTTTCGTATTGATCATTCGATCACTTTCAAATTGCTTTGAAGCTAGTAGTTTGTGTGAGACAACTATTGTCGTCTTCTAAGAATGTTTCAATGATTTAAATGGGAGTTTAGAACTATTAACCGTGATTGGATATAGCACAATATGCGTACTTGTATGCTAACTATTGCAAGTTATTCCAAGTACATGAACCATAGTATGCATACGCGTATGCGTACTAGTTGGTTTAATGAAAGTCCGGGAACTTAGTATGCATACCCGTATGCGTACTGGCGTAAAGTTCATGTCCGGAAATTCAACTGAGTTTGGAAGGTATGCGTACCCGTTTGCATACTGGCGAACCCAAACTTAGTCCGTCCACTGGTGTTTTTGTGTATGTGTAGGTGTTTTTGGAGAAATGAACATGTGTGGAAAATTCGGCTCGAAAAGTTGATAAAGGCACCCGGAGGACACTTGCTATTCGGACTCCCACTTTGGATAAGGGGAAACCCAATTGCTAAGGGGAACCCCTGTGTTATTCGCACCCCCATATCTGTTAGGGGGAGGTCATCCCCTTCATTTGAATTTCTGGTTTGGAGGGAAAAAATTAACTCTCAACTGGCAGAATTAGGGTTGGCGATTTGAGCTTGTTGCGATGAGACTAAAGGGATGGAATTGATTGGGTATGTTTCTATAGGCTAGATAGGGATGGTAGAGGTGTTATTTTCGATCCATTTTTGCTGGATAATCCGAGAGAATAAATCAGAGATACACGTTCACGAGAGAGATATTTCACGGGATTGCATGAGTTTTGAAGAGTTTAAACGAGTTCTGCACATGTTTGTTGACTCGAGCAACAGTTTGGAGCGTGGCAGAGATAAATAAGGAGAGTTTGCAGCTGTAAGACACGTGCATGAAAATAAAAAGGAAAGAATATCTTCCCGTGTCTGGTAGAGTAAATGGGGATTATTCCGGAGTTATCACAGCGATTTTGAAGCCCTGTCAAGTATAAAATGGCTTGTTGGAGAAGATAGAAGGGTTACGAAGTGATGGGAGAGACAACAGAGCAAAGAAATGTAAGTTGGAGAGATCTGCTATTGCTTCCATTGAAGAGAACACGAAGAACATTAGATTGTAGAAGACAGTCGTTGTGCTACAGTGACAATGACACTCTATTTTTATCGTTCTCTCTAGCAACTCAGTTTGTAACCAATATAACTGTTACAAACCCAGTTTTTATTATATTTCTCCATTTTCATCATTTGTAAACACTTTGAACAATGAAATCAACTTTTGTGCGTGTTTCCAACATGATAACGGGCTAAATCTCCCACAACCGAGGCAATGAGGAAGCTATTTACGGATGAATAATTGGTAATTATTTTGTTTTCTCTAATTTATAATTTATAATTCACTCAATCACTGCTTTTGCATAGTTCTAAATTGTTTGCATAATTTTCTCAATTAGTTGTGATTCAATTTGATAGGTTGTACTTTGTTTAGTCAATTGATAATCTATGCTTAGGGAATACAATTAATATTTGAGAATTTTCCCGATTAATTGTGAATTAATAAATAAGGGACTCAAAAGATAATTAGATTTTTGGATTATTTACTATCATTTATCCATGTGTAATAGTGGAATCAGTGTCTTGATTATTTTTAATATCTTGAAATCCATTTTGCATTAAGTTTTCTTAATTTTTAAGTTTTATAAGTCTAAAATATATTGCTTTCACAAGTCTTGAACTGACTATTACTACAACATTATTGAGAACACATCAATTTTTGGCGCCGCCGACGCAGAGTTGTCTTTAGGCTAGAGTTTTTAGATTTATTTTTTTAGATTTTTATTTATTTGTTCTACTTTACGCTTTTTGGGTTTTTGTCTTTTTTCTATAGATTTTGGAATTTCGAGCTACAGAAAAATTTGCCAAAGATTTTGGTGAATACTTAAAGATTTGGAGTTAAAAAGACAAAGCGAAAAGAGCGAAAGAAAGAAAATAAATAAATAAATAATGCGAATTTTATTAGATTTTGTTTTTATCTTTTAGATTTTTTCTAGCTTTTAGAAATTGTATTAGGATATTCTCTATTTTTGTATTTTTTTTTAAATTTTGGACTTTACTTTTTGGACTTTGGACTTGGACATTCTTTTATTTTTAAACCATATAAAAGGGTAGTATATTAAATATTAAACTGTTTGCAGAGAAGGACGGCAATTAAGATATTTCCTCGGCCCCTCGGGTTCGTACGTGACATAAGAATCGTGGTCCGAGTCGACTACAACGGTTTATCCCACATCTGGAATGGGAGGTAAGTTTTTCGAAACACTCGCGAATCCCCTGTCAGTGGGTTACTGACTTCCTTCATGTGAATATATATTGAGGAACTGAACACGGATTTATAAGGGTTAAGATTTCATCACCGTTATCTTCTTTCCCTCCTTAGGAACACACAACCTACGTGAACCCAAGCTTAAAATACTGACTAGAATGAGACCTATAGGGTAACGAGCTTAATAGGAAAGTCGTTCGAAAAATATTGGTTACTCTTTTAAACATACTTTTAAGTTCATGATGGTTAATGTAAGTTGAGCGTGCCGCCTTGTAACCCAAGTGAATGTTTTTCCAGTGAGGCCTGGGTGTCAAAGCTGCATTGAGATTCCCTTGTCTCTATTCAACTTACTTTAACTCAGATTGATTCCAGAGGGGTTTGCTTAAATTAAAACGGATTCCCTTTCGAAGGATTAGAAGTTGGTCTAGAAACAATCTAAGTGGATCCATCATGCTTTTTGTTTGCTAAAAATTAGTAGGTTTGTTGTGGTGGAGTCGGCCTTATTTGTGCTTGCATAGAACTTCCCTTCCTTTTAGGACTTTTCTTTTTAATTTTATTTTTCTAGTGTATGCCCGAGGTTATTAGAGAGCGGGCTTGGAAAATAGATACTCTAGGTCGATTGATCAGTGAAAAACCTAGTAGTTCTTCGTGTGAAGGCGGGGAGATCGAAGACTCTTCTTTTGAGAGCATTGTCTTTGGAAATTTCATCTTTGAAAACTTGACACTTAGTGAAGAAAGTACTCCTAGTCCTTTGATAGTATCAGAAATGGCAACTTTGAAAGCTTTGTTGAACCCAACTAGGACCTCTCGTCCGTCATGTATCAAGTTAGCTGAAACTGAGGCAAATTATGAACTAAAACCTGGGACCCTGAAGATGCTCCCAATATTTTTAGGGAAAGAAAGTGAAAACCCCTATTTTCATATTAGGGAATTCGTGGAAGTTTGTAGTACTCTGAAAATTAAAAACCTTGATGATGATGTGTTGAAACTTAGGTTATTCCCATTTTCCCTAAGAGATAAAACCAAATCGTGGCTATATAGTTTGCCTTCTAAGTCAATTGAAACCTATGACCAACTTACATCTTCCTTTTTACATAAGTTTACCCTAGGCACAAAACATCTTCTATTAGGACACAAATCTGTACTTTTTCTCAACAAGAGGGAAAATCTTTATATAGGTATTTGAAAAGGTTCAATGACTTAATAGCTCAATGTCCTCATCATGGTTTAGAAAAGGTTAAGCTAGTTCAGATCCTCTATGAGGGTTTAGATTATTCGACAATAACCCTGGTTGAGTTCTTATGCACATGTGGGTTTGATAATAACACTGTTGATGAGGCGATGACATTTTTGAATGAAATCTCCGATAAGACCTAACAATGGGAAAGTAGTAAGGAGCCCCAGAAAACAATTCTTCTAAGTAGAGGAAATGTCAATAGGGTAGAAAGATCTTATGAGTCTGATGCCAAAATATCATCCATAGCCAAAAGGTTAGAAGCCTTGGAATTAGGTCATTCTAGTGGTAGTAGTGGTATAATAGAGCCTTTTTGGGAAGGCCATACTGTTGAAGAGCAAGCCAATGCTCTTTATAATAATACTAGATTTGACAATCGTTAGAAGTTTGACCCTTATTCGGAAACCTATAACCCTGGATGGAGAAACCATCCAAACCTTTCTTGGTCTAAGGTCCAGAATCAAGGTTAGTCTAGTAACTCTCAGGTTCCCACAATTTTTGGCTATACGAAGACTCCTTCAGCTCAGGCACAATTTCAGAACCCTTCAGATAAAAAGATTATGAGTTTAGAAGAGTCTCTTTCTTTTTTAACTCGTAACACTGTGCATTTTCAACAATCAGTTGCTCACGGTTTAGAAGAAAATAAGAGAATAGGTCAGGCTAACTCGTAGGCTATTTCCGAGTCGAAAATACAGGTTAGTCAGATAAATGAGTCTTTGAGAGAAAGAGGTAAGTTTCCTAGTCAAACTCCACCCAACCCTAGAGGAGTTCATGAAGTAAGTAAAAAACCATCCGATCATGTGAATGCTATTAAAACCCTTATGAGTGGTATAGTCATAAACTACTAGGTTGCCATGCCTGATAGTGAACATGTTGTACTTCACCCTTCTGAACCATAAACCGAAGAGACTGATAGAGTCTCTAAGAGACCGATGAGGTTCCTGATATTCCCAAATTTGTTCCTAGAGCCCTATTCCCACAGCTTCTAGTTACAACTAAGAGGGACTCCACCTTTAATGATATATTGGAGGTTTTTAAGCAGGTAACTATCAACCTTCCATTATTAGATGCAATTAAGCAGATTCCCGCTTATGCCAAGTTTCTTAAGGATATGTGTACGCGAAAGCGTAAGCTTAGTTTCCAGAAGAAAGCCTTCCTAGCTAGTCATGTGAGTTCTATTATTCAGAATACCACTACTCCTAAGTATAAAGACCCAGGGTCCCCTACTATTTCTTGTACAATAGGTAAATACCGTGTTGAGAAAGCATTGCTTGACTTAGGAGCTAGTGTGAACTTACTCCCATACCATGTGTACCTTAAGCTAGGACTTGATGAGATGAAACCTACCCAGGTAACACTTCAGTTAGCTGATAGGTCCGCTAAAATTCCTCGTGGTGTGATCGAGGATTTTCTTATAGAGATCGACAAGTTTATATGTCCAGTGGATTTTGTTATCCTAGATACCCAACCTGTCCCTGACCTAGAGAACCAAATACCAGTGGTTTTATGTTGCCCGTTTTTAGCTACATCCAATGCGATCATTAACTGTCGAAATGGTATTATGAATTTTTCTTTTGGTAATATGACTATTGAGCTGAACCTTTTAAATATTAGTAATCTACCTCTAAACTAGATGACTCGAACATAGAAGAGGTAAACATGATAGGAACATTAGTCGAGGAATCATTACCAAACACTTTGTTAGAAGATCCATTAGAGAAATTCCTAGCTCACTTTGGGATTGATTTTGATGATGATAATGCGATTAATGAGGTGAATGCTTTGTTAGATTCAACCCCTTTGTTAGACACTAGTAATGGATGGAAACCTAAGTTCGAACCACTACCAGTTTATAAGTCTACCCTAGTTCCTTCTGTAGGACCAGAATATTGCTACAATACTTCTCTGCGAGATTAACAACACTCCCCAACGAGCATCACCGCAAGATCTTCAACTACACTTTGCGAGTGTCATAAAGGCAGTCAAAAGAGCGACATAATAAATGAGGAGTGAAGAAAACTTGAGAAAAGCATGTTTGTCCTGCGATGGATACAAAACTTGTGAGAGTGAACATTGTAACTAATCGCGGTAGAATCGCAGAATCAACCCGAAATAAGGGGAAAACTTAGTTGTCATCCATTGTGTAACTACCATATAAATATAGACCCAATGTGTCCAGAAAAGGATGATGTATTTTTGAGAGTTAAGAAAGTCTTGAGGAGAGAGAAACTTCAAGAGAATAGTTGTAATCTTGAATTCTTCCATTTCTATAAACATTTCTGAAACCAAAATAATAAAAGTGTCGTTTTTCATCTTCAATTATGAGTTGATTATAGCAAAATCTTAACAAGGGTGTAGTGTGGGAAATCCTGCAACTACATTTTGGCCGCCCGAAATAGGGATTGAATTAGCAAAATCATAGAAAAAGGTGAAGAAGAAGATAAGAATTGTTCAAGATTAAGAAAATCATAAAAAAAATCAGTGAGATATTTAAAGGAAGGATGATTAGAATAAAAAAGGATTGTAGAAAATTGGAGTGTGGTATGGTAACGAGAACAATGATTGATATATTTCATGAAAGTATTAAGGGGAAGATACACAAACGGGATTTTGAAGGAAGGAAAATTATGACGGTGGAAAAAATATCACCACTGAAAGATTGGGAAAAGCAGGAAATCACATTTACAGCAGCAGAAATACCAGAAGAAAATCTAAGTCATACATCTCCATTGGTAGTCACAGTATCCACTATACCAATGAGAAAGAAGGAATCAATAAAATCTGTAGAAGAATGGGCTATGAATAGATTTTTGGTGGATGCAGGAAGTTTTGTAGACATAATATTTTATCATACTTTCAAGAAAATGGGATATAAGGATGAAGAAATGTCTTATTCAACATATCATGTTCATGGATTTGGAAAGTCTTTAACAAAACCTAAAGGCGAAATAGTGGTACGAATTCCACTAGGGGAGATTGAAACACAAGTAACGTTATGTGTGGTAGATGTGGAATCACCGTATAACATGATATTAGGAAGACCATGGATACACGCAATCAAGGCTATAGCATCAACGTTGCATTAATGCATCAAATTTCCTACACCCAGTGGAGTTGGAGAAATTAGAGGAGACACAGTTTTTGTGAAATTGTGTTGCCAAATTGAAGTAAGAAATTGTGAAGAACGTCCAAAGCTGCGAAAGGCTCGCAGAAAACTGGTAAGAGAAGCAAAAAAGAAAGAAGAATTTAAAGTTTACATGATAAGAGCAAAAGAAGGAAAAGGAATACCCAGTGAAATCTCACAAGAAGGAGGTGAACTCGCGAGAGTTATGAAAACACCAACACCAATGGGAGAACCTGAAGCCAGTTATATTGCAGCAGAACCAACAAAAGAAGTAAATATTTGGAGTGAAGAAGAGCCTAAAATGCTGAAAATTGGGACTAGAATGGAGGCAGATGAGGAAGAAAGAACTATAAATCTCTTGCGAGAGTATAAAGATATCTTCGCGTGGAGCATGGATGAGATGCCAGGGATAGATCCATCAATAGCATGTCATAAATTAGAAATCAACAAAAATATAAGACCATTTAAGCAAAGAATAAGGAAAATCACAACAACATATCATTCTCAGATAGAAGAAGAATTACAGAAGATGCTTGACGCAGGAATTATAAGGCAAGCAAAATATCCAGAGTGGATCGCAAATATGGTAGTGGTCCCAAAGAAGAACTAGGGGATAAGAATTTGTATAGATTTCACTGATTTAAACAAGGCTTGTCCTAAAGATAGTTTTCCATTACCATATATCCCACAGATGGTTGAATCAGCGGCGGGAAATGCTAGAATATCATCGTTGGATGGATATAAAGGATATAATCAAATCCCTCTTGCTGAAGAAGATCAAGAACATACCGTATTTTTTGCTCCAAGAGGATTATATTGTTATACAAAGATGCCCTTTGGCTTACGAAATTCTGGTGTAACATATCAAAGAATGGTGGAGAAGGTGCTTGCAAAGTGGATTCATAAAACATTAGAAGTGTATGTAGATGATATGCTGATCAAAAGCAAAGAAGCTGAGAATCATGTGCAAGATCTGAAAGAGATTTTCGATCATATGCGGCAATTTAATATTAAAGTGAATCCCGAAAAGTGTACTTTTGGAGTAACTTCAGGAAAATTTCTGGGGTACATTGTATCAAAAGAAGGAATACAAGTTGATCCGGAAAAAGTACAAGCAATTCGTGATATGCCAACGCCTGCGACGGTAAAAGATGTGCAAAAGTTGAATGGACTCTTAGCCTCGCTAGGAAGATTCATTTCGCGATCTTCAGACAAGTGCAAACATTTTTTCGATATACTCAAGAAGGAAACAAAATTCAAGTGGATAGATGAGTGTGAAAAGGCTTTTCAAGGGATAAAAGAACATTTGATGAACATAACTATCTTACAGAAAGCTGAACCGGGAGAAGAACTATTTATTTATCTCGCAACAACCACATATGCGCTAAGTGATGTGTTGCTGCGAGTAGATGCATGGGTAGAAAAACCAATTTATTACATCAGCAAAACGTTCAATTCTACAGAGAGAAATTATTCAAAGATTGAGAAACTGATTCTAGCATTGGTACATTCAACTTTTAAGCTTCGCATCTACTTTCAAGCACATAAGGTCAAAGTGTTAACGAAAGTGCCAATTGAGTCAGTAATGAAAAATTCAAAAAGATCAGGCAGAGTTGAGAGATGGAATGCACAAGTAGGACACTTCGATATCCAATATAAAGTTTTATCCTTGATAAAGTCACAAGTTATCGCAGACTTCTTAGCTGAATTTCCTTTAGAAGATGATGAAGCTGTAGAAGAGATGATGGATGTAGAAGAGGAACATGGAGATCCAAAAGAGCTATTAACAGAACCCGACAGATGGGAGATACTGGTGGATAAATCATCAAATGGGGAAGGAAATGGGATTGGAGTTGTTTTTATTTCACCAGAAGGTGAAAAAACAACTTTTTCATTTAGATTGGAATTTGCATCCACTAATAATGAAACAGAATATGAGGCCGTGATTCATGCTTTAAAATTTTCGGTAGAAATGAAGTTAGAAAATGCTAGAATCACAAGCGATTCACAGTTGGTTATTCGCCAGATAAAAGGAGAATACACAACAAATGAACCATCTTTAAGAAAGTATAAAAGGTTAATCGAAGAATTATCTGCGAGAATTCCAAAAATAAAATGGAGACACATGTCAAGGAAAGATAATAGGCTCGCAGATGCATTTTCTTTCATATCTAGTATGATGACAAATCCAGCTGCGAGATGCATAAAAATTCAAACACTTTTTACACCAGCGATAGATAAGGAAGAAAAAGAAGAAGAAGATGTGATGATGGTTGAAGTTGGCGAAGAGGAATTAAAAAACAACATTACGTATTAGTGAGCAGATCTTCATGCATATTTGGCAAGAGGAGAAATCCCAAGAAATCGATTGGAAGCACATAAATTAAAAAGTAGGGCAACCAATTATGAGCTAAGAGAAGGAGTACTATATCGCAAATCTTTTAGTGGACCATCGCTAAGATGTTTGACGATGGAGGAAGGACAAAAAATATTAAAGATGTTACATAGTGGTGATGCTGGAAATCATAGTGGAGGAAGATCTTTGGCATATAGAACAAAAATGCAAGGCTATTACTGGCCATATATGCATGAAGATGCAAAACAATTCTCAAGGCGTTGCGAAGATTGCCAGCGATATAGAAAGAAGATACATGCACCAGGAGCACCATTATCATCTTCAACAAGTGTATGGCCTTTTGGGAAATGGGGGTTAGATATTGTGGGACCATTTGTACCTGGTTCTGGACAAAACAGATATCTGATTGTCGCAACAAATTATTTCACAAAATGGGGAGAAGTAAAGGCAGTACAACATATTCGCGATAAAGATATTTTTACATTCATATTTGAGAATATAATTTGCAGATTTGGGATTCCAGCACAGTTGGTGTCTGATAATGGAAAGCAATTTGAAGGGAAGAATATAGAATTGCTACTCAATGCATTTAATATAAAGTGTGGAAAATCTACTCCTCTATATCCACAAGCAAATGGTCAAGCTGAAGCAACTAATAAGATAATCGCAGATATCTTAAATAAACAAGAGGGATACCACAGAGCATGGTGTGAACAGGTGCATAATGAAATATGGGCCTACAATACAACTAGACGAGAAGCTACTGGAATGTCACCTTTTTGTTTGACATATGGAGTTGAAGCTGTATTACCAACAGAAGTAGCTATTCCTACAACAAAAATAGAGGCTTGGGAAAGAAATCTAAGTGCTGGAATGATTTTAAATAAATTGGATGAATTAGAAGAAAAAATATAAAAGACTTTACAACATATGGAAAATTACCAGCGAAGATTGGCTCGCGAGTACAATAAACATGAATTTCAACCTGGCGATTTAGTGCTGCGAGAAACACCAAGTTATCAACGAGAGAATGGTGGAAAGTTTGCGAGAAAATGGGATGGACCATACATCATTAAAGAGATAGTTGGAGCCAGGGAATACAAACTAATGGACCCTGAAGGGAGAGATGTTGGTCAAAGACTTGACAGACCATGAAATAGACTATATCTGAAAAAGTATTATCAATGACAACTTCTGCAAGATAAGAGATACAGGTACGTTGTAAAAAAAAAAAAAAATTACGATTGCGATTGCGATTGCGAGGTTCTCCAAATAATAAAGCAAAGCAAGAACTGCGAGCATAATCGCAAGAATGGCGGATAAAATTTCGCAGAGATTAATAGAATGGGACGAACCTATATGGCGTGCACCCTAGTTCGCGAATAAAATTTCGCAAGAGGAAAATGTAAGACCTAATAGTGCGTCATATAAGGGGGTATCTCTTGACATGACTCAGTGATAAGGTTATACCACTGTTGGAACCTGAGTTATGCAGATGTTGGGGTTAAAGAAAACCTATCAAGGAGAGGGATCTTGGATTTCCAATTATATAAGGTTATACCCTGATTGGACGACTAAGGACCTCTTCTAAGGAGTGCAGAGTATGACCAAGGCGCCGAGGTACACGGTTGAGTCAAGGGTGCCCGGGGCGTACGAAACTACCCTGGCCATCCTTGGAAAGTCTTGGATATGATGCACTCGGCCCGAAGAAAACCCCACTTAGGGTGCAGTCTTGTAACTATAAGCCATATAGGCATAAGGACAAGAGGCTGCGAAAAACAACTGGTTGTTGGAAAATATGGATGGGAGGAGCTAGTCTTGTATGGCCGATGTGCCCTCCTTGAATGGGCAACCAGGGGGAAGATAAGGGAGGCACCCTCCATTAGGGAGATGATAAGTGTATAAAGACGGCAATGTCATGGGGCTTTATGATCGCAAGAACATTTAGGCCTGTCATATTATCGCATGACGAAATTTATACAAAGGCAACAAGCCAAAAGAAAGAAGTTAAGATGAGATCAATGGGTTCTTACATGAAAGTGTAAAGACGTCCTGCGATTTCATCGCAAGACAGCAATGTCATAAGGTTTAATTCTTGCAAGAGAGTTTACACTTATCATATTGTCGCAGAGATGTTGAAAAAATATTGATAAGACAAAATCAATGGTTCAATACATGCAATTGTAAAGACGTCCTGCGATTTTGTCGCAGAAAGAAAAACTTTTTTGGCAAAATAAGACCTTTAACTAGGTAGGCAAAATAAGACCAACAAAATAATCTTCAAAAATTAACTATTCTATTTTAAGATGCAGGAAAGATTTGTTCATCGCAGAAGAATATATAAGAAGGCAGATTTGTAACATCGTAAACTCTTTAAAAAAATCGGAATATCGCAGCTGTACTCATTACATCGTAGAAATATTCATATTTTCACAGTTCACAGAAAAAAGACAAAGGAAATAATTCACCATTTCAAGAAAGATAATGAAGGGCAAGTAGGGGAGTGGAGAAATAAGATTTCATTATCTTCCTTGAGGATATTCAAAGTAAACAAAATCAAAAGTTGAATTCTCAAAATTTCAAAAGTTACATTATCCGCAAGAAAGAAGAAGAAAAAGAAAGAAAAAATTAAATTCAAGTTTTGACGATTGTCTCGCCAGATTCACTATTCTTGCTCGCCAGAATTGTCAGCTTCATCAGTATTCTTCTCATCGCTTGTAGTTGCTTCTTTAGGAGGACTTCTCTCTTCTTCATTATCTTCTTGAGTGGTATTTTCTTCATCAGTGAATTCTAATTCCTTATCCATGGGAAGAGGAGTTTCATCATCATCAACTTTTAAAGGAGGAACATATACAGGAGGGATAGAATGGGAAAGCAGAATATCGTTCACAAGAACTTCAGCACTGAGGTGGACCTTGCGAAGGAAACCTCTATCACGATTCCTAATCTCTATATTTTTGAAATACTCGAGATAATCAAGTATTCTTTCTGCTTTGTCGCGGGCTTCAATATAATTGGAAGTAAGAGTCTTGTTTTCTTTGCGAATTTTATCCAATTTGTCAGTAAGATCAGCGATGGTAGAATGAAGACTTCTTTCAGATTCTGCGAGTGAAAAAAGTGATAAAAGATCATTCAGTCAAAGATTTTGCAAGAAATATAACACAAAATTTGATAGAAAGGTCAACAAGAGAGGAAGTCAATTGACTACCTTCTTTCTGCGAGGTTAAGTTTTGAATTAATGTAAAGAAACAGTTTTCCCATTGATTCATAGCGTCATCGAATTTATCGCCAACCACACCCTTCAGACGAGATTTCATATTTTCTTCTCTGGTGCGTAGAGACAAGTTTTCCTTTGCTAATAAAGAATGAGATTCCTTAAATTGAGAGTATTGGTCTTGAAGCTCGTTGGCCTTCAAACTAAGAGTTAACCTACCCTTGATAAGTTTATCCTTCTCAGCAGCAGATGATTCAGTTACCTCCTTGAGTTCATCTTTAAGGTAACGAAGAGATTGCTCTTGATTATCGCATATTCTTTGTAGATTACTCAATTGCTGTGAAGAAATCGCCATCAAGCTTGAAAATCTATGTTTCTCTTGGGATAAAGTTCTATTTTCATCTGATAAAGATTCTACCGCCAAGTTAGACTTGGTTAACGAATATGAGAGACGAGTAATCTCGTTAATAAATTTTGACTTTGCGATAGTTGGTTATTTTTATTAGTAAGATTATCTATTTGATCGATCGAATATGTGTAGAGATTATCTAATCTATTATACTGGTCCATCCAAGAATCTCTTTCAACACGAGCTTCGTCAGCAATAGATTCAAATTTAAGTCTCTCCATGAAACGAGTCCGATTTGAAACTAATATATGAATCAAGAATTTAAGAAGGAGACTTGACTACAAAAGATATGAAAGCAAAACAAAAAAACAAAAGGGTAGAGGCAGGAAAATTGTACCTTTCAGCTCGTCATTTTTTCTGCGAAGGTTCTCGCAGTTAAGAGAAGAGTTGCGAAGCATATGGTTCAGAGTATCACATTCGGAAGTTTTGACTTGAAGGCTTTTTCTCAGAGTTTCAACTTTATTTTCTAAAGATGCTCGTGAAGCAGTGTTATCAGAGCCAAAATACTTAAGTAAGGTCTCGCAAGCTTCATATTGGAGAGAGTCAGTAGAAGATTTTCTAGCATCGTCTAAAATATTAGATAAAATTTTGAAAGCAATATCAACTCCAGCTAAGATTCCATTCGATGGAGGAAGAGATGCAGAGGGTGAAGTGGTAATAAGGGAAAGTTGACGATTTGAGTCATTTGCGATGGTTGTATTATCATAAGGAGGAGTGTTGGGAAAAACAAAAGTTGAAGGCAGTAAAGGGATAGAAGGAATTTCAGTCACAGCAATTTCAGGAGCTTGATTTGTCAATGAATCAAAAGAAGTAGAGGTGTTGGCAGCGATATTCTCGCAGGCAAAAGGAAGAGGACCCATTTGCAAGGGTGTGGGAGTAACTCTTGCAGATGCTAATGTGGGGATGGAGAAATCAGCCTCAAGAGCTTTGAAATGACGAGATCTTTTGGGAGGATTAGCGATGTTCTCGACATTCTGCGAATAATAACTTAAATAAGAAACAGAGGCAACAATATTGTTATTAAGAAATAGGATGTGTTTCTTACCACCTTATCATTCGCAGAACTTCTCTTCTTCTTCTCAGTCGGTCTTTTGCGAGCATTAGGGTTTTGACCTGAGGATTAGGTGTTAAGGATAGTTCCACTGAAGAGAAGACATAATACGGGAGTTATGAAGGATCAAATAGAGAAGATCGAAGAATATGAGTAAAAATTGAATCAAATAAAGATTATAATAAAAAAACATACCTTGATGATTCCATTAGAACAGTAGCAGGAGAATATGAAGAAGAAGAAAAGTTGCAGACGGAAGATAAAATAAACAGATGAAGAAGATAGAGAAGTAGAAGAAGAAAATTAATTTTGAAGTATAAATCTACCTTTTATAGGCAAAAGGGAATAACTTGTTGAGTAAAGACGTGTCAGTAAAAAGAGGAATTTACAACACGTGTAGGCGGTCAAAGCTAAATTAACGGAGCAACGTCGAAAAGAAAATATGGAAAGAAGAGAGGCTGCGAGCACTTTGAAGAATTGAAGATTCTCATATCCTCTCCACTTTGCGAAGAAGACATGAGAAGGGGCAAGATGTAGGACCAGAATATCGCTACAATACTTCTCTGCGAGATTAACAACACTTCCCAATGAGCATCACCGCAAGATCTTCAACTACACTTTGCGAGTGTCATAAAGGCAGTCAAAAGAGCGACGTAATAAATGACGAGTGAATAAAACTTGAGAAAAGCATGTTTGTCCTGCGATGGATACAAAACTTGCGAGAGTGAACATTGTAACTAATCGCGGTATAATTGCAGAATCAACCCGAAATAAGGGGAAAACTTAGTTGTCATCCACTATGTAACTACCCTATAAATATAGACCCAATGTGTCCAGAAAATCATGATGTATTTTTGAGAGTTAAGAAAGTCTTGAGGAGAGAGAAACTTCAAGAGAACAGTTGTAATCTTGAATTCTTCCATTTCTGTAAACATTTCTGAAACCAAAATAATAAAAGTGTCGTTTTTCATCTTCAATTATGAGTTGATTAGAGCAAAATCTTAACAAAGGTGTAGTGTGGGAAATCCTACAACTACACCTTCATTAGAATAGCCTCCTAAGTTGGACCTTAAACAACTACCGGATACCTTGAAGTATGTGTTTTTAGGCCCATCTGAAACTTTACCTGTAATTGTAGCATCCGACTTGGATAGTGATCAGGAAAGTAGGCTAGTAACTGTCCTTCAAAACAATAATGAAGCTTTAGGATGGACCATGGCAGACATTAAGGGTATAAGTCCCATTGTTTGTATGCATCAGATCTATTTAGAGAGTGACACCAAACCTTCAAAGGAGATGAAACGCAGACTGAACCCTAATATGAAATAAGTAGTTTGAACCGAGGTTCTTAAGTTGTTAGATGCAGGCATTATCTACCCCATTTCAGATAGTAAGTGGGTCATCCCCGTTCAGGTTGTTCCCAAGAAATATGGTATTACTGTAGTCAAAAATGATAACAATGAGTTAATCCCCACCCGAGTGACCACTGGTAGACGTGTTTGTATTGACTATAGGAAATTAAACAAGGTCACTAGGAAGGATCACCTTCCCATTCCCTTCATCGAACAAATGCTAGAGCGATTATCAGGTCATAGTCATTATTTCTTTTTAGATGGCTACTCTGGTTATAATCAGATTTTTATTGCCCAGAAGACCAAGAGAAAACCACTTTTACTTGTCCCTTTGGTACCTTTGCGTATAGATGCATGCCTTTTGGGCTATGTAATGCCCGTGCGACTTTTCAGCGTTGTATGATGAGCATATTTTCTGACACGGTAGAACGGTTCTTAGAGGTCTTTATAGATGATTTTTCAGTGTTTTGTTCTTCTTTAGATGAGTGCTTGCATCATTTGTCATTAGTGTTGACTAGGTGTAAGGAAAAAAATCTAGTGCTTAATTGGGAGAAATGTCATTTCATGGTTCGTTTAGGAATTGTTTTAGGGCATATCGTTTCTTCTAAGGGTATAGAGGTAGATAAAGCCAAAGTTGACCTTATTAAGACTTTATAGGTCCCAAAAACCGTAAGAGATATTAGGTCATTCTTAGGGCATGCAGGTTTTTATCGTTGATTCATTAAGGATTTTAGCTTGATTTCTAGACCTCTTTGCAATTTGCTTGCAAAAGATTTTAAGTTTGTCTTTGATGATGCTTGTTTAGAGGCTTTTGAGAAGCTTAAGACGTTACTCACTACCGCCCCCATAGTCCAGGCACCCAACTAGAACTTACCCTTTGAGATCATGTGTGATGCTTCATATTATGCTATTGGTGTTGTGCTAGGTCAGCGACAGAATAAATTACTTCATGTGATTCACTATGCTAGAAAAACTCTGAATGATGCCCAGTTGAATTATACCACTACAGAGAAGAAACTGTTAGCCATTGTGTTTTCCTTAGACAAGTTTATACCCTATCTGTTAGGTTCTAAGGTCATAATCTTCACCGATCATGCTGCTTTGAAGTATATTCTTTCCAAGAACGACACTAAACCTAGATTGATTATATGGATTCTCTTGTTACAGGAATTTTCCTTAGACATTAGAGACAAAAAAAGGTACAGAAAATGTAGTAGCATACCACTTGTATAGGCTTGTTGTGGATAACCCTGATGATTCTCCTCCTGTTAGGGATAGTTTTCCTGATGAACAACTGTTCTTTGTTACCCAATTACCTTGGTATGCGAATATAGTGAACTATCTTGTTACTGGTTGAATGCCCCAACATTGGGGTAAACAAGATCGTTCTAGGTTTTTATCCGAGGTTAAGAACTTCTTTTGGGATCATCCTTATTTATTTAAGTATTGTCCAGACCATATTATTAGGAGATGTATACCTGAGAGTGACCAGTGCAGTATAATTTCCTTTTGTCATGATCGTGCTTGTGGGGGTCACTTTAGTGCTAAGAAGACTGCTGCTAAGATATTACAGTGTGGATTCTACTGGCCTTCGTTGTTTAAAAACTCCCACAGTTACTGTGTTACTTGTGCACGTTGCCAGAAATTAGGAACCATTTCCCGTAGGAACATGATGTCCTTGACCCTATTTTAGTGATTGAGGTCTTTGATGTGTGGGGTATTGACTTTATGGATCCGTTTCCTTATTATTTTGGTAACTTATACATCCTTGTCGTTGTAGACTATGTGTCTAAGTGGATTAAGGTGGTTGCGTGTAAGACCAATGACCATATGGTTGTGATTGAGTTCTTGAAAAATAGTATACTTACACGTTTTGGTACACCGTGACCTATAATTAGTGATGGTGGGTCGCACTTTTGTAATGGACTTTTTAGGATTTTGATGAAGAAATATGGTGTTACACATAAGGTAGCTACCCCGTATCATCCATAGACTAGTGGTCAACTAGAGGTTTCAAATATGGAGATAAAAACGTATATTAGAGAAAACAGTTAATCTTAATCGGAAATACTGGTCGTCTAGGCTTACTGATGCCTTTATGGGATTACCGTACTGCATTTAAGACCCCCATTGGAATGTCACCTTATCGACTTGTATATGGAAAGGCATGTCGCTTACCTGTTGAGTTAGAACATAGAGCATATTGGGCTGTTAAGAAGCTAAATTTTTCACTTGACAAGGTAGGAGACCATAGGAAACTCCAGCTCAATGAGTTGGAGGAGATTCGTAGAGATGCATACGATAGTGCTAAGGAGTATAAGAACAAAATGAAACTTGTGCATGATAGAAATATTTTAAGAAATTCAATTTTTTCCAGGTCAAAAAGTTCTTCCGTATGATACCCGCTTGCATCTTTTCCTTGGGAAGTTACGTTCTCGGTGGACGGGTCCTTTTATTGTTCGCACTGTATTTCCTCATGAAGCTGTTGAGATCGAGACACCAGATGGTAGTAGTTCTTTGAAGGTTTACGGTCAGAGATTGAAACCCTTTTTAGAGCCCTTTTCTAAAAGTGATGTTGAGGAGGTCCCTCTGGAGGACCCTGTTTACCCTTGATTGACCATCAAGGCGGTTTGTACATTGTGTATTATTTTCTTCCTTAATCTTCGAAGAAGGATTGTTACGCTTTACCCAAGTACTATCTTTATGACTTCTCTCTTTAATGATTCCTCGTGTTACCTTACTTTTTGGTATTGATCTTTCATTAGAAACATTGAGGACAATGTTAGATTTAAGTTTGGGGGTGGGGAAGAAACTTTTTGTTAGCTTTTAGTTGCAATAAATAAACTCCAGAGCCTAGAAATTTATGATTATTAAGGTTGGAAATAACCAATCTAAGTGGATGGAAACATCTTGGTTGTAGGAGTTGAGGAACCAATCTGAATGTATGGAAACATCTATAGAGTATATTCATAAAATCACATAGCTCATGTGTTAGAAATAACATGGTAGTTTCGCCATTTCTCGTTGAGTCCTTTTCACCTTGTGTTTTTATTTTTCTTTTATTTTAAGTAATTTGGTGGGGCACACGATTCAAGTTGTTATCATTGCTAGGGTGAAATAGAGTGATTGGGATACCCAAAAAAAAAATGAAAAAAAAACATGGAAAAAAAATTAAAAAAAAATGAAAAGAAAATAAGAAGAAATTGAGACCAGACTAACAGACCAATCAGAATAAATTCAATAAAGTCGACCGCTGGTTCCCTTGTATATGCCAGTTATGTTGAACTAGAGTTAGGATTATCGACACCGTTGGTTCCCTTCCATGGTTCGCAAGACACCGTTGGAGGAATATTCAGTTGAGATTTGAGCATATTAGTTTTGAGCATTTGCTTCGGACAATATGGCTGGATAAACGTGGTTGTCACCTTCAAGAATATGAGGGCTTAATCTACGATGGAAGATCTTTTTCCTTCATAATATTGAATTTCCACATGTTTCGTATTATCACTTTTCATAGTTTGTAAGTTTGTTGAGGTTTTTAAACTTCTTTTCTTGCAAACTTTGGTATTTATCCTTGTGAATTTGTTATCTATTAATTTAATTCGGATTTACCAAAAAAAGAGTTAGGATTATCGACCGCTAGTCCCCTTGTATATGCCAGTTGTGTTGATATTAGTCAGACTGGTATCTCAGTCCATTAGGATAGGTTCATCTTGGCAGTGGCCTTCAGACAAATATGGGAAACACCGTTCACCCTAAAACCATCTATATTTTTTGTCTATATCCATCTTCTTGATCTTTTCATGTGATTGGTTTGACTCCGGTTATGATGTCCATAGTGAGACTATCTGAGTAGATCTTTGTCACTTATATATGAATTTTACTATGCTTGAGTGCAAACTCGTGTACAACAATTGGAATTTCGCATCAGGGTACTTCCTCATGTAGTCAATGAGAGTATGCCAACCAAGGAGATTCTTTAGTGACTTTAAAGGTTCTGCGTAGATATCTAGGGTCTGGAGTAAAGGTTTTGTGGGTATACCTCTTGTAAACCCTCCCGAGACAACACTCGGCCGCTAGGGCCACCTAGCGGTTTAACGGCTTGCTGCACGAGCTAAGTGTAGCCGTGATGCCTGCGACAGTGAGTTAGGATTTTATTTTCTAGATTATATTTGCTCGAGGACTAGAAAATAATAAGTTTGGGGGTATTTGATAGACAAAATTTTGTGTCTGAATTTTCCTCAATGTCTATATTGTTAGTGCTCAATTTGTACTTATTATGGTATTTTTGTGTATGTGTAGGTCTTTTTGGGAAAAAAAACTTCCCTCCTCTGGCGATTTTTTTAGGGGTTTAAAATTTTCAATCTTCTCATCTCTTGTCTCGATCATCCTTGGGTGATTTAGGATGGGGGATCTTACTGATCCACCTCAACCTAAGGTTTTAACCTATGCTGAGAAGGTGATGGGTAAAAAACAGCTACCATATACTACTTTTGATTTATCTAAGCTACCAAATCCAACTTTGAAGGAGGGTAAACCAGCGGTAGTGATTCCTGATGTTTTTTATAATGAGGTATGTGAACTATGAAGGTTCAACCTCATTGGTCGTTTAGATATGAAGGGGATTACTTTTCAAGATGTGAAGAACAATTTTGAAAAACAATGGCAGTTAAGGCAAGGTCGGGTACATTTTGTTCCGATGAATAGGGGGTTCTTTATTATTAAGTTACAATCTCAGGAGGACAAGGATAAGCTTCTCAACGTTGAAGCATGGTTTTTTGATCAACAAAAACTCAACCTCATTGAATGGTTTCCAGGGTTTGATGCTGATAAACACAAAACCTCACGAGCTAATGTATGGGTAAAATTCCCTAGTTTGCCTATGGAATTTTGGATAGAAAAAACTTTGTTAGCGTTAGGTAAAACCCTAGGTAATCCCATAGTGGTTGATCAACGCACTCTTTCTCACGAATATGGACAATTTGCATCAGTCTTGATAGATATTAACTTTGCTGAACTAAATATGGATGTTATTCACGTCACGGTTGGAGGTTTGGAATTCTGGCAAGGTTTTGATATTATTAAGAAACCTAAATTTTGTTCCAGGTGCAAACTAATAGGGCACTCTGATATGGAATGCCGTAGGAAAACAAATAATCAGGCTAACAATCTGCAGCTTACAAGTTCTTCTCAAGGTCAGGAACATAATAATAATGCTAATGAGAGCAGTATTGCAGCTAATGCAGCTAATGGAGGTGGTGAATGGAAATAAGTTGGTCATAAAAGGAAAAGGAAGAAGTGGTAGGCTCGGAAAGATACCTACTTCTATGTATAAACTGCAAGTGCACAGTGTCGACAAGCAACACAGGGCAAGCATAGGTCGAACCACAGAGACTTGGAGAGTGTAGAAGTTGATTCTAAATCCTGATTCAGAGAGTAACCAAAAGGGGTTTGATTTTGTCGATACGACGATATGATTTTCAAGTGACTGAAATAATAAAAGTAAAAGATGCAAATAACAAGATATGTAAACAATGATAATATGGATACTAGGGTATTCAAATCCACCAATAACTTATGATATGCATTCAACTTGTAATATTATTCTTGTCCTTATAGTAGATTCAAGTCTACCGTATAACTAAGGTGATTCTCCAATGGATAATTTAATCACAACTAAAGTATTTATCCAAAGCATTAATTGTCTAATTAAGCACAACTAATCTAAAGATCAATATTTGGTTAAGCATGAGTTGTAGCATAACCAACATAGAGATATTCTAACTACAATGGATACATGGCATACATTGTGAGAGCAAGATGTTGAAAAACTTGGATTAAATTATATGTTTAAACAATTCTAAACTTTCAAGAACAAGATACAAGATATGAATACATACCAATGAGATTAGGGCTTCATCTAAACCCTAGTAAATGAAATTAGAACATGAAGAACATTACAAATTTGAAATTTGATAAACTAACATGAACAAGCTATTCTTGGATGAGTTTTCAACACAACAACCCTCTCTATTTATACACAAAAATTCTCTCACACTTGGGATCCGAATTTCACTGTAGCAACCACTCAACAATTAAACAAAACATGTTTTCTTAATTGATGGATAGAATGGAATACAATGGGGGTGAGGTGGATGTTTTGGAAAGAATCCAATGGGGGTGAGGTGGATGTTTTGGAAAGAATCCAATGGGGGTGAGGTGGAAATGGATTTGGGTTTTGGGTTTTGGATCATGGGTTGTTTAATCCCATGAATTTGTAAACAGTGTCGCCACCGATCGCGAGCGGGTTGCAACGCTTCCAACTTTCTTCTCTTTTGTCTTCTCAATTTTTCCAAGCTTTATTTAGTACTTAAAAACACAAAATTAATTAATACAAATATTTATTCTTGAAGATGGTAAGAATGCAGAATTTGGGATAATATATGACTTTGAAGCGCGAAAGATGAGTTAAGTGCCAATGAAAAGGTGTATGAATATGCAATATTTGGCACTCATCAAGAAGGCTCCATGAATTCCTTTCGTTCCTGAGATAGTTAACAATGAACCTGCTGTGAATATCGCTGATGCTGTGCATGGCCAGCATGGCCGGAAACAACATGACGTTGTTGAGATTACTTCTCCGGAGACTGAAGAAGGGGAAGTTGAGTCAGGGAGCGATTTTGTAGAGGTTGATATACAACTACATGATGAATTGGCACGGTCTGAAGCTGATACGAACTCTGCCTTAGCTGAATTGGAAAGAACTAAGATCAAGGTAGCAGAACGAGCAGTATTAGGTTCTAAAGCTCCGGTGAGTGAGTTTTCTAAACCTAAGTCATATGTAGGATCTGAAGCGAGGGAGAGTAGGATTCCTATAGATGATAAGACTATTGCTTTTTCATTTGGCACTCCTTTTACTGATAACTTGTTTACTCGTGAATCTATTATTTCACCAAATCAGTTTGGCGCTCTAAGTAATGAGCTTGGTTTGGGTGAAAAAATCTAATGCTGCTTTGGAAGCTTCTGTTGCACTTTCAGGCAGATTATTCAATCAAGTCCCACATATTCTTTCACGAGTTGCTTCTTCTATTCCTCCACGGATTGGGATTCTTGGCCAGGGTATGACTGCTGCGGCCAAAACTAAATCTGACTCGAGTAAGGAATGTGCTTATTCTGGTAATAAGACAGCGCATAATAATAAACAAGGTGATGCTTTCCAAAATAAAGACAATGGCAAAGTAGCTCAGCATGTTAAATTACCTAGCCCCAATAAATCAGTTGTTTATTGCGTGTTCTCTTTTGGAATATTAATGGTATTGTGCGGGATAAAGCACAATGTAAGCTCAATGATTTAGTAAAAAATTTGAATCCTGATATTATAGGCATTGCAGAATCGAGAGTAGATATTTCCTCGAGGTCTTTGTGAAGCTTTAAGATAGACGGTTTTAATAGTTCTGTTATTCATAATTCTACAGATTCTTCTATTGGGAATTTATGGGTTATGTGGTCCCTGAATTATTCGGAGCCTGTGGTGATTAATATGTTTCGTCAAGCTGTTACAATTGAAGTTGATGGTGTTTTTATCTCTTTGGTTCATGTTAGTTCCGTTCTGACTACAAGGAGAAATCTTTGGAGTCAACTTGATATGGGTGCTTAGCAATTTCCTTAGTAGGCGATTGGTGATTTTAACCGTATCCCGCGTAATGAAGAAAAGAAGGGAGGTGCTACTCCTAGAACTGATGTTATTAACGAGTTTAGTGATTGGTTGAATGATAATAGTCTTTTTGAGGCTGAGGCTTTGGGAAGTAAATTTACTTGGTCCAACTGGCAGTCGGTTGCAAGAAGAATCATTTGTAAACTGGATAGGGCAGTTATCATTGACCTTTGGTTGAATCGTTTTGAGAATTGGCGGTGTAAAGCTCTTCCTAGGGAAGTTTCTGACCATTCTCCCCTTATTGGTTATCCTTTTATTTCTACTCGCCCATGTAGAGCTCCTTTTCATGTGCAAAAGATGTGGTTTCTTCATGCTGATTTTATGAGAATGGTGTGTCATAGTTGGAATGCTCCTTTGGTTGGGTCTCCGGCTTTTATTTTTCCTCAAAAATTGAAGCGGCTCAAGGTTGAAATAAAACTTTGGAATCAGTTGGTCTTTGACAATGTTCATGTTAAGCTTAAACAAGCCAATCTTAGGCTTGAAGGGGCTATGAGGGAGACTAATGATGATACTTTTGATGTAGTGAAGCAAAATAACATGAAAGATGCGCAAGTTGAGGTCAATGATATTCGTATGCAATTGGTGACAATGTTGAAGCAAAAATCTAGGAATCAATGGTTGATGGAGGGAGCTAGTAATACGAATTTCTTTCATAATAGCATCCGAATGAGAAGAAGTAATAATACTATTTCGGAGTCGGTTAACTATTCAGGGGTTACGGTCACTGATTGTGATCAAATTCGTGATATGGCTGTTAACTATTTTCAAGCAAAGTTCAATGGAGATAACTCAGTTTTGGAGGAGTCTCTCTTCCATATTGATCATGATCATATCTCTGCTGGGGAGAGTAGTCTTATGGATTCTTTACCTTCTGTGGAGGAGATTCATGAGGCTTTTTTTGACTTGGGCGCGGACAGTGCTCTAGGTCCGGATGGTTTTGCGGGTTTTTTCTATAGGCATTGCTTGGAAATCATAAAGGAGGACTTAGTAAAGGCCATCTTATTTTGTTGGACTAACCAATTTATTCCGCATGGTGTTAATTCTAGCCTTCTATTGTTGCTTCCAAAGGAGAGAGGGGCTAATGTGCTTAAGAATTTTAGGCCAATTGGCCTTAGCAATTTATTTTTTAAGATTTTTACTAAAATTCTAGCCACTCGTTTGGGGAGTGTCCTGGACAAGTTGGTTTTTGAGGAGCAAGTGGCTTTTATGAAGGGTAGGAATATCCATGAGAACATTTGTTTAGCTTCAGAGTTGGTGAATGAGCTTCATATCAAGCGCAAAGATGGGAACGTGGGTTTGAAGCTTGATATTACTTAGGCTTTTGATACAGTTAGTTGGCCTTTTATTTTAGCTGTTTTTAAAGAATATGGTTTTTCGGATGCGTGGTGTAATAGGATTTTGCAGCTCCTAAGCTCGGCTAGAATTTCTGTGCTTGTTAATGGTAGCCCAGAAGGTTTCTTCAGTATTGACAGAGGTCTAAGGCAGGGTGATCCTCTTTCTCCTTTGATTTTCGTGTTGATTGAAGACGTTCTTAGTAGAAATATTACGAAATTATTTCGTGAGAATAATATGTCTACTATGGTCACGAGAAAAGGTATTTCTCCTACTCATTTATTCTTTGCGAATGATATCATGATTTTTTGCAAAGGTAACATGAAAAGCTTGAGGAATTTGGTGGCACTCCTTGGTTCTTATCAGCGTGCTTCGGGCCAAACTGTTAGTCGTGAAAAAAGTAAGATTTATTATGGTGGTGGGTCTTTTAGAAGGCGAGCCAATATTGCTGCTTTTTTGGGCATGAATATTGTTTCTTTTCCGGATCGTTGTTTGGGAGTGAAAGTCATGCCCGATGTTGTTAAGTATCATTATATTAGTAACGTGGTAGAGAAGATCAAGGATCAATTAGCAGGTTGGAAGGGGCGTATGCTTTCTTTTCAAGATAGGGTGGTGTTGGTTAAATCGGTTATTGCTAGATATTTTATTCACAATATGGCTATGTATAAGTGGCCTAGAAAATTCATTAAACAATGTGAGGCGGCTATTCGAAATTTTCTGTGGTCGGGTAACTCTCAAGTAAGTAGATCTTTTGTGGTTGGTTATGATAAGATTTGTGATCCTTATAATGAAGGTGGTTTGGGTCTTACTCGTATGAAGGTTATGAATAAAGCCATGCTTATGAAACTTTGCTAGAATATTTGTAACTCCCATAAGGCTTGGGCGCGTTTTATGCGTGCAAAGTTCTTTGGTCGTAATGGCCATTTGGTTGGCTACATAAAATCTTCGATTTTGCCTGGCTTTAGGTGGGTGCATAATGAAGTCCAGGCCAATTAGAGAATGCTTATTGGTGATGGAAGGAGTACGTAATTATATTTTGATGCTTGGTACGCGGAAGAAAGCATTGCTGTTAGGCTTGGACAACAAAATATGGAGCGTAAAATTCAGGTGGGTGATTTCATTCATGATGGGGCGTGTATTTTCACTCATGAAGTGCGTTTGAAGTTGTTGGAGGCTGGTGTGGACCTGAACAATCTTCCAAATCCGATGGGTGGTGATGACTACAGGGTGTGAAAACCTGATTATAAAGGGAGGTTTTCAGTGCGTTCTTCTAGGGAGTTAGTTCGCACAAGACAACCTATTTTGGAAGGAGCTAATCTATTATGGAGACCTTCTATCCATCCTTCCTTAGCGGCCAGAAATTGGAAGCTATTGCGTGGAGCTTGTGCTACCTTAGACAAGGTAAAGAGCCAATTTAAACATCAGGTTGTTAATAAATGTTGTCTTTGTAACAGCCAAGAAGAAGCTCTGGATCATATTTTATGGTCTTGTTCATTCGCAGCCAAAGCTTGGGACTGGATTTCAGAAGTTTTTGGTATTCTTACGCACCCTGTTTTTACTACTTCTTACAAGGAAGCTAAAGGTAAGAGTAGGATGGTAAAGGATTTATGGATGCTTGTAATTTTAGTTATCCGTTCTGAGCTTTGGACGACTAGAAATGGTTTTGTCTATGGTAACCAAAGGGTTAATTGGTTGTTTTTCCAAAAGAAGGTGTTTAATCAGATTCAAGATTTTTCTATAAGACTTAAGAGTTGTATGTTTAATAACCAAGAAGACCTTCGGATTCTTTCTTACTTTAGAGTTCGACGTAGGCAGCTAAAACAAGTAGTTCCCATTGAATGTTTTTGGGAACCTCCTCATGTTAATGAACTGATGCTTTGTTGCGATGGAACAAATAGAGGCAATCCAGGCCATGCAGGTGGGGGTGTGGTTGTCCGTGATGTCAATGCTCATGTGGTAGGAGCTATGAGTGTAGGTTTCGGTGTGGAAACAAATTTTTTGGCTGAAGTTTTTTGTGTTATTGTTAGCTTGGAATGGGCAACAAAGTTTGGAATCCACAATATTTGTATAAGAACTGACTCCATGAGTGTTGTTATGATTTTCTCAGGGGATGTTTCTAACGTGCCTTGGTTTCTTAGACCAATATGGGTGGCAGTAAGGGCAAGATATACCAACATTCGTTTTATTCATTCCTATAGGGAAGTTAATTTTTGGGGTTGCTTTGACCTCTTTTCTTACTTCTCATTTTGTTTTGTAATCTTTGTTATTCTTTAATACATTTTGGACTTACCAAAAAAAAATAAAAAAAAATAGGTGTTTTTGGAGAAATGAACATGTGTGGAAAATTCGGCTCGAAAAGTTGATAAAGGCACCTGGAGGACACCTGTTATTCGGACTCCCACTTTGGATGAGGGGAAACCCAATTGCCAAGGGGAACCCCTGTGCTATTCGCACCCCCATCTCTGTTAGGGGAGGTCGTCCCCTTCATTTGAATTTCTGGTTTGGCGGGAAAAAATTAACTCTATACTGTCAGAATTAAGGTTATCGATTTGAGCTTGTTGCGATGAGACTAAAGGGCTGGAATTTATTGGGTATGCTTCTATGGGTTAGACAGGGATGGTAGAGGTGTTATTTTCGATCCATTTTGGATGGATAATCCGAGAGAAAAAATCATAGCTACACGTTCACGAGAGAGATATTTCACGGGACTGCATGAGTTTTGGAGAGTTTAAACGATCTCTGCACATGTTTGTTGACTCGAGCAACAGTTTGGAGCGTGACAGAGATAAATAAGGAGAGTTTTCAGCTGTAAGACGCGTGCAGGATAAGAAAAAGGAAAGAATATCTTCCGTGACTGGCAGAGTAAATGTGGATTCTTCCGGAGTCATCACAGCGATTTTGAAGCCTTGTCGAGTATAAAAAAGCATGTTGGAAAAGATAAAAGGGTTACGAAGTGATTGGAGAGACAACAGAGCAAATAAACATAAGTTGGAGAGATCTGCTACTGCTGCTATTGAAGAGAACACAAAGAACATTATACTGTAGAAGACATTCGTTGTGCTACAGTGACAACGACACTCTATTTTTATCGTTCTCTGTAACAACTTGGTTTGTAACAAATATAATTGTTAAAAACCCGGTTTTTATTATATTTCTCCCATTTTAATCATTTGTAAACACTTTGAGCAATGAATCAACTTTTGAGCGTGTTTCCCACATGACGACGGGCTAAATCTCCCACAACCAAGGCAATGAGGAAGCTATTTACGCATGAATAATTGGTAATTATTTTATTTTCTCTAATTTATAATTTATAATTCACTCAATCACTGCTTTTGCAGAGTTCTAAATTGTTTGCATAATTTTCTTAATTAGTTGTGATTCAATTTGATAGATTATACTTTATTTAGTCAATTGATAATATATGCTTAGGGAATACAATTAATATTTGAGAATTTGCCCGATTAATTGTGAATTAAGAAATAAGGGACTCAAAAGATAATTAGAGTTTTGTATTATTTACTATCATTTATCCAAGTGTAATAGTGGAATCTGTGTCTTGGTTATTTTTAATATATTGAAATCAATTTTGCATTAATTTTTCTTTATTTTTAAGTTTTATAAGTCTAAAATATATTTCTTTCACAAGTCTTGAACGAACTATTACTACAACGTTATTGAGACCACATCACATACTTGAGTAGGTTATGTTCTAAAATCGGTTTGTTCATGAACTAATACATTTATACAAGAATGCAATCTTTTGCAAACCATGGGTGTAATGTTCATGAATTGATTCGAGTGAATCAAAATCGATTTTGCTTCAGTTGTGTCATGTATACTTCTATGAGAATATAAACAATTGAATAACTCTAGAACTAGTTTCATTTGAGTCATTTGAACTAGTTATGGTTAAGATGAATAGGGTTGATATGAAAGTGTACATATGGCTAACTTCGATTAACTATTGTTGAGCCAACAAGGTGCACACGTTTGGGTACGGTTACCCATATCTAAATGAAGTCACTTTTCATTTGTGTGTAACAAGCTAAGTTCGATCCAAAGATTAAAAGATATTAGCTTGAGTCTAATAAGGTTTTCATCTAATGGTAAATATTGAATGCTTTGTTACAAAGGTAACATTGATTGTAAACCCTTATTTGAAGACTATATAAGGGAGAACTCTAGCAATTGGGAAACCTAATCCCCACACCTCCTGTGTGATACTAGTTGCGACTAGAGTCGATTCTCCTTTAACCTTAGGTTTTTTTTCAAAACCTGTAGGTTAACGACTTGAAGACTTTATTGGGATTATGAAGCCATACCAACTATTTTCTCTGTAGTTGGGTGTTCTGATCTTACTGTTTTCTATCGTGATTGAGTACTATCTTCTCTAAGATTTGATCGAGATTTAATCTCAGATAGGAAAGATAAAAAGTAGTCACAAACATCTTCGTCTCATCGTTTGTGATTCCACAATATCTTATTTCGCTACCATATGATTAAGATTATTGTGAGGTGATTGATATTACTAGTATGTTCTTCGGGAATATAAGTTCGGTGTATCAATTGGTTCATGTTCACCTTGATTTATCAAAAGACGGAGAAAAACTTCTAGGTATTTCCGTGGGAGATAAATTTATCTATTCAATAATTTTTTTTGTGTGAGACAGATTGGTTTATCAAGTCTTCGACTTTGGGTCATAGCAACTCTTATTTGTGGGTGAGATTATCTAAGGAAATCTAGTGCATAGAATCCTGCTGGGATTCATAGGCGTAAGCAACGCGACTGTACCTTGATCAGTGTGGATTGGTTAGGGCTCAACTACATTCCAATATGAAGTTTACTTGGAGTAGGATAGTGTTTGTAGCGGCTTAATACAGTGTGGTGTTCGAATCTGGACTAGGTCCCGGGGTTTTTATGCATTTGCGATTTCCTCGTTAACAAAATTTCTTGTGTCTGTGTTATTTCTTTTCCGCATTATATTTGTTTATATAATTTAAATATCACAGGTTGTGCATAGTTCAATCAATTAGATAATCTAACCTTTGGTTATTGATATCAATTGATTGACACTTGAACATTGGTCTTTGGTACCGTTCAAGTTATTTCACATAATAATCAGTCTCACAGATTCTATCTGCTTGATTTGCTGATTACATTGTGAAACAGAGATACAACTCTTGGATATATTTCCATTGATTGAGTCTGACTGTCTAATTGATTCTCTTGGAATTATATTGGAGTTTGTCCATACAGATTATGTAAGCGGAATATTGGGTGAGGTTGTTAGATCCCCGCTTTTTCAAGATTGTTCAGGAGCAAAGTGCTCAGATATCAGTGACTTTAGGTCGCCCATTTTCAGCCAGATTGAATGTTGTCATCAACTGTAGGACCAGACTTATGAACATATCCTTTGGTAATATGACCACTGAATTAAATGTCTTTAATGTTACTAGAAATCAAGATGAGATTGTAACGACTGAGAGGCTAGATCCCTTTCTCTTTGGGTGGTTTGCTCGATTTTAATTTCACATGATTTTGTGTTGTTTTAATTCACTAATCTACATATATAAATTTATGTATCCAATTCATGATCATATTTCCGCTATTTATATATAATATGCTCAGGTATCTGTGGTTAAAATTTGTGAATTTTCTAATATAAATTCACCGTTGAATGTCTCATGTAATTTGTATGATGGTTTCTGAAATTTCGGACAATTTTTTTTTGCTATGGTTTTGATGTTCTTAGGCAGCCTTAATGATGTTAAAATGATTTGAGGTCTTATAAAAAGTTGTAAATGAATGTCTTATATTTCATTGTTCTTTCGAATTGCTCTATTTCAAATTAATATGAATTTACTGTGAATATTTTGGTAATATGATGTTATCTGCCTAGTTTTTAGGATGATAATATAAAATCGTTATTTTTTAATTGAGCTGTTAATTTAATGCGCAATATGGAGATATACATGATGGTGTTAGGAATGTTCACTAAACATTTGAGGTAGATCTGACAAAGTTATCACCATGAAATAATTAGTGTAAGATGTCTGCAGTTTGTAAAACTTATTCTTATTTGCATAAATGTTTGAGTGAAATATATCGTCACTTGTTTATCACATGATTTAGTAGTATTTTTTTTTTTTGTAAAAATGATTTACAAAAACAAGAGAGTTCATGTATTTTTCCGTTAAATGAAACTTAGTTCCATTTTGACGCAGGTAATGACTCCCGAGAATGAAACGGGTTATGATCTCCGAGATTTAAATGGGTAATGATCCTCATGTAGGAATTTATATTCCTGACCATCGATGGCGGCTGTCCGTGCCGGAAAGCGATAGGTGGGTGTATGAACCTAGGGTATTCGTACCTTGAACTCATGTGTGAAATATAATTGAATAAATTGTTGAAAATATAATTGGCGTTATGAATTCATGTGTTGAAATTCAAATGGATGAATTATTGAAAACATAAAAGGTGTCGTGAATTGATGTATTGAATCTTAAATTGGATTATTTGTCGGGAATATTATTGATATTGTGAGCTTGTTTAATTTAACATATAATTAAATCCTCGAAGTTGTGCAAAATCTTGCATTGTATGTTCTCTTTAGTTGATTGATATTTCTTCGCATTTTTTTAGAATGTGAATGCATTCTATTGAGCTGTCATCTCACCCCAATTGACATTCCTGCAGATTTCATGGAAGTTGGAAGTGGAAGCTTGAAATGAATTGCTTATTGATTGCATTGTTTTCTTGTAATTTTTTGAAGTGTAAATTGATTTCAAATGTTTCATTGATAAATATTGTTAAGGAAAAATTTAATCTTAACAAATTATTATTGTTCATATTGATTCATCTTAATATTTTAATTTGACATAAATAAAAAATAAAAACAAATCGTTAAGTCTCTTTCCGACCTGTAACACTTCGAATTCGGATCTCCATATGGGTTTGACCCTGGTTCGGAACTCGGAGTGTTACAAGTTGGTATCATAGTTCTAGGCTTTAGATCTTGAATGGGACCGTAAATAAAACACTTTTTATATGTTACTATACATGCTTGTTGGATTTGATTGGTCTATTGCTTGTTCCATGTTTTAAGTTGTATTCTTGCTTTTGTGGAATTCTTGTGAATAGATAGTTATGTGCTGGATTGAATTATTTTGTTGTTTATTATTTTATGTATATTATGCGCAACTTTGAGGTTATAAGTATGTTCTAAATTTATTTTAAGGGTGGTAGAATGAAATACCCGGTATTTTTATTTGTCTTCTCGGGTCGGATTTTACGTGAATTAGCTAACCTTGTGATTTCTTTTAGCGTAGGTGGGTTGTCTAAACTAGATAAGAAACAAGTTAGGGTGGAAAAAATGTTAAAGCATTTCTCAGTTGAATCAACTAGCGTTGGTATGTCAAGTTACTTGTCAAATTTATATGACTAAACACATTCTTGATTTATTCACTAAAGTCAGTTTCAGACTAGAAAAGGTGTAAGTAGTAGAGTAGGGAATCAAAGTTATCCTTTAATAATGGATATTGACTACACGAAGACATATTGGAGAACTTCATTAAAGGTTAGTAAAAAACACTTGATTCTCTTGGTTACACTGCCTCTTTATTTGTCGAAACAAGTGCTCACTCTATGGAACAATTCATATGATGGTAAATATATATTTATACATATACTCAAGGATATTTGATCCCATGACTTCTATGAGAATGACCTTTATAACTAGAAAAGTCATAGAATCACTCAATTCCGAGTTATAACAAAGAAGTTATGAGTGATTTATTAAACCAATACTTATAAGTGTGGCTAAGGTTGATTTCGTGAATAGTAAATTATACACGAACTTTTGGCAACAGTTCGCGAACCTAAACTGTGAATACGTGACTAAAAGCCTATTTTGGTCAAGTATTTAGGTGTTTCCTAACCTAGACAAGGTACATTTGTTTCCAAGCAACCTAGATTTGACCATTCACTATAAATAAAGGTTTTATGTAACCACACAACCTATCCCGTGAAAATTGTGTGTGTGTTGCATAAGGTTGTTTTTCATATCTTTGTTCTTCATGAATATGAGTGAGATTTCAAAAGACTTTACTTGCGGATCATAAAGCACATGGAAGCAATCTTATTTGATAGTTACGGAACATGTTCCTATGTGTTTATCATGAACCCTATATTTCATAGATCAAGATATCTCTAGGTTTTTCTAGGTGATCTTGGGAGGAAGAATAAACTAGGTTACATAACCTTAAATCTTAATTGTTTTGAAGAGTATCTTCTAAAGAGAATTAATGTTCTGCTAGAGGATTTTCAAGAGCATCTTCTAAAGATAATTCGGTTTCTATTAGAATGTTTACAAGAAGAGTTTCTAAAGAGAACTGGTTTTCTGATAGGAGTTCTACGGGTGCACGAATACAACTAAAACATGTATTATATCTAGTCCGAAATCTGGTAGTAAGTAATTGGTGTAACAGCTTAAATCAGTGAGTGTTCAATCTATACTAGTGTTCGCGGGTAAAAATGACCCACGTCAGTTTCCAGTAAAAAATGGTGGAGGAGGCAATTGCTCACTGAAGCAGGTGCTCGAAGTAGCAAATCGTATGAAACTTTAAACAAATGTACTGCACGAGAGTACTTTGAGTTTGAGAGACTAATTTGTAGGCCCTGGCCTAAATTAAGACGATTGTCGTTCTAGGTTCAATTCGGTCACAAGAAGAGGAGAAGGGTCAGTTTGTATGGAGGAAAGCTGAGATTGTGTGGAGATCAATGGAGATTGATCTGTTGGTGATATGATGTGTTGAACTGCTATCAAGATGATTCTCTGTGTAGACGAGAGAAATATTTTGAAAGTGTTTGATAACTTGATTGCCGTAAGTTTTCTTACATTGAGTCTTGTTAGTCTTATCAAAACGTAGGTTTCAGAAACCTATTTATTGCAGCACACCAATCTCCTGTAAGTGGTGACAGTTGAAGAAAATGGAAAGATGGGGAAGTGGGAGATCGTATCGAAACCACTTCCACGTTGCATGGAAGACTTGGTTGATCGACCATCCACTTTCCATTTTCTCCTTTAGATGTCATCACGACTTACCACAACTCTCATCGTGGATGTACCTCACATTGTACGTGTTGTAGGCCACCAGTCCAAAACCCTAGTGATATCCCCCCATGTGAGATGAATTGATGTCTCATGTGTGAGTGGTCAATCTTTTACCTAAGACTATGAGTCTTATGAACTGAACAGACGAAGTTCAAGATTGTGATGGATGAAGCATGGAATGTTGAAATAGCAACATTTTTTTATTTATTTTTAATAAGTCAAAAATGTATTAATAGATATCAAAATTTCGAGGAGTAGTTTACAAGAAAAGAGGTCAGAAACCCCCAAAACTTGTAAAATATATGAAACTAAAAAAAAAAAATTATTCGTTGACAGTGGGATTACCATGACGTATCATTATGCTAGTTGAAGCAGTAATGATAGTTGAATGACTTAGTGATGGTTTTATGAGATTGTTGGATTGATTATAAACCATTATGTTGTGCACTGAATACTTATGAAAATAATCATTATTGAATGATCATAGAAGACCTTTATCATCCATGTGTCATGAGTCAGATGAATGAAGAAGAAAGACTATAATATTAAAATAATGGTCGACTGACAAACCTAATATTGGTTGATGAACCAGTAAAGCTGGATTGTTGATAGCTAAACCAACATAACAAATACTGCGACTCAAATATTGACAACTGAATGAATAAGAGGAATATTTCTCTGAGCAATTAAATATTGATAGTTGAATCAATATTGCTAGAAGTGGTAGTTCTGAACCTTGTTGTCCATGCCCTAATTGCTACCTGAAGCAATTAGGGCATTGACAGATAGAACATTGATGATTAGAGCAAGTATTGCTAGTTAGAGCAAATACTGCTAGATTAATGAATAATTGGTAGCAAGACCAAATAAAATATTAATTAAAAATATTAACCGAACATTGTTTAATTAATTAATTAAAATATTTATTGCTGGATCAATATTAAAATATTGGTGTTTGAACCTATTCAGAATTATGCTAGACAGAGCATTCAGTTCAAAACCCTAATTATGATAAATGGATGATCGACTGAGAATCCATCAATGGATGAGAGAGGAACCACCTCTATCAGTGATGGACCGACCATGTAGTGTTTGGATGCTAGACTGGGCATTTACCAAACTCCTTTGCAAAGATGTTAGTGAAATGATTTTTTTTTGTTAGTGGAATGAGTTTGAACCAAATATGGACTCTAGATGATTAATTAGGTCAAAAATCATCAAAAGAGGTGGGACCGGATTTTGCTACCCAAAGGGACGACCATGACCAGTCATGGTTGCATGCCCGTGTTTCCATGTTTTCCGCGGACCAATCTTGAGAATTTTGGTATTTTCAGATGGTCCATCGAGCATTATTTCATCCTTATATGAAGAATTTGAGTTTGGCTGAAACTCTAAATAATGGTGGAAGGACCACTATACAAAATATTTAAAAAATATTACAAAATATTTAAAAAAATATTATTTTAATATTTTTCATGATGGTAGAAATACAAGTCATGATAGTTGCGGGACCACTTGCTTTGCTAACCACATGGTCCATGGAGAAGTATGGAAAGTTTCAGGACTTTTGATTGAAAGAGGAATCCTTGAAAGAGGAAACACTAAAATAATAATAAAATAAGAGTTTTAATAATAAAATATTAAGAAAAGGGGGAAGGGACCGACCAAAACTGGCGCCATGCCTAGCCGGACCACCGGTGGGCCCACCCACATGGTTTCACTTATTTTATTATATTGTTGTTATTATATATCTCTCTTCCCTTTCCTTCTTTGATCAAACTTCCAATCCTAGTTCTTCCATGGATGCTCCTTTGAGCATTATTACTAACTACACTTGTGCCTCTTGGTCGGGGCTTATTCGAGGTGCCCCAAATGCTCGAAAGGTAAATATCTATTACTATTCCATGGAATTTGACCGAGAAAAGCCATGAATCCTAAGTAAATGAATATTAGGGTTTGATTAGCATATTTTCTTTAGGAATTCAACTGATGAATACATCACTAGAACTAATTAGTTTGTTGCTCTGCACTAGCATGCCGCATTTCTAGAAACCTTTAGATATGATGTGATCAGCATCATATATGATTCTGGGTTAATTCAGACACCAGAGATGAATTCTGAATTCAACAAATGTGCTAAGTCTTTCAGCTTTAATCATGAAATATATGGAATATTAAAAAAATTGCTTCAAAAGCCCTAATATTGCCGTCATATATTATTACTGTCATGATATTATAGAACTATAATTCACTCATTGGGAAGATAAAAATTTCGTATGATTCTGATACTGATACATAATTTTCGATGTGATTTTACGATACTGATACATAATTTCTTACGAATGTGATTTTACGGGTATGCGTACGGGCGTGAGTTTCAAGTTCTGAAATTCAACTGAGTTTTGGAAGGTATGCATACCCGTTCGCATACTGGCGAACCCAAACTTAGTTCGGTCACTTAGGTATGCGTATCCGTTCACATACTTGAGTAGGTCATGTTCTAAAATCTGTTTGTTCATGAACTAATACATTTATATAATAAGGAATGCAATCTTTTGCAAACCGTTTCATGAATTTATTCGAGTGAATCAAAATCGATTTTGCTTCAATTGTGTCTTGTATACTTCTATGAGAATATAAACAATTGAACAACTCTAGAACTAGTTTCATTTGAATCATTTGAACTAGTTATGGTTAAGATGAATAAAGTTGATATGAAAATGTTCATATGGCTAACTTAGGTTAACTATTGTTGAGCCATCAAGGTGCACACGTTTAGGTACGGTTACTCATATCTAAATGAAGTCACTTTTCATTTGTGTGTAACAAGCTAAGTTCGATCTAACGGTTGAAAGATATTACCTTAAGTTTAATCAGGTTTTCATCTAACAGTGAATATTGAATACTTTGTTACCAAGGTAGCATTGATTATAAACCCTAATTTGAAGACTATATAAGGGAGAACTCTAGAAACTGGGAAACCTAATCCCCACACCTCCTATGTGATACTAGTTGCGACTAGAGTCGATTCTCCTTTAACCTTAGGTTTTTCTTCAAAATCCTGTAGGTTAACGACTTGAAGACTTCATTGGGATTGTGAAGCCAGTCCCAAATATTTTCTGTGTAATTGCGTTAACTGATCTTGATGTTTTCTATTGTGATTGAATGTTATCTTCTGTAATCTCCGATATGCAAGATAAAAAGTAGTCACAAACATCTTCGTCTCATTGTTTTTGATTCCACAATATCTTGTTTCACTACCATACGATTAATATTATTGTGAGTTGATTGATATTACTAGGTTGTTCTTTAGGAATATAAGTCTGGTGTATCAATTGGTTCCTGTTCACCTTGATTTATCAAAATACGGAACAAAACTTCTAGGTATTTCTGTGGGAGACTGATTATCTATTCAATAGACTTTTCTGTGTGAGACAGATTGGTTTATCAAGTCTTCGACTTTAGGTCGTTGCAACTCTTAGTTGTGGCTGAGATCAGCTAGGGGAATCAAGTGCGCAGAGTCCTGCTTGGATTCAGAAGCGTAAGGAACGTGAATATACATTGATTAGTGTGAGATTGGTTAGGGATCAACTACATTGCAGTCCAAAGTTAACTTGTAGTACACTAGTGTCTGTAGTTGTTTAATACAGTGTGGTTTTCAAATATGGACTAGGTCCCGTGGTTTTTCTGCATTTGCGGTTTGCTCGATAACAAAATTTCCGGTGTTTGTGTTATTACTTTTGTGCATTATATTTTCTATATAATTGAAATATCACAGGTTGTGCGTAAGTTCAATCAGTTTGTGACTCCGAACTTTGGGTTGTTGATTAAATTAATTGACACTTGGATATTGGTTTTTGATACCATCCAATTTATTTCTTATATTCAATCGGGCTCGCAAATTTCTATTTGTTTGATTGCAGATTAAATTGAGAAATTGAGATACCACTCTTGGATATACTTTTCTTAAGATTGAGTCTGACTGTCTAGTTGATTCTCTTGAAAGTATATTGGAGTTTGTCCATATATATTGCTAAGCGAAATATTGGGTGTGGTTATTAGACCCCCGCTTTTTCAATATTATTTCAAGCATACAATCGGCGAGCCACACTTTTGAGACGCATCTTATCCCTACTAGGGCTTGGAGACTTGGGTATTGAAATAATATTAGGACTATGTTCCAATAGAAGTGTGGAAGCTTGATTTTTGTCACAACAGTTTGAATTTCCCTCCTTAATGATGCCACCTCCTGCTCCTCTGGGATAGTTATCAGTTGAAGCATCAAATCTCGAAGATTCACCAGTTGGTTCCATTGAGTTGTTAACCGCCGTAGATAATGGGAACCCAAACTTTTGATTTCCTGTTACATGACCCATTACATTAGATCTTTCATCATCCATGTTTCCATTAAGATCCTCAGTAAGGCGCGAGAAAACAGATTTTTTGACGTTGCCGAAGACTCTTCCATCACCTCATCCTCTTCTGGGAAGGTCACATAACTTTCGTTGTAATTGACCATGATGGTTGTTACAGTTCAAATTAGTTTAAGTATCTAAAGGTTGGGACTTAAAAATAAAAACATTGCCGCCTTAAAGACCGCTTGACTCGTTATTAAGATGACCAGTATCTGGAATGTCGCATGTGGGTTGCATATTGATGGAGGGGAAATTTGTATTCCTTGAACCCTCCAAAAACTCCATCTCAGAACTAGTGCATGTCTCTTTGATAAGTTGAGAGTCCCCAGGTTGACTAGCCTCTGAACCATCCACTACTCCTTTTCCTTTATTTAATTATTAAATGATCGCACGCTGAGCTTTTCCCTGACTAGGACAAGAATATTCTCTTATGGTTATACCCTTATTAGGCCGCGAAGAATACATCCCAGTATCTTTGTTAGTTGGAGAGAAAAAAATGCAGTGCGTGCTAATTTCATTAGAGACTCGGCCTTTAGACAAGACTATTTCAAGCAAAAAGCTTGTGTGCGTTTTTTTCTCTCCAAAAAATTGGCGAATTTTTTCTTTTGAGTTTTTAACTTTCTTCAAAGTTTTTCCTTCATCCTAGTTTATCTTTGGTGATTTAGGATGGGGGGAACCCTAATTCAAATGTGAATAATCATGGGAACAAAACGGTATCTTTTGTTGATTTAGTTAAGGGTAAAAAAAACCTATTTGTTACAAGATTCAGAATTTTTATATCTCCCTGAAGTTTCTTATTATCTTGAAGAACCGGTGATTTATTTACCTTTAGAACTTTCTCAAGAGGGTCGGGATATCTTTCAGTTTAGTCTGATTGGTAGATTGAACTTTAAAGGGTTGAAACTCAGTGAAGTGCAAAAAACTTTGGAAGAACAATGGGGTTTTGGTAATGGCAGATGCAAACTTGTTCCTATGACTAAAGGGTTTTTCATAATCAAGTTGATTTCTGCAGAAGATAATGAGCAAGTTTGGCATGGAGATTCATGGAAGGTGCAACAACAAACTCTTAGGGTTATGAATTTTTACCCTAACTTTGATCCGGAAAGGCAGAATTCTTCTCATGCTTCAGTTTGGCTGAGTTTTCCTGGCTAATTCATTGAATTGTGGACAAAAAAAATTCTTTTATCTATTACAAGAGTTCTTGGTAAGTCGATTGCTATTGATAAAAAAATACTAGATCATGATGTTGGAAACTATGCTGATGTGTTGATAGATATTGATTTTGCTAAATTGATTACTAAAAGAATACGTTTGAAAGCTAATGGAAAGGAGTTCTGGCAATATATTTAAGTACAAGATTTAGAGAACATTAAGTTTTGCTCCCATTGTAAGATTATGGGTCACAAGTTTGAGAGTTGTATGGCTGCTCATAAGATTTTAGGAGCTGAAAAGAAAGCAATTGTTGATCAGAATATCAAAGAGGGTAAAGTGATTAAGCCTATCAAGTATGCTTGGAAAGAAGTACGTGGAAAAAATAATTTTGCAGGGAAGTAATTCCCATGAAGTTCATGTAAAAAATGATAACAAGTCTCTTGATTCCAGTAGTAGAGAGGATATGGCAGATGGGAAAGAGACTATGTCAGAATTAGATACAACAAATAATAATGCTATTTCTAATGATGTCTAAGAGTATTCTGATGATAAACAATTGGAGGAGGATTTTTTTTGATAAGTCAAAAATTTGTATTAATAGATAACAAATTTACAAAAGACAGTTTACAAGAAAAGAGGTCACAGCAACCCCAAAAACTTGCAAACTACTTGAAACGAAAATAAGTAACATTTGGATATCCAACTGAAAGTAAAAAATCAGGTCTTCCATCATGATGTAAAACTTCCTCCTTACCAAGAAAACAACCTCTTTTTGCCAAAGCATTTGCCGAGAAATTCTCCTCCCTATAGGTATGAATAAACCTTATAGAATCATAATGACTACAAAATTCCCTCCACCTTTGTCTAGCAAACCAAGGAAGATTGGTATTCTTCAAAGCTTCAACAACACTAGAGGAATCAGATATTATGCAAATGCGCCTAATACCCCACCTAACAGCCCACTCCATACCAACAATGATACCATACAATTCAGCCAAGTAGTTTGTTGTAATTCCAAGGCCAATAGAAATATCTCCAAGGACCGAACAACTTGCATATCTTGCTACAACACCAACACCCGCAATACCTGCATTTCTACATGCCGCACCATCACAACAAATTTGAACTTTATTTTCTTCTGGAGGCTGCCAAAAGCATTCAATTGGCTCGCGAAACTTGACATTTCTATGCTAAACTCGGAAGTAGTCAAGGATGACAACATCCTCAGTACAGTTCTTCATGCATCATTTAAGATGAACGTCATATTCTTGAATTAACTTCAGCTCCCTCTTGAAAAACAAGCTCCAGTTAACCTTATGGTGTTCGAAAACAGCTTTGTTACGAACTTCCCAAAGCTCCGACATGATGACAAGGTTAGCAATCAGCCAAAGATCACGCACCATATCACTCTTCTCTTTTGCTTCTTTGAAAAAAAACCACAAGATTTTAATTAGCAACTGATCCATATAATTAACTTCCTCAATGAGTCAGACGATGGCTTAAATTCCGGCGACCACCGTTGGATAGATAAAAAATGACCCCCCCACAAACCAAGGTCCGTGATATACCACTTTTCGTTGATCATTCATATCAGAAAATTAAAACAAGAAGAAGTACTTACTAAGATCCAAAATCTGAAGAGCACCACAGGGCTTCCACAATGAAAAAACTATATATTTAAGAAACTTATAACCCACAGTTAAAGATTTTGGTTACAGATGTTGATTGTGTTGTGATGGTACTGCCAAGGGACTTCAAACTTATCAATTCAACTTGTTGAGTACTTTTGGTTGCCGCCGAATATAGATGAGCTTTTATTGTGTTGTGATGGTGCTGCCAAGGGAAATCCGGGAACAACGGGTGTTGGATTGGTGGTTAGAGATGCTGATTGTAATTTTCTTGGTGCTATGAGTATTGGTTATGGAATAACTAATAATTTTCTAGCCGAACTTTATGGTATTTGTTAGAGCATTGATCGGTCGAACACGCATGAGTTGCTATCTCTAGCATGTTTGTCAATGTTAGTGATCAAAACTAACGTCTTGATTTCTAGTCTACTTATAGCTTAGTCCCAGTCTAGTACAGTTAGGTATAGTTGATCTCCAGACTCCATGGCGATTATCTTACAAAGAAGAAGAACTACTTAAGGAACCAGTGGAACTTCATCCGAGTAAAAGGTATGTGGAGACTTGAACTCATCTATCACTCAAAAGTCTACTCTATTTCCTACTCTTGAGACAAAAGTTGTATAAGTATGATAGTTTTCATAAAAACACATTTTCTATTTCGAGCCGAGTTTTCTCGCCTATCTTTTTCTCGAAATATGTGTTGGTAAGCTTTCTCTTTAACCATTTTCATCTTTACCCGTGACGAAAGTCATGATGACGTTTCAATCTTGAAAATACCTTTTATGACGATAATCGTGAATAACGATTGTTATAACATTATAGAAGAATGTTTCAATGATTGAAATGTAGAGTTGAGTGTAGTTGCAGAATAATCTACAACTACACCCTCAATAGAATTAGTAAAAACTCAAGAAGTTCTTGATGGTGAATGATAATTTTCTTATTAATTCTCTTGGTTGATTACATAGAATTATCAAAATGGAACTAGAATAGTTACAACTTTTTCTATTCTCTTTCCTAAGATAATTTCTTACACTCATTAAAAGAACCTCTCGAATTTTACATTTGAACTCCTATTTATAGTAAAACTTATGCAGCTGTATATGAATTGCGAAGTATCGCAATTCATCCTCGCAAAATTATTTCATCCTCGCAAAACTTCATATTTCTCTTTGCTACTTCTATCATCGGATCATTTTATAACTCTTTTCTCCTTTATTTATTACGATACTCGTGAACTATTATCTTGCGATATTCAGTACCTACATCTTGCCTCTTCTCATGTCAATTCTACGAAGAAGAAATGATCGTGAGAACATAACCGTTACTTAGTCTTTTAGAATTTGGACACGTCTTTTGTAACCGTCCTTTTCTAGTTATTCCCTTATATAACTCCTTTATATTCTCTTCCTTTTCTTCTTCTTACTTCTGCAATTTTATCTTTGTTCATACTCTCCATTCTTTGTTTTCTATGCAATTTTTTCTTCTATTATATCTTCATGAGTTCTCCAAGGTAATTTCCTTATATCTCCGCGCATTTCATTTGTTCTCCTCTTTAATTTCTGTATAATTTGTTATCTGATTTTGGTTTATTTCAGCAAAATAACTCCTCAGATGAAACCTCAACTAAAAAATTCAAGCCCTAATCCACGAAGAAGAAAATCTGAGAATCAAAAGGTAGTTAAAATACTTTGCCTTCTTTCCTGAACAATATATTGTTGCCTCAGTTTTTAATCTACATTTTGATTCGCAGGTTGGCGAAAAACCAAACCCTGGTAAGAGATATCGAGTAATTAAACCCACACCATTAATTCCGATTGATGATTTCCTTCCTGAAGTTGATAAGGAATTTTCCTCTCCTCCTCGTGAAAATGCTTCTTCACACACTCCTGCCTCTACTCCATTACCTACCTTTCAATCTCCCATCAGTGTCAATTTATCAACACTTCTTCAAGATCAACCCTCGCAAAATATTTCTTCAACTTCTTCTCTTGAAAAACCTATCTTGTCCCCAAATCCTTTGAGTGCTATTTCTCCAAACAATTTGCAGCTTGCTCTTATTCCTTCAAATTCTTCTCCTCTTCCTCAGGAAATTCGAGATGGAATTTATTCAACTTTCCGAATGTTATCTGAGGTTTTGACCAATACTGCGAAGTCTACTAATGTTCATTCGCAATATGAGTTTTGCGAAGTGCTAAATAATTTCGTCAATCCAGACATTTCTTCTTCACGTCAATCCTTGGAAAAAGAAATTGAATTGCTTCGCCAATCTTTGAAATCTTCTCAAGCAGAATGCGAGGATCTCCGTAAAGAAAATTATCATCTTCAAAATGATTCTCTCGACTGCGCGATTCTTCGCAAAAGAAATGATGAATTGAAAGGTATGATTACTATCTTCATATTTTCCCTTTTATTTACTTATATTCTTCATATGAAACATCCATTAAAACCCATTCCCCTTTATAGAATCCATCCAGAAATTTAGAAGATTGGTACTTCACCATGAATCAGATGCAACAGAATATCGAACCAAGCATGAAATCCTCTCAAACCAATTCTCCCATTTATCTAATCTTTACTCGTGTGCTCTTGACAACTCTGACGCTCTTTTTCAAGAGAATACTCAACTAATATATGATCGAATTTTTTTGAATGATGACATATCTCAACTTTTTTCTTCCTTAACTAAAGCTAATTTGAGAATAGAAACCTTATTAGAAGAGAACAAAACCTTATCAGAAGAGAAATGTTCGTTTTTGAATACAATGATTGTTTCTTCGCAAGAATTAAAAACTCTTCAGAATAAATGTTGCGATCAAGAAAAACTTCTTTCTTTGTTGAAAGGTGAACTTGAGGAATTAAAGAAGTCTTGGATCTTTGAAAGAAATTCTTTTGTTATTGAGAAGAATTCCCTTATTAATAAGAATATAGTCTTGAGTACTAAAAAGAATCAACTTGAAGAAGATTATTCGTCATTAAAAAGTCTTAATGCCAAACTTGCGAAGGATAAAAATTTTCTTCTTTCTAAAGATCAAAAGCTTCAATCTCGACTTAAAGGATTAGTTGGTGATGGTTTTGATAATGCGATGAATCAGATGAAGAACTGTTGTCTATCTTTAGCTCAATCTCTTACTTCGCAAAGAGAAGGTAGTCATTAAAATTTGACTGCCTCTGGTATATCTTTAAATTTCGTTATACTCGCAAATTTTATCCTTTGAATTTTGTTTTATTCGCAGAATCTGAGAACAACCTTCGTAATGCGAAAGCTGGATTAGAAGCCTCCTGTTCCGAGCTTCGTAAGAAAAATGCTTTGCTTTCTAACCGCTTAATCAACTCTCGTGACCGTGCTACTCGGAGATTCAACTATCTTGATTATTCCAAAGATATCGAAGATACCAACCATCAAAAATCTATACTTCGTGAAAGTCATCTGAAAGCTCAAGTCTTTACGAATAACATTCTCTTATCAAGAGCCTTGCCTCCTGTGAAAATTACTCCTCTGAAAATATCGACAATGAAGTTTCTCGTGAGCCCTGATAGTGATTTCGATTATGAGAGTGATGATGAAGATCTTGATGACGAGAAAGAATCTATTCCTCAAGGAGATGTTCTGTTGCATATTCTTCAAAGGATGATATCTCGCAAAAGTCGAAAAAGTTTGCTAATGACCCTACTCATCTTAAAGATCCAGCACAGAGTGTTGATGAAGCATGATAACATTCTTTTTTCAATTTATCATTGACTCTCCTGTCCTCCTTTCTTTTGAATTCCTTCCCTTAGTTCTGTTGGTTTTCTTTTTGCGAACAATTCTGTTTTTTAAGAAGTACATCTGATATTTTGCGAAGATGATTTAACCTTTCTTAAGAAGTATATCTGATATTTTACGAAGATAATTTAACCTTTCTTTAATTAAATGTTTTCCTTATTTTCCCCATTTGATCATATGAAGAGAAATAATATATAACTCACAGATAAAGCTTAGTATCTCCTTTTCCCCCTATTATTTCTCTTTAAATGATTAAACATTGTTGGAAGTATTAGAATATCTGCCTCAATTTATCTTACGAAGTTTCAACTTGTTACGATTGTAAATAAGAAATCCTCCCTTTTAAGTATAAGAAATAAAATATATGAAATATCCTTAATAAGTATACTACATATACAATACCTTTGAAGAAGTATTAGAAGTACTAAATCCGTCAAATGAAGAGATATAAGAAGTATTAGAAGTACTCGATCCACCAAATGAAGAGATATAAGAAGTATTAGAAGTACTCAATTCACCAAATGAAGAGATATAAGAAGTATTCAATCTGTGAATAATTACGTGACATATGACGAAGTATAATGATTACTTAACCTTCACCAAATGAAATATCCGTTGAAGAAGTATAATAAATATGAGATATTCTTGAAGATTTATAAGAAGTATTCAACTTTTGGAGAAATATTCAATATATGGAGAAGTATAAGAAGTATGTAATTCTCGTAAACTTTTACGAATATGAACTTATCTGTATTTGATTGCTATCAAAATCGCATCTTTTGTTAAGTCTTCGTTAAAATTCTTCAATGATGTTGTCTTCTTTGATAGGACTTCTTGTAAAAATTCTTCAATGATATTGACAGAGCTGTCTTCTCTTCAAAACTTCATGATGTATATTGGTAGGCTCGGAAAGATACCTACTTCTATGTATAAACTGCAAGTGCACAGTATTGACAAGCAACACAGGGCAAGCACAGGTCGAACCACAGAGACTTGGAGAGTGTAGAAGTTGATTCTAAATCCTGATTCAGAGAGTAACCAAAAGGGGTTTGATTTTGTCGATACGACGATATGATTTTCAAGTGACTGAAATAATAAAAGTAAAAGATGCAAATAACAAGATATGTAAACAATGATAATATGGATACTAGGGTATTCAAATCCACCAATAACCTATGATATGCATTCAACTTGTAATATTATTCTTGTCCTTATAGTAGATTCAAGTCTACCGTATAACTAAGGTGTTTCTCCAATGGATAATTTAATCACAACTAAAGTATTTCTCCAAAGCATTAATTGTCTAATTAAGCACAACTAATCTAAAGATCAATATTTGGTTAAGCATGAGTTGTAGCATAATCAACATAGAGATATTCTAACTACAATGGATACATGGCATACATTGTGAGAGCAAGATATTGAAAAACTTGGATTAAATTATATCTTTAAACAATTCTAAACTTTCAAGAACAAGATACAAGATATGAATACATACCAATGAGATTAGGGCTTCATCTAAACCCTAGTAAATGAAATTAGAACATGAAGAACATTACAACAAAATTGAAATTTGATAAACTAACATGAACAAGCTATTCTTGGATGGTTTTTCAACACAACAACCCTCTCTATTTATACACAAAATTCCCTCAAGCACTTGGATTCGAAATTTGGAAAGCATCCACTCAACAAAACATGTTTTCTTAATTGATGGATTGAATGGAATATATTTGGTTGTGGGAAACAAATTGGGAGTGATTGAGTGAGAGAATGGGGATGTTTTATTTAATTGATGGATGAAATAGAATACAATGGGGGTGAGGTGGATGTTTGGAAAGAATCCAATGGGGGTGAGGTGGATGTTTTGGAAAGAATCCAATGGGGGTGAGGTGGAAATGGATTTGGGTCTTGGGTTTTGGATCATGGGTTGTTTAATCCCATGAATTTGTAAACAGGTTGCCACTGATGCGCGAGCGGGTTGCAACGCTTCCAACTTTCTTCTCTTTTGTCTTCTCAATTCTTCCAAGCTTTATTTAGTACTTAAAAACACAAAATTAATTAATACAAATATTTATTCTTGAAAATGGTAAAAATGCAGAATTTGGGATAATATATGACTTTGAAGCGCGAAAGATGAGTTAAGTTCCAATGAAAAGGTGTATGAACATGCAATATTTGGCACTCATCAAATACCCCCAAACCTGAATTTTACTTGTCCTCAAGTGAAATAGAAATCCAGAAATCCTAACTATACCACTTGTCATTTGGTCTCTCGAATGCATTTAGCGTATGCACTATGCCTTTAAACCCCTAGGTGTCCCTAGTGGACGAGTTGTAGTCTCGTGAGGGCCTACCAAAGATGTACCCACAAAACCTTCTCCAATTTCAGAGCATCCATAGAAATGTCTTCGTCTTCGGTCTTCAACTGTAGATGATGAACTTCGGAATTTCGTAGAACCATGAAAATTTGTAACCAATTTTTTTTTTTTTTTTTAAGACCCGCTATACAACTGGTCATCATTTTTTTTAGTGACCCGCTACACAGCTGGTCATCAGATACCAAACACAAGATCCGATATTTTTTTTTTTTTTTTAGAGACCCGCTACACAGCTGGTCTTAGAAGACAACAGAAGACCCGCTACACAGCTGATCATAGAAACAAAAGACTGCAAGACCCGCTACACAGCTGGTCATAGAAAACACACTACAAAAAATGCAAAAGACTACAAAAGATCCTACAAAAGACCCGCTCCACAGCTGGTCATAAAAAAATGCAAAATACTACAAAGGTTCCTACAAAAGACCCGCTCCACAGCTGGTCATTAAAAAATGCAAAATACTACAAAGGATCCTACAAAATACCCGCTCCACAGCTGGTCATTATGCAAATACTCCCCCAAACCTAAATCTAACATTGTCCTCAATGTTTCAAAAGATAACAGAAACAACAACAAAACATGAGAACAAAACAGATTCAAAGGAAATAGATTACCAGATACCAAACCAGAGACAGTAGGGTATTTCCAAAGCAACCAGCAGGGAAGATATCTTGTGGTATGTACATGGGGTGAACTTTTCAGTCCACATAGATCGGATCATCAAGATCAGTTGTTTCAATTTCAGGTGTAATTGGTTCAAGGAATGGCTTCAGTCTCTGCCCATTGACCTTGAAGACATTCTTGGTTGTGACATCTTCTAGTTCTACAGCCCCATGGGGGAAAATTGTTCTCACCAAGAATGGGCCTGTCCATTTATAATGTAATTTACCTGGAAAAAGGTGCAAACGTGAGTTGTACAATAAAACTTTCTGGCCTGGAGTGAATGACTTGCGCAAAATGCGCTTGTCATGGAACACCTTCATTCTATATTTGTACAACTTTGCACTGTCATAAGCATCATTTCTCAGCTCTTCCAACTCATTGAGTTGGAGTTTCCGTTGTGTACCGCCTTATCAAGATAGAAGTTAAGCTTTTTAATAGCCCAATATGCACGATGTTCAAGCTCAACAGGTAAATGGCAAGGCTTCCCATACACAAGTCGGTAAGGGGACATGCCAATAGGGGTTTTATATGCTGTTCTATAAGCCCATAATGCATCATTCAATCTTAAAGACCAATCTTTTCTAGACGGGTTAACCATCTTTTCTAGAATGTGCTTAATCTCCCTATTTGAAACCTCTACCTGGCCACTGGTCTGTGGATGATATTGAGTTGCGACTTTATGAGTTATGCCATACTTACGAACTAATGACTCAAAAGGCCTATTACATAAATGTGAACCACCGTCACTGATTATAGCTCTAGGGGTTCCAAATCGAGAAAATATGTTTTCCTTTAAGAACGAAAGTACCACCTTGTGGTCATAAGTTTTGGTTGCAATTGCTTCTACCCACTTAGAAACATAGTCAACATCAACAAGAATGTACAACTTTCCTTCAGAGTTAGGAAATGGGCCCATGAAGTCAATACCCCATACATCAAATAGCTCAACAATCAAAATGGGTTGTAGGGGCATCATGTTTCGTTTTGATATACTTCCCAATTTCTGGCATCGGCCACAAGAAATACATAATTCATGGCTATCCTTAAACAATGTTGGCCAGTAAAAACCACTCTGCAAGATCTTTGCAGCAGTTTTCTTTGCACTAAAGTGGCCTCCACATGCTTGATCATGACAAAAAGAGATGACATCCCTTTGTTCAGAGTTGGGGACACATTTCCTAATGATTTGGTGAGGGAAGTATTTGAACAGATATGGGTCATCCCATAGGAAATGTTTTACTTCGGCCAAGAACTTAGACCGGTCTTGTTTAGACCAATGAAGTGGCATCCTACCTGTAGCAAGGTAGTTCACGATGTCGGCAAACCATGGCATTCAGAAACTAGCATCAGTTGTTCATCTGGGAAAGATTCTCTAATAATCTCTGATTCATCAGCAGACTCGACATTCAATCTAGATAAGTGATCAGCAACAACATTCTCTGAACCTTTTTTTATCTCGAATTTCGAGGTGGAACTCTTGTAACAAGAGTATCCATCGAATTAGACGAGCCTTGGCATCTTTTTTAGATAAAAGATATCTTAATGCGGCATGGTCAGTATAAATGATGATTTTAGATCCTATCAAATAAGATCTAAACTTATCTAATGCGAACACAACAACTAGCAGCTCTTTTTCGGTTGTTGAATAGTTCATTTGAGCCTCATTCAGTGTCTTACTAGCATAGTAGATCACATAGGGGTGTTTGTCGACTCGCTGACCTAAGACAGCTCCAACAGCAAAATCAGATGCATCACACATGATTTCAAATGGCAATTTCCAATATGGAGGTCGGACTATAGGAAATTTGAAGTTAGAAGAGTTTTGAGCTCCTCCCAAGCATGCACACAAGTATCATCAAACACAAATGCAACATCTTTACTGAATAGATTACACAGTGGTCTTGAGATCTTACTGAAATCTTTAATGAATCTACGGTAAAAACCAGCATGGCCTAAAAATGATCTAACCTCCCTCACAGAGCGAGGTTGCGGCAAGTTTTGAATGAGGTCGACTTTGGCTTTGTCTACTTCAATGCCTTTTCCAGAGATGATGTGTCCTAGAACTATGCCTGAGTTCACCATAAAATGACATTTCTCCCAATTCAACACCAAATATTTTTCCTTACATCTAATCATCACGCGAGTGAGATGGTTCAAACATTCATAAAAAGATGATCCAAACACAGAGAAATCATCCATAAAGATCTCAAGTAAGTTATCTATCATATCAGAATAAATGCTCATCATACAACGCTGAAATGTAGCTGGTGCATTGCACAACCCAAAGGGCATACGGCGATAAGCAAATGTTCCAAATGGACATGTAAATGTAGTCTTTTCCTGATCTTCGGGTAAAATATGAATCCGGTTGTAACCAGAAAAACCATCCAAGAAACAATAGAATCTACGCCCAGACAATCGTTCAAGCATTTGATCTATGAATGGAAGAGGGAAGTGATCTTTCTTTGTAACTGCATTCAACTTCCTATAATCAATGCAAACTCGCCACTCTGTGGTTACTCGAGTAGTGATTAACTCATCTTTATCGTTTTGAACTACAGTAACTCCTGACTTTTTTGGTACAACCTGAATGGGGCTAACCCATTTGCTATCTAAGATTGGGTATATGATACCCGCATCAAGAAGTTTTATAATTTCACTCTTAACAGCCTCTTTCATGTTGGGATTGAGTCGCCTTTGCATCTCCCTAGATGGTTTAGCATTGTCCTCAAGGTTTATATGATGCATGCAATCAGTGGGACTTATTCCTTTAAGGTCCGAGATGGTCCATCCTAAGGCTTCTTTATGCTCCTTAAGTACTTCTAAAAGTTTACTTTCATGTTCTCTATCTAAGGCAAATGAAATGATTACAGGCAAAGTATTAGAAGGTCCCAAAAATGCATATTTAAGAGTATCAGGCAATGGTTTCAGTTCGAGCTTTGGTGGCTCAACAAGAGAGGGAACAGACTTGGATTCCAAGAGTGGAAGTGGTTCCACTCTAGCTTTCCACTTAGTCGTGTCCATAAGTGGTGTGGATTCAAGCAAAGTATTCACTTCACTTATGTATTCATCATCAAACAAATCCAAGTCAAAATTATTCAAACAAGCATCCAAAGGGTCAACAGACATGCTACTAGACAACGAATCCTGAATCAAACTTTCAATCATGTTGATTTCATGCACATCATTATCATCATCAAGATCTAAATTTTGTTGGCTAGTATTGAAAACATTCAACTCCACAGTCATATTACCAAATGACAACTTCAACACTCCATTACGGCAGTTAATGATTGCATTGGACGTTGCTAAGAAGGGACATCCCAAAATGACAGGAATGTGACTGTCAGGGTTTTGCACAGGTTGAGTATCTAAGACGATGAAGTCCACAGGAAAATAAAACTTATCAACCTTAATCAAAACATCTTCTACCACACCACGTGGCACTTTGACGGATCTGTCGCCAATTGCGAGTTATAGGTGTTGCCTTCAACTCTCCAAGACCTAAGCGCATATATCTTGAATATGGTAGTAAATTAACACTTGCCCCTAAGTCTAGCAACGCCTTCTTAACCGTTTGGTCACCTATTTTGCATGTGATAGTTGGACTACCTGGGTCTTTAAACTTAGGAGGTGTGTTGCTTTAAATGATTTCACTCACTTGCTCAGTGAGAAAAGCACGCTTATGCACATGAAGCTTTCGCTTTTGTGTGCACAGATCCTTAAGGAATTTAGCATAAGCAGGGACTTGCTTGATTGCATCAAGAAATGGGATGTTGATGTTAACTCGTTTGAACCTTTCCAAAATCTCGTTGTACTGTATACTCTCTTTTTGCTGCACCAATCTTTGTGGGAATGGAGCAACAGGTACATGAGATGGTGCAGAGACATTAGAATTATGGGAATTCTTATGTTGCTCATATTTGTCTTCAACAATAGGTGTTTTCTGTGGGATTTTATGCACTGGTGAGTCTGATGTAGACTCACTCGACTGTGGTACACCTACATTGTTTTCAACAACTTTACCACTATGAAGAGTGGTGACAACATTTACTTGATTATGTGAGGCCTCATTTCGAGTTGAATTTTCTGCCTGATATACATTTTTTGGATTTTTTTGGGGCTGACTAGGGAGTTTTCCTTTGTCTCTTTCATTCAATGCTTCAAAAATTTGACCCATTTTAAGTTCTAGACTTGTAAAACGTTGGTCTGTGGTCTTTTGGAGTTGTACCAAATTTTGGGTCAACAAACCGAAACTTTCTTTGAAGCTAGGCTTTTTATCTACAGGGTACTGCACATGTGGTTGCACTTGGGGGTTTCTAGGATAAGGGTATCCTTGGTTATTATTTGATGTTCCCCCTTGGACGGGCTCTTTATACCATAAAAGGTTAGGGTGATTTCTCCACCCTGGGTTGTAGGTCTGAGAATATGGGTTGTTCTCTTGCCTTTGGTACAAAACATTGGCTTGCTCGGTTTTAGACTCTTGAAATGCATGGAGGTCTGGACAAGTGTCCACTAGATGGTCTGAACTATGGCATGCGGCACAAGTGGCCATTTCAATTTGACTACGGAGAGTAGGGATATTAGTTTTTCCATTCTTTTCTAGTTCTAGCTTTTCTATTCTCCTGGCCAAGGATGCCATCTTTGCACTTCCTTCGTAGTCAGAGTCAATTCTATGAACATTGGATGCAAGGGTAATCCTATTTGGTTCACGGGGGGATTCCCACTGCTGAGTCTTTTCAGCGACTTCGATTAAGAAATCCCAAGACTCATCAGCAGTTTTTTCAATAAATTGACCATTGCACATGGTGTCAACTGTAGTTCGGTTCTTGACATCTAAGCCTTCATACAAAATTTGCACGAGTCTCCATTTTTCAAAACCATGGTGAGGACATTGGAGCAATAATTCATTGAATCTCTCCAAATATTTTGCCAAAGTTTCCTCCTCTAATTGCACAAAACTATTCAGACTTTGACGAATTGTCGTAGTCTTATGGTTTGGGAAGAACTTTTTGAAGAACTCTTTCGTAAGAGCATCTCATGTATGAAATGATTGTGGCTGTTGAGCATACAGCCAAGTCTTGGCTTTGTCTATCAAAGAAAAAGGAAAAAGTTTCATTTTGAGGTGCTCATCCAACATTTGGTTGATCCGAAGAGTCCCACAAATTTCCTCGAACTCTCTCACATGGTGGTAGGGAATTTCAGCTTCAACCCCTTTAAATTTAGGCAAAATATTGAGGATACTTGCCTTTAGCTCAAATTGTCCATCAATAGCTGGTAAGACAATGCACGAGGACTGGGTTGTCCTCGTTGGGTACATGTAGTCCTTTAGACTACGGTCGGGTTTCTTGGTTCTCCCATTGTTTCGGATGGGTTTGGACTGTCTGCCTCAGAACTATGTATTTCAATTAACTCTTCTTGAGTGATTCTAACTAGTCGGCGTGTATGGTCTCTAAAAGACACAATCATAGCCTAGCTAGCACATCAAGCATGTTAACCATTCACCTAGAAGGCAAGTTCTATGCAATCACAAACAAGGATGACTCCACCACAGTAAACCTACTGATTTCTAGCAAACAAAAAGCATGATGGATCCACTTAGATTGTGTTCTAGACCAGCTTCTAATCCTTCGAATGGGAATTCGTTACAATCTGAGCAAACCCCTCTGGAATCAATCCGAGTTTAAGTAAATTGAATAGATGCGAGGGAAGCTGCTAGAGCTTTGATACCCAAGGCCTCACCGCAATACAAGGCAGCGCAGTCACGCATTCAACTCATTAAACCGTCATGAACTTCGAAGTATGCTTAAAGAGTAACCAATATTTTTCAAACGACTTTCCTACTAAGCTCATTACCTTATAGGTCTTGTTCTATTTCAAATTTTAAAGCTTAGGTTCACGTATGTATCGTTTTCCTAAGGCGGGAAAGAAGAGAACGGTGATGAAATCCGAACCCTTATCTCGTATGGCCAGTCCTTTCCCTTTACTAGGAAAATAAAGCAGCCGTATTCAATTCCTCAACATATATGCAAACGAAGGAATACAGTAACTCGCTAACAAGGGATTCGCGAGTGTTTCGACAAACTTACCTCCCGTTCCAGACGGGGGATGAACCGTTGTTGTCGACTCGGGCCATGACCTGCAAACAGTTGATATTTAATAATACCCTTCTGTAGGGTTTAAAAATAAAAAATAAAAATAGAATGTCCAAGTCCAAAGTCCAAAATAAAGTGCAAAATAAAAAGAAAATTACAAGAGTAGAGGAATCCTAATACAATAAAATAAACTTTTTTTTTTTTTTTTAATTTAAAATAAAAACTTCTTTCGCTTCCTTTCCTTCGCCTTTACAACAGCTACAATGATTATGCTACAGTGATATGTGAACAATATTATGTGAACAGTTCCAGGAGATGCAAAATGAATAGTGACAGGAGATGAAAAATGAACTACACCACTACCGAGTCCCCGGCAACGGCGCCAAAAACTTGGTAGGCTCGGAAAGATACCTACTTCTATGTATAAACTGCAAGTGCACAGTGTCGACAAGCAACACAGGGCAAGCACAATTCGAACCACAGAGACTTGGAGAGTGTAGAAGTTGATTCTAAATCCTGATTCAGAGAGTAACCAAAAGGGGTTTGATTTTGTCGATCTGACGATATGATTTTCAAGTGACCGAAATAATAAAAGTAAAAGATGCAAATAACAAGATATGTAAACAATGATAATATGGATACTAGGGTATTCAAATCCACCAATAACCTATGATATGCATTCAACTTGTAATATTATTCTTGTCCTTATAGTAGATTCAAGTCTACCGTATAACTAAGGTGTTTCTCCAATGGATAATTTAATCACAACTAAAGTATTTCTCCAAAGCATTAATTGTCTAATTAAGCACAACTAATCTAAATATCAATATTTGGTTAAGCATGAGTTGTAGCATAATCAACATAGAGATATTCTAACTACAATGGATACATGGCATACATTGTGAGAGCAAGATGTTGAAAAACTTGGATTAAATTATATCTTTAAACAATTCTAAACTTTCAAGAACAAGATACAAGATATGAATACATACCAATGAGATTAGGGCTTCATCTAAACCCTAGTAAATGAAATTAGGACATGAAGAACATTACAACAAAATTGAAATTTGATAAACTAACATGAACAAGCTATTCTTGGATGGTTTTTCAACACAACAAACCTCTCTATTTATACACAAAATTCCCTCAAGCACTTGGATTCGAAATTTGGAAAGCATCCACTCAACAAAACATGTTTTCTTAATTGATGGATTGAATGGAATATATTTGGTTGTGGGAAACAAATTGGGAGTGATTGAGTGAGAGAATGGGGATGTTTTATTTAATTGATGGATGAAATGGAATACAATGGGGGTGAGGTGGATGTTTGGAAAGAATCCAATGGGGGTGAGGTGGATGTTTTGGAAAGAATCCAATGGGGGTGAGGTGGAAATGGATTAGGGTTTTGTGTTTTGGATCATGGGTTTTGGATGGTTGTTTAATCCCATGAATTTGTAAACAGGTTGCCACTGATGCGCGAGCGGGTTGCAACGCTTCCAACTTTCTTCTCTTTTGTCTTCTCAATTCTTCCAAGCTTTATTTAGTACTTAAAAACACAAAATTAATTAATACAAATATTTATTCTTGAAAATGGTAAAAATGCAGAATTTGGGATAATATATGACTTTGAAGCGCGAAAGATGAGTTAAGTGCCAATGAAAAGGTGTATGAACATGCAATATTTGGCACTCATCATATATTCTTGTAAAATTTCTTCAATGATATCGACGAAGCTGTCTTCTTTTCAGATCTTCATAATGTATATACTTGTATAATTTCTTCAATGATTTTGATGTAATGAATTTCATTAATTTATGTGGTCTTATCATGCCTTCCTAAGTAAAGGTCTTATTTTGCCACCTCTTTTGTAGTAAATTTTTGTATTTGCGATAATATGACAAGCCTGAACATTCTTGCGAACATACAACCTCGTGACATTATCGTCTTGCGATGAAATCGCAGGACGTTTTTACACTTTCATGTAATAACCCATTGATCTCATCTTAACTTCTTTGTTTCATTCTGCGAGTTCTTTTTGTATGTTTTCCTTCTCTTTTTTTTTTTTTTTAGAATGCTCGCAGAACTTCATTTGTTGCACAAATATGACAAGCCTTTATGTTTTCGCAAACAAGAAGCCTCGTGACATTTGCGTCTTATATCACGTATCAGCTCCCTAATGGAGGGTGCTGCCCTTTATCTTACCCCTGGTTGCCCCTTCAAGGAAGCGTACATCGACCATACAAGGTTAGCTCTTCCCATCCGGTTCTGCCAACAACCAGCTTTTGATCGCAACCTCTTATCCTTTTTTCCTATAGGGCTTATAGTTACGAGGTTGCACCCTATGGGGTATCTTTGGGCCAAGTGCATCATTTTCCAAGACTTGTCAAAAATGGCAGATGTGGTTCAACCTCACCCGGCACTCTTGACTCAACCGTGTGCCTCGGCGCCTTGATCGTTTTCTGCACTTCTTGGGAAAGACAGTATGCCTTAGTCGCCCAACCTAAATCCTCTTACACCGCATTTTATATTGCGTAATGTCGCTAGATTAGGTGAGAATCCAAGGTGTCTAACCCGGATAGGTACCCCGTTATTGGGTTGTACCCCTAAAATTTTACCATGTACTAAGGGCCCTTGGTGGTGTTCCGGTTACCCTTAGCCACGTTTATAGGTACCCCCTTAAATGGCGTACTTTAGGACTTTGCTTCTTACGAAATATAGCTTCGCGAACTAGGGTGTACGCCACAAAGGTTTGCCTGTATAAAATTTTCTGCGGCTCTCTTTCTTTTTTGGAGGCTGATCACATATTGCGGTCTTTTATTCGCAAATTAATGAAAGTTTAATCGCAATATAAATTTTGAAATTCGTAACTTTTCCCAATTTCCTGCGAGCAAACAATATTCGTAAAAAATTTCATGAGTTTTATGGATAATACCTTTTAAAATATAGTCTGTTCCAAGGTCTACCAAGCCTCAAACCCATGTATCTCCCTTCTGGATCCATCAGCCGATAAGCTCCGCTTCCTACAACTTCTTTAATAACATATGGTCCATCCCATTTTGGTGCTAATTTTCCTCCATTTTCTTTTTGATATCGAGGTGTTTCTCGCATGACCAAATAATCTGGTTTATATTCACGTTCAATGAATCTCTTGTTGTATTCTCGAGCTAATCGTCCCTGATAAATCTTCATATGGTGCAACACCTTTTCTCTTTTTTCTTCCAAATCATCCAATTCACTTAATATTACTCCCGCACTTAAATTTCTTTCCCAAGCTTCTTTCTTTGTTGTCGGAATTACAACCTCTGTGGGTATCGCTATACTCCATATGTTAGACAATAAGGAGACATTCCAGTTGCTTCTCTTCTAGTTGTATTGTATTCCCAAACTGCGCTAGGTAATTGCTCGCACCATCCTTTGAGATGTCCTTCTAATTTCTTTTTGATTGTATCTGCGATTGTTTTATTTGTTGCTTCTGCCTGTCCATTAGCTTGTGGATATAACGGGGTTGACTTCCCACATTTTATCCTAAAAGCACTGAGTAACATCTCTATGTTCTTCCCCTCAAATTGTTTTTCATTATCGGATACTAGTTGTCTTTGGAACCCCGCACTGCAAATGAGGTTCTCAAATATGAATGTAAAAACATCTTTATCACGAATATGATGTCTTGCTTTTACTTCTGCGAGCTTCGTGAAATAATCTGTTGCAACTATCAAGTATCGCCTTTGTCCAGATCCGGTATAAATGGTCCAACAATATCCAACCCCATTTACCAAAAGGCCAGCAGCTTGTTGAAGAAGTTAATGTGGCCCCTGGTGCATGAATTATTTTACCATGTCGTTGACATTCCTTGCATCTTAAATACGAACAATTTTGCGTCCGTATGCATATAAGGCCGATAATATCCTTGTATCTTTGCTCTATATGCTAGAGATCTTCCCCACTATGATTTCAGCTTCTCCTCCATGTAACATCTTCAATATTTTTCTCCTTCTTCGCGAGTTAAGCACACGAGAGGTGGTCCATTGAAAGATTTTCTATATAAAATTCCTTCTCGCAACTCATAGTTTGTTGCACGACTCTTTAATTTATGTGCTTCTAGTCTGTTTCTGGATATTTCTCCTGTTGCGAGATATGCATGAATTTCTTTTCTCCAATCTGCGATGTTGTTTGATAACTCTCTTTCTACTTCCATCGCAACAACTTCCTCAATTTCTTTCTCTTTGTCCACTGATGGGTGTTGAATTGTCTGTATTTGGATATTTCTTGTATTTGGATTTGTCATCATGCTTGGAATAAATGCAAAAGCATCTGCGAGACGGTTATATTTTCTAGATATATGTCTCCATTTTAATTTTGGTATCTTCGCAGATAATTCCTCAACGAGTTTCTTGTATTTCTTCAAAGAAGATTCATTTGTGGTATATTCCCCTTTAATTTGACAAATCACTAACTGCGAATCACTTGTTATCCTTATACTTTCAAGCTTCTTTTCTATTGCGATCTTTAATGCATGCACTCTGACTTCGTACTATGTTTCATTGTTCGTGGATGCAAATTCTAGTCTGAATGAGAATGTTGTTCTTTCTCCTTCTGGTGAAATCAACACGACTCCAATTCCATTTACCTCACTATTGGATGATCCGTCCACTAGAATTTCCCATCTATCTGGTTCTGTTAACAAGTCTTTTGGATTTCCAAATTCTTCTTCAACATCCATCATTTCCTCTACTGCTTCATCTTCTTCCAAAGGAAATTCTGCCAAAAAATCTGCGATGACTTGTGATTTTTGCGATGACAATACTTCATATTTTATCTTGTAATGGTTTACTTGTGCATTCCACCTTTCTATTCTTCCTGACCTTTTTGTGTTCTTCATGATTGATTCAATTGGGACTTTGGTTACCACTTTTATCACATGTGCTTGAAAGTATATTCGTAACTTGAATGATGCATAAACCAGGGTTAAGATTAACTTCTCCATTTTAGAATAATTCTTCTCACGATGCATTAAAGGTTTTACTAATGTAGTAAATGGGCCTTTTATATTCTGTCGTCTGCTTCATAATGAGCGCACTTAGAGCATATGGAGTTGTTGCGAGGTATACCAATAATTCTTCGTCTCTCTCTGGTTTCTGTAGTATAGATGTATTTGCGAGGTATTCTTTGATTCCTTGAAAAGCTTTTTCACATTCATCAGTCCACTTGAATTTTGATCCCTTCTTAAGTATGTTGAAAAAATGATTGCACTTATCTGACATTCGCGAAATAAATCTTCCAAGTGAAGCCAAGAGTCCATTTAGCTTTTGTACTTCTTTTACCGTTGCACGTGTTGGCATGTCACGAACTGCTTGGACCTTTTCTGGATCAACTTGTATTCCCTCCTTTGATACTATGTATCCCAAGAACTTTCCAGACGAAACCCCAATTATACATTTCTCAGGATTTAATTTGATGTTGAACTTTCTCATTTGCTCAAATATTTCCTTCAAATATTTCACATGATCTTTAGCTTCCTTGATTTTTATCAACATATCATATACATATACCTCCAAAGTTTTATGTATCCACTTCGCGAACACTTTTTCAACCATACGTTGATATGTAGCACCCGCATTCCGCAAACCAAATGGCATCTTCACATAACAATACAAACCCCTTGGAGCAAAAAAGGCAGTATGTTATTGATCTTCTTCTGCGAGTGATATTTGATTATACCCTTTATATCCATCAAGTGAAGTGACTCTATCATGACCTGCAGCTGATTCCACCATTTGTGGTATATCTGGTAATGGAAAACTGTCTTTGGGACATGCCTTGTTTAGATCAGTGAAATCTATGAAAATTCTTATTCCTTTATTCTTTTTCGGAACAATGACCATATTCGCAATCCATTCTGGATATATTTTGCTTCCCTTATGATCCCTGCATCCAATATCTTTTGTAATTCTTCTTCTATCTGTACATGATAATTTTGTGATATCTTCCTTATTCTTTGTTTGAATGGTCTTACATTTTTATCTATGTTCAATCTATGACACGCTGTGATGGATCAATTCCCGGTATCTCATCTACACTTCCTGCGAAGATATCTTTATATTCTCGCAAAATATCAATAGTTCTTTTTTCCTCTTCTTCATCCATCTTAGTTCCAATTCGCAAGAATAAAGGCTCCTCTTTACTTCCAATATTTATTTCTTTAGTTGGTTCTTTTTGCAACATAGCTTGGAATTTGCTCCCCATAGGTGTTGGTTCTTTGATTATTTTTTTGGTTCCCCTTCTTTTTCGGAATCTCATTTGGTATACCTCTCCCTTCCTTTGCTCTTATTGTATACACTCGAATTCTTCTTCCTTTTTTGTTTCCTTCATGCAAGTTTCCTCTGTAAGCTGTTTCTTTCTTTCTCTTCCTCCGCATTGCGTTACTTCAATTTGATAACAAAATTTTGCACTATCAAGATCTCCTTTTATTTCTTGTATTCCATTTGGTGTAGGAAATTTGATTCTCTGATGTAATGTTGAAGCAATAGCTTTGATCGCATGAATCCACGGCCTTCCTATCAGCATGTTATATGGAGATTCCATATCTATCACACACAAGATTACATGTGTTTCGATTTCTCCTAGTAATATTAGCAGCGCGATTTCCCCTTTAGATTTTGTTGTAGATTTTCCTAATCCATGAATAAGACATTTTGAATTTATGATTTCTTCATCTTTAATTCCCAACCCCTTAAGTGCATGATAGAATATGATATTAACAGAACTCCCTGTATCAACCAAAATTCGGTTTAATTTCCATTTTTCTATAGCTTTCTTATCTTCTAGCATGATCGGAATTGTGATCACCAATGGTGAAGTGTGGTTCAAGTCTTCATTTGGAATTTCTCTCTCTGAAAATGTGATTTTCCGCTTTTCCCATTCTTCTAAAGTTGTTATCTTTTCTTCCTCCATGATCTTTCTTCCTCTACAATCTCGCTTGTATATTTTTCCCTTCATATTACTATGAAATTCATCAATCATTGTCTTTGTGATCATATTACATTCTTCTTTTTTGCAATCTCCATCTACTGACTTCATTTGATCTTCAAATTTTCCACAATTCCCTCAAATTTAGGCTACCACAATTCTCAAGTCCCTGTTTCTAGCGCCAATTATGTAGTTGCAGAATAATCTACAACTACACCCTCAATAGAATTAATAAAAACTCAAGAAGTTCTTGATGGTGAATGATAATTTTCTTATTAATTCTCTTAGTTGATTACATAGAATTATCAAAATGGAACTAGAATAGTTACAACTTTTTCTATTCTCTTTCCTAAGATAATTTCTTACACTCATTAAAAGAACCTCTCGAATTTTACATTTGAACTCCTATTTATAGTAAAACTTATGCATCTGTATATGAATTGCGAAGTATCGCAATTCATCCTCGCAAAATTATTTCATCCTTGCAAAACATCATATTTCTCCACGCTACTTCTATCATCGGATCATTTTATAACTCTTTTCTCCTTTATTTATTACGATACTCGTGAACTATTATCTTGCGATATTCAGTACCTACATTGAGATTACCACCTATGGATATAAGCATATATAGTGTGTTCGCACATTAGTGTATAAATCCATGTACCGGAAACCAAGTGAATGCATATGTGTGCATGTGGTATTGGTGAAGGAGACAGGTTGGGTACGCATACTGGCGGAACTTTCCTCTCGGAAAATTCTGCTGAGTTTGGAGTTTACGAATTCATAAACCAGTCACCTTAGGTATGCGTACCCGTACGCATACTGGCGGAAATTTTTTACCCGAAAAATTCTGCTGAGTTTGGAAACTAAAACCAACTTAAAATCCGATAGCTAAGCTACGCATACCCATACGCATACCCAAGCTGGTTATTTCCAAATCGGTAGTTCATGGACTTAAAAAATAAATTATTAGGAATGCAATATTTGCAAATCGTGGCTATATTGTTCATAAATTGATGAATCAAACCGATTTTGTCAATTGTGTCTATGTATAAAGACCTAAGAAATTGAACAACTCTTCAACTAGTTATTTTAAGTCATTTGAACTAGTTATGAGAAAGACGGATATGGTTAATATGAAAGTGCTCATATGGCTAACCATTGGTTAACTATTTGTGAACCAACTAAGTGTACACATTTAGGTACGGTTACTCAAACCTAAATGAAAAACATTTCATTTGTGTGTAACGATCTAAGTTTAGATCTAACAGTTGAAAGATATTAGCTTGGTTGAATCAGGTTTTTCATCTAACGGTGAATATTGAATGCTTTGTTACCAAGGTAACTTAGATTGCAGACCCTGATTTGAAAAATATATAAGGGGAACTCTAGCATCTGGTAAAATTAATCCCCATACCTCCTGTGTGATACTAGTTGGTATTGCTAGAGTCGATTCTCCTTTAACCTTAGGTTTCTTCTCGAGACCCTGTAGGTTAACGACTTATAGACTTCAATGGGATTGTGAAGCCAGACGAAACTACTTCTCTTGTAGTTGAGCGATCTGATCTTGCAATTTTATATCGTACGAGTTCAATTGAATAATTGGCTTGAGATTATATCTTCGATAGGGCAAGATAAAAAGAAATCACAAACATCTTCGTCTCATCGTTTGTGATTCCGTAATATCTTGTTTCGCTACCATACGATTAAGATTATTGTGAGGTGATTGATAATTCTAGGTTGTTCTTCGGGAATTTAAGTCTAGGTTATCGATTAGTTCCTCGGTTTATCTGTGGAGACATATTAATCTATTATCGTAGACTTTTATGTGTGATACAATTTTTTTTATTAAAGTCTTCGACTTTGGGTCGTAGCAACTCTTGGTTGTGGGTGAGATCAGCTAAGGGAAAGGAGCGCAATGATGCGTGTCGTGTGTGCAATCAAATTAAATCACTTATTTCCACACAATTAACTGGTAATATAATGGAAGCAAGGATCGTTCCCACGAAGAACATGGAGTTTAGTTCTCAAAAAGGTCACAGATGGGGGGTTTTGGTTTAGATTTTAAACAAAGTAAATAAAACAATTGAAATTGAGTTGCAAGCAATAGGGAGAGAGATGACTGAGGAATCCTTCTTCGTAACTAAACCATCAATGCATTAATATATTTATCCATTCATCATTAATCATAGATTATCATCAACCGTGGGATAAAAATAGTGCAGTGCTACCCCTTAAAGTCCTTTGGTCACTGGATACCGAAGCGCTCGAATATCAGATTCTATTCATCCAAGCCACCAAGTAGTAGTGTACTCAAGGTGTAACTTGATAGAATGATTTAAGTTTTAAGGCTTAGGTTAATCTTATTAGTTAAACTCTTAGCGCAAGGTCCACTTTATAATATTGTTCTACACGCGATTGCTCCACAGAATCCCTCTGCAAGGTCTCACGTTTTCAATAGATCAATTAATAAACTACTATAGTTGTCCATCCAGAGCAATCAATTTATCAATCATAAGCATTAATCAAAGTAGAAGCAAACGATAGTCATATGTAGAAATAAAACTATATGCATATATTAAACCAAATCAAGTCTAGAACTTAGAATTAATCCTCAATCAAGTATGGTTTAGATACTCATGGATGTAGGAGCATCCATGTTATACAATTGATAAACTAGAGAAGAAATCGTTACGATTGATAAGAACCGCTCTGAATCCTAGCTTTTCCTCCGTTATGTTGTTCCTCTCCTCCAAGAATTGCAAAATAATGTAAAATATGTCTTCTTAATGATTGTGAGGTGTATTGATATAGTTCTCATGAATCAGGTCTTAAAAATCCTTCTGGGCCCGTGTTTTATTCGATTTGTTGTCTCACACACGTGCCAAATACCCTTAGTTACGGTTGGTAACTATAATCCCAAACCAACCGTAATTATGACCTTCAAAACTCGCCAAAATTCCCCAGAATTATGGTTGGTTTCATCCCAGCCATAATTCTGATCAGAAAACCTTGTTGGAACTTCCAAGGTTACGGTTGGTAACTTGATCTTAGACTCCAGCCGTAATTCTTCCTAGATACTGTTCTGTACTTCGCCATTTCTGCTATAACATCTTCATACAATGTCAGATTGACCTCATTCGTTTTGGATTGCATTCGTATTGTCGTCCTCTAAAACATAGAAATGACCAAATCTTCATATTTCTTCAACTCCAGTTACGTTTAGCTTGGAGTACTTCTTATCAACCGTAAATTCTCCTGGAACTTTTAGTAGAAATTTAGCTTTAGTTACAGTTGTCTTTGAGGTACTTCTTAGCAACCGTAAATTCTCCTGGAACTTTATTTCAAGAGTTGTGTTTGAGCCTTCCAACTTCTTCTTTTCATGCTTGAATGCACTCCTTTCCTCTCCTTAGCTCTTTCTAATACCATTTCCCTTGATTTCAGATGATTTACCTAAAGAAACAAATAAAACACAAAATAAGAGTAATACAAGGATAATATGCAAGAAATATAGCTAAAACAAGTATGGAATGGACACTAAAATCATGTAAATTATGCACTTATCAAATTCCCCGACACTTAGCTTTTGCTAGTCCTCGAGCAAACTACCTCAATATAACAAACATGCCTTTAAACCCCTAGGTGTCCCTAGTGGAAGAGTTATAGTCTCGTGATGGCTTACAAGAGGTATACCCACAAAACCTACTCCAACTTCAAAGCGTTCCAACGTCCTAAGCATCCAAAGAGCTATGAGGACATAGAGTTTCTGCATGCTAGTAATAAGAAGTTAGAAATACCAAAGAACATATTCATTCTTAAATCTTGAGTGAGAAATAACCACAACATAATGAGAGAATGCGTGTTTGAGAGCGATCAATAAGCATTTTGCCTCGATTTCTGCCTCACTTAAAAGGATTTTATAATAATTACACTCAATAAGATTGGTTTTTTATGGGTCTCACATGTGTGCAGGTAGGAATGAAGAGAGAATCCTACACACATTGAATGGTGGGAAGGAAACCTTTCGAATTATTTCTGGAGACCCCACAAAATCGTGGGAAATAAAAGATATTTTCTGATGATCTCTAAGAAAGGAAATCAACCATTACTGTGAGGATGGGAATACTTACCACATTCACATCCGATTGCAATGATGAAAGCACCACTCTCACAACATCTAATAGAAACGTCTTCGATTGGCTCGTCTTCTTGGTCTTCGTCTTCGGTTTTCAATTGTTGATGATAAACTCTTGAACTTCGACAATCTGTACTACTTTCCTCAAATTCTTTATTGCTTGAAACTTTTTTTTTTTTTTTTGCTAAACAATAAAATTTTATTAATATCCAAAGAATTCAAAAAGAATACAACTCAAACAAAGCTAAAATCAGAAACAAAGAAAAAAAAAAGTCCATTATATGGCTTTTTAACAAAATCTGAAATAAATTTGGTCTGGGATTTCCAGAAAGCCCAGGAAAGGAGGTTTACTCCCATATATTCTTTGTTCTCCCTTTCCAAGAGCCGCCCCTTTTTTGGCCATGTTGTCAGCAAAGAAGTTTACTTCTCTGTAACTATGAATGAAGCTATATGACATCACCTCAGCACAAATCTTCTCCCATCTTGTTACTGCAAACCAAGGTAGTCTTTTCCTATGGAATGCATTCTAACTGCTTGAGAATCAGTTCTAAAAACAAGTTCCCTGAATCCATTATGCAGTGCCCATTCACCTACAATAAGTATAGCAAATACCTATGCATAGTAGTTAGTAGATATGCCTAAGCCGCCTGAAATGGCAACAACAAATCCACCTGTAGAAGTTCTCCCCACTACACCATAACCTGCCATCCCTGGATTTCCTTTAGAGGCACCATCACAGCACAACAATAGTTTATCCTGGATTGGAAGATGGAAAACACTTATTTTGTAATCAAGCTCTTCACCCTTCTAGCCTTCAATCCAAACTTTTTAAATTCTTGTAGATCATACTGACAATTCCACATGTGAGCTTTCAGTCTAATATCACAGTCAGATATGACTTGCATTATTCTCTTCTTAGTAGCATTTAAATCACACTTCTTTTCACCATAAGTGCAATCATTTCTCAAAAACCAGAGTTCCTTCATGGTGATAAATGCACTCAACATTCATAATTCATTAATAGCTGGACTCTTGTTTTTTGCCAAACAAAGTACCTCCTCAAAAGATCTTGGATTCTTAAAACTGAATATACCCCCAAGCCAGTTCCAAATAATATCACTATAGTTGCAATACCAAAGTAGATGATCTTTTGTTTCCTCCTTTGTGATGCATAATATGCATCTAGACACCAATTGGAATTTTATCTTCTTCATATTATCATCAGTGGCATAAATATTTCTGACTAGCTTCCAAATGTTACTAGAAATACTAGGATGCATAAATTTGTTCCAAACTTTTTTTGACCAGTGTAGAGTAGGAAATTTGTGTCTCATGATTTCCACTGCTGAGGCTACTGTAAATTGACCTGTTATAGTTCCAGTCCATATCATCTTATCTTCCCCTGCACCCACTACTGGTAATTCATTTATATCAATCATATTTAATAGTTCAGTGGGAACAATCCATTCACCATCAAGAAGAAAATCTGACACTTTCATATCTGGGAATAGCAGAATATAAGTATTGTCATGGTAAAGGTTCTGTAGAGATTTATCCTTCACCCATTTATCTCTCCAAGCAGAGATCTTTCTCCTATCACCCACAATCCATTTAGTGTTATCCTCCACTTCACTTATGATCCATTTTATTCCAGGCCAAATAGAAGACTTTTTGTGGTAAGTGATCCATTCCCCATTTTTAGTTTTTTACTTTGCTTGAACGAAGTTTGACCAATCATCATTACCATTTTGAATTCTCCAAAATAGCTTCATTAAAAGAGCTTTAATAATGATCTCAAGTCTTCTTAAACCTAGACCACCTTCACTTATTGGAGAACAAGTCTTATTCCATTCCAGTGTTATTACTTTTCTAGTGGCAGGGTCCCCTGACCATAGGAAATTCCTCATTATTCTTTCACACTCCCTTATTACCCATTTTGGCCATTTATATATATACATTGAATATATTGGAAAACTACTCAAAACAAATTTGATCAAAATAAGTCTTTCTTGAAAAGATAGAACTTTACCCATCGAACCAGCCTGTCTGTCTTGCATCATATCTACCACACTCCAAACATGTTGAGTTTTAATAATGCCTTGCACCAACCCCCAAATACTTGTCTGGGAAGTCTGCCAAGTTAACACAACATTCTTGAGCAATCTGCACCCTTCTGGATTGGCTAGTACCACCCATGAAGCACTGCTTTTGTCAAGATTTACTTGTTGTCTAGATGCCTCTTGATACTTTTTAAGGAGTTCCATTAACTTTTTAACATTTCTTTTTTCACCATTTCAAAATATGAAAATGTCATCAGCAAAGAATATGTATGAAGGTTGTACACCCCCTCTATTTACCATAGCTTTCAAGCTGCCAACTTGAATCATTTGAGTAATGGTTCTGCTAAGTATATCTTCAGCTATTATAAAGAGCATGGGTGATAATGCGTCACCTTGTCTTAATCCTCTACCAACAGTAAAATACCCTTCAGGCCCTCCATTAACTAAAACATAAACTCTTGCAGATTGCAACAGAACTTGTAACCAGTGTATTCACTTATCAGATAAACCAAAACTGTGTAAAGCCTTGAATAAGAATTTCCAGCTAATATAATCATAAGCTTGAGTGATATCGAGCTTTATACCAAAATTCCCCCCTCTCATCTTTGTTTCTTTTTCATTGATCATCTCAGATGCTAGAGCAACTTGTTCTTGAATAGTTTTCCCTTTAATAAAGGCCCCTTGTTGTGTTGACACTATGCTATTTATCACCTTCTCCAACCTTGTAGCCCCAATTTTAGTGAAACCCTTGAAACTGAAGTTCATAAGCCCAATTGGTCTAAATTGTTTAGCTTTTTTTGCATTATTGACCTTTGGGAGTAATTTTAGAAAGTTAGCATTCAGCCCATTTGGTATAAATCCTTTTCTCCAACAAAATTGAATTGCCTTGGTGAATTCCATACCAATTACTTCCCATGAGACAATATAAAACCATCATGCAAAGCCATCAAGGCCTGGAGCACTTTCAGGGTTCAATGCAAATATTGCAGCTTTAATTTCTTTATCATAAGGTATTGCATATATCATAATGTTATCTTCACTTGTAAGAACAGTAGGAATACTTGAGAAAATACTCTCTTTAATGTTAACATCCTGATATTTGAATTTTTCTTCATAATGATTCATTAACTCCTTTGCAATCTCTTTTTGATCAGTAAGCATATTTCCATCTTCATTTTCAAGTTCTGTTATCATATTTTGTGATTTCCTAAGTTTCATCTGGATGTGAAAATATCTTGAATTAGATGCATCATCCTTCAACCAACTTACTCTAGATTTTTGTTGCAAAATTTCTCTTTGTTACTGGAGTAAAACTTCTTGCTTACCTCTTAAGGTTACAAGATTGTTCAGTAATCTGGTATCAGAAGGATCATTGTTTGATGCTGCAGTAGCTTTCAATACTTCTTCTTCAATTTCTTCAATTTATTATTAACATTACCAAAGACTGACCAGTTACAGTCTTTCAAATCATTTTTCAACCTTTTAATTTTGCTCATAAAGACAAAAACAGGATTGCCATCAATGCATTTCCCCTATGACTGATCTATAATATTCACAAATTCAGGATGAGTTTTCCAAGTTTTCAGAGCTCTGAAAGGAGTATTCTTTGGCTTTGGGATGTCAGTAGGGCCTCCATATAGAGTACTATGATCAGAAACAACTCAACTACCAACTCTGTACCCCCAACTTGAGAATTTATCCAACCATTTATCATTAAACATAGCTCTGTCTAGGTTACAAACAATTCACCTTTTACCAGATCTATTGTTACACCAAGAAAACTCTAAACCATTTTTTGGTGCTTGAATCAAACCACAGCTATGTAAACAATTGTTAAACTCCAACATAGAATTAAGCAGAGGCTTTAGGCCACCTTTTTTTTCATCCTCTCTCATAATTGTATTGAAGTCACATATGACTAACCAAGGATTATTCAAAGAACTAATTGAAACTAAATCATTCCATAAGCTTCTTCTATTTATTGTTAAAGATGCAGCATGAATACCAGTTATCAAAGAATCTCCTACCTCCACTGTTATTGATTGATCAGTTGATAAAATTACTCTTGGTTTCTGAATTGAAGAGTTCCACATGACCCAAATGTTACCCTTATTGCCATTTCTTGAATTATGTATTGCTTCATAATGTAATATTGATAGTTTCAGCTTTTTACAGAAATCTGAAGTATAACGCACTTTTGGTTCTGCAATTATTACTAAAGAGGGATTGAAAGATTTTACTAAACTCATAAGTTTATCCATGGCCCTTATTCTCCTAAGGCCCTTGAGATTCCAAAAAACTACTTTCATTTAGAGGATTGATCTTGAGAAGTGTTTCTTCTCAAAAGCTCTCTTTTTCCACCATTTATTTCCAAATCAGCAGCTTGCTTTCTTGTTGTAACTGTACTCTATTGTATGTTCTTCTATTTAGATTTAGGCATACCTTTAGTGGACACTTGTCTACCAATTGGGGGTATAATTGTGTTGGGGTTGTGAATAGCTGAAGCACCAGCAACTGCTCTTAAAAGTTTATCAACTGAGAGAGCTGGGAATTCAATCTGTGAATTAAAGAAATCTTCATTCAAGTCATGTAATGCTTGAAATTTACTTGAATTACTAGGTATATTCATTGAAGTTCCTGCTTCTTGAGTTTTTGGAGTTGTTGGTATAAAGTTAGAATCAACTGGCCTATTAACTGAAGTATTGAAGTTTTTTGTAGAATCTCTCTCCTGAAATATTTGATCACGTTGTACTCCAGATACAGGACAAGTCTCCACTAGCACCACTGGATTACATATATCAAATCCCACTTGGTGAGTTGTCTTCTTTTTAGTTACTTCTTTCCAAACTTGCTTAGGTTGAATCACATTGTCATTAGAAATAAAACCCTTTTCACTTTTCTTCTTTCTGCACTCAACTGTTAAATGACCAACTATCTTGCAATTGTAACAAAATTTTGGCATATTTACTGTTTGATCAAAAGTGCCAAACTTAGAATTAACACAAATTTTACTAGGTATTTCCTTTGCTAAATCCATTTCCACCAGTACACTGGCATAGTAGCCTGATTCCTTCTTAAGTGTAATATCATCAACCTTTACCGGTCTTCCCAAAGCTTTCCCAATATTCATCAAAAAACATTTCTTCTAGTATTCGATGCTTAGACCCGGAAATTGTACCCAAACATAAGCCAGTGAGGTTTTTTGAGTTGCTGGATTAAAATTTGGTTCCCCATTTTCTTAGTTTAAGATTTTGTGATTCAACTTCCCAATCTCCATTCCATATTCGTTTCATATCACATTCATTCTCAAGCTTTATAATGAAGTAACCTTTTCCAATTGGAATTAACTGCACTTTACCTGAAGTGTTTCATTGCCTTCTCAATGAAGATTCAGCAACACCAAATTTCAACGTAACAAGATCTAATCGCCCAATCAAACTATATTTCCATTCATCTAAACTTTCATCAATATCTTCATCCGGAATGAAAGAAATAAATTCATAAAAGCAGTTGTTAAGATCCTCAGGTTGTAGAACTCCATCACATTTTAGATTAGATTCAGAAAACTCACCTGACTTATTTCCACTAGATTCAGACATATTTATTTGATTTAATGATAAGAAAGAAAATATTTATGAACGCCAATCATTGCTATGAATCGAAAAAACACCTGAAATACCTGAATTAATGAAGACGATAGCGTAAATTGAAGAATCTAATGAAGCTGAGTCGAACCGATTTTTCGCCTGAGTTATCACCGATTCACAGAGCCTCCTTTCAAAAATATTCGATGACTTCTGGTTACACCCACCTCTTCAGACTCGATCTTTGTTGTTGGTATTATTTCTACAACCCATTATCGAATGAATATTAAATTGATGTTAGATTTTTCGCTTGAAACTTCTTTATATATTTTTCTTCCCCATGGCCTTATTGAACAAATAACAACCTAAATGCAAATCTTTTTGTATTTTCTCTTATATATATATATATATATATGCTAAAAAGATTGCAACTACATAAATAATAACGAAATTAAAATTAACATGGCCATGAAAGAAGTACTTTACCACTTTGTTCTTCACAACTTGTATTGTCTTCATATCATAAACTTCAATAACTCTCATCTTTTGATTTTCTTCGCTCTTGTAAATAAGTCTTCATACTTGGATATAAATTAGGCTCCTTATATTGTAAATCTTCAACATGGAATATAACAATCTGCTCATTGTATGAAATTTGCTCTTCCTTGTATTGTTGCTTGTAAACCTCAAACGTCTTCAACTTTCCATATGGATTTTGATGTCACCCCATTGTTGATGATGATGGTGTTTCTATGGATCTATTGTTGACGAGAGAGAATGGTTCTAACTGCAAAGCAAACTACAAGAAGGTGGTTTTCATCTATAGACGTCACCCTCATGATTGACAAAATTAGCACTCAAGAGATCGAAAATAGTGCTGAAAATGGTGTGAAGTTGGGTAGCTCACCATTCTACCCGGAATAAATATACGGTGACACACACTCAAAAGAAAGCTCTTTAGTCAGCTACAAAGAAATCTGGTCTGGTGCCTCAGTTGATATGAAAATAGGTAGTCTCCACTAATAATTGATCAGCAACTCTAATAATGCATTTCTCTCTGCACCTCATTTGCATCACCGACATGATTAGATCTATTATTTAACACTCCAATTCGTAATAAATCCGAATGTAGTTCCCTAACACTTCCAAATTCAGTTATGTCGGTCAGAATTCTCTATGTAAACATACCTAAAAGTATACTAGTGACTCTAAAATCTCTACAAATTGGAGGTTTTATGCAAATTTTTTGAAAAAAGCTCTATATGCAAAATATCCAAACACTCCCCCACACTTAAATATTACATTGTCCTCAATGTAATTGACTCATCCTAAGTAAAATCAAGGTGGGAAATTAAAATATCAAAAAATATACTAACCATACATCTCTGAAAAGTGGCAGGCGCATTGCAAAGACCAAACGGCATCCGTCTATAGGCAAGTATACCAAAAGGAGAAGTAAAAGTAGTCTTCTCTTGATCCTCCGGTGCAATAAAAATTTGATTATACCCCGAATAACCGTCTAAAAATCAATAATGTGAATGTCCCGCTAACCTCTCTAGCATTTGATCAATGAAAGGCAAAGGAAAGTGATCCTTTCTAGTTGCAGCATTAAGCTTTCTGTGATCTATGCACACTCTCCATCCTGTTTGAACTCTTATAAGAACAAGTTCATCATCTTGATTTCTAAAAATAGTGACACCCGATTTCTTAGGCACCACTTGTACCGGACTAACCCATTTGCTGTCAGAAATTGGGTAAATCACCCCTACACTTAGCAATTTGAGGATCTCTTTATTTACGACCTCCATTATTGGGGGATTAAGCCTACACTGAGCATCACATACTCTTTTGCTATCATCTTCCATAAGGATTCTATGCATGCACATTGATGGACTAATGCCTTCAATGTCAGCAATTTTCCAACCAATGGCCGTTTTGTGCTCCTTCAGAACCCGAAGTAGATGCTCTTCTTGTATGGCAATGAGGTTCTTTGCAATAATTACCAGACTCTCCTCTTTATCACAAAAGTAAGCATACTTTAAGTGGTCAGGAAGAGGCTTCAATTCTAGTTTAGGTGCCTGCACAATAGAAGGTAAAGGAACCTCATTAGTTACTGGTAAAGAAATATAAGAGATATTACCCGTTCGAGCTTCTTGTAATGCTGTTAAAGCACCACACATCTCCACTAGATTTTTGGCTAAGTCGACGTCCAAATTTGGTTGCCCATGAACGTCCAAATCAATGCTATTTCGCAACACAACTCCAAGTTCATCTTTGCTCAAATAAAACATTTGTTGTGCTAACGAATCAATAACATCAATAGAGAAAATGGAGTGCACATCACAAGGATAACACATGGCCTCAAATATGTTGAAGCGAATGATCTCCTTATCAAATTTCATAGTAAGTGTACCATTGTCCACATCAATCTTCGTCTTTGCAGTTTTCATAAACAGTCTCCCAAGAAGTAACGAAGTAGATGAACAATTATCTCCATTTTGCATATCCACAATGTAGAAATCAACTGGAAATATTAACTGATTCACTTGAACTAACACGTCCTCCATGACTCCCTTAGGATATATATTGGACTTGTTTGCCAATTGAATAGTAATCTTTGCCTCTTTTAAAGGTCCAAGATTCAAAGAATCATAAACATCGGCTGACATAACACTTATGGATGCTCCCAAATCAAGCAAAGCACGCTCTAATCATCGATTACCAATAGTAATTGGTATTGTGAAGCCACCAGGATCTTCACACTTTGCAGGCATCTTCTTCAATAGCATAGATGTTGCACTTTCGCCCACCTGTGTAAATTTCATTAGCAATCAACATATCCTTCCTTGTACACAAATCTTTCAAAACCTTAGCATACCTGGGTACGGTTTTGATGGCCTTAATAAATGGGATGTTGATTTGTATCTTGTTGAAAATATCCATGATCTCCTTATCTTGAGCTTGCTTCTTTAATTTGGAAAAACGACTAGGGAAAGGAGGTGGTGTGGTAAAGGAGGGATTCATGTCCTTAGGTTGGCCGGTTGAGGTTGGCTTTTCTTTTGGGACGGTTTCCTCTTGTACTTCCTTTTCGATGTCGTTATTAACCACTTCTTGTTTCTTTGGCTTTTCTGTTTGTTTCCAACTTCTTATAGTCATTGCATTGAGATGCTCTCTTGGATTCACAGAAGATTGTGATGGCAATTTTGTTGATGCTTGTGCTTTTAGTGAATTCATATCGGTTTCCAATTGCCCAATCTGTACTTACAAGTCTTTAACAGCAGCATCATTCTTTTGTTGATATAGTAGGTTTTGTTGAAATATCGCATTTTTCTCTTTGGACGTTTCATCTTGCTTTAGCTTCATCGCTTTCATCATCTCTTATAAACTAGAGCTTTGATTATGTTGTTGAGGTTGTGAATAAATTTTTTGTTGAAAACCAACTTTCCTTGCATAAGGATTAGGAGTTGCAGCTTGCTTGTTGGCATAACTGAAATTAGGATGATCTTTCCAACCTGGATTGTAAGTATTAGAATATGGATCATACATTGGCCTAGGATTAGGGAATAAAGCATTAACCTCAACCTCTTCTTCATATGATGGAGCTACTACAGAAGCTATGCGATGATTCACCTTCTCAATTGTACTTAATCGGTGCTCTGTATTCGGAGACTTCCCTATCTCGCTAACTCTTCTAACATTTGAGTCATGACTTGTATAAAACTGTTGAGCATTTTAGGCCATACTCTCAATCAGACTAGTTGCTTGCGAGATTGTCTTCTCAGTAAGTGAACCACCGGCTGCTGCATCAATCAAATTTCTCTGTTATGGAAGTAATCCTTCGTAGAAGTATTGAATGATAAGTGTTGAGGATATATTATGGTGTGGGAAGCTTGCCAAACAACTTCTTATACCTCTCCCAGTATTCATATAGAGACTCCCCAGATATCTGTAGAATGCCACTAATCTCTTTACGAACAGATGCCGCTTTGGAAACAGGAAAATATTTCTTCAAAATTATCGTTTTCATCTCAGTCCATGTTGTAACACTCCCTGGAGGAAGACAATACAACAATTCTTCTGCTAAGTCTGTCAATGAGAACGGGAAGGCTTGTAGCATAGCCATATCTCTGTCTTCGACTCCATTTCGGCTATAACTTCTTCATACGATGTCCGATTGACCTCAGTCTTTTTTGGTTGCGTTCGTATCGTCATCCTCCACAACATAGCAATGACCAAATCTTAATATTAATTTATTCAACTCCAGTTACGGTTAGCTTGGAGTATTTCTTATCAACCGTAAATTCTCTTGGAACTTTTAGTAGAAATTTAGCTTTAGTTATGGTTGGCTTTGAGGTACTTCTTACCAACCGTAAATTCTCCTGGAAATTTATTTCAAGAGTTGTTTTTGATCCTTCCAACTTCTTCTTTTCATGCTTGAATGCACTCCTTTCCTCTCCTTAGCTCTTTCTAACACCATTTTCCTTGATTTTGGATGATTTACCTAAAGAAACAAATAGAACACAAAACAAGAGTAATACAAGGATAATATGAAAGAAATATAGCTAAAAAACGTATGGAATGGACACTAAAATCATGTAAATTATGCACTTATCACGCAACTGTACCTTGAATCAGTGTGATATTGATTAGGGTTCAACTACAATCCAGAACGAAGTTAGTTTGTAGTAGGATAGTGTCTGTAGTAGCTTAATACAATGTGGTGTTCAATCTGGACTAGGTACCGAGGTTTTTCTACATTTGCAGTTTCCTCGTTAACAAAACTTCTGGTGTCTGTGTTATTTCTATTCCACATTATATTTTGTTATATAATTGAAATATCACAGGTTGTGTGTTGTATCAATCAATTGTGAAATCCAACCTTTGGTTGTTGATTGGAAATTTATTGATCCTAGGATATTTGTCTTTGGTATTATTTATGGGTAAAAACTATTTCTGATGTTTTTGGTAATTTTGGGTGTGTGGATGAGAAATAAATCTAAACCCTAAACAAATGCACTGCACGTGAGTGCTTTTGATTCGAGAGATCAATCTGTACATTTCTGGACTAAACCAATAAATGGCCGTTCCAGACTTGCTTCGGTCACAAAGTGAAGGAGATAGGGTTGATCTTAGGGAGGGAAGCGAAGAAGGTGTTGAGATTGTGAAGGTGTTGGATGTTTATGACTTGTATCAGAATGGTGATTTCTGGATACTGATGATAACACATGGTTTTTTTTGTGTTTGTCTGTGTTGTTTGGAAATAGGCAAATGACCTATTTATACAAGTCATTGAGCGCAAACTCTCATCTCGTAGAAAGTGGAGGAAGTTAGGTGATGGAGTAGTGGGGTCGTGTAGGAGTGTTGATTGTTACACGATCACACCTTTTCTCACTCCCCTCATTACTGTTAACAGTCCACTCTTCCTGACATGTTCTTGTAATGGCGCATTGCACGCTGCACGTTGTAAACCGCCATACCAATACCCCAGTTTGTGACATGTTTGGTGTCTCGAGTGAGTGGGTCAAGTTGTGGGACCCGTAGGAAATAACACTTGATTCTATTAGGTTAAATAACTAAGTTATATAGGAAAATCGATATTCATTAAATATCGTGTATACTTTATGCATGTAATGTATCGAATATAATTAATATGTATGAAGCATTGTTGTTTTAAAGCTTAACGGAGTAAGTCGCGGATTAAGTGTTTTAAAATAGATGCATGCCTAACCATCTTCGAGTGATCGTTTGGAGGCCGCATGGTCGGGCCATCCCTTGGACGATCACTCCTTGTAGTAGAATGACGGACGGTGATTACCAAGGTGCCTTATTGACCGTTTAACTCTTAGCCTAGGCTGTCCGACCAAGCTGGAAAAGTTGGACAGACAAGATGATTTGCGGCACATGTTTGCGACCATTGATGGATTTTAGGGTTTTAAAGAGGTGTGCAAGCATCACTCTTTATCTTGTCCAAAATCAAGCATGGGCGCCAATTTTGATGGGACCTATTGGTCACGCATAAAGACGGCCAGCTGTTGTGCACGTATATACCTCTCTATCCCATTAAGGCTTGATCTAGGCCACTCAAGTTGACTGGCAAAGATGAGTGGCCGTGATCGATTTGCGATAGAAATCCTTGGCCGCAAAGGATTTGGGAACCGCGTGACATGCCTCATTTGGGCGTGCGTTTTGAGGCGCTCGGCCATGGTTAGCCTAAGCCGGTCGGTCACACGCATAGTTGGGCCCACGGTGATCACGCTGATACTCATGGTACCTCTTAAGTCTATATCTACACCTTCCATCTAAGCTGGCGAAGATGGATGGACGCGATCGAACTACGACAGATATGTATCGCCGCAAACCCCAATTAGGGTTTTTTAAACGATCGCACATGCATGACTTTGGCCAAACGGTTTGGAAAGCTACGCTTCTCCTTTGGAGAGGTCGATGATGCGGGGACCATATTGGGCTGATGGTGAACATATGTGCACTTCCCTGATGGCCCTAGGCGCGATCTAAGCCATCCAAATATGCTGGCTAAGTTGGAGGGTTGAGATCATCTGTAATCCTTGAAAAAGCTTCATGCCCATCATATTTTAGGCAAACGTTCATGACTCTATGGCCATGCCATGTGTAAGACGATTGGGTAGGGACATAATGGGCTCGCCAATGTGTGCATTAGCGCTTCACTGATCATTTGCGGGATGATCTAGGCCATCCAATCAGGCTGGTGAAGTTGGATGGTCGTGATGATTTTAAGACTGCCTTGAACAGTCTAAACTCGTCGAGCTTCTTCCAAAGCAGTGCAACCACCCTATTTGAGGGTTGGCCTTTGACATGCTGGGAGGAGTTCGTGTGATGTTCGAACGTCTAAGGCATAAATGGGCCCGCCGATGTTCATCACGATGATCGCCTACTCTTGCCAGGGTTTGGCTAGGCTTGTTAAATTGCGCGACATGTGTAGCCATGATCGTTTTTGAGACTGATTCGGACAGTCTAGATTTTCCCTAAGGAAATTAAATGCTTTCGATCGAGCTGAAAGCGCATCGACTCGAAATTCTCTTTTTCAGAGAGTAGCATGTACCTGCATCACAATGGATCAATTGACAAGGATCTGTTTAGAGCGTTTGAAAATGTTTTGAAATTCTTAGAAAAGCTTAATTCCATAGAGAAATTGAATCGTTCTGATAAAAACTTTGTACCTGTCAAATCATGTTCTCATGATGCAGAAACTTCTCCAACTACCTACTCATGTGAAGCTGAAAAAGATCTCCTATGAGGTTGGTAAAGGAAGCATTTTTCACAAATAGTCATTTCCGTGTCATAAGAAAATGACTTTAAAGAACTCTGAGTATTATCACTATGATTATGCCCCTGGTTCTAATAACAAATTTCAACCGAAAAAATTGCATGAGAAATCCTCTGCACTTTTCACCACCTGAATTCAGGATTGGCTCCACCCCATTTGTATATAACTTGAAATGGGGCAAGTAATGGTTTGACTTTGTGAATACATGTATTTACTCCCAGTATGCATACCTAAAAAATCATACTTTCCTACACCCCACATATGGTAACTTGAAATGGAATAAATACCATTTCAAGTAAATACCATTTTTCTTATGACACCATTACTTGCCCCATTTCAAGTTATATACAGGTATTTACTCCCAGTATGCGTACCTCAAAAAGTACCTACACCAAATTTTCCTTCTAAATACAGGTATTTACTCCCAGTATGCGTACCTCAAAAATCATACTTTCGTCTTTGTGGGTCGCGGTTCATGTATGGGTCCAAGTCCATCTGTGGGTATAAAAGAAGCACGGGTACGCATACCCCCCTTCCTCCCTCATCAGTCCGCGTACATGAACTATTCTAGGGTTCATGTATTGTCTCCATTAAAGCTCTTTGGAGAACAATTTGTGAAAGGATGTCTCAAGAAACTAGTCAAGTAAGTAATATCTTTCCCACTCCTTTATCTCCTTCTAGAATCATGAAGAATGTTAAGGGATCAAATGGTTTTTCATCCTCTTCAATGGATCTTCCTATTGAACAAAATTCTATTAAGATTAGATTTGTGAATAAATCATGTGGCAAGGTTTTTGAAAAGATTTCTTCTACTGGGTTTATTCTAGAAAATAAATTGGATGATGTTAGTGGGTATAAGGATGATATATCTTGCTTTGAAAAATTCAATCTTGGAAACATCTTTGATGGCCTTGGTGAAAGTTTTGATACTCTTACTATAATGTTCAATGCCAACATTCATGATGTTGTTCTTGAGGACATGGAATTCAAGACCATGGTCAATAGAGAAAGAATTCTAGTTGATAGAGAATTTATTTCGAAGATTTATAAAATCCCTTTGGGTAATTTTCACCTTCCTAGACCAAGCAATGAAAGACCTTCACATGAAACCATTTCAAATGGCCTTTGTGGTAAAAGTGTTCAGTGTAATGGAGGAAAATTTCCTAAAAATCAACTATATTTTCCTCTAAAGTCTTTCGAAATATTGGGTATTTCTAACCTTTGTCCTTCCACGGTTGAAAATTCTCGTTGGACTAGTGAGTTTGCGGAATTGGTCTATTACCTTGTGATGGAAACCAAAGATCTTGACATTTGTGGATTCATTATTTTTCAAATGTTAGATATAACTTCCGTTGACAAGAAGTTAGGATACCCTTGCTTGGTTGAGCGTATTTGTAGCAACTTCTCTATTGAGCCCATTGGGATCTCCATTGGAACCCCCAAGCTTGTTCGGCCGTGTACCTTCAATCGAATAAAGGAATATGCTTGCAAAAGACAAAGGTGTGACACAATTGCTTGAGAGATCCTTCTATGAAGATTCTTCGCCAAATTTACAAAGGTATTTGTTAGATGAATACCAAAATAAGTTGTGATCAAGAAAAATTACTTGTGATTGCTACCAAGTTCCACGATATCAAAGAAGACATAGACAAGGTTCGTTCCACCTTCATGGTCTCCGAAGATGAGTAGTTTCTTGTGCTTCTTTTTATTGGTGTCAAAATTGTTTTTGACCTTTTTTTTAGGAAACTTCTTAAAAGAATTTTTATTCTTGTTTTTTTAAGAAGGATAACTAGGGTTTGGAATAGCCATTATTGTGAGTACACATAGCTATGTCCAAAGTTTTCATCTTGCAATGTTTTTAGATTTATTTATTTAAATTCTAAAGTTGATTTGGAAGATGTTGATTGCAGTATTAATCTTTATGGTTTCATATATTGCAATATGTTATGGGATATGTGTGTTTGTGCCCGTGAACTATTATTGTCCCATACGATGTCAAAAGTTATCTCTTTTATATGTCGATATGAAAGTATTGATACAAGATCGATGAAATTTTGACAAACAAAAGTTAAGCCTATTATGCCATTCATTGATGGAAGATAGGTTAAAATATTTTGTTTACGAGGATTATATCTATTGTATGTCATTGTGCAAATAGTGATGGAAAATATAATGAATCCTTGTCTATGCCGCAGTATTAATCTCCCCTGATCCATATTTTATGTATATACTGTGTGGCTCCATAAGTCTTCTTGTGTGAGCATTTCCAACTAAACTAATCATAGATTCATTTGTGGTTATTTTAGTTGTGTATTCCAATTAAATTAATCATGGGTTCTCTTGTGATTAGTTTGATTGAGAATTTTGGATACAAAATCATTTTTGTGGTTGTTGGTGTCTAATGAAATCCTTCTTTTCTCGTAAAAGTAAGGTCGCTCTTGTTGTTCATTCGAGAATGACATCAAATGGGGGAGAGTTCTTTTGAACTTGCGCTTAATTTCCATATCTTTGTGGGGAGTGCGGCTGTGGAATTTTATAGGGGTTATCTTGTATCTTCATAAACTCCTTGATGAATGCATTTAGCTTTGGCTTTATGATTGTATCTAAAAAAAGTTGATATGTTTCTTTATTTTGGTCTTGAAGCGTCTCCGTGAAAATTTCATTAAAATCTCGTTTTCGTACCTTTGCCAAATTTATTGACAAAAAGGGGGAGAATTAATATGTAGTTCACACTACAAATACATATGGTTTCTGGATCATTATGTAAGGGGGAGTGGTTTTCGTGTTGAGACGAAAGTATTGACTAAGGGGGAGTGATACATATCACCATAGTATTGTTGTCAAAGTTGTGATACAATTGAACTTTGATGCTGTGTAATAATACTATGACACTGTATAACAATGATTGAGAGCTTTTGTTTTCTCATTGTTATGGATACGGATCTTCAACAACTATGATGTTGAACTGAACATATATGGAATCATGGGAGTACTTGGAAAAGATGAAGTTTTCAAGTAATGTTGAAGCACCAAAGAGATCAAGCATGTGAATGAGAGGCTGCAAAGTTTTATCTATTTTGTAATTCATATGTATTGATAGTTTTGTCACTAAAATTGACAAAAAGGGAGATTGTTAGAGCATTACTCTGTCGAACTCGCAAGCGTTGCTATCTCAAGCATGTTTTTCAATGTTAGTGATCAAAACTAATGTCTTGATTTCTAGTCTACTTATAGCTTAGTTTCGGTCTAAAACAATTAAGTATAGTTGAGCTCCAGACTCCATGGAGATTATCTTACAAAGACGAAAAACTACTCAAGGAACTAGTGGAACTTCATCTGACTAAATGGTATGTGGAGACTTGAACTCATATATCACTCAAACGTATACTCTATCTCCTACTCTTGAGACAAAAGTAGTATTAAGTATGATAATTTTCATACATACACATTTGTTATTTCGAGCCGAGTTTACTCGCCTATCTTTTTCTCGAAATATGTGTTGGTAAGCTTTCAATTTAAACAATGTTCATCTTTACACGTTACGAAAGTCATGATGATGATAGTCGTGAATAACGATTGTTATAACATTATAGAAGAATGTTTCAATGATTGAAATGAAGAGCTGAGATTACCACCTATGGATATAAGCATATATAGCGTGTTCGCACATTAGTATATAAATCCATGTACCGGAAACCAAGTGCGTGCATATGTGTGCATGTAGTATTGGTGAAGGAGACATGTTGGGTAGGCGTACTGGCGGAACTTTCCTCCCGGAAAATTCTGCTGAGTTTGGAGTTTACAAACTCATAAACCAGTCACCTTAGGTACGCGTACCCGTACGCATACTTGCGGAACTTGTCTACCCAAAAATACTGCTAAGTTTGGAAACTAAAACCAACTCAAAATCCGGTAGCTAAGGTACGCATACCCTTACGCGTACCCAAGCTGGTTATTTCTCAAATCGGTAGTTCATGGACATAAAATAATAAATGATAAGGAATGTAATCTTTGCAAACCGTGGCTATATTGTTCATGAATTGATTCAAATGAATCAAACCGATTTTGTTTCAATTGTGTCTATGTATAAAGACCTAAGCAATTGAACAACTCTTTAACTAGTTCTTTTGAGTCATTTGAACTAGATATGAGAAATATGAATACGGTTAATATGAAAGTGCTCATATGGCTAACCATTGGTTAACTATTTTTGAACCAACTAAGTGTACACGTTTAGGTACGGTTACTCAAACCTAAATGAAATACAATTCATTTGTGTGTGACAAGCTAAGTTTCAATCTAACAATTGAAACATATTAGCTTGGTTGAATCAGGTTTTTCATCTAACGGTGAATATTGAATGCTTTGTTAACAAGATAACTTAGATTCCAAACCCTGATTTGAAAACTATATAAGGGGAACTCTAGCAACTGGAAAAACTAATCCCCACACCTCCTGTGTGATACTAGTTGGTTTTGCTAGAGTCGATTCTCCTTTAACCTTATGTTTCTTCTCGAGACCATGTAGGTTAACGACTTAAAGACTTCATTGGGATTGTGAAGCCAGACAAAAATACTTCTCTTGTAGTTGAGCGATCTGATCTTGCCATTTTCTATCGTATGAGTTCAATTGAATAATTGGCTTGAGATTATATCTTCGATAGGGAAAGATAAAAATAAATCACAAACATCTTCGTCTCATCGTTTGTGATTTCGCAATATCTTGTTTCGCTACCATACAATTAAGATTATTGAGAGGTGATTGATAATTCTAGGCTGTTCTTCGGGAATATAAGTCCGGGTTATCGATTAGTTCATGTTCACCTTGATTTCTATCAAAAGACGAAACAAACTCTTAGTTTATCTATGTAAGACAGATTTATCTATTGTCGTAGACTTTTCTGTGTGATACATATTTGTTTATTAAAGTCATCGACTTTGGGTCGTAGCAACTCTTGGTTGTGGGTGAGATCAGATAAGGGAATCAAGTACGTAGTATCCTGCTGTGATCAGATACGTAAGGAGCGCAACTGTACCTTGAATCAGTGTGATATTAATTAGGGTTCAACTACAGTCCAGACCGAAGTTAGTTTGTAGTATGCTAGTGTCTGTAGCGGCTTACTATAGCGTGGTGTTCAATCTGTACTATGTCCCAGGATTTTTATGCATTTGCGGTTTCCTCGTTAACAAAACTTCTAGTGTCTGTGTTATTTCTATTCTACATTATATTTTGTTATATAATTGAAATATCACAGGTTGTGCGTTGTATCGATCAATTGTGAAATCCAACTTTTGGTTGTTGATTGGAAATTGATTGATCCTTGGATATTAGTCTTTGGTACCGTCCGAGTTTATATCTCTTGTATTTGATAAAGACTCACAGATTTTTATTTGTTTGAGTATAGATCAAATCGAGAGATGGAAATATTAACTCATTGATATACTTTTTATTAAGATTGAGTATGACTGTCTAGTTGATTCTCTTAAAAGTATATTAGAGTTTGTCCATACAGATTGCTAATCGAAATATTGGGCGAGGTTGTTAGACTCCCGCTTTTTTTCAGTATTATTGTTAGACTTGAATGGGCTACAAAATGGGGAGTTGGTAATTTTTTGGTCCGTTCTGACTCGGTTGGTGCAGTGACAGCATTATCTAATTATTTGGTTTGCTATACAACGTTGGAGAGATATCCATTCTTATCGAGAAGCTAATTTTGTAGCGAATGTGATGGATCAAAGGGGATGTTTACCACGAAATGGTGAAGGCATGAGCTATGATGAGAGACCTTATTTTCTACACTCCATAGAATATCCTAATGTCTCTTCTTTCATATTTAACTAGTTTGTAAGTTTTTGGGGTCTACGGACTTGTTTTCTTGTAAACTGTTTGCACATATTTGCTATTTTTTAATACAATTTTGGATTTATCCAAAAAAAAACCCACAGTGCAACCCATTACTTTCCCAATCAAACTTTGTTCCCATGGGGAACAAATGCATCGTTGAGTTTCTTAGGAGATTTCAATCTTAGGTATAGAAGATCTCATAACCAAATCCTTTGAAATACTATCAAAATCTTTAAGTTCATCATCAATAGTCCCCAAAATTTCAAATAGGATTTCTAGCCGGAAGAAAAAATCGGAAGAATCGCCTTGCACAGTTCCCAAGTTACTCATTTTTTAAGAACCCAAGTTGAAGATCACATAAATAAGTTTTTTACTTTACCCTTTTTAAACAATTCAAATTCATTTTACGTAAACCGCCACCAACAATAACCACACCCACTACCGAGTCCAAGACACAACTCATGTATGCCTGAATCATTCCAGCTCTTTCATTACTCATCCCGTTATTTTCAAAATTAATTACCCATCAATGGCAGAGGCATTATGCATGCACATGGCTAATAAAAACAAATACAATGTTGATTCTAGCTATTTTTTACTCGGTTTTTGATTGATTAGGGTTACAGATCTTCTTTCCAAAAAATTTAGTTTAATTTTTATTTTGTTGATCATAGGGTTTTTCCATAATCTTCGACGTCTCCAGGTAGAAAGTGCATAAAATTTGTATTTGTAAGTAGTATTAATATTACTTTTAATGAATCATAAGAGTTTCGGCTTTTAACAACCTATATTTCAAAATTTTAGTTTATCATTGTTATTTTTGATTATCATTTTGAATTAGTGTTGATCTATTCGAAAATCCATACTTTGTCCTCTTAAGTTGTTGCTCTTCACTCGATTATTGTTTGTCACATTCTTTGTTAGCCTGCACTCAGCACCAGTTGTGGAATTCTCATCTTGGTATCTTTATGATGTTAAAAATGGCTCACAATATGGGGGTGTTTTTTCTCATCTTTAGTAGTGCAGAGATACTCTTTGGTATGAAAATTCATGCTCAACTTTATAAGTTTAAATTGCACTCTTTATAATTTTAAAATATTTTGATTAAACTGTTGGATTCATGAATTTTTCAAACTCTAACACCTCGTCAGGTTTTGTAATATCTGTGTATGTCTTTTATAACACTTGAACTGATTTAATTTTGTGTATATTTTTTAGGATTAGCGCGTATATTTTGTAGGATTAATATGATGGAAATTAGCATGGGAACATAAGATCAAGAATCTCATTATTGGGGCTGTAAAAAGGGTGGGAATTTTGGGGCTTTGCAAGGTCACGAAATAGTAAATGAAGTTATCCCCTATCATATTATATTTCTAATATCTAATATACCCTCTGTGAATTAGTGTTAATTATGATGTTTAACTAACCTAATTATAATTTGTGATTATGCTAGACTAATCTAACGATTAATCTATTGAAAATAAAAAAATATTTGTTTTGTTTTGTTCCTTGATTTTGATAGAGAAGGATGATTTTGATGAATTTTTTTTTGAAAAACTTTGAAGAAAAAAGATCAAACTTTTTTTTTGCTAAGTCCAATAGTTTATTAAGCAAAAAAACATAATTACAAGCAGGAGGCACAAGGCCCCCTACCCCCATAAACCAAACGGGTTAAAAATAAATAACTACTCTAAAAGCCAAAAAAAACTCTGGAAACTCATAATTGAAGAAACATAAACAGAGAAAAAAGAAGACTAAACGCCTAATTTTTCTTCACTTTCTATAGCGCCAATGATTTCCAGGAAACACTCCTCTCAAAAAAATGAGATTAAGTGTTTACACCTCCTTTAGCTTTCTTCTTTGGAGTCTTCATTCTTTTTGATTGATCTTGTGTTTCCTCGACATACTCCTTTCGAAAAGATAAATCCTTCAAATACTTTTGTTGAGTATCAAATTTTGTAATTGTACAAAAAATCTCATGTTCTTCTTTTGTTAACTGAGTAGAAAAATTACTCCCTCCGTTACTTTTTAATAGGCCAGTTTTTTTTTTTTTTGAAAAATTAAAGGAAATTAAAAGAACTAATTATTGAAAGTGGTCCTCTATACACTTGTCAATAAAAGAAGTGAAGCGAAATGGTCCCCATGACACTTGTCAGCCAAAGAAGTGAGTCAAATGGTCCACATAACACTTGTCATCAAAAGAAGTTAAAAGAAAAGTGGTCCCAGAAAATTAAAGTAACATTTGACTTTCCTAATTAAGAAACCAGCCTATTTTTTTGAAATATTTATTTATAGAAACTGGCCTATTAAAAAGTAACGGAGGGAGATATGATGCACCGATACTGATACAGGGATTCGTCAATTTTCATAAAATGGGGATACGGTGGGATACGTGTATTTATTAAAAAAATATTTAATATAATAATAATTCATTCTACTAAAAAATCATAAGATTAAAAAAAAATCCATAGATACTATTTTGAAAATTAATGTGAGCAAACATTAAATTTTCAGCATTTTGGGTTTCAATATTACTTATGTTAATTGAATAGATAAAATCATATGTACTCTGATTTCTCTCTAAACAACATGAAGAACATGACTGTCCAATAAGCCTTAAAGCTAGATTTTTCTAACACCATTTTTTTTATTGAAGCACCATAAAAATAATTAGGTTTAGATATAATTATTCGATATGTTCATTTGTACAAATATTTATAAATATTTAGATTTATGTATAAATTTATAAATATATAGATTTTGTATAAAAAAATAAGTGTTAGATTATAGGAAGTATCGCCTCATAGAGCATCTGAGAGGTATCCCAGAGTATCCCCTACCCTTTTTGTAATTAAAAAAATGTGACACTTTAAATGGAGTATCTGATACGTATCCCCAAATATCCGATACTGATACGGTGCTGATACGGATACGTCACCAATTTTGAAGTATCCTCATAGGGAGGGAGTAGTACTTACCTTGGGCTGTGCGTCCCTAACCATATTTGCAATTTTCTCTTGCAAGCCCAAGTTTGAGTCCGAGCAAACTTCAGAGTCCGTGTAGTTTTCAAACTCCCTTTCACGAACAGATTCCAAGTTTTGGATTATGCTTTTCGTGTCTTCTTCCCCGGACCCATTTAAACTTACCCCATCTTGTAACACACCAAATTTATTCGGAGATAAAACCACTCCAGAACTATTTATATTATATATATACCTAAAGAAAAGAAAGCTAAATATACATGAAGGAGCTAAAATGAAAAAATTAAGAAGTCAACAGAATCTGTAGTAGACTTTATTTGGCATTTCAATAGTAGTGAGAGTAGAAGGCCTTCCTGCATGTTGTATTCTTTCTCCCAATTGTAAGCTTGCACCCTCCTTAGCCAAATTGTCAGCAGAGAAATTTATTTCTCTATAGCAATGAGTGTAGAGAATCTTAGATAAACACTTGCATGTTCTAAGCCATCTAGCTTTGATGAACCATGGAATATTTCCAGACTTGAAATCTGCAATTACTGATTGAGAGTCTAAATTGATTATAATCTTATTGCAAGTTAAAGTAATTGCACATTCAATAGCACACACAACTGCCATCACCTCTGCAATATAATTGGTTGCAACTCCTAACCCACCTGAAATAGTCCCCAAAACCTGACAATCATGACTCCTTGCAATAGCTCTCACCAAGTCTTCACGCGCCTTCTTCCAATTAGCTAAATCCGCTTCTATTTTTTTTGCTGGCTCCAAAGCAGTATGCTCCTCATCACTTACCTCAACTAACTAATCCTCGGAAAGAGAAACATTTATCTTTGTTTTCTTACCGTTAATCATCTTCCACTCCATATTATCTGTTAAGGTAGTAGACACCCCATTTCCCGTAGTCAAAGAAGTATTGTTATTCCCAGCTGAACCTTGATTATCCCCATATTGAATAGCACCGTCAGCAAAAATCTTCTTTGTCTACCATTTAGCACGAGCATTGCCAGTCCTGCCATGATTTTTATCTTGGGAATGCACAGAAACAATCAACGTATCCTCTGAATCTTGTTTCTTAGCCTTATTTTTTTCTTCTGCATTCCTCATCCTCATGGCCAATAATCTTGCATGCTGAAATTTTTTTGGGACGTTTAGGAATGTCTACAGCTTGCCAAAAACTTCTCCCTCCAACTGAAACATGGATACTATCAGCATCATGCTTAGCAAAATCAATGTCAATTAATACTGCTGCAAAATTCCAAACTCATGAGTTAGGGTTCTTTTATCAACCACAATCGGTGTTCCCAGAGATTTACCCAAAGCAAACAACGACTTTTCAACCTAAAATTCCACCAGAATTCCAGGAAATTGCACCCAAACTGACGCATGAGAAGTTCTTTGCATATTCGCATCAAACCCTGGGTACCATTCTATCAATCTGAGAACTTGTTGTTCAAAAATCCAAGCATCCTCACAGAAAACCTTAAAGATCAAACTCTTCATCAAAATACTCAAGAAAACCTTATAATAAACTCGCAATAACAATTTGATAGATTCAAATACGTAAAAAATCGGGGAAAAATTCTAGGTTTTTTGATTAGTTACGGCTGGGATAATTTTTCGACCCAACCGTAGAATGCAAAAATGGTTGGAAACTGATGATGTTCCAAGCCGTATTTGTTATTTACGACAGGGAAATAAAGAACTCCCAGACGAAATTGTTTTTCTGATTCTTTTGGTTTCTGGAACCAGTTACGGCTGGGAAAACAGGCCGTAACAGCTTCTGGAAACAAAAAAATATCAGAAAAACAATTTCGGTTAGGAAAACCAAGTCGAAACGTGGCGTCTGTTTTTTTCGGCGGGGAAAACAATCTGTAATCTTGATTCATGGTTGGGAATTTAAGAACTCCTAGCCGTAAACTCCTTCAAAAACGTTTTTTTTTGTTTACCCGAAACTCATCGAATCGGATTTTTTAACCATTCAAAAGCGAAAATAAATGGTTGGTTTTCTTACCTTTTTCTTTTTATCATGATCATCATCTTTATCATGATCTATGAAAGAGAAGAAGAAGATAATGATTTTGGGTTTTCTATATGATCATCATCCTCATCATGATGAAATTATTTATCATCTTCATCATGATTTATGAATGAGAAGAAAAGGATGGGGAGAAGATAATAGGTTTAGTTTTTTTTTTCTGATCTTCACCTTTATCATGATGAAATCATGTGAAAAAGCGGGGGTCTAACAACCTCACCCAATATTTCGCTTAGCAATCTGTATGGACTAACTCCAATATAATTTCAAGAGAATCAACTAGACAGTTAGACTCAATCTTAAGAAAAGTATATCAAAGAGTTATATCTCAATTTCTAAATTCAATCCGCAACCAAACAAATAAGAATTTGTGAGCCTGATTTAATACAATAGAAATAACTTGAATGGTACCAAAGACCAATGTTCAAGGATCAATCAATTTCAATCAACAACCAAAGGTTGGATTTACCAATTGATCGATTCAGCGCACAACCTGTGATATTTCAATTATATAACAAAATATAATGTGGAAAATAAATAACACAGACACCAGAAGTTTTGTTAACCAGGAAACCGCAAATATAGAAAAACCCCGGGACATAGTCCAGTTTTGTTATAGTCGTGCTCCTTACGTCTCTGATCCCAGCAGGATACTACGCACTTGATTCCCTTAGATGATCTCACCCACAACCAAGATCTACTAGAACCCAAAGTCGAAGACTTGATAATCAAATATGTATCGCACGGAAAAGTCTATTGAATAGATAAATTTGTCTCCAACAGAAATATCTACGAGTTTTTGTTCTGTCTTTTGATAAATCAAGACGCAAACGGGTACGCATACTTAGGTTCCCGGATTTCTCAAACCAACCGGTACGCAAACGGGTGCGCATACTATGGTTCCCGGACATGGATTACATATGTGCAAGAGTGCACAACATGACATATCCAATTATGGTTAAGTGTTCTAAACTCTTATTTCTATCATTGAAACTTTCTTAGAGGATGACAATAGCCGTTTTCACACACTATTAGCACCAAAGTAATTTTCAAATTATTGAAATAATCATAACGAAACATTCCAAGACAAACACCAAATGATTGTATCACACAAACCATGTAAGATGTTACTCGGAAAATTTCTCATGATATAAGATGAACTTGGTCGAAGCGAAAGCTTGCTAACACATATTTCGATAAATATGTAAGCGAGATAAACTCAGCTCGAAATCTCAAATGTGTATATAGAAAACAATATCGTAATACGACTTATGTCTCAATATAGGAGATAGAGTAGAAATAGACTTTCCAAGTGATAGATGAGTTCAAGTCTTCATATACCTTTTGTCGATGAAGTTCCACAAGCTCCCTTTAGTAGTTCTTCGTCTTCAAATGATGAACGTCGTGAAGTCTAAGCTCAACTACACAATCTATTTCCTAGTCTGACACATCTATAAATAGGCTAGAAATCAAGACTTATAGTTTTGTTCACTAACATTGACAAACATGCTTGAGATAGCAACACATGCGAGTTCGACCGAGCAGTGTTTTAACAATCTCCCCCTTTGTCAATTTTAGTTACAAAACTATCAATACATATTGATAGGTGTTGTAAAACACCAAATTTTATATCTAGTATTTATGCTTTCTTTGCTATTTATTTTGTAAAATATGTATCTTATATGTTTAGTTTTAAGTTTTTAGGTGCAATGGAGCACTTGGGGGAAAAAGAAGGAAAATTGCCCATTTGGAGCGTAAAAGCAAACACTTCAATTCATAGGTGAGCTATATTTGAAGCGGGCTGAGATGTGCAAGGAGGAGGTGAAGAATGAACCATCAGTTTGTCATAACTGATAGTTGAGCAAGAAGCGAATGGGTTGTCGACTATCTGGAACTGACAAGTCATGTATGAGTTAGTTACCCCTTAACCACTAAAGTGGGGTGTCAATATGAATGCCTTCTCCTTACACAAACCTAAAATTCAGAGACAATCATTTTTTCTTTCAATCATTTTTGTGCGGCTGTGTTGGTTGTTTGTCTGAGGGTTAGGAATATTCAGAGATGGGAAATTGTGAAGTTCAGATCAATGAGGGTTGAGACGGTTCTGTATCTGTAATTGAACCAAGAAGAAGAGTGAAACGAATCTGAGAAGAATTCATGAATTGTTGATGAAGAATCAGGTTTAGATACAGATAAGCAAATTAGGTATTTGAATGTGAATCTGATAGAGTTTTCTTGAAGGGGTTTTGATTATACTTTATGGAGTTACTATACTCGAGATTCAAGTTGATTGCAGAGCTGAAAGTAAGATTAGGGTATCTGTGAAGCTCATTGATTTTGATGTTGTTAAAATTCGATAGAAAATGGGATTTGAATCTAAATAGCAGAAAATGAGATGATGCTGATGTTTAGAAATTGCAGTAGGACATAGGTGTTGAAGCTACAGATTGTGTTGGAATATAAGGAAATGGGTGTGAATAGAGGTTGAAGTTCTATGGTGTTGTTGTCTCAGGTGGTGGTGCAGTTGAAGGTTGGAATCTGATTCTCTGTTGCAAGTTAAGAATATGAGCTACAAAGTCTAAAGTGAAGGCACTGGTGTATTCTTGAAGTTGATTTCTACTTGAAGTGGTGTGCTGGGTATCTGAGTTACAGTGGCTATGAGAACTGAGTTAGCTGTGCAGGTGTTGTTTAGATGGAGCAATTACAGGCAAGTGAGACTGCAGCTGCTCAACTGAGTTCAGAAATAGTTGCAGTGGCAGGTAGCATTTAGGAGTTGAAGGAGCAGAATGTTTTATGATATGATGCTATAGCTAGAGGCAGTCAGTTGAGATGGCAGTGATGGTTGAGTTGTTGTGAGCTGCACATAATGTTTGTTGGCTAGATGGTGGTACTTTAAACTACAGGAATGTAATTGAAGATGTTGCAGTTGTGTTGGTGGTGGTGCTGTACATGGGAGTTGGTCTGAGTTAAATGAATTGTGTATTGAGGCAATTAATGAGAAGCTATGTGGAGTGTACAGCTGAGTTGCAGGTTAAAGCTGAATTGGAAATGCTGCTAACTAGGAATATAGGCATTGCAGCTGGATCAAAGGAGTAATAAAGCTGAAACAATGCAAGGTTAAGTATTGAGCTAATGGAGCTGTGGAGTTCGAATGCATGAGAAGTAGGAGATGCAGTTCTGGAGGTTACATCAATGGCTGGTGGTGTGATTGCACTATCTAGATTGGTTGTATGGCAGCGGCTAAGTGGTGTTTTCAACACCAACTGGAAAAGCAGAGAAGATACGAGTGAGTGCTGGTACCTTTGAGCTTGGAAGACAAGATGAATGGCCAGAGTTGAAACTGAATTGTAGCTACACTGGTGATATGAGGCAAGGAAATGGAGGTGCTGGTTTCTATTAGAGTTGCAGCATGGCTGGTGTTGAGATAAAGGGGAATTGGAGTTGTTGCGATGCTGGCGATGAGGTGTGATGGCAATCTGAGGCTTGCACTACTGGTGTTGAATGTGAGGTTGCAGTTAAGAACACAAGAAGAATGAATTGAAGCAAAGATGGAGCAGATAAAGAGAGGTTTGAAATCAGAGCTATGAAGATGTTGGCGGTAACTGAATTAGTGAATCTTAGACTGAATTGATGCAGTTGGCAGTGGTGAATGTATGGAATTGCGGGATTAGAGAAGCTGTGTGTTTGCTGTGAATGCTTAAGTTGCAGGTCATGAGACAAATGGCCAGGCAAAGGGAAGTTAGAATGGAGCTTGATGTTTGATGGCTGGTGGCTGAGCAGCTGCGCAGTTGGAGGTGGTTTGGATTTGAATGGCAGGAATGCAGTGATGCTGTGGTGATGCTGCTGTTGGATATATTGCAAGCACTGTCGGAATGGTTGTGGAAGAATGGCTTGAGATATGAAGAACTGATGCAGTTGAATACAGATTTGGATTTGAGAAGTGCAGCAAATGGCAGTGTTGGTAGGGCTGCTGGGCAGTGTTGTTAAGGGTTGGCAGAATAGCTGAAATGGGTGTTCTGGATGGAACTCACATCCATCTTGGCCGTGAACTGTTTTGGCATGTGCAAATGGGCTAGGCCAAGACCATTTAGCCCAGTAAGACAAGTCAGTTAGCTAAATCTGAATCTGACTCGTTGACCCGACCGTGCTGATTCAGTTGACTCCCGAGTTGACTCGTTGACTGGTGACCGGGTGGAATTTTCCGGTCACCTGAGATTTTTCCGGCAATATTCCGGCCTAAAACACAGTTTTCCGGCAAACAATTTTTGGGTCATATTTTCACATGGGTTTTTCACACACACGAGTTGAGTGGACTTCTTGGTATCGGACCATGGGCTTTGAAGACCTAATTTGGAAAGTTGGAAAGCTATAAAATGAGGAGTTTCTATTCTTTGGATTTATATCAGATCACGTATTTTTCTACTGGAGTTTGGAGGAGAGCGATTCTACTAGGGTTTGCTTTCGTTTTATTTTCATGTTCTTCATTTTATCTTTGATAATAATTATGTTGAATCTAAAAACCATGAGTAGCTAAATACCTTTTATTGGTTATGGGATATAAAGTGGATTTCACAAATAAAATATGATTCAATGCATTAGTTTTGTCTCAAGTTTATTGTTTATGTTTCATTGTTTATATTGTATATGATTTGATTGTTTGATTGGTTGAGTCCGGAATCAATCCGATTTGCATTCATTTCTAGAGCTATATTAGGGTTTTCAATACGAAAACGTTGTTAATCCCTGATTCTAAGTAGCATAAATGTGGGTAGTGCTTGTAGAGATATATCCTACTAGTCACATATGAATCATAACTTGGGTTAAATTAATTTAGTGCTTTTACACATTTCGATTTCCTTGATTAGTCTTATTCCATATAGCTTATTGCTTTTAGGGAGTTAAATATAATTTGCTTTTACACTTTAGGTTGCTTTCTAGGAAGAATTCACATATGCATCTTTTAATGTGGCTGTGATGAAATCAGGGAATTAGCGGGGTATTCTTACGATCAAGGTATCCTAGGACTTTTAGTAAATGAGAGATTAAATTTCAATTCTAGTCATTGATGAAAATATGTGTTTGTGAATGAAACTATCCCGTGACCAATACTTTCTCCATATTGATTACTTTAATACTTTATTGCTTTCAAATTAGTTTTATATCTTTGATAACTCAAAACCCCCCTTTTGGTTACTAAGAAACTGAAAATTTGCATAACAACAAAAAGCCTCTCCGTGGATACAAACTCTTTCTTATTGCATACTACTTTATTTTAGGAAGTAAGAAAGTGAAATTATATTTGACCGGCTGACAATCGACCAAATTTTGGCGCCATTGCCGGGGAGGCAAACAGCTTGTTATTAAGTTTTTAGTTTCTTTTTACAATTTTTGCTTTTATCTTTGCTTTTTGTTTCTTGTCTTGTTTCTTACTTGTTTGCGAGAATTGTTTTTCAGGTACTAATCCCTGGCTTCTAAAGATTGGAACTATCCAAGGTGCGGGATTGCTACTCGAAGAGGCACAATACTCCAACCAAGTCAAGACACGGAAGAGCAAGAGTTAGAAGTGGAAGAAGAGTTACAACTAGAAGAAGAACTAGAGGTTCCATTTGTAGAAGAACCACTAGTTGAAGAAGAAGAAGCAATGGAAGACGCAAATCGTACACTCAAGGATTTGGCTTCTCATAGGCTTGATGCACAATGGTGGTGTATCCAAACAAACTCAACTTTTGAGATCAAGCCGGGGTTTCTTAGAGAGTTGCCAAAGTTTCATGGCATGGCGAATGAATATCCAAACAAGCATCTCATGGAGTTCTATACCATTGTCAAAGCTATGCTTCCAACGGAGACTGAAGCCGATGGTGCAATGATGAAAGTTTTTCCATTTTCTATGGTAGACAACGCTAAGGATTGGTTGTATTGTTTGCCTGCCGGAAGTGTCACTACATGGAATGGGTTGAAGAAAATCTTTCTAGAGAGGTATTTTCTTGCGTCAAAGGCTACTCAAATTCGCAAAGAGATTTGTGGAATAAAGCAACATGCGGGAGAGTCTTTATATGAATGTTGGGAGCGATACAAGAGATTGGTGGAAAGCTGTCCTCACCATCAATTCAGCGATGCTATGATAATCCAGTACTTCTACGAAGGTCTCCAATCAAGTGATAAATATCTTCTTGACGATGCGGGTGGCGGTGCACTAGTGAACAAGACGGTGGCCCAAGCTGCCGAGTTGATTGAAAGCATGGCTGCAAACTCGCAACAATTTTACACAAGAGGTGAACCAATGGTTAGGGGAGTGCATGAAGTTAGTGATTCATCATCATCTCACCGTGATCAAAGGATGGACAATATGGAGCACATGATGCAAAAGATGGTTGCGGTTATATTACCTTCGTATGGTGAAGAGTTGGAGCAAGCTAATGCGGTTTTTCCAAACCCACAAAAAAGGTATGATCCCTATTCTAACACCTACAATCCGGGATGGAGAGATCATCCAAATTTCATCTATGCCAACAAGCAAGGTGCGGTTCAACAACCTATCTTCAACCGTCCGAGTGGATTTCAACCGCAACAACAACAATTTCAACCTCAACAACAATTTCAACCGCAACAACAACAATTTCAGCAACAACATCAACAATTTCAGCAACCACAACAACCGGTTCAAAACCAAGGTTCCGATATCGATACAAAGTTACAAACAATGATGCAAGGTATTTCTACCATGTTCAAGGAGAGCCAACAAGAAACCAAGAGTGCGATTAAGGATTTGCATACTTAAGTAGGCTCCATGGAAATTGATATCAACAAGTTGAAAGCACAAAATAGTGGGAGACTCCCTTCTCAACCCATTAACCCAAAAGAGGGTGTCAATGCAATTATGTTGAGAAGTGGTACACAACTTGAGCAACCAAAAGTTGCTGATTTGGGTGAAGAGGAAGCTCCAAAGGAGCCGATTTTGGAGGAAAAGAGGGATGAATTCCCCAAACACCCGAGGTACCTATTCCTAACTCTAAAACTCCTAAACCTACTTATGTTCCTCCTATACCTTTTCCTCGCAGATTTGCAAGTTCTAAGAAGGCGGAACTAGAAAAGGAGACTTTAGATGTTCTTAAGAAGATTCATGTGAATATACCACTCATTGATGCTATCAAGCAAGTTCCCAAGTATGCAAAAGTGTTGAAGGACTTGTGTACCAACAAGCAAAGGCTTAAGGGTAATGAAGTACTAAGTGTGGGGGGAGAATGCTTCAGCAATCTTACAACACAAACTCCCACTGAAATGCAAGGATCCGGTAGCTTTGACATCCCCGTCACAATTGGTAACACTACTTTTGACAAAGCAATGTTGGATTTAGGTGCATCCGTTAATGTTATGCCTGCATCTATGTACAATTCACTTAATCTAGGTCCTTTGAAAAAGGCTGAAATTGTGTTGCAATTAGCCGATCGCTCTAATATTTACCCAATGGGTATTGTTGAGGATGTTCTTGTGCAGGTTAATCAACTTGTATTCCCTGTTGACTTTTGTGTGTTAGAGATGGATGAAGGTGCACCGGACTCATCTCTTCCATTGCTACTTGGGCGTCCCTTCATGAAAACAGCTAAGACCATTATTGATGTAGACAATGGAACGTTGACTATGGAGTTTGATGGAGAAATAATACGTTTCAAAATTTTCGAGACGATGAGATATCCTAGTGATGTACACTCTTGTTTCTCCGTTGATGTTATGGATGCATTGGTGCAAAAAGTGTTTGAATTGAATGGTGATGATGCTTTGGAAACTGTTTTAACTACATCCATGGATGATGGAGTAGAGTGTGGTAACGAATTTAAGGAAGCCCTTGGTGATCTCAACTCACTACAAGGATTCCGGAAACTCATAATATATCTTTTATTTCTTTACCATGCAGTGATGAAAAGCTTTTACCTTCTATTGTTAAATCTCCAAAGTTGGAATTGAAACCTCTTCCAAGTCACTTAAAGTACTTGTACTTGGGAGACAATGAAGAGTTACATGTGATTGTTTCTAATGAGCTTAGTGAATTATAGGAGCAAAAACTTCTAAGGGTGCTAAGGAAGCACAAGACAACCATAGGATGGATAATCGTTGATATCAAGGGTATAAGCCATGCCGTTTGTATGCATAAGATTCGTTTGGAGGACGATGCAAAGCCTACAAGGGAAGCGCAACGTCATTTAAACCCTCCCATGATGGAAGTTGTGAAAAAAGGAGATACTCAAGCTTTTGGAAGTGGGTGTTATCTACCCCATATCCGATAGCAAGTGGGTGAGCCCGGTACAAGTTGTACCAAAGAAATCAGGGGTAACGGTGGTAGAGAATGATGAGAACGAACTCGTCCCAACTCGTGCGCAAACCGGTTGGAGGGTTTGTATTGATTATAGAAAGTTGAATGCCACTACTAGGAAGGATCATTTTCCTTTACCCTTTATTGATCAAATGCTTGAACGTTTAGCTGGACATGCTTATTATTGTTTCCTTGATTGTTATTCAGGTTACAATCAGATTGTGATAGCACTGGAGGATCAAGAGAAAACCACTTTCACTTGTCCTTTCGGCACTTTTGCTTATCAAAGGATGCCTTTTGGCTTGTGCAATGCTCCAGCTACCTTTCAAAGGTGCATGGTAAGTATCTTTTCCGAGTATGTTGAAAACATCATTGAAGTGTTTATGGATGACTTTAGTGTCTTTGGTGATTCATTCGACCTTTGCTTGAACAACTTGTCTTTAATCCTTGAACGCTGTGTTGAAACAAACCTTGTGCTTAATTGGGAGAAGTGCCATTTTATGGTAACTCATGGCATAGTTTTAGGCCATATTATATCTTCTAAGGGTTTGGAAGTTAATAAATCTAAGATAGACCTTATTCGTGCTCTAACCCCTCCCACTACGGTGAGGGAGATACGTTCTTTTCTTGGTCATGCAGGTTTCTATCATAGATTTATCAAGGATTTTTCCAAGATAGCATCACCACTTTGAAACTTATTGAAAAAAGATGTGGTTTTTAACTTTGATGAGAAGTGTATTGCGGCATTCAATCGTTTGAAAGAACTTTTGATTTCAGCCCCTATCATTAAACCACCGGACTGGAGCAAGCCTTTTGAGCTCATGTGTGATGCTAGTGACTACGCGGTTGGTGCGGTGCTTGGGAAGTGTGTGGGGAAGATACCTCATGCCATTTATTATGCTTCTAGAACGTTAAATGAGGCCCAACAAAACTACACAACCACTGAAAAAGAGTTTTTAGCTATTGTATTTGCATTGGAGAAATTTCGCTCTTATCTAATTGGTACGAAAGTTGTTGTTTATTCTGACCATGCAGCTCTTAGGTACTTGCTAATGAAGAAAGAAGCGAAACCGAGGCTCATACGATGGATTCTACTCTTACAAGAGTTTGATATTGAAATCAAGGACAAGAAAGGAATTGAGAACACCGTTGCGGATAATTTGAGTCATCTTGCTGTGGACAAGGAAGCTATCCCATTGCGTGAAAGTTTCCCGGATGAGCAACTCTTCTCAATTGCATGTGGAGAACCATGGTATGCGGATATTGTGAATTACTTGGTAACTAAACAAATCCCAAGGAACTTGTCTCGTACTGAGAGGGACAAACTTAAGAGGTTAGGGAACCAATACATATGGGATGATCCATACTTATGGAAACATGGAAGCGACCAAGTAATAAGAAGGTGCGTTCCCGAATCTTAGTTTAATTCTATCTTGTCATTTTGTCACTCCTATGCTTGCGGAGGATATTTTGGAAGTAAAAGAACCGCTTACAAGGTACTTGAAAGCGGTTTCTATTGGCCAACCTTGTTTAAGGATGCATACACATTTTGTACAACTTGTGATAGGTGCCAAAGAACATGCAATCTAGGTGCCCGAAATCAAATGCCACAAACTTTTATTTAATTTATTGAAGTTTTTGATGTATGGGGTATTGATTTTATGGGTCCTTTTGTCAACTCTCATGGGAATTATTACATCTTACTTGCTGTTGATTATGTCTCTAAATGGGTGGAAGCTAAGGCCACCCCTACTAATGATTCCAAGGTTGTTTCAGATTTTGTGCAAGCTAACATTTTTCCAAGGTTTGGAATTCCAAGAGCCATAATTAGCGATGGGGGTTCTCACTTCAACAACATGACTTTGCAAAGCTTGTTGAAGAAGTACAATGTGTCGCACAAGATTGCAACACCTTATCATCCTCAAACAAATGGACAAGCCGAGGTGTCTAATCGGGAGGTGAAATCCATTCTAGAAAAGACGGTGAATCCAACAAGGAAGGATTGGAGCATGCGGCTAAATGATGCTTTGTGGGCTTATAGAACCACATACAAGACACCTATTGGGATGTCTCCCTTTAGGCTTGTGTATGGTAAACCTTGTCACTTACCCGTGGAGATTGAGCATAAGGCGTTTTGGGCGATTAAGCAATGCAATTTGGAGATGGATGGGGCTGGAAAGCAAAGGAAGTTACAACTCCAAGAGCTAGAGGAGCTTCGCAATGATGCATTTGAAATCTCTCGCATTTACAAGGAGAAAACGAAGGCCTTTCATGATACTATGATTTCTAGAAAACAATTTTGTGTTGGGCAGAAAGTGCTTTTGTTTAATACTCGCTTGCATTTATTTCCGGGTAAATTAAGGTCACGTTGGATCGGACCTTTCATTGTTACTAATGTGTTTTCTCATGGTGCAGTAGAAATTCGTAGCATATCTACATGCAAGGAACTTAAAGTTAATGGGCACCAGTTGAAACCATATTACGAGAATTTCACTTCCGAAGTGGTGGAAGGAGCTAATTTAGTGGATGCACTCCCTTTGGAGGAGTCTTAGCAAGCAAAGAGCAAGTCGGGCTGACGACTTTAAACCAAGCGCTAAATGGGAGGCAACCCATAGGATGAGTATCTCTTGTCTTATTTTTATTTTCTTGTTTTTTTTATAGCTTTTTCTTGTATTATATTGATTTTATTTTTCTGATTTCTTATCATTTGTCATGCATAATTTCCCACCTTGACTTACTTTGGATGACTCAATTTACATTGAGGACAATGTAAAGTTTAAGTGTGGGGGAGTGGTTAAGCATTTGCATTGTAAATTTTTTTCAAAATTTTCAACTTTTGTGAAAATTAGTGCATGAAAAAACTCCAACTTGTAGTTAGTTTAGAGTCACAAAGTATCCATGTCGCTAAGATTACATCGAGATTCTCATAATAGTGACTGAACTTAGAGATGACAGAGAACATGATCGGGTTTCTTACTTGTATGAGAGTTAAAGTTGTATTTAACCATGCCAGTGGCAAATATGGTGCAGACTGAATTCGGTAGTAGAGTAGTGGTCCCCTATAGTGGAGACTACCCATGTTACATCATGAGAGGCACCGACCTTCATTTCTTTGTACCTGTCTAAATTTGTGCTTTTAGAGAGTGTGTCACCGTACGTAAACTCCGGGTATAATGGTGAGCTACCCAACCTCCCACCAATAGAAGCACTATTTTGATCTCTTGAGTGCTATTTTATCAATCATGAATGGTGACATCGAATTTCTAACTTACATACCACTTGTAATCTTGTTCGCAGTTAGCACCATCCACTTTATCTCTATACACCAACAGGTCCATAGAAACACCATCATCATCAACAAGAGAAGCATCACAAGTTCAAAGCAAAGTTGAAGACGTTCTAGGTTTACAAGCAACGGTACAAAAAAAAATGAGCAGATTTCAGCTTCAAGTATAGCAACAAGACAATGAGCAGAATTTTTACAAGTTGAAGACTATTGTACAAGAGTGAAGATTATCAAGATGAGAATTCAAGAAGTTTATGATATCGAGACATACAAGTTGTGAAGAATCAAGCGGTAAAGTACTCACACCATGGCATTTGTACTTGTATTTTTATTTGTATTTGTATTTTATTCTCTTGTCTCAAAAAAAAAAAAAAAAAAAAAGACAAGAGAAAAGTTATTTAGGATCATCATTAGTTTTTATTTTTGTTTGTTTTCATTTTGTATTTACTTTGTATTTAATGCTTAAAAAAAAATATTCATTGCATCATATTTTGGTTTTGTATTCATTCAATAAGCCAACGGAAGAAGAAATATCTACAATGAAGTTTCAAGCAACAAGGAATAAGAGGAAAGAATCACATTGTCAAGATTCCACGAAGTTCAAGAGTTATCATCAAGAGTTGAAGACCGAAGACGTTTCTATGGATGCTGTGAGAGTGGTGCTAGCTGCATGCCGAACAAATAACGAGGTAAGTAAGCATATTCCAACCTTCGTTAAGTGGTTGATTTCCTTTCTAAGAGATCGTCAGAAAAAAGGGTTTTCAAAAATGAATAAAAGATGTGGGTTTTCAAAACAATTCGGAGGGTTTGCCTTCCTACTATTCAATGTGTCGCAGGATTCTCTTTTCATTCCTACCTGGATACATGTGTGACCCATAAAGAGCTGTTTATTATTGAGTGCAATTTCATAGAACCCTTTCTTGTGAGGCAGAGTCAAGACTTTTGATCACTTCGAACCCGAATTTCTTTCGATAAGGGATGGTTATTTCTCTCTCAACTTTTAAGAATGAGATTGTGTTCATTTATGTGTCTAACTTCTTATGACTAGTGTGCAGAATCTCTATGTCTTCTTAGCGCGTTGGATACTATCTTTTCGGAGAACTTGTAAGTTGGTAAAGTAGGTTTTGTGATATATGTATCCTTTAGAATAAGTTTTGTTTGATTTGCTCGTGGACTAGCAAAGTCTAAGTGTGGGGGAATCTGATAGGTGTTGTAAAACACCTAATTTTATATCTAGTATTTATGCTTTATTTGCTATTTATTTTGTAAAATATGTATCTTATGTTTAGTTTTAAGTTTTTAGGTGCAATGGACCACTTGGGGAAAAAATAAGGAACATTGCCCATTTGGAGCGTAAAGGAAAACACTTCAATTCACAGGTGAGCTATATTTGGAGCGGGCTGAGATGCGCAAGGAGGAGGTGAAGAATGAACCATCAGTTTGTCATAACTGATAGTTTAGCAAGAAGAGAATGGGTTGTCGACTATCTGGAACTGACAAGTCATATGTGAGTTAGTTACCTGGTAGGATCGGAAAGATACCTACTTCTATGTATAAACTGCAAGTGCACAGTGTCGACAAGCAACACAGGGCAAGCACAAGTCGAACCACAAAGACTTGGAGAGTGTAGAAGTTGATTCTAAATCCTTACTTAGAACTGATTCAGAGAGTAACCAAAAGGGGTTTGATTTTGTCGATACGACGAGATATTGGCAAAGACTTAAATAGAAAGTAATTTGAATTAAAATATGCAATTAAATCAAGGTGTAAATACTGAGAATATGGATACTAGGGTATTCAAATCCACCACTAACTTATGATATGCATTCAACTTGTAATATTATTCTTGTCCTTACAGCAGATTCAAGTCTACCATATATCTAAGGTGTTTCTCCAATGGATAATTTAATCACAACTAAAGTATTTCTCCAAAGCATTAACTGTCTAATTAAAGCACAACTAATCTGAGGATCAATATTTGGTTAAGCATGAGTTGTAGCATAATCAACATAGAGATATTCTAACTACAATGGATACATGGCATACATTGTGAGAGAAAGATGTTGACAAACTTGGATTAAATTATATCTTTAAACAATTCTAAACTTTCAAGAACAAGATACAAGATATGAATACATACCAATGAGTTACGGCTTCATTTAAACCCTAGCAAATGAAACTAGAACATGAAGAACATTACAACAAAACTTAAATTTGATAAACTAACATGAACAAGCTATTCTTGGATGGTTTTTCAACACAAAAACCCTCTCTATTTATACACAAAATTCCCTCAAGCACTTGGATTCGAAATTTGGAAAGCATCCACTCAACAAAACATGTTTTCTTAATTGATGGATTGAATGGAATATATTTGGTTGTGGGAAACAAATTGGGAGTGATTGAGTGAGAGAATGGGGATGTTTTCTTTAATTGATGGATGAAATGGAATCCAATGGGGGTGAGGTGGATGTTTTGGAAAGAATCTAATGGGGGTGAGGTGGATGTTTTGGAAAGAATCCAATGGGGGTGAGGTGGAAATGGATTTGGGTCTTGGGTTTTGGATCATGGGTTTTGGATCATGGGTTGTTTAATCCCATGAATTTGTAAACAGGTTGCCACTGATGCGCGAGCGGGTTGCAACGCTTCCAAATTTCTTCTCTTTTGTCTTCTCAATTCTTCCAAGCTTTATTTAGTACTTAAAAACACAAAATTAATTAATACAAATATTTATTCTTGAAAATGGTAAAAATGCAGAATTTGAGATAATATATGACTTTGAAGAGCGAAAGATGAGTTAAGTGCCAATGAAAAGGTGTATGAATATGCAATATTTGGCACTCATCAAATACCCCCAAACCTGAATTTTACTTGTCCTCAAGTGAAACAAAACTTAAGAAATCCTAACTATACCACTGTCGCTGGTCTTTCGAATGCATTTAGCGTATGCACTAAGCCTTTAAACCCCTAGGTGTCCCTAGTGGACGAGTTGTAGTCTCGTTAGGGCCTACCAAAGATGTACCCACAAAACCTTCTCCAATTTCTGAGCATCCATAGAAATGTCTTCGGCTTCGGTCTTCAACTGTAGATGATGAACTTCAGAATTTCGTAGAACCATGAAAATTTGTAACCAATTTTTTTTTTTTTTTTAAGAACCGCTACACAGCTGATCATCATTTTTTTTAGTGACCCGCTACACAGATGGTCATCAGATAACACACTACAAAAGACCCGCTCCACAGCTGGTCATAGAAGACAACAAAAAAAATATGCAAAAGACTACAAAAGACCCGCTCCACAGCTGGTCATAAAAAATGCAAAAGACTACAAAGGATCCTACAAAAGACCCTCTCCACAGCTGGTCACAAAAAAATAACAACAAAAAATGCAAAAGACTACAAAGGATCCTACAAAAGACCCGCTACACAGCTGGTCATAAAAGATGCAAAAGACTACAAAGGATCCTACAAAAGACCCGCTCCACAGCTGGTCATAAAAGATGAAAAAGACTACAAAACGCCATATGCAAATACTCCCCCAAACCTAAATCTAACATTGTCCTCAATGTTTCAAAAGATAACAGAAACCACAACAAACTATGAGAAAAAAACAGATTCAAAGGAAAGAGATTACCAGATGCCAAACCAGAGACAGTAGAGTATGTCCAAAGCAACCAGCAGGGAAGATATCTGTGGTATGTATAAGGGGTGAACTTTTCAGTCCACATAGATCGGATCAGCAAGATGAGTTGTTTCAATCTCAGGTGGGATTGGTTCAAGGAACGGCTTCAGTCTCTGCCCATTGACCTTGAATACATTCTTGGTTGTTACATCTTCTAGTTCTACAGCCCCATGGGGGAAAATTGTTCGCACCACGAACGGGCCTGTCCATTTAGAACGTAATTTTCATGGAAAAAGGTGCAGTCGTGAGTTATACAATAGAACTTTCTGGCCTGGAGTGAATGACTTGCGCAAAATGCGTTTGTCATGGAACACCTTCATTTTATATTTGTACAACTTCGCATTATCATATGCATCATTTCTTAACTCTTCTAACTCATTGAGTTGAAGCTTCCTTTGGGTGCCAGCTTTACCAAGATCAAAGTTCAGTTTCTTTACAACCCAATATGCACGATGTTCTAACTCTACAGGGAGATGACAAGCTTTACCGTACACAAGTCTGTAAGGGGACATACCAATGGGGGTTTTGTATGCAGTTCTATAGGCCCATAAAGCATCATTCAATCTTAAAGACCAATCTTTTCTAGACGGGTTAACCGTATTTTCTAGAATGTGCTTAATCTCCCTATTTGAAACCTCTACCTGGACACTGGTCTGTGGATGATATGGGGTTGAAACTTTATGAGTTATGCCATACTTACGGACTAAGGACTCAAAAGGCCTATTGCAGAAATGTGAACCATCGTCACTGATTATAGCTCTAGGGGTGCCAAATCGAGAAAATATGTTTTCCTTTAAGAACGAAAGTACCACCTTGTGGTCATTAGTTTTGGTTGCAATTGCTTCTACCCACTTAGAAACATAGTCAACAACAACAAGAATGTACAACTTTCCTTCAGAGCTAGGAAATGGACCCATGAAATCAATGCCCCATAAATCAAATAGCTCAATAATCAAAATGGGTTGTAAGGGCATCATGTTTCGTTTTGATATACTTCCCAATTTCTGGCACCGGTCACAAGAAACACATAAGGCATGGATGTCCTTAAACAATGTTGGCCAGTAAAAACCACTCTGCAAGATCTTTGCAGCAGTTTTCTTTGCACTAAAGTGTCCTCCACATGATTGATCATGACAAAAAGAGATGACATCCCTTTGTTCAGAATTGGTGACACATTTCCTAATGATTTGGTCAGGGCAGTATTTGAACAGATATGGGTCATCCCATAGGAAATGTTTCACTTCAGCCAAGAATTTAGACCGGTCTTGTTTAGACCAATGAATTGGCATCCTACCTGTAGCAAGGTAGTTCACGATGTCGGCAAACCATGGCATTTCAGAAACCAGCATCAGTTGTTCATCAGGGAAAGATTCCCTAATAATCTCTGATTCATCAGCGGATTCGACATTCAACCTAGATAAGTGATCAGCAACAACATTCTCTGACCCTTTTTTATCTCGAATTTCGAGGTGGAACTCTTGTAACAAGAGTATCCATCGAATTAGACGAGCCTTAGCATCTTTTTTAGATAAAAGATATCTTAATGCGGCATGGTCAGTATAAATGATGATCCTATCAAATAAGATCTAAACTTATCTAATGCAAACACAACAGCTAGCAGCTCTTTTTCGGTTGTTGAATAATTCATTTGAGCCTCATTCAGTGTCTTACTAGCATAGTATATCACATAGGGGTGTTTGTCAACTCGCTGACCTAAGACAGCTCCAACAAACAAAATCAGATGCGTCACACATGATTTCAAATGGAAATTTCCAATCAGGAGGTCGGACTATAGGGGCTGAAGTTAGAAGAGTTTTGAGCTCTTCCCAAGCATGCACACAAGCATTATCAAACACAAATGCAATATCTTTACTGAGTAGATTACACAGTGGTCTTGAGATCTTACTGTAATCTTTAATGAATCTACGGTAGAAACCAGCATGGCCTAAAAATGATCTAACCTCCCTCACAGAGCGAGGTTGTGGCAAGTTTTGAATGAGGTCTACTTTGGCTTTGTCTACTTCAATGCCTTTTTCAGAGATGATGTGTCCTAGAACTATGCCCGAGTTCACCATAAAATGACATTTCTCCCAATTTAAAACCAAATATTTCTCTTTACATCTAATCAGCACGCGAGTGAGATGGTTCAAACATTCATCAAAAGATGATCCAAACACAGAGAAATCATCTATAAAGATCTCAAGGAGGTTATCTATCATATCAGAAAAAATGCTCATCATACAACGCTGAAATGTAGCGGGTGCGTTGCACAACCGAAAGGGCATACGACGATAGGCAAACGTTCCAAATGGACATGTAAATGTAGTCTTTTCCTGATTTTCGGGTGAAATATGAATCTGGTTGTAACCAGAAAAACCATCCAAGAAACAATAGAATTTATGCCCAGACAATCGTTCAAGCATTTGATCTATGAATGGAAGAGGGAAGTGATATTTTCTTGTAACTGCATTTAACTTCCTATAATCAATGAAAACTCACCACCCTGTAGTTACTCGAGTAGTGATTAACTCATCTTTATCGTTTTGAACTACAGTAACTCCTGAATTTTTCGGCACAACCTGAATGGGGCTAACCCATTTGCTATCTGAGATTGGGTAGATGATACCCGCATCAAGAAGCTTTATAATCTCACTCTTAACAACCTCTTTCATGTTAGGATTGAGACGCCTTTGCATCTCCCTAGATGGTTTAGCATTGTCCTCAAGGTTTATATGATGCATGCAATCAGTGGGACTTATGCCTTTAAGGTCCGAGATGGTCCATCCTAAGGCTTCTTTATGCTCCTTAAGTACTTCTAAAAGTTTACTTTCCTGTTCTGTATCTAAGGAAGATGAAATGATTACATGCAAAGTATTAGAAGGTCCCAAAAATGCATATTTAAGAGTATCAGGCAATGGTTTCAGTTCGAGCTTTGGTGGCTCAACAAGAGAGGGAACAGACTTGGATTCCAAGAGTGGAAGTGGTTCCACTCTAGCTTTCTACTTAGACGTGTCCATAAGTGGTGTGGATTCAAGCAAAGTATTCACTTCACTTATGTATTCATCATCAAACAAATCCAGGTTAAAATTATTCAAAAAAGCATCCAAAGGGTCAACAGACATGCTACTAGACAACGAATCCTGAATCAAACTTTCAATCATGTTGATTTCATGCACATCATTATCATCATCAATATCTAAATGTTGTTGGCTAGTATTGAAAACATTCAACTCCATAGTCATATTACCAAATGACAACTTCAACACTCCATTACGGCAGTTAATGATTGCATTGGACGTCGCTAAGAACGAACGTCCCAAAATGAAAGGAATGTGACTGTCAGGGTTTTGCACAGGTTGAGTATCTAAAACGATGAAGTCCACAGGAAAATTAAACTTATCAACCTTAATCAAAACATCTTCTACCACACCACGTGGAACTTTGACAGATCTGTCCGCCAATTGCAGAGTTATAGGTGTTGCCTTCAACTCTCCAAGACCTAACTGCACATATACTGAGTATGGTAGTAAATTCACACTTGCCCCTAAGTCTAGCAACGCCTTCTTAACCATTTGGTCACCTATTTTGCATGTGATAGTTGGACTACCTGGGTCTTTAAACTTAGGAGGTGTGTTGCTTTGAATGATTGCACTCACTTGCTCAGTGAGAAAAGCACGCTTATGCACATGAAGCTTTCGCTTTTGTGTGCACAGATCCTTAAGGAATTTAGCATAAGAAGGGACTTGCTTGATTGCATCAAGAAATGGGATGTTGATGTTTACTCGTTTGAACATTTCTAAAATATCGTTGTACTGTATACTCTCTTTTTGCTGCACCAATCTTTGTGGGAATGGATCAACAGGTACATGAGATGGTGCAGAGACATTAGAATTATGGGAATTCTTATGTTGCTCAGATTTGTTTTCAACAATAGGTATTTTTTGTGGAGTTGTATGCACTGGTGAGTCCGATTTAGACTCACTCGACTGTGGTTCACCTACATTGTTTTCAACAATTTTACCACTACGAAGAGTGGTGACAGCATTTACTTGATTATGGGAGGCCTCATTTCGAGTTGAATTTTCTGCCTGATATACAGTTTTTGGATTTTGTTGGGGCTGACTAGGGAGTTTTCCTTTGTCTCTTTCATTCAATGCTTCACAAATTTGACCCATTTTAAGTTCTAGACTTGTAAAACATTGGTTTGTGGTTTTTTGGAGTTGTACCAAATTTTGGGTCAACAAACCGAAACTTTCTTCGAAGCTAGGCTTTTTATCTACAGGGTACTGCACATGTGGTTGCACTTGGGGGTTTCTAGGATAAGGGTATCCTTGGTTATTATTTGATGTTCCCCCTTGGACGGGCCCTTTAGACCATGAAAGGTTAGGGTGATTTCTCCACCCTGGGTTGTAGGTCTGAGAATATGGGTTGTTCTCTTGCCTTTGGTACAAAACATTGGCTTGCTCGGTTTTAGACTCTTGAAATGCATGGAGGTCTGGACAAGTGTCCACTAGATGGTCTGAACTATGGCATGCGGAACAAGTGGCCATTTCAATTTGACTACGGAGAGTAGGGATATTAGTTTTTCCATTCTTTTCTAGTTCTAGCTTTTCTATTCTCCTGGCCAAGGATGCCATCTTTGCACTTCCTTCGAAGTCAGAGTCAATTCTATGAACATTAGATGCCGGGGTAATCCTATTTGGTTCACGGGGGGATTCCCACTACTGAGTCTTTTCAGTGACTTCGATTAAGAAATTCCAAGACTCATCAGCAGTTTTTTCAATAAATTGACCATTGCACATGGTCTCAACTGTAGTTCGGTTTTTGACATCTAAGCCTTCATACAAAATTTGCACAAGTCTCCATTTTTCAAAACCATGGTGAGGACATTGGAGAAATAATTCATTGAATCTCTCCAAATATTTTGCCAAAGTTTCCTCCTCTAATTGCACAAAACTATTAAGACTTTGACGAATTGTCGTAGTCTTATGGTTTGGGAAGAACTTTTTGAAGAACTCTTTCGTAAGAGCATCCCATGTATGAAATGACTGTGGATGTTGAGCACACAGCCAAGTCTTGGCCTTTTCTTGTAAAGAAAACGGAAAAAGTCTTAGTTTGAGGTCCTCATCCGTCATTTGGTTGATCCGAAGAGTCCCACAAATTTCCTCGAACTCTCTCACATGGTGGTAGGGATTTTCAGCTTCAACCTCTTTAAATTTAGGCAACATATTGAGGATACTCGCCTTTATCTCAAATTGTCCAACAACAGCTGGTAAGATAATGCACGAGGACTGGGTTGTCCTCGTTGGGTACATGTAGTCCCTTAGACTACGTACTGGTTCTCCCATTGTTTCGGATGGGCCGGGACTGTCTGTCTCAGAACTATGTATTGCAACTAACTCTTCTTGACTGATTCTAACTAGTCGGTTTGTTTGGTCTCTAAAAGACACAATAATAGCCTAGCTAACATATTAAGCATGTTAACCATTCACCTAGAAGGGAAGTTATATGCAATCACAAACAAGGATGACTCTACCACAGTAAACCTACTGATTTCTAGCAAACAAAAAGCATGATGGCTCCACTTAGATTATTTTCTAGACCAGCTTCTAATCCTTCGAAATGGAATTTGTTACAATCTAAGAAAACTCCCCTGGAATCAATCCGAGTTTAAGTAAATTGAATAGAGGCGAGGTAAGCTGCTAGAGCTTTGATACCCAATGCCTCACCGTATTACAAGGCGGCGCAGTCACGCATTCAATTTACAGAAACCGTCATGAACTTCGAAGTATGCTTAAAGAGTAACCAATATTTTTCAAATGACTTTCCTACTAAGCTCGTTACCTTATAGGTCTTGTTCTATTCAAAATTTTAAAGCTTAGGTTCGCGTAGGTATCGTTTTCCTAAGACGGGAAATAAGAGAACGGTGATGAAATCCGAACTCTTATCTTATATGGCCAGTCCTTTCCCTTTACTAGGAAATTAAAACAGCCGTATTCAAATCCTCAACATGTTTGCAAACGAAGGAATACAGTAACTCGCTAACAGGGGATTCACGAGTGTTTCGACAAACTTACCTCCTGTTCCAGACGGTGGATGAACCGTTGTTGTCGACTCGGGCCACGACTCCTATGTCATGAACGAACCCGAGGGGCCGAGGTGATATTGTAATCACCGTCCTTCTCTGCAAACAGTTTGATATTTAATACGACCCTTCTGTAGGGTTTAAAAATAAAAATACAAGAATGTCCAAGTCCAAAGTCCAAAAATATAAAATGCTAAAGAAATAGAGAATTACACAAATAGAGAAATCCTAATACAATCTAAAAATAAATAAATAAATAAATAAATAATTTTTTTTTTTTTTTAAATAAAAACTTCTTCCGCTTCCTTTCGCTTCCTTTCCTTCCTTTCCTTCGCCTTTACAACAGCTACTCAGGCACCTGTTGAGCTCAAAAGAGGTAGTTAGGGTTTCGAAGTTTGTAAGCAAAAGCAAAAAAAATAAAAAAAATAAAAATTAATTGTAAAATTGTCTATGAATAGTTGCGTTGCTACAGTAAAATTGAATTATGAACAGTTCCAGGAGATGAATTATGAACAGTGACAGGAGATAGAAACTTGAACAACACCGCAACCGAGTCCCTGGAAACGGCGCCAAAAACTTGGTAGGATCGGAAAGATACCTACTTCTATGTATAAACTGCAAGTGCACAGTGTCGACAAGCAACACAAGGCAAGCACAGGTCGAACCACAGAGACTTGGAGAGTGTAGAAGTTGATTCTAAATCCTTACTTAGAACTGATTCAGAGAGTAACCAAAAGGGATTTGATTTTGTCGATACGACGATATATTGGCAAAGACTTAAATAGAAAGTAATTTGAATTAAAATATGCAATTAAATCAAGGTGTAAATACTGAGAATATGGATACTAGGGTATTCAAATCCACCACTAACTTATGATATGCATTCAACTTGTAATATTATTCTTGTCCTTACAGCAGATTCAAGTCTACCGTATATCTAAGGTGTTTCTCCAATGGATAATTTAATCACAACTAAAGTATTTCTCCAAAGCATTAACTGTCTAATTAAAGCACAACTAATCTGAGGATCAATATTTGGTTAAGCATGAGTTGTAGCATAATCAACATAGAGATATTCTAACTACAATGGATACATGGCATACATTGTGAGAGCAAGATGTTGACAAACTTGGATTAAATTATATCTTTAAACAATTCTAAACTTTCAAGAACAAGATACAAGATATGAATACATACCAATGAGTTAAGGCTTCATTTAAACCCTAGAAAATGAAACTAGAACATGAAGAACATTACAACAAAACTTAAATTTGATAAACTAACATGAACAAGCTATTCTTGGATGGTTTTTCAACACAACAACCCTCTCTATTTATACACAAAATTCCCTCAAGCACTTGGATTCGAAATTTGGAAAGCATCCACTCAACAAAACATGTTTTCTTAATTGATGGATTGAATGGAATATATTTGGTTGTGGGAAACAAATTGGGAGTGATTGAGTGAGAGAATGGGGATGTTTTCTTTAATTGATGGATGAAATGGAATCCAATGGGGGTGAGGTGGAAATGGATTTGGGTCTTGGGTTTTGGATCATGGGTTGTTTAATCCCATGAATTTGTAAACAGGTTGCCACTGATACGCGAGCGGGTTGCAACGCTTCCAACTTTCTTCTCTTTTGTCTTCTCAATTCTTCCAAGCTTTATTTAGTACTTAAAAACACAAAATTAATTAATACAAATATTTATTCTTGAAAATGGTAAAAATGCAGAATTTGGGATAATATATGACTTTGAAGCGCGAAAGATGAGTTAAGTGCCAATGAAAAGGTGTATGAATATGCAATATTTGGCAATCATCATTACCCCTTAACCACTAAAGTGGGGTGTCAATATGAATGCCTTCTCCTTACACAAACCTAAAATTCAGAGACAATTATTTTTTCTTTCAATCATTTTTGTGCAACTATGTTGGTTGTTTGTCTGAGGGTTAGATATTCAGAGATGGGAAATTGTGAAGTTCGGATCAATGAGGGTTGAGACGGTTCTGTATCTGCAATTGAACCAAGAAGAAGAGTGAAATGAATCTGAGAAGAATTCATGAATTGTTGATGAAGAATCAGGTTTAGATACAGATAAGCAAATTAGGTATTTGAATGTGAATCTGATAGAGTTTTCTTGAAGGGGTTTTGATTATACTTTATGGAGTTACTATACTCGAGATTCAAGTTGATTGCAGAGCTGAAAGTAAGATTAGGGTATCTGTGAAGCTCATTGATTTTGATGTTGTTAAAATTCGATAGAAGATGGGATTTGAATCTAAATAGCAGAAAATGAGATGATGCTGATGTTTAGAAATTGCAGTAGGACATAGGTGTTGAAGCTACAGATTGTGTTGGTATAGAAGAAAATGGGCGTGAATAGAGGTTGAAGTTCTATGGTGTTGTTGTCTCAGGTGGGGGTGCAGTTGAAGGTTGGAATATGATTCTGTGTTGCAAGTTGAGAAGATGAGCTACAAAGTCTAAAGTGAAGGCACTGGTGTATTCTTGAAGTTGATTTCTACTTGAAGTGGTATGTTGGGTATCTGAGTTACAGTGGCTATGAGAACTGAGTTAGTTGTGCAGGTGTTGTTTAGATGGAGCAATTGCAGGCAAGTGAGACTGCAACTGCTCAACTGAGTTCAGAAATAGTTGCAGTGGCAGGTAAAATTTAGGAGTTGAAGGAGCAGAATGTGCTATGATATGATGCTATAGCTAGAGGCAGTCATTTGAGATGGCAGTAATGGTTGAGTTATTGTGAGCTGCACATAATGTTTGTTGGATAGATGGTGGTACTTGAAACTGCAGGAATGTAATTGAAGATGTTGCAGTTGTGTTGGTGGTGGTGCTGTACATGGGATTTGGTCTGAGTTAAATGAATTGTGGATTGAGGAGATTGATGAGAAGCTATGTGGAGTGTACAACTGAGTTGCAGGTTAAAGCTGAATTGGAAATGCTGCTAACTAGGAATACATGCATTGCAGCTGGAGCAAAGGAGTAATAAAGCTGAAACAATGCAAGGTTAAGTATTGAGCTAATGGAGATGTGGAGTTCGAATGCATGAGAAGTAGGAGCTGCAGTTCTGGAGGTTACAACAATGGCTGGTGGTGTGATTGCATTGGCTAGATTGGTTGTATGGCAGCGGCTAAGTGGTGTTTTCAACACCAACTGGAAAAGCAGAGCATATACGAGTGAGTGCTGGTAGTTTTGATCTTGGCAGACAAGATGAATGGCCATAGTTGAAACTGAATTGCAGCTACACTGGTGATATGAGGCAAGGAAATGGAGGTGCTGGTTTCTATTAGAGTTGCAGCATGGATGGTGTTGAGATAAAGGGGAATTGGAGTTGTTGCGATGCTGGCGATGAGGTGTGATGGCAATATGAGGCTTGTACTACTGGTGTTGAAAGTGAGGTTGCAGTTAAGAACACAATAAGAATGAATTGAAGCAAAGATGGAGCGGATAAAGAGAGGTTTGAAATCAGAGCTATGAAGATGTTGGCGGTGACTGAATTAGTGAATCTGAGACTGAATTGATGCAGTTGGCAGTGGTGAATGTATGGCATTGCGGGATTAGAGAAGTTGTGTGTTTTCTGTGAATGCTTAAGTTGCAGGTCATGAGACAAATGGCCAGGAAAAGTAAAGTTAGAATGGAGCTTGTTGTTTGATGGCTGGTGGCTGAGCAGCTGCGCAGTTGGAGGTGGTTTGGATTTGAATGGCAGGAATGCAATGATGCTGTGGTGATGCCGCTGTTGTATATATTGCAAGCACTGTCGGAATGGTTGTGGAAGAATGGCTTGAGCTATGAAGAACTGATGCAGTTGAATACATATTTGGATTTGAGAAGTGCATCAAATGGCAGTGTTGGTAGGCTCTTGGGCAGTGTTGTTAAGGGTTGGCGAGAATAGCTGAAATGGGTGTTCTGGATGGAACTCACGACCATCTTGGCCGTGAACTGTTTTGGCCTGTGCAAATGGGCTAGGCCAAGACCATTTAGCCCAGTAAGACAAGTCAGTTAGCTAAATCTGAATCTGACTCGTTGACCCAATCGTGCTGATTCAGTTGACTCCCGAGTTGACTCGTTGACTGGTGACCATGCGGATTTTGCCGGTCACCTGAGATTTTTTCCGGCGCCGGATTCCGGCCATATTCCGGCCAAAAACACAGTTTTCCGGCGAACACTTTTTGGGTCATATTTTCACATGTGTTTTTCACACATGAGTTGAGTGGACTTCTTGGTATCGGACTATGGGCTTTGAAGACCTAATTTGGAAAGTTGGAAAGCTATAAAAGGAGGAGTTTCTATTATTTGGATTTATATTAGATCACGTACTTTTCTACTGGAGTTTGGAGGAGAGCGATTATACTAGGGTTTGCTTTCGTTTATTTTTCATGTTCTTCATTTTATCTTTGATAATAATTATATTGAATCTAAAAACCATGAGTAGATAAATACCTTTTATTGGTTATGGGATATAAATTGGATTTCGCAAATAAAATCTGATTCAATGCATTAGTTTTGTCTCAAGTTTATTGTTTATGTTTCATTGTTTATATTGTATATGATTTGATTGTTTGATTGGTTGAGTCCGGAATCAATCCGATTTGCATTCATTTCTAGAGCTATATTAGGGTTTTCAATACGAAAACGTTGTTAATCCCTGATTCTAAGTAGCATAAATGTGGGTAGTGCTTGTAGAGATATATCCTACTAGTTACATATGAATCATAACTTGGGTTAAATTGATTTAGTGCTTTTACACATTTCGATTGCCTTGATTAGTCTTATTCCATATAGCTTATTGCTTTTAGGGAGTTAAATCTAATTTGGTTTTACACTTTAGGTTGCTTTCTAGGAAGAATTCACATATGCATCTTTTAATGTGGTTGTGATGAAATCATGGAATTAGCGGGGTATTCTTGCGATCAAGGTATCCTAGGACTTTTAGTAAATGAGAGATTAAATTTCAATTCTAGTCATTGATGAAAATATGTGTTTGTGAATGAAACTATCCCGTGACCAATACTTTCTCCATATTGATTACTTTAATACTTTATTGCTTTCAAATTAGTTTTATAGCTTTGATAACTCAAAACCCCCCCTTTGGTTACTAAGAAACTGAAAATTTGCATAACAACAAAAAGCCTCTCCGTGGATACGAACTCTTTCTTATTGCATACTACTTTATTTTAGGAAGTAAGAAAGTGAAATTATATTTGACCGGCTGACAATCGACCACATATGCATAAAAAAAATAAAAAATTATAGCTTCTCATCCAAATGCTTGATCTCCTTGGCATCTTCAACACGACTCGAAAACTTCATCACTTCCAAGTACTCTATGATTCTAAACGTGTTCAACTCAACATCATAGTTGTTGAACATCCGTAGCGATAATAATGAGAAAACAAATGCTCTCAATCATTGTTATACAGTGTCATAGTATTATTACGCATCATCAAAGTTCAATTGTATCACAACTTTGACAACAATATTATGGTGATATGTATCACTCCCCCTTAGTCAAAACTTCATCTCGACATGAAAACCACTCCCCCTTACATAATGATCCGTAAACCATATGTATTTGTAATATGAAACTACTCATTAATTCTCCAACTTTTTGTCAATAATATTGGCAAAGGTATAAAAACTAGTGGGATCCTCATGAAATTTTCACAGGGATACTTGATGACCAAAAAGAATAACATACCAACTTATTTAGATGCAATCATAAATCCGAAGCTATATGCATTCATCAAGGAGTTTATAAAGAAACAAGATAACCCCTATAATATTCCACAACCGCACTCCCCACAAAGATTTTGCAATTAAGCACAAGATCAAAAAGAACTCTCCCCCATAATATGTTATTTCCAAAAAAAAAAAACAAAGACGACCTTGCTTTTACAAGAAAAGAAGTATTTCTTTGGACATAACCAAATCACATGAAAACATGCATTTGAATCCAAAAATCTCAATTGAATCAACCATAAATTGATCAATTCAATTGGCCATGCTTGAAATAAGAGAACTTACGGAGCCTCACAGTATATGCACAAAGTGTGGATCGGAGATCGACCAATACTGCTGAATACACAAGGATTCATTCTATTTTTCATCACTATTTGCAAAATGACATATAATAGTCTTAATCCCTGTAAACAAAAGTTTTATCCTTTCTTCCATCAAATAATGACATAAAAGGCTTTAACTTTTGTTAGTCAAAAGTTCATTCTATCTTCTATCAATACTTTCATACCGACATAATAGAGATAAATTTTGATCAAGTATGGGACAGTCACAGGTTCATGGACGTAAACAACATGTCCCATAACAATTTGCAATATATTAAATCATAAAGATTAAAATTGCAAAACAATCATCTTCCAAGAACATTAGAATTTAAATAAATAAATCTAAAACATGAAGATGAAAACGTTGGACATAGCTATGTGTAATCCCAATAATGGCTATTCCAAACCCTAGTTATTCTTCTAAAAACACAAGAAATAAATTCTCATAAGAAGATTTACTAGACATTGAGACCTCTGAAGAATTCTTTATCGTCCCCGAACTCCTTGTAGTCAACAGCCATTGGTACATAAGGTTCGTAAAGAAGGGAGTCAATTCCAACAAACATTCTAGGATGATGATGTCGAACCAGGGCCTTCAAAATTTTGAGAGTTATCATAACAACAGCCTTTATTTGTTGAATCTCCTTCCTTTTTTCCTTCAACTCTTCAAGAACACCAGAAAACTTCTGAGAATTTGAAGGAACAACTCTTGGCTTCCTCACATTCCTTCTTTTTCTTTTCAAGGTTGTAGGAAAAGGAAATTTCTCTTTTTCCTTAATGATTAATGGCTTAACAATCATATTAACATCTTTTCCATCAGAAGACATGATTCTTGGAGTATCCATAAGTGTATGGGTTTGTGAGAGGAAATCACAATTTAAGCTCAACAAGTAGTCTTAAGATAAAAAGAGTTTCAGAGAAGGAAAAAGGAATGTAGGGTTACGGAACCTTTAACCACATAGGTTCTGATTTAAGATTTTTCTCAATGTTTTCGTAGTAGCAATAAAATATTCGTTCTCTCGGAAGTTGTTAAGATTAAATTCAAAGGTTTAAATAAAAATAATAAAAAGAAGAGAGATTCACTGGGCTTAGGATTTCACCGAATTCATAACAATAGGTTCAATTATTCATTCTTCAGCAGTTATAGCTCAAACAATAAAACAACAAGGACTCTTATTTTTGCCAAGGTAGATTCTCCAAACATTAATTGTAAAACTTAAGCATGGGACATCTAAACATCTAAGTAAGCATGACCCATCTAATGAAATGACAACTAATTTTTTAAATCATAATTCTATTAAAATTAATGCAAAAGTCTTAAAAAGAATTAAATCATTTTACCCATGTATGAAATTTGGCTTCATCCATCGACCCAGTGTAGGGGTTTAGCTACTCATATTGTAGACACGCTCAAAATGGATTTTTATTACTCAAATGTGCTTACAAATGATGAAAAATGAGAGAAATCAAAATAAATTAGGAATTTGCAACGCACAAAAACGTTACAAATCCACTGTTACAATGTACGATACTTGAAATGTACTGTATTCACTGTTCAACCGTTGCTGGAAAGCCTGTTGCAAAACCGTGAATAAACCACGGTTTATTAACGACAGGCTTTCACAGCCTTATGTTCTTCGTTCTTGGAACAGCAGCAGCAGAAATTTCTGCCCTTTGATTCTCTCGTCTCTCTGACCTCCCCCAACTCTCGATACCCCTACTACAACATCCCAGCAGCTCTTTTATACTCTTCAGCAAACAAATATTTTCGGTTCAATGCAAAATATTCTTTCTTCAATTCATTATTCTCTCTCTTGCCATTACACGGGATTTGTTTCCATGTTTATCTTCTTCTCGTGACTGAAGAAGTCCACACACGTCTCTTGGTTGAGCTAAAATCTATCCAGCCACACGCTACCACCAAGAATATCTCAACAAAATACCAAAAATATCTCTCGAGAATATTATTTCACTGTTTCAACCAATCTCCACGTTGCAGCCATATTTTATCAATTCCAGCACACATACCTTCCCTGTTTGAATGAAACAGGTCATTCTGCAACCAATTCCGACCAAAAATACGATTAAATTTCAACCAAATCACTTCCACAAATACGCGCAGATACTGATCAAACCCGTGAACCCTGATTTCTTTAAACCCGATTATCCAACCAATTCGAACGAGTACAAGACGATTACCATCCCTGTTAAGCCTTAACAGAGACTCATCCAAGAATTTTCAGCGATTTAATCTCATTAAAACTTCTTCAAATTGTCAACCCTAATTCTGGCCGCTCAAGAACAAACTTTCCCGCCAAAACTGTTCTTCCCTGTTTTCATCAACTGGTGATTATCCAGCCAAATTTAACTGAATCGGAGAACATTACCATCTCTATTTGGACCCTAGAAACAAACCCATTTGATTTCATCGCTTTAATCTCACCAAACACCTCCAAATCTTCAACCCTAAATCTCGCACCCATTTCCCGCCAAAATTTGAAATTCAAACGAAGAAGATGACTGCCCCTTATCCAATCCGGGAGTGCGAATAGTAATTAGGGTGTAAATAGAAATTCCTGGGGTGTGAATAACCACAGGTTCCAAATAACAAAGAAGGTGCCCCTTAGCAACTGGGTGACCCTTAGTAATTGAGGTACCCCTTAGCCAACAATGAGAGTCCGTATAGCAAATGTCCTCCAGAGGTGCCTTTAACAGTTTTTCGAGCCGATTCTTCTAAAAACATTTATTTCTTAAAAATACATGCTCATCAACACCCCCACACTTATATTTTGCTAGTCCCGAGCAAAACAAGAAAATTGACCCGCTACACAGCTAGTCATGGAGAGACGTCTGCAAAACAGCTAGACGGAACCACTAAACAGTGGTCTAGAGATGTCTGCTACATAGCTAGACCGATCTGTTAAACAACGAGATCGAGACATGTAAACGCTACGAATCCACTAAATGGTGGATAGAGATGTCGCTAAACGGCTAGACAGAAAGACCCGCTAAGCAACTGGTCATATGATGCAAAAATAAAATAAAAAATTAGACCCGCTCAACAGCTGGTCATATCATGCAAATTTTTTTTTTTTTTTTTTTTTTTTTTTTTTTTTTTTTTTTTTAAAAACCCGCTACACAGCTGGTCATAATAAATTTTTTTTTTTTTTTTTTTTTGAGACCCGCTCCACAACTGGTCATGATAAGCAAGAAAATTCACGAAACGAGAAAAAATAAAACGTTAACCACTCCCCCACACTTAAATATTACATTGTCCTCAATGAAATTGAGTCATCCAACGTAAAAATTAAGATGGGAAATAAAAATAAAATTAAACAAAAATAAATAATTATACCCCTTTGGAATGTACAAAAACAGATCCCCATAAATTAATAACACGAAAACTTGGGGATCGACCCAAAATACAATATTTACAAATGACAACTTCACAATTATTTTATGGAAAAAATGGGACACTAAAACTGTCGAGAAAACAAAATTTACCCCTAAACCAAGTTTTTCGCACATGGAAGTGCGTAAAGAACAAAGTATGGGGATTCTATTGAAACTGGGGAAATATTAATTGATTCATGCACGATATCAGGAATAGGCAAGTCCTCCGGGTATTTGGATGAAAAGTATTCCAATAAAATTTTAGAAGCACACAATTCTAACCCTAAATTAGGCAACTTTTGGAAGTCTAGGGGTCTAGAAACAACCGCTAAGTCGGGTGAATGATCTTGTGAGGTAGATTCATCTATGGAACTAGGCGAATCCTCCACACAATCATCCACAGTGGTCGTATATATGTTCAGATCTGGGACAAAGAGTCACTATCAGATTCATCATCGTCGTCATTAAATAATTTTTGGCATTCCAATATTCTCAGTCTTTGTTCCAAACTAAGTGGTGTGTGTTTATAATACTTCTCATAAATCTCTAACGGAGATTCTTCACGTACCTCATGTGGAGCAAAAACTCCATACCGTTGCCTATGCATATATTCACCAAGCGTCATCTCTCGATGAAGTTGCTCGATGATTTGAATTTCTGCGCATATATTCCGCCAAAGCGTCATCGTAGGTGACGTCTCCTCAAAAGAAGTCATCATCCACGAAAAGAAATAGAAAAATAAACGCATAAAAAGGAAAAAAATAATAACTAAAATTAAAAGAAAACACTATACAAAATAAAAATAAACCTAAAAATTAATAATCTAAAAACAATTTAAGAAGAATGGCGCCAAAATGATTTAAGATTTTTCTCAATGTTTTCGTAGTAGCAATAAAATATTCGTTCTCTCGGAAGTTGTTAAGATTAAATTCAAAGGTTTAAATAAAAATAATAAAAAGAAGAGAGATTCGGGCTTAGGATTTCACCGAATTCATAACAATAGGTTCAATTATTCATTCTTCAGCAGTTATAGCTCAAACAATAAAACAACAAGGACTCTTATTTTTGCCAAGGTAGATTCTCCAAACATTAATTGTAAAACTTAAGCATGGGACATCTAAACATCTAAGTAAGCATGACCCATCTAATGAAATGACAACTAATTTTTTTAAATCATAATTCTATTAAAATTAATGCAAAAATCTTAAAAAGAATTAAATCATTTTACCCATGTATGAAATTTGGCTTCATCCATCGACCCAGTGTAGGGGTTTAGCTACTCATATTGTAGACACGCTCAAAATGGATTTTTATTACTCAAATGTGCTTACAAATGATGAAAAATGAGAGAAATCAAAATAAATTAGGAATTTGCAACGCACAAAAACGTTACAAATCCACTGTTACAATGTACGATACTTGAAATGTACTGTATTCACTGTTCAACCGTTGCTGGAAAGCCTGTTGCAAAACCGTGAATAAACCACGGTTTATTAACGACAGGCTTTCACAGCCTTATGTTCTTCGTTCTTGGAATGCAAGAGCAGAAATTTCTGCCCTTTGATTCTCTCGTCTCTCTGACCTCCCCCCAACTCTCGATACCCCTACTACAACATCCCAGCAGCTCTTTTATACTCTTCAGCAAACAAATATTTTCGGTTCAATGCAAAATATTCTTTCTTCAATTCATTATTCTCTACTGCCATTACACGGGATTTGTTTCCATGTTTATCTTCTTCTCGTGACTGAATAAGTCCACACACGTCTCTTGGTTGAGCTAAAATCTATCCAGCCACACGCTACCACCAAGAATATCTCAACAAAATACCAAAAATATCTCTCGAGAATATTATTTCACTGTTTCAACCAATCTCCACGTTGCAGCCATATTTTATCAATTCCAGCACACATACCTTCCCTGTTTGAATGAAACAGGTCATTCTGCAACCAATTCCGACCAAAAATACGATTAAATTTCAACCAAATCACTTCCACAAATACGCGCAGATACAGTCAAACCCGTGAACCCTGATTTCTTTAAACCCGATTATCCAACCAATTCTGAACGAGTACAAGACGATTACCATCCCTGTTAAGCCTTAACAGACTCATCCAAGAATTTTCAGCGATTTAATCTCATTAAAACTTCTTCAAATTGTCAACCCTAATTCTGGCCGCTCAAGAACAAACTTTCCCGCCAAAACTGTTCTTCCCTGTTTTCATCAACTGGTGATTATCCAGCCAAATTTAACTGAATCGGAGAACATTACCATCTCTATTTGGACCCTAGAAACAAACCCATTTGATTTCATCGCTTTAATCTCAGCCAAACACCTCCAAATCTTCAACCCTAAATCTGCACCCATTTCCCGCCAAAATTTGAAATTCAAACGAAGAAGATGACTGCCCCTTATCCAATCCGGGAGTGCGAATAGTAATTAGGGTGTAAATAGAAATTCCTGGGGTGTGAATAACCACAGGTTCCAAATAACAAAGAAGGTGCCCCTTAGCAACTGGGTGACCCTTAGTAATTGAGGTACCCCTTAGCCAACAATGAGAGTCCGTATAGCAAATGTCCTCCAGAGGTGCCTTTAACAGTTTTTCGAGCCGATTCTTCTAAAAACATTTATTTCTTAAAAATACATGCTCATCAGGTTCACCCACGCATAATCACAACCCTGAAGAGGGTAGAATTTTTGAGAATAACCCACTTTTATTGATTAAACAGGGAAGTCCCTTCCAATATCAACTAGATATGAAAGAATTCCAAATATGCAAAGCACAGAGAACCTAAGAAAATAACAACAAAAATTTTATTTTCTAAAAGCTTGAGGTGTGCACAATCTTATGTATTTTGATCAGGCACATGAGACAAGATACACCAAAACAACACAATTAAGTTGTGCTGCGGTGAACAACAATTTATCCACCATAACCTTTTTGAAAGGAATTCATGGATCCCTGTCTATCAACATGTTTAGACCATACTATTTTCTCTAGTGGTCTTGACCTATCCTTGGAAACCAACTTCTTTGAAGAGGACAAAATCTTACATACCTCAGCGGTTTGTTGAACAAGTTTAAGCTTGTTTTCTAGGCAATTTTCTCTTCGTTGAAGTTTATTGACATATCTCATCTTGTATTTGTACTTGGAACACTTTGAAAGTTCATGATCTTTAAGTGAACCATAAGAGTATGTCAATGGATAAGATGATTCAGATGCCCAAGATGTGCAAGCTGCTAGACACATAGTGGAACCTGAAAAATCAGACAGAGAGTTGTCAACAGAAAGGTTAATTTTTTCTTTCAGATGGGTTGAGTCTTCTTCTGGAAGAATATCAAGATTGATATATGTATTACTACAATTATCAAAATCAATATCTTCACAAAGAAGTGCAACACTTGATTTTTCGTCTTCATTGGAATCATAGTGATCAGACATTTCATCAAGAGTTTCAGCAAGACCTTTGTTCCCAGTGTATTTTCTACGGTTTGGACACTCATTTGCAAAATGACCAAAACCTTTACACTTAAAGAACTGTGGAATATCCTCGTCATCAGCCTCATCAGCATCCCTGTTTTTAGGAGGAATGTGATTGTGAGGTTTAACTGATGATTTGGGTTTGTCTCTGGAGAACCATTTACTTCTCTTCAATGAAAGATCTCTAAACTATCTTGTGATCAAAGAGACTGAATTGTCAAGATCTTCATCTGATGAATCAGCCTCAGCAAAATCATCCTAAGAGACACAAACACTTTTACTTTTTTCAAGTAATTTAGTGTTCTTTTGTGCTTTGAAGGCAACATCCTTTCCTATTTTGGATGTATTCTCATTATTAAAGATCTTTAGCTTTCCAACCAACGTGTTTCTGGAGAGAGAATCAAGGTTATTTCCATCAACGATAGCATGCTTCATAGAATCGTATCTTGATGGCAGCGATCTGAGAATTTTCATCACAATGTCCTTTTCAGGAATAGTCTTACCCAATGTAAAAGATGCATTAACAATTTCAGACACTTTGTGATTAAACTAATCAAATGAATCTTCATCTTCTATACGAAGGTTTTCCAAATCGGAATTAAGGTTTTGAAGATTAGCTTCCTTTACACTGGTATTCCCTTCGAATACAGTTTCTAAGATATCCCAAGCATCTTTAAACCGAGTGCACGTAGTCACATGGTGCTGAAGATCTGGGGTAATGGCATGTATGATGGCATTCAAACCGTCGGAGTTTTGCTTTGCAGCAAGTATCTCAGCAGCGTCATATGCACCAATATCCTTAGGAACAGTCGTATTCCCTACTACCACAACGGGAGCATCATTTCCATTAACTAAATAAACCTATGATTGAAAATCACGCGCTTGAAGAAAGACATGCATAGCAATTTTCCACCATAAGTAATTTGAGCCATCGAAAACTGCTGGTACATTTATAGAGATAACACTTCTTTCCATATCAGATCGAAAAAAACACACACTTATAATGTCTTTAATGTGTTTGCCTGCTCTGATACCAATTGAAAATGTGGGGGTACAACAACCACACCCAACAATTCGTTTGGCAATCTAAGATGAATTACTCTAATATACTTTCTAGAGAATCAACTAGACAATCAGACTCAATCTAGAGAAAAGTATATACAAGAGTTTCATATCTCTGTTTCACAATGTAATCAGCAAATCAAACAGATAAAACTCCATGAGCCTGATTATCATGTGAAACAACTTGAACGGTACCAAAGACCAATGTTCAAGTGTCAATTAACAACCAAAGGTTGGATATTCTAATTGATTGATCTAAACGCACAACCTATGATTTTCAATTATATAACAAAATATAATGCGGAAAAGAAATAACACAGACACTAGAAGATTTGTTAACGAGGAAACCACAAGTGCAGAAAAACCCGGGACCTAGTCCAGATTGAACACCATACTGTATTAAGCCACTACGGACTCTAACCTACTACCAATTAACTTCGGAGTGGACTGTTGTTGAACCCTAATCAATCTCACACTAATTCAAGGTACAGTTGCGTTTCTTACGTCTCTGATCCCAGCAGGATACTATACACTTGATTCCCTTAGTTGATCTCACCCACAACCAAGAGTTGATACGACCCAAAGTCGAAGACTTGATAAACAAATCCATTTCACACAGAAAAGTCTATAAATTGAATAAATCTATCTCCCACAGAAATACCCAAGAGTTTTTGTTCTGTCTTTTGATAAATCAAGGTGAATAGGAACCAATTGATAAATCGGTCATATATTCCCAAAGAACAGCCTAGTATTATCAATCACCTCACAATAATCTTAATCGACTAGCGAAATAAGATATTATGGAATCACAAACGATGAGACGAAGATGTTTGTGATTACTTTTACCTTGCCTATCAGAGAAATTTATCTCGAGTCAAGTATTTCAATAGTACTCAATACGATAGAATCGGGCAAGATAAGAACACGCAACTACAAAGAAAATAATTGGGTATGGATTCACAATCCCAATGAAGTCTTTGAAGTAGTTAACCTACAGGGTCTCGAAAGAATCCTAAGGTTAAAGGGGAATCGACTCTAGTTATGCAACTAGTAACACACAGGAAGTGTGGGGATTAGGTTTCCTAGTTGCTAGAGTTATCCTTTATATAGTTTTTCAAATCAGGGTTTGCAATCCAAGTTACCTTGGTAACAAAGCATTCAATATTCACCGTTAGATGAAAACCTGATTCAACCAAGCAAATATATTTCGACCGTTCGATCGAACTTAGCTTGTTACACACAAATGAAATGTACCCTCATTTAGGTTTATGTAACTGTACATAAACGTGTACGCTATGTTGGTTCACAAATAATTAACTGAGGTTAGCCATATGATTACTCTCATATCAACCTTATTCATCTTAACCATAACTAGTTCAAATGAATCAAATGAAACTAGTTAAAGAGTTGTTCAATTGCTATATTCTCATAGAATTATACAAGAACACAATTGAAGAAAAATCGGTTTGATTCACTCGAATTAATCATGAACATTATAGCCACGGTTTGCAAAGATTGCATTCCTTATTATATAAATGTTTATGTTCATGTACAAAACCGATTTAAGAACTTTAACCTTCAAGTATGCATATGGGTACGCATACTTGCAATACCCGTACTGAGATTGGTTTCCGGCAGTACGCAAATGGGTATGCGTACTTCCAATCCCAGCAGAAATTCTTGGAGATGAACCTGTACGCCAGTATGAAAATGGGTACGCATACTTAGGTTCCTGGATTTCTCAAACCATCCGGTACGCAAAATATCCAATTATGGTAGTGTTCTAAACTCTTATTTCAATCATTGAAACTTTCTTAGAGGATGACAATAGCCGTTTTCACACACTATTAGCATCAAAACAATTTTCAAGTTATTGAAATAATTATAACAAAACATTCCAAGACAAACACTAAATGATTGTATCACACAAACCATAAAAGATGTTTCTCGGCAATTTTCTCATGATATAAGATGAACTTGGTCGAAGCGAAATCTTGCCAACACATATTTCGAGAAATATGTAAGCGAGATAAACACAACTCGAAATCTCAAATGTGTATATAAAAAACTATATCGTAATATGACTCATGTCTCAGTATAGGAAATTGAGTAGAAATAGACTTTCCAAGTGATAGATGAGTTCAAGTCTCCACATACCTTTTGTCGATGAAGTTCCACAATCTCCCCTTAGAAGTTCTTCGTCTTCAAATGATGAACGCATTGAAGTCTAAGCTCAACTACACAATCTATGTCCTAGTACGAGACATCTATAAATAGGATATAAATCAAGACTTATAGTTTTGATCACTATCATTGACGAACATGCTTGAGATACCAACGCATACGAGTTCGACCTAGCAGTGCTCTAACAATCTCCCCCTTTGTCAATTTTAGTGACGAAACTATCAATTTATATGGATTACAAAATATTAAAAAATTGTAGCTTCTCAACCAAATGCTTGATCTCCTTGGCATCTTCAACATGACACGAAAATTTCGTCACTTCCAAGTACTCCATGATTCTAAACATGTTCAACTCAGCATCATAGTTGTTGAAGATTCGTAGCGATAATAATGATAAAAAAAATACTTTCAATCATTGTTATACAGTGTCGTAGTATTATTACACATCATCAAAGTTTAATTGTATCACAACTTTGACAACAATACTATGGTACGAAAACTAGTGGGAACCTCATGAAATTTTCATAGGGATACTTCATGACCAAAAGAGAATAACATACCAACTTATTTAGATGCAATTATAAAGTCGAAGCTAAATGCATTCATCAAGGAGTTTATAAAGATACAAGATAACCCCTATAATATTCCACAGCCGCACTCCCCACAAAGATTTGGCAACTAAGCACAAGTTCAAAAAGAACTCTCCCCCATAATATGTTATTCCCGAAAGAACAACAACGACGACCTTGCTTTTATAATAAAAGAAGTATTTCTTTGGACATAACCAAATCACATGAAAACATGAATTTGAATCTAAAAATCTCAATTGAATAAACCATAAAATGATCAATTCAATTGGCCATGCTCAACATAAGAGAACTTACGGAGCCTCACAGTATATGCACAAAGTGTGGATCGGAGATCGACCAATACTGCGGAATACACAAGGATTCATCTTAATTTTCATCACTATCTGTACAATGACATATAATAGTCTTAATCCTTGTAAACAAATTTTTTATCCTTTCTTCCATCAAATTCAAATAATGACATAAAAGGCCATAACTTTTGTTAGTCAAAAGTTCATTATATCTTCTATCAATACTTTCATACCGACGAGATAACTTTTGATCAAGTATGGGACAGTCACAGGTTCACGGACGTAAACAACATGTCTCATAACAATTTGTAATATATAAAATCATAAAGATTAAAATTGCAAAATATTCATCTTCCAAAAACATTAGAATTTAAATAAATAAATCTAAAACATGAAGATGAAAACGTTGGATATAGCTATGTGTACTCACAATAATGCCTATTCCAAACCCTAATTATTCTTCTAAAAACACAAGAAATAGATTATCATAAGAAGATTTACTAGAAATTGAGACCTTTGAAGAATTATTTATCTTCCCCGAACTCCTTGTCGTCAACATCCATAGGTACATAAGGTTCGTGAAGAAAAGAGTCAATTCCAAAAAACCTTCTAGGTTGATGATGTTGAACTAGGGCCTTTTGAATTTCAAGAGTTCTCATTACAATAGCCTTTATTTGCTGAATCTCCTTCCTTGTTTCCTCCAACTCTTCAAGAACACAAGAAAACTTGTGACAATTTGAATGAACAACTCTTGGCTTCCTCACATTCCTTCTTTTTCTTTTCAAGGTTGGAGGAAAAGGAGATTTCTCTTTTTCCTTCATGATTGATAGCTTAACAATCATATTAAAATCTTTTCCATCAGAAGACATGATGCTTGGAGTATCCATAAGTGTATGGGTTTGTGAGTGGAAATCACAATTTAAGCTCAATAAGCAGTCTTAAGATTAAAAAAAGTTTTAGAGAAGGAAAAATGAATGTTGGGTTACGGAACCTTTAACCAGACAGGTTCATGCACGCATAATCACAACCTTAAAGAGAGTAGAATTATCGAGAATAACCCTATTTTATTGATTAAACAGGGAAGTATCTTCCAATATCAATTAGATATGAAATAATTCCAAATATGCAAAGCACAAAGAACCTAAGAAAATAACAACAACAGTTTTATTTTATAAAAGCCCGAGATGTGCACAATCTTATCTCTTTTGATCAGGCACATGAGACAAGATATACCAAAACAACACAATTAAGTTGTGTTGCGGTGAACAACAATTTATCCACCATAACCTTTTTGAAAATAATTCATGGATGTTCATCTGTCAACATGTTTAGACCATACTGTTTTCTCTAGTGGTCTTGACCAATCCTTGGAAACCAACTTCTTTGAAGATGATAAAATCGTACATACCTCGGCGGTTTTTTGAATAATCATAAGCTTGTTTGCTAGGCAATTTGCTCTTCCTTGAAGTTTATTGACATATCTCATCTTGTGTCTGTACTTGGAACACTTTGAAAGTTCATGAACTTTGAGTGAACCATAAGAGCATGTCAATGGATAAGATGATTCAGATACCCGAGATATGCAAGCTGCTAGACACATAGTGGAACCTAACAAATGAGATAGAGAGTTTCCAACCGATAGGTTAATTATTTCTTCCAGATGGGTTGGGTCTTCTTCTAGAAGAATATTAAGATTTATATATGTATTACTACAATTATCAAAATCAATATCTTCACAAAGAAGTGCAACACTTGATTTTTCGTCTTCATTGGAATCATAGTGATCAGACATTTCATCAAGAGTTGCAGCAAGACCTTTGTTCCCAGTGTATTTTCTACGGTTTGGACACTCATTTGCAAAATGACCAAAACCTTTACACTTAAAGAACTGTGGCATATCCTCGTCATCAGTCTCATCATTATCCCTGTTTTTAGGAGGAACGCGATTGTGAGGTTTGACTGATGATCTGGGTTTGTCTCTGGAGAACCGTTTACTTCTCTTCAATAAAAGATCTCTAAACTATCTTGTGATCAAAGAGATTGCCTTTTCAAGATCTTCATCTGATGAATCAACATCAGCAAAATCATCCCCAGAAACATAAACACTTTTACTTTTATCGAGTATTTTAATATTCTTTTGTGCTTTGAAAGCAACATTCTTTCCGATTTTGGATGTATGCTCATGATCAAAGATCTTTAGCTTTCCAACCAACGTGTTTCTTGGGAGAGCATCAAGGTTATTTACTTCAACGATGGCATGTTTCTTAGAATCGTATCTTGATGGCAGCGATCTGAGAATTTTCATCACAATTTCCTTTTCAGGAATAGTCTTACCCAATGCAAAAGATGCATTAACAATTTCAGACACTTTGTGATTAAACTAATCAAATGAATCTTCACCTTACATACGAAGGTTTTCCCAATCGGAATTAAAGTTTTGAAGCCTATCTTCCTTTTCACTGGTATTCCCTTCGAATACGGTTTCTAAAATATCCCAAGCATCTTTAGACCAAGTGCACGTAGTCACATGGTGCTGAAGATCTGGGGTAATGTCATGTATGATGTCATTCAAACCATCGCAGTTTTGCTTTGCAGCAAGTATCTTAGCAGTGTCATATGCACCAATATCCTTAGGAACGGTCGCATTCCCTACTGCCACAACAGGAGAATCATAGCTATTAAATACATAAACCCGTGATTGAAAATCACGCGCTTGAAGAAAGGAATGCATATCAATTTTCCACCATAAGTAATTTGATCCATCGAAAACTGGTGGTACATTTATAGAGATAGCACTTATGCCCATATCAAATCGCTAAAAACACATACTTATACTGTCTTTAATGTGTTTGCCTGCTCTGATACCAATTGAAGATGCGGGGGTACAACAACCACACCCAACAATTCGTTTGGAAATCTAAGAGGACTTACTCTAATATACTTTCTAGAGAATTAGCTAGACAATCAGACTCAATCTAGGGAAAATTATATACAAGAGTTTAATATTTGTGTTTCACAATGTAATCAGCAAATCAAATAGATAAAAATCCATGAGCCTGATTATTATGTGAAACAACTTGAACGGAACCAAAGACCAATGTTCAAGAGTCAATCAATGTAAATCAACAACCAAAGGTTGGTTATTCTAATTGATTGATCTAAACGCACAACTTGTGATATTTTAATTTTGTAATAAAATATAATGCGGAAAAGAAATAACACAGATACCAGAAGATTTGTTAACGAGGAAACCGCAAATGCAGAAAAACCCCGGGACCTAGTCCATATTGAACACCACACTATATTAAGCCGCTACAGACTCTAGCCTACTACCAATTAACTTCGTGCTAGACTGTAGTTGAACCCTAATCAATCTCACGCTGATTCAAGGTACAGTTGCGTTACTTACGTCTCTGATCCCAGCAGGATACTAAGCACTTGATTCCCTTAGTTGATCTCACCCACAACCAAGAGTTGCTACGACCCAAAGTCGAAGACTTGATAAACAAATCTGTCTCACATAGAAAAGTTTATAGATTGAATAAATCTATCTCCCTTAGAAATACCCAAGAGTTTTTGTTCCGTCTTTTGATAAATTAAGGTGAACAGGAACCAATTGATAAACCGGTCTTATATTCCCAAATAACAGCCTAGTATTATCAATCACCTCACAATAATCTTAATCGACTAGCGAAACAAGATATTGCGGAATCACAAACGATAAGACGAAGATGTTTGTGATTACTTTTATCTTGCCTATCGGAGAAATTAATCTCGAGTCAATTATTTCAATCGTACTCAATACGATAGAATCAGGCAAGATCAGAACACGTAACTACAAAGAAAGTAGTTGGGTCTGGCTTCACAATCCGAATGAAGTCTTTGAAGTCGTTAATCTATAGGGTCTCGATAGAAACCTAAGGTTAAAGGAGAATCGACTTTAGTTATGCAACTAGTAACACACAAGAGGTGTGGGGATTAGGTTTCCCAGTTGCTAGAGTTATCCTTTATATAGTTTTTCGAATCAGGGTTTGCAATCCAAGTTACCTTGGTAACAAAGCTTCAATATTCACCGTTAGATGAAAAACCTGATTTAACCAAGCTAATATCTTTCAACCGTTATATCTAACTTAGCTTGTTACACATAAATAAAATGTACCCTCATTTAGATTTATGTAACCGTACATAAACGTGTACACCATGTTGGTTCACAAATATTTAACCGAGATTAGCCATATGATTACTCTCATATTAACCTTATTCATCTTAACCATAACTATTTCAAATGACTCAAATGAAACTAGTTAAAGAGATCTTGAATTTCTATATTCTCATAGAATTATACAAGAACACAATTAAAGCAAAATCAGTTTGATTCACTCGAATCAATCATGAACATTATAGCCAAGATTTGCAATGATTGCATTCCTTATTATATAAATGTTTATGTTCATGTACAAAACCGATTTAGAACTTTAACCTTCAAGTATGCAAACAGGTACGTATACTTGAAATAACCGGACCGAGATTGGTTTCCGACAGTACGCAAATGTGTACGCGTACTTCCAATCCCAGTAGAAATTCTCGGATATGAACCTGGACGCCAGTACGCAAACTGGTATGCATACTTAGGTTCCCGGATTTCTCAAACTAACCGGTACGCAAACGAGTGCGCATACTATGGTTCCCGGACATGGATTACATATGTGCAAGAGTGCATACCATGACATATCCAATTATATTAAGTATTCTAAACTCTTATTTCAATCATTGAAACTTTCTTAGAGGATGACAATAGCCGTTTTCACACACTATTAGCATCAAAACAATTTTCAAGTTATTGAAATATAATCATAACGAAACATTCCAAGACAAACACGAAATGATTGTATCACATAATCCATGAAAGATGTTACTAGACAATTTTCTCATGATATAAGATGAACTTGGTCGAAGCGAAAGCTTGCTAACATATATTTCGAGAAATATATAAGCGAGACAAACTCAGCTCAAAATCTCAAATGTGTATATAGAAAACTATATCGTAATACGATTTATGTCTCAATATAGGAAATAGAGTAAAAATAGACTTTCCAAGCTATATATGAGTTCAAGTCTCCACATACCTTTTGTCGATGAAGTTCCAAAATCTCCCCTTAGTAGTTCTTCATCTTCAAATGATGAACTCCGTGAAGTCTAAGCTCAACTACACAATCTAGCTATGTCCTAGTCCGAGACATCTATAAATATGCTAGAAATCAAGACTTATAGTTTTGATCACTAACATTGACAAACATGCTTGAGATAGAAAAGCATGCGAGTTCGATGGAGCAGTGCTCTAACAAGTTGGAAATAGCTATGTATACTCACAATAGATGTTATTCCAAACCCTAGTTATCTTTCTTAAAACATAAGAATAAATTCTCATAAGAAGTTTCCTTGACAAGATAAGAATTAAGTTTCTTTGACAACATCATTCCTTTGAAAGGGTCCATCATAAAAGGTATCACTGATATCCTTGATTCTTTTGACCATAGAGACCCCATGCTCATGAGTGAGAACATTAACTTTCCGATCAACAATGCGGGCAAGATCCATAGCTTTGACATAGTCCATGATGAGTTTCTTCTGATTCCTGATCAAGGTGTTTTGATTTTCAAGGATTTTGGTCTAACCATCAATAAGTTGATATATGTGCAGTTCAAGATTTGCAAACTCGACCCTAGAGTCATTCTAAAAAAGAATTAAGTCCTTGACAGATTCTCCAACCCAGGAGTTGTACTATTTCTTTTCAATCATCATTTTCAAGACAAGTTCTTGAACATAATCGCATCCTTTAGAGTCTTCCTCCATATCAAGATTCACAACTTCTTGAAGTCTTGAGGAGTTTTTCATACCCCTTTATATATATAATAGGGAAGGAAAAAAAATATAATATATATATCTATATCTATCTATCTATCTATATATATATGTGTGTGTTTTCAAACAAGAGAGGGATACCCTTTGTGTGGAAACCCTAAAACTCTCAAGAGAGACTCGGACGTTCGTGACCTAGTTTAAAATGACAGATCGGAAGAGATCCAAAAAGAATATAATACTTTTTGTTTTTCATATATCCCTCATCATCATGACTCAATAATTGAAAATTTAATCAGAGCATAAGAAGGGGATACGTAGCAACAAGGAGTCAAGTGACTCTACTTTCACAACAATAGTCAAACAAAATACTAATGGAAAACTACAATGGACTTGAGTATCTCCCAAATGTCATTCTTGCATCTTTGAAGTTAGATACAAGAATGAAATCGCCAATGATTAGGTAGTCAAGTGAGATGTAATCCTAGTTGAAGATTTGCAAAGTCGACCGTAGAGTCATTCTTTAAAAGAATTAAGTCCTTGATAGATTCTCCAACCCATGAGTTGTACTCTTTCTTTTCAATCATCCTTTTCAAGACAAGTTCTTGAACAGAATCGCGTCCTTTAGAGTCTTCTTCCATCTCAATATTCATAACTTCTTGAAGTCTTGAGGAGTTTTTCATACCCCTTTTTTTAATATATATTATTAGGGAAGGCAAAAATAATATATATATATGTGTGTGTGTGTGTGTGTGTGTGTGTGTGTGTGTGTGTGTGTGTGTGTGTGTGTGTTTTCAAAAAATAAGGGGACACCCTTGTTGTGGAAACCCTAAAACTCTCAAGAGAGACTCGGACGTTCGTGAACTAGTTGAAAATAACAGATCAAAAGATATCCAAGAAGAATAGAATACTTTCTGTTTTCATATATCCCTCATCATCATGAATCAATAATTAAAATTTTAATCAGAGCATAAGTAGGGGATACATAGCAACAAGGAGTCAGGTGACTCTACTTTCACAACAAAATAAAATAACAATAGTGAAACAAAATACAAATAGAAAACAGTGGACTTGAGTATCTCCCCAGTATCATTCTTGCATCTCTCAAGTTAGATACAAGAATGAGATCGCCAACGATTAGGTAGTCAAGTGAGATGTAATCCCACTATGAGTATTGAGAGATGAGCTATAAATTCTATATGATAGTTTGAACCTAGTATTCCTTACCTTCTTTTAGTTATTTCTTATTCTAGAAGAATTCAACATAACCTTGTTAGGTGATCCATCAAAGAAATTTTTTCTGAGGATTAAGTCTAGGACCTCTAGAAATTGGTTCTAGAGGATTATAAGAGACATGTCTCCACCATCTAGACTTATATTTACCAGACTTATTCTCATAAATACTAGGAATATATATTTTTGTGGTGTAAGAATTTGCATCATTCGGAGGAACACGATTCCTGTGGGGATTTCGAGATGAGTGACTATTGTAATCCATTTTATGAGAGTCGTGTTTTTCTGCAGGAAAGAAATCCATTGTAGTGGTCATTAGAGAGTTTACTCTGTCGATAGTGAAAATAAGTAGATTTGGAAGATCATATATCCGTTTCTTTCTAGCAAAACAATGATGAACATAGTGATTCTTTTTCCCATAGAAGGAACATGTTCGTGGAAGAGAAACATTGGAAGGAACCTGTTTTAAATTCATATCCCTATTAGAAGATTGAAAGTTATGTAAACACTTCTTAGTAGGAACTTCCTTTGGAGAACATTTCTTCATGTACTGTAATTCTGTCTGAGAATTGGTGATCGGTACAAAATAATTTCTCATTAAAACAGAGTTTTTTCCCTTTTCAATGATTTTCATTGTTCCCGGGCTAGAATAAGGGATGCACCCATTTTCTCATTTTCAACACGGAGTCTGTTTAGATCATATGAATGCGTCTCGATCAAATGTTTTTCTCTAATTGAGTATTCTTTAACAATATCCTCAAGAACACTAATCTTTTCACGATGTCGACTAGTTTCTTGAATTAGTTTTTCGATATTGTTTGAAAAAGACTCAATGATGCAATAGAGTTCCCGCTCTCAACCAAGAGACTTTTCAAATTCATCAATGAGCTGAGCAAGATTTTGAAAATCAATAGGCTCAGTAGATTTTTTTGAGATTCTAGTAAGATCCATTTCAGATTTTGACAAAGTGTTGAATGTCTCATTTGATGGAATATTATCAGAATCTGATAAAACAACCTTTCTTCCTCGGGATTCGGATGAATCAGCCAAGGAGTTATCCTTTGAGACAATCCCAAAATATTTGGCATAATTAAAATCTTTGGAAGACATTTTGGTGTGCGTAAATCCAAGAGATGAACTTCTGTCCACAGAGTCAGACTGCTACAAACACAGACTTATGAGGTATTAAACATGTTTGCCTCCTCAGATACCAATTGAAAAATTGGGGGCCTAACAATTTCAACCAATATTTGGCTTAGTAATCTGTATGGACTAACTCCAATATACTTTCAAGAGAATCAACTAGACAGTTAGACTCAATCTTAAGAAAATTATATCAAAGAGTTATATCTCAATTTCTCAATTCAATCCGCAATAAAACAAATAATAATTTGTGAGCCTGATTGAATACATGAGAAATAACTTGAACGACACTAAAGGCCAATGTTCAAGGATCAATCAACAACCAAAGGTTGGATTTACCGATTGATCGATTCAACGCACAACCTGTGATATTTCAATTATATAAAAAAATATAATGAGGAAAAGAAATAACATAGACGCCAGAAGTTTTGTTAACGAGGAAACCACAAATGCATAAAAACCAAGGGACCTAGTACAGATTTGAACACCACGGTGTATTAAGCCGCTACAGACACTAGCCTACTACAAGTTAACTTCGGAATGGAATATAGTTGAACCCTAATCAATCTCACACTGATTCAAGGTATAGTCATGCTCCTTACATATCTGATCCCAGCAGGATACTACACACTTGATTCCCTTAGCTGATCTCACCCACAACCAAGAGTTGCTACGACCTAAAGTCGAAGACTTGATAAACAAATATGTATCACACACAAAAGTCTATTGAATAGATAAATCTGTCTCCCACGGAAATACCTACGAGTTTTTGTTCCGTCTTTTGATAAATCAAGGTGAACATGAACCAATTGATAACCCGGACTCATATTCCCTAAGAACTTCCTAGTATTATCAATCACCTCACAATAATCTTAATCAATTAACGAAATAAGATATTGTGAAATCATAAACAATGAGATGAAGGTGTCTGTGACTACTTTTCTATCTTTCATATCAGAGATATAAATCTCAAGCCAATCTTACGATTGTACTCAAACATGATAGAAACGGAAAGATCGGATCATGCAACTACAGAGAAAATAGTTGGGTCTGGCTTCACAATCCCAATGAAGTCTTTAAGTCGTTAACCTACATGGTTTCATGAAAAACCTAAGTTTAAATCAGAATCGACTCTAGATTATACAACTAGTATCACACAAGAGGTGTGGGGTTTAGGTTTCCCAGTTGCTAGAGTTATCCTTTATATAGTCTTCAACCTTATTCGTCTTTACCATAACTAGTTAAAATGACTCAAATGAACTAGTTAGAGAGTTGTTCAATTGCTTAGATCTCATAGAAGTATACAAGACACAATTGAAGGAAAATCGATTTTGACTCACTCGAATCAATTCATGAACATTATAGCCACTGTTTGTAAAGATTACATTCCTTATTATATAAATATTTTAGTTCATGAACAAACCGATTTTAGAAAGTAACCTCCTTAAGTATATGGATTGAGTTTGTTTTTTACTTCCAAACTCTAGCAGAAATTCCTGGAAGTGAAACTTCCGCCGCATACGGATACGCATACTTACCCGGATTTCCAACAACCGCCAGTACGTGTACGGGTACGCATACTTTGGGTTCCCGGTTTTGGACTTTTACACAAATGTGGGAACACACTATGTTTATATCCAACCATGGTTACTTGTTCTAAACTCTCATTTCAATCATTGAAACTTTCTTAGGGGATGTTAAAACAGTTGTTATTCACAAACTATTTTCATTAAAGCGATTTTCAAGTTATTAAAATAATCAACATGACTTTCGTCACGAGTAAAGATGAACTTGGCTAAAGCGAAACCTTACCAACACATATTTTGAGAAATAGATAAGCAAGATAGACTCGGCTCGAAATACCAAATGTGTATAATTGAAGTCTATATAGCAATACGATTTTTGTCTCAAATGGGAGATATAATAGATAGACTTTTGAGTCATAGATAAGTTCAAGTATCCACATACCTTTTTGTTGATGAAATTCCATAAGTTCCCTTGAGTACTTCTTCGTCTTCATTCGATGAACGACTTGGAGTCTAAGGCTCAACTACACTTACTATCCTAATCTGAGACTTAGCTATTTATTTTTTTTTGTTAAGTAGACTAGAAATCAAGACTTATAGTTTTCGAAACTAAACTTGACAAACATGCTTGAGATACCAACGCTTGCGATTTCGACCGATAAATGCTCTAACAATCTCCCCTTTGTCAATTTTAGTGACAAAACTATCAATACATATGGAATACAAAATAAATAAACTTTGTAGCTTCTCATCCAAATGCTTGATCTCCTTTCTTCTTCAACATTACTCGAAATCTTCGTCACTTCCAAGTACTCCAATGATTCTAAATATGTTTAGCTCAGCATTCACAGTAGGTTGCTGCGAACATGCAATGGGTTTCTTCAAAAAAAATAAAAAATAAAAAATTCATGGGACGTTATCTGATCCAAGTGACATAAAGAATTATGTGTGTTAGCATCCCATGAATTTTTGCAGGTGGGTTTGGTGGATGTATAACTAATAAAAGACTGTTCACAGGTGGGTTTGGTGGATGTATAACTAATAAAGACTCTTTTTCTAAAGGCTCTTGATTTCTGTTCAACCTGATAAAAGAAGAGCATGCAATACAGAGATACGAATAAACCATCCCTAAGCTTATGGCTTGGTTGATTCAACACCCCGGAAGTTATGTCTGTTTCAAGCTCATATATGTCTCAAATGGTATCAAGGAACTGAAAAAAAAAATTAAGACTATTGAACGTGATTTTCAAAAAATGTGAGTTCACACATCATAATAAAAATAAGAAAACTAGGATATAAAGAATAAGTGTATGTAGTAATTATTTAAATCTTCAAATTTTATTAAACTGTACTCATGTAGTATGGTTTCATTTTTTTTCCTTCTTTTTATAGGTTTCATTTTCTTTTGTTAGTCGATTGCTCCCTATTGATTTTTATTTTGGTATCATTGTGCATCATCAGATGTCATCAAGAGCTGTCAAGAACTTTAACTTGAATGATCAGCTCAGATGCATAGCAAAATATTACATTCCATCTGTTTCAAGTTTGGATAATAAAGAAATATTTTCTTTTGAAATAAAATAATTCATTACCACTTTGGGAAATAAATAAGGAAATTTCTTAGTCACTGTAAAATTTCTGTTTTTTTAAGGTTTAAGGTTATAAATTATATAAAATAAAATGTAATAAGGTCAGCTGACCCCCATTTGTGTATGTTACAATCTTGGAATCGAATATATTACATCTTTCTAATGATATATTCATTCTATAAAAGAAGTTCCCCAGAACTAATTTCCAACTGCACTCCATTTATAGATTGAGGCTTTGCCATCAACAACAACAATTTCTTCTGATCTTGGAAGTTTATTTGTCATCACTTGCCTATTTCGTTCATTCCAAATGACCCAATATATAACAAAAAGAATTAAAGATCAAATCTTTCTCCCCCTCTTTCTCCCTTTTCTGAATTTCCATGCCTCCATTTGAGCTAGAATTGAACCACATTGGACCCATCTGATATTAAATCCATCGATAAAGTATGTCCAAACTTTATGAGTAAAGATGCAGTGCAATAGGAGATGATCAACTGATTCTGGTAGTAGATTTCAGAGAGAACACATTATACTTTGGACCTGTACTCCCCTTCTTAAGAGATTACCTATGGTTGCAATACCATTTTGGCTAACATATCACATAAAGAATTGAACTTTCGGAGGAATAAACTTAACCCAAATTCAGTGAAAAGGTACCATAGTATGTGCATTAGGTGAATGTTCAACTAACCAAATGTAACAAGATTTAGTTGAAAATCCACATGACACAGCATATTCATGAGCATCTTCGTGATCTGTAAGAGTTGGTGGATTATCTATAAAAGCAAACAGATCCATCATTTCTTGTAATTCTTCAGCTTTGAGATTTCTACACAGTCTCAAATTCCATGTCCCATTTTCCACTACCTCTTTAATAGTTGCATTTTTCTGACTTGATATTTTTAAAATCCTTGGGAATATTTCCTTGAGTCTAGTATTTTCCTTCCATTAATCCCACCAAAAGTCCAATGCATCACCATTTCTTCCCTTGACTGCAACCATATATTATATAACTAATTTTTTATGTTTCGATTCCTGCTCGAATGCCTCTCCCTTGAGGAAGTTTTGTATCTTTGACCCAGAAATCATTTTCCTTTACATTTCTTTTCTTCTGAATAATTTGTCTCCATAACTGACTTTTTCCCTTAGCGTATCTCCAAGTTTATTTGGCTAGAAGAGCTCTATTTGTTGTTTTTAAATCTCTGATTCCCAGTCATCCATGTTTATTTGTCTTGCACATCCTATGCCAAGCTAGCAAGCACATCTTCTTATTTTCTGGTGTTGATCCTCACAAGAAGTTTCTCATAATTTGGTTCAATTTCTTTTCTACTTTGGTAGGAATAGGAAATATGGAAAGGAATTAGATGGGAAAGCTAGATAGGGAGGTTTTTATGAGAAGGATTCTTCCAGCTTTAGTGAAAAATCTCCTCTTTCATGGAGCTAGTTTTTTTTTATTTTTTTGAAACTTCTCTATGATTACATTCCATATTGAAGTATTCCTTCCAACAGATCCAACTGGCCGACCATGATATTTGAGGGGGAATTGTTCAATGTTGCAGTTTAGTATATCTGTTATGCTTGTAATTTTATTATCTGCACCAACACTTAAAACTGTACTTTTGGATAATTTTACAAGCAATTCTGTCATTGCTTCAAAAATTAGTAATATTAGAACAAGATTATTTGCTTCCTCTTCTGAAGTGTCAATGAAGACAAGTGTGTCATATGCATATTTTAAGTGAGAAACAAAAATGCCAGTGATTTTGAACTTTGTGATCATGTTTAGTTCCACTGCCTTTTTCATTAGCTTTGTGAAGATTTCAACCACTAATATAAAGATGAAGAGGGATAAAGAATCCCCTTGTCTTAGTTGATTTTCTATTGATTAATACTGAATGTTGAGCTGATTTCACACACCACATGATCCAATTTATCCATTTTGCGCCAAAACCAGAGCGTTGAAGAATATGTTGTATAGTCTGCTAACTTACGTTATCAAAGGCTTTTAGTATATCCAATTTGCATAGCGCCCATGGAATTCCACTCTTCAATTTAGAATCAATTAACTCTCCTGCAATGAGTATCCCATCTCGAATTTGTTTGTCTTGTATAAAAGCACCTTGATTTTCAGAAATAAATTTTGGAATTATCAGCTTGAGTCTTTGAGAGAGTATATTATAAACACTATTCACAAGACTGATTGGCATGAAATCATGAGGAAAACCAACTTGATCCTTTTTGGGAATCAAACTAATAAAAGAACAATTTATTCTCCAATCCATCATTTCTCTTATATGAAATTCTTTGACCACTGCCATGAAATCCAATTTAATCACATTCCAAGCAATTTTGTAGAACTCCATGTTGTACCCATCTGGACCAGGAGATTTGTTGTTCTTGAATTTTTTGATTACACTTCAAACTTTTTCTTCTGAAAATGCTCTTTCTAACCATGCATTGTCTTCAGCTAGAATTTTGGTGAAATGTTCATCATTGAGTTGAGGTATTCCCACATATTTTTCTTGAAAGATGTTGAAGAAATGTTTTGAGATTTCTTCATTGATATCTTCTTGACAAAAATTATCCTCTCCATTTATAACAAGCTTTTGAATTGTATTCCTCCTTCTCTTGCCATTAGATAAAGCATGAAAATATTTGGTGTTTGAAGTGTTGTGCTTTAGATCTTGTGAGCCATTTCCTTGCATTATTGAGATTAATTATTTTTAGTAGAGACTTTATTTCCACCCTTTTACCAAACTGATCTCTAGAGAGAGATCCTCCTTCTTCCAACAAATTTAGAGCATCAATTTGAGATATAAGCTCTATTTTCTTGTCACTATCTCTGCCATATGTCTCTTTACTTTATTTCTTAAGAAAGAATTAGAGGTTTTGAAGTTTCTTGGACATAATAAATCTTTTTGAGCCTTTGAAAACCATAGTATCCCACCAAATCTTCAACTTCACTAGGAAATCAGAATTATTGAACTAATAGCTTTCAATTTTAAAAGGAGAATTATTAGAATTGGCTGTTGAGTTAGACAATATTATAGGTGAATGGTTTGATAAGGTTCTGGATAGAACCGATTGAAAGATTGTTGGAAATTTACCTTCAAAAATTTGAGATACCAAAATTCTATCAAGCCTGCAAAGGAGAGGATCTTCTTGCAAGTTGCTCCAAGTATAGCTATGTTGATGGTGATTTTCGGTTTAGGGCTAAAATCGTGAAATCCTGTATTTTAATACACTGTCATCCTGCAAAGGAACAAGAAATCCATTTAAAAGTAATGAGTGTCCGGACCTCTTTACTTACATATGTATTGAGAAATTAAATATATTTATAAAGTTTATTCAGAATGGTACGTGAAGCAACAACCCTTGATATTCTATAAACTTTAACCTATTGCATAATGCACTAATGCATGACCTGTGTAAGGACCCTCAAGCACGTCAACGCTATTAGACCGGTCAAGTGTCGACTTAGCCGATAATAACTCGATTAGTTTAACACGAACGTTAATTAATATAAATTAATTTAACAACGATTTGGATAAGAAACTAGTATCGTTAGATAAATCTCAAAAAGTTACGTGGAATGGACTACTCGAACGTGTCATTCGGATACCATTGGAAGAAAATTGTATCATATTAAGGTGAAGGGAAAAATTGTTATTTCGCAATAAACCCGCCTGGACTTCCCTTAGCCAGCTGAGTGTGTGGATTAGTAAACCCATTGGTCTTATCACCAAAATCAACCGACGAGAAACTCATTCTCTTCTCTTATTTCTCTTTCTTCTTTCTCTTCTTCTCTTATGTTCTTCATTTTCTTTTCTTCTCAGAATCTTTGTTTATGAATCGAGTGAGTTAATCAGGAGGAGATTAGTAAACTTAATGAAGCTAGACAGGTGTTGATGTTTAGTAGATGATCTGAAGCTGTTATAAACCGAAGATAAGGTTTCTCAGAGAATTTATTTGGAGTTCATTTTAGGTGATGATTAAGAAGAATTGAAGGATGGGTTTTGAAGATTATGAGCTGAAGAAGAATTTAATGATGTTGATTTGAAGGTATAGTTATAAAGAAGGTTTGGGGATTTAATTAGGGTTTCATCTTGAATTTGAGCGTGAATGGAAATAAAAGGTTTGTTAAGTTGTTAAGAGATGGATAACAAAAGGTTCTGGATTACTCGAGATTCAAGAGTTGTTTTGGATAGTGAATTGATAAATTAAGATTCTAAGGATTGGTTGTGATGAACTGATTTACAGAGGATTGAGAATTGGTTTTAGAGTTTCTGAGAATCAAAGATGAAGATGAGGATTATAGAGATTTAATTAATTGAACTGTTGGGTATTGTTAGTTTGGAGGTGTGTTGCTGATTTGAGTTAAAGTAAAGAAGAACTTGAGTCAGTTATTTGAGAAAAGATACCTTCAGGTAAATTATATCTCTTAGTAATTTAGAAAGTTATCTGGTTTTCTTTGTGGACTTTATGTGAATATTTAAGAATTGCGGAATTGAATGTAAGTTATGAACTGCCTATGGAGTTAATGGGGTTGTGTATGAGCAGTTGATTGATATTATTGTAGACGGAGTAGTTTTGGTAATGAAGATATACTGTGTATTGGGTTTGCAAGGAGTAGTAGTGTCATAGTGGAGATTTAGATAACTAATGTTGATTTGGGAGAATGAAGTATCGCAGGTAGTAGTGGTTTATAAAGTTACGAAACTCTAGAGATGGTAGTGGGACTGGAATTTCCTTAGTTTAGGTGGATGTGTATTTGAGCTAGGCTCAACTGACTGTGGTGGTGATGCTGCTGAGTTTTAGATGTATGAATCAGTTGAGATGAAATGATAATGGAATTGAACAGATGGTGTTGAATTGTGAACAACAACTACAGGGAATGGGTGAATTGTTGTGGTGGTATGTTTGTGATATGAGCTGAGGTTGTAGGTGGTGTTGTTTGGTTAAGTTCAGAGAATGGAGATGGTGGTGTTGAAAATGATTAAGACAAATGGTTATTGATCTGAGCTGCAAGTGTAGTAATTGAATTGGTGGTTGAATGTTTTATGAAACCAGAAATCAAGAAGTGAATGAATATGGGGCATTAGATATTTTTGTAGGAAATATCAGGGGTTGGTATTGTCTGTAAGATGATGAAGTTGGAAGGAATTATAGTTTGTGTTGAATTGAATCTCTTTTAGGACCTTACAACTACAACAATTGCAGGTAGGCATAATTTGTTATTGTAATTCAAATTTGAAGTTATTTGAATGAATTATAGTTATTTGAGTTGATTGAGTTTGTGAAATAGAATTAGGCTGTTAGTCATCCCAGTCATATGTATGACTGAATTGCCATGTCTGACTCAGTTATCTGACTGAGTCGAATCATGTTGACTCACCGAGTTTATGTATTGACATGAGTTGACTCAGTTAACCGACCTGGACTTGACCTTTGACTTACGGTGACTGTTAGTTGACCTCGTTGACCGTTATTGACCATCTGTTGACCCAGGTGGACTAGGCCTTAGATTAAGAGAATGGATTAATGGGCTTGGATTTAGGACTAGTTATCATATTTTAATGAATTGGACCACTTGTGGTCTGAATTAGATTTTGGTTTCTTCTACAAAGTTGTAGATATTCATAATACTTAGATAATGGACTATAAAATCAAATCTAATTGGATTAGTAAACTCTTAGTTATGCTAAATATAGATAATAAGATACCATAATGGGCTTGGAACCATTAGATAGAATTGTATGATTCTTGTGTGAACCTCTTGGCTAAACTCTTAGAATGATTGTATGATTAACAATTAGACTATTAACAACGGTCGATTCCAAAGGATGAACCAGTATATCGTGGATCTTGAGGTAGGCGTGGCTTGTCATCAAAAGAGGTGGGAATCGATAACGAACTCTCTTGTATTCATTATTGTTTTACAAATCAATCTTTGTGCTGTGAAATTCATGCATATATTTGTGTGCTCTGTGTGGTGTGAGATGTGTGCCGACACAATATCAGTATTCTATGTCTAGGGCGATACACCGCAATATTATTCTTCCTTTATATATATTCAGTATTCTATGGCTAGGGCGATACATCGCAATATTATTATGGCTAGGGCGATGCACCACAATATTATTCTTCCCTTATGTGCGGAAACACACCTCATACATGGATGTTTACTATTATTTATGAATGTCTATGAAGAAATTTCTACGATATGTTTTACTGTCTTTCTGAGTATTATCATCTTTCGATTAAACCTGCATTGTCTTCGAATCATATTAATGATTACTTGAAAGCTAGTTGTTATTTCTACTGGGAACCCCTTTTAGGGATGATGTGCTCACCCATTCCCACTTTCAGTTTCAGTGATAGATCAGAGTAGTGCATCAAAATATTCAAGTGTTGAGTTCGCTAGATAATTAACTTCTGCATGTTTATTATTGCATATTCTTTGTAAACCAAATCACTATTGTATATGTATCATTTGAGAGAAGATTTTATATATATGTATATTTCAGAGCGGGGCTAGTTCTGGGTTAAGTTGTAGTAGATTTTTCTTAATTGAATGCTTAAGTGTTTGGTTTAGATTCGTTAGTGCCTCTTTATTTAGTTAAATTCTTGGTTTAGTCAGCTGCTAGCTTAGGGGGCGCTACAACCTGCCTAGTGTTTTCCTATGCTATGTTCTCAGCTGAACTCTCAATATCGGCATGACATGACGATTAATGTTCACTCGCAGAGGAGTAGCATGAATCTCTCGAAGTGTCAGTGTAGAGACCTGAATGAAAACACTCACGTAGGCTACACCACTTTCTGATAAAGATATTAGCTTGCTTACACACCTTTTAGTTAAAAGTTAGCGCGATCGAACGCGCTTAAATTCCTTAAGGAAAATCTAGACTGTCCATGTGTTGATGGTGGTTTTTAATTCAAGGCTAAATTTGTAAAACCAGTATTTAATACGCTGCCACCTCGCAAGGGGTAAAGCCATTTGAAAAGTGACAAGTGCAAAAAATTCCTCGCTCATTGAGCAATTCAATGTATATGAAGTTCACTCAGAATGGTGCGCGTAGTAGTAATCACAAATATTTTGTGATTTCTATTTTATACCAGCATTATTAATTAATGCATGATTTGCCTAGTATTTTCCGTGCTATGTTCTCAGTCGAACTCTCATCATTGACATGACATGACGATTAAGTGTTCACTCTCAGCAGAGTAGCATGAATCTCCCGAAGTGCCAGTATTGAGATCTGCATGAAAATACCCACACATGCTACGTCACTCTCTGACAAAGAAAATCTCGTATCGACGCACTTTTAATTAAAGACATCTCGATCGAACATGTTTAAATTCCTTAAGGGAAATCTAGACTGTCCATATCAGTCTCAAAATAAACACGGCCACACAATTTGGCTGCGCAACTCAACAAGCCTAGCCAAGCCCTGGCGGAAATAAGCAACCATCGTGATGACCGTCGGTGGGCCCATTAATACCCTGACTGGACGAACTTCACCTAACTTACCTCAACGTCATTGAATGACAAACCCAAGTATGGGTGGTTGCGCTGTTGAGGGAGAGATCGAATGAGATAGACTATCCAGAATGGTCTCAAAAGCATCACGACCGTCCAACATTGCCAGCCTTGTTGGATGGCTGAGATCTTCCATGGAACGATCAAAGAGGTGCCGATGCACTCACCGACGACCCAACTTCTTTCCTGCTCGATCGACTTGCTTGCAGCAAGTCCAGAGGGTACCAAATTGCTTTCCCAAACCAGGGGAAACGTGCTAATCTAAAACCCTAAATTCAAGTTACGGTAGTATATAACTATCGCAAATCAATCATGACCATCCAACTTAGCCATCCTAATTGGACGGATTAGATCGTGTTTCAGACGATTAATGAGGTTTCAGTGCGTTCACCGCCAGCCTAATATTATTCTCGACCAATCGACTTGCCCATGGGAAGCCAATAGCACGCTGATTCGTTCGATTGAACTAGAGTGAACGCGGCTGCATTGAAATCCTAGCTTGTATTTGCGGCAGCAAGTTTCTGTCTCAAATAGAACATGATCGCCCATCTTCGCTGGCCGAAACGAAGGGCTTAGATCTAATTTTAGGCGATCCATAAGATGTCGGTGCGCACGACAGCAACCCGTCTTCATGCATGGCCGATCGACCTGCTCCAATTAGCGCCCAGTGCTCACGTTCGATTAGTCAAACTATGGTTGGCCTCACGGTTTCCAAAACCTAATTTGAATCAAGGGAGGCCAACATCTTCCGCAGACCATCTCGTCCGTCCAACTTCACTAGCTTGGTCGGACGGCTTGGATCAAACATTAGGCAATCGATGAGGTACCTCAATGATCACCGTACACCCCTCCTTCACAGGGAGCGATCAACCAAGGAATAACTTGTCCCTAGGGCTACCAAACGGTCACCCAAAGGTGGTCGGTCATGTTACCTCCTTTAAGACGCTTAATTCACTACTCATTCAATCAATTTCTAAATCAACGATGCTTCGCACATATCGATTAATTTGAGCTGCTTGAATGTGATGCTTTACATGTATCGAATACATACGATATTTTATGTCGGCCTCATAAGCAACTTAGTTTTTTTACCTAATAGCACCATATATTATTCTTTGCGGCGAGTCTCACGACTTGACCCACTTACTTGAGACATCAAACATGTCACAAACTGGGGGATACTTACTGGGGTATTGGTCTGGCGATTTACAGCGTGCGGCGTGCAATGCACCCATTACGAGAACGTGTCAGGAAAAAGATGAACGGTTAACGACAATGAGAGAAGTGGGCGAATGAGTGACCATGTGATGATCACCACCTTCTACACAACCCCATTACTCCATCACTTAACATTCTCCACTTCCAATGAGATCAGGTGTGTGCTCAAATGACTTGTATAAATAGGTATTCAACCTATTTAGAAAAAAAATACAAGTGTTGTCACCACAGTATCCATAAAACACCCTGAACTGATAGATTACATTAGGCAAGCCTGTTCCACATTCTAATACAAGTCATAAACAACCAAACCTTGATAATTCAACATTCTGATCTCAAACACCTTCTCCGCTTCCCTCCATAAGATCAACCCTTCTCCTCCACCTTGTGACCGAATTGAATCTGGAACGACCGTTTCTTGGTTTAGGCCAGAGTCATACAAATTGATCTCTCGAACTCAAAAGTAATCCCGTGCAACACATTTGTTTAGGGTTTGAATTCATTTCTCATCAACACACCCCAAATTTACCAAAAATAGCAGAACCATTTTTTACCCTCAAATAATTGGCGACCACAGTGGGAGATTGATTGCTTGGTTGTAAAATTAGCTTCTCAATATTCATTCCAATTTTCTCAATTTCAAAAGGGTGGATCTTAGATCCAATTCAATCATTAAATTCAATTTAGGTTCAACAACCAATTTCAATTCCGGTGTTCCATTCGCTAAGAAGCTTCATAAAAATGTTTTTTCAAGCAATGCTACTGGAAATGCCTTGGATAGCTGAGCACCAGTAAATATCTCAGATGAAAGGACTATAAAGCTGCATAGAGACACAAGAAGATGCGACTACTACTTAGAAGAACGCAACGTCTTCTCTCGATATTCGGATGGAGCAACCGCCTTTTCTGCAACACCACGAGTGTTGTATGGATCAAGCCAAAAATGCATCAAAGGTTCCATATCGAGAAAGACGAAGTGAAGACTCGCATAGACGTTGTTCTGGCATAGAGATTGTCGACAAAAAATTCAACATCAGTGGAGTCCCAGGAAGACACCTGAAGAGGTCACAAAAGAAAAGGTATATCTCTATTCCACCACCGCTACCAGTTTATGGTCAGGAGTATCCACTATCACTTTATTAGCAAAACGTGTAGATCCAGAACATGGCGTAATTCCGAGGATTCGTACATCTACAATAACAAAGGAGGCTTGACACATCTTCGAATCATCATAAAGGGGTTCTCCTATTATGTAAACCCGGACAAGAAAAATCCGAGACATCTTCAGAATTAATGAAGCCGACACCTCAAGAGAGTAGCCTCAAGAAGATAACGATTTACGCATCACCATGTCGAGAAAGAATCCACAGCTTGGGCGAATCATTTTGTCAGACCTAGGCAAAATATTTCTAAGAAACTAAGGACACTAAAATGATTGTGTCAAGCGATCCAGAATTCAGGCACTGGAGGGTCATGATCCAAATGTGACTGAACAATAATTGGTGTAATTATGTATCAATAGGATGGTACCTGTCTATCATGCTTTGCTGAAAAACCTGCGCTTTAAAATATTCTATGAATTTTGTGAAGATGTTAAACGCTCACATGTAACAGCACATGCCCTGATAGAAAGAACCATGCCTGCCAGGATTGAAGAGCCTTATGATATTCGTGGAAGCATACATCTCACCTAAGGAAATACAACCTTCAGCATTCTATAAGCAGTTTCACCAAAGCAGCAAGAGGAAAACCACCGAGATACGACATCCTGCGCATCCAAAATCTCCCACTCTAACTCCAGTACCACATGCATGAGTGCATGAAATAACGTCCAGAATATTCTATATCTGGCTCGATGGCAAAAACATCAATGAGAGACGCTTTCAGAATTTCGTTTCCAGTAGAAGAAGTAGTTGCGTTATCGAAGGAGATTGCACCTAGGGCTTAAGAGGTACACAGATTCTCCATGGCAAGAGCTTTATCATATTTGCAGAACTTACTAGTTAAGTCATAAGCATGCGGGAACTTCCCTTCTCCTCAAAGACAAGATCCAAAGATAATAAAGGCCAAGGAGCGTCGCTGGAGACTGCTCAGCACTACCCATCTCAAAGATACTGAATTTAGATAGACGCAAGCTCGCTATCATTATGGTTCCAAGATGCGCAAAGACGTAGGCGTACTCAAGAGAGCAGATGTATTGTTAAAGACCAGTGATATTCCCAGGGTGACAACATATATCAAGTTAAAAGCTCAATAGATGCTCGTAGGCAGTGGACTATCTCCCTCTTCTCCATTCCATGAGGAAACATCAAGAAATCCATCAGTTACATCATCAGCTTCTCCCCCTAATAACGAGACGATCTCTACCATTATATGAAGAGTTCCAAGTTCGTGCAAATAGCCACCACGCCTCTCCCGGCTAGTCTCTTCTGATCACAGCTACTGCCAAGAACCGTTATTTCTCATTGATTGATACCATCCAGAGCTTCACCATAGTAACAACCACTACGTGCAAAGGTAATCTAAACTTCTGCATATTTTTACCCATGAAGAAATAATATGATCACTAGTACGGAGGCTAGATGGCGATACCTTTATTATGGTAGACCCGTAGGGCATACAAGATAGAGCCACGTAAACCACACTTCGGGACTGAGGCTCAACATGAAATTCCTTCTCCGTCAGTCAATGACCTCTTCAACACAAGATAGACGGTCAATCAAGAAGCATGTAATTTTCAACGGGAAATTAAACTGAATCACCCTCACTGGAGTTATCTCTAGAAGCCGATTCAATGCTCTCTCTCTTCAGGATTCGCTTCAAGCCGCTTCACATTCTCTCCAGAAGCCGCTTCAACGCTCTTTCCAGGAAGTTCTTCAACATTCGCTCCAGAAGCCGCTTAAATTCCTCATCAAGCCACACAGACCAACCACGTCAGGTGTGCCACATCACCTACTCAGAATTCAGCACTGCCTACTCAAGGCGCCTGCATGAAGCTGCGCATCAACAACCACATCCCTGACCAAAGCCAGAGCCCCTCAGCTGCAAGATTGGTATTAAGGGACTCGACTGATGATCAACAGTAAAACAGAATTACAGTTCTTGTGAATATTCCGAGATTCTTCAATAAATAAGAAAATTCGCATCGACTATGGCATGAAGCATAACTGCATACGAAGAATCACATGAGTCATACTTAGGGATTGGAGATTTGTAGAAATCTCCTCACTATCAAAAATATCTCCAATTTATATATGGTAGATTAGCAGAGCATCGCGAATTTTGATAAAGGATTTATTGCCCTACAAAAATACGTCACAGAGGTATATTCACATATACGGCCACGCCATCGGATCTATTCTGAAAGTTTAATTGGGGACTGCTCATCGCATCCCCTTCCATACAACAATCCAAGATTCAGAAGATAGTTCAAAAGATGTCGCTTGGAACGAAGTCCTTGAAGACTTGATAGCGGCACGTCGGTGACGGAATGCCTCTCATCTCGTCTACTTCACTTAACGGATCTAGAATATTTTTACCATATAAGCGTTCACAACATATTATCATCGCAATCAGAAGGGAAAGAATAAGCCTTCTAGGAACCAAATAAATTGCAATCAAGGACGGATCGACAACGCAACTTCACTCTCCAAGTTTAGCCCTGACATGATCTTTGCGGAACATATATTTCATCCATCCACTCCAAGAGTTCAATGGAGCTTGGTAAACTTTGAAATCCACTAGAGAGGTTAGACACTCATTCTTCTGGAGTCAGAACCTTTTTAAACATTCCGGAGAAGATCGGTGGTACTGTTGGATGACTACATGTGCAAGAAAGGAAGAAGCACCTACCTTGGGTTCTCCTGGCTTTCCTTGCTGCTGATTATAACTATTGGAGATAGGTTTGTTGCCGTTGATGCTCTTCTACCGCTATTCACGAAGAAAGTCATTCACACCGAGACAAGTATCCGAGTTTGATCAACTACACATGGATATGACACTTAAAGTATGAAGATAAGATGAATTTACATTAAAGAAGACGATTGGCACGCTTGTGCTCGAGCTGCAGACAATAACGAAGAGGAGCCGGATGCTGCACACGAAATAAAAGAGCCAGACGGGCAACAAAAAATAAATGGTTGGGAGCACCGCACTCATATCCCATAGCTGAGCTAGCAACACGCTACTACGAAATCCATCAGCTGCACGATCCCACTGTTGAAGGTCGGTTTCGATTTCCCTGGTAATATCTACCTTCTCTGTCCTTTCAATTTTATTTTTTGTCTACCCCACAATAGCATCGCCATTACGTGCTAAGCAGGGGAATTAATGTTGATGGTGGTTTTTAGTTCAAGGCTAAATTTGTAAAACTAGTATTTAATATGCTTCCACCTCGCAAGGGGTAAAGCCATTTGAAAAGTGACGACTGCAAAAAATTCCTCGCTCATTGAGCAATTCAATGTATATAAAATTCACTCAGAATGGTGCGCGTAGTAGCAATCCCAAATATTATGTGATTTCTATTTTATACCAACATTATTAATTAATGCATGATTTTCCTTGTATTTTCCGTGCTATGTTCTCAGCCGAACTCTCATCATTGACATGACATGACGATTAAGTGTTCACTCTCAGCAAAGTAGTATGAATCTCCCGAAGTGCCAGTATTGAGATTTGCATGAAAATACCCACACATTCTACCTCACTCTCTGACAAAGAGAATCTCGTATCGACGCATTTTTAATTAAAGACAGCTCGATCAAACATGTTTAAATTCCTTAAGGGAAATCTAGACTGTCCATATCAGTCTCAAAATAATCACATGAACATAATTTGGCCGCGCAATTCAACAAGCCTAGCCAAGCCGTGGCGGAAATAGACAACCATCTTGATGATCATGATGACCGTCGGTGGGCCCATTAATACCCCGACCGGCCGGACTTCACCTAACTTACCTCAACGTCATTGAACACCAAACCCTGGTGTGGGTGGTTGCGCTGTTGAGGGAGAGCTCGAATGAGCTAGACTGTCCATAACGGTCTCGGAAGCATCACGACCGTCCAACTTTTCAAATCTTGTTGGACGGCTGAGATCTTCCATGGAACGATCAAAGACGTGCCGACGCACTCACCGACGACCCAACTTCTTTCCTTCTCGACCGACTTGATTGCAGCAAGTCCAGAGGGTACCAAATCGCTTGCCCAAACTAGGGAAAACGTGCTATTCTAAAACCCTAAATTCAAGTTGTGGAAGTATATAACTATCGTAAATCAATCATGACCATCCAACTTAGCCAACCTAATTGGACGGCTTAGATTGCGTTGCACGATCGACGAGGTGTCAGAACGTTCGCCGCCGGCCTAATATTATTCCCGATAAATCGACTTTCCCATGGAAAGACAATAGCACGCTGATTCGTTCGATTATACTAGAGTGAACGCGGCTGCATTGAAACCCTAGCTTGTGTTTGCGGAAGCAAGTTTTCGTCGAAAATTGATCATGATCGCCCATCTTTGCCGGCTGAAACGAAGGGCTTAGATCTAATTTTAGGCGATCCAAGAGATATCGGTGCGCACGACAGCTGCCCGTCATCATGCATGGACAATCGACTTGCTCCAATTAGAGCCCAGCACTCACGTTCGATTAGTCAAACTATGGTTGGCCTCACGGTTTCCAAACCCTAATTTGAATCAACGACGGCAAACATCTGCAATGGACCATCTTGTCTGTCCAACTTGTCTAGCTTGGTCGGACATCTTGGATCAAACATTAGGCGATCGATGAGGTACCTCAATGATCACCGGCCACCCCTTATTTACAGGGAGCGATCGACAATGTATTAACTTTTCCCTAGGGATACCAAACGGTCACCCAAAGGTGTTCGGTCATGCTACCTCCTTTAAGATGCTTAATTCATGACTTATTCAATCAAGATGTAAAACAATGATGTTTTGCACACATCAATTACTTAGAGCTGCTTGAATGTGATGCTTTACATGCATCGAATACATACAATGTTTTATGTCGGCCTCATAAACAACTTAGTTGTTTTACCTAATAGCACCATATGCTATTCTTTGCGGCGAGTCTCACGACTTGACCCACTTACTCGATATATCAAACATGTCACAAACTGGGGATACTTGCTGGGGTATTATTCTGGCGGTTTAAAGTATGCGGCGTACAACACCTCCATTACAAGAACGTGTTAGGAAAAATATGAATGGTTAACGACGATGAGGGAAGTGGGCGAAGGACTGACCACGTGATGATCACCACCTCCTACACAACCCCACTACTCCATCACTTAACATTTTCCACTTCCTATGAGATCAGGGCGCTCAAATGACTTGTATAAATAGGTCTTCAACCTATTTCTACAAAAATATAAGTGTTGTCATCACGATATCCAGAAAACACCCAGAATTGCTAGCTTACATTATGCAAAACAGTTCCAAATTCTGATACAAGTCATAAACAGCCACACCTTCATAATTCAACATTCTGATTTCAAACACCTTCTTCTCTTCCCTCCCTAAGATTAAACCTTCTCCTCCACCTTGTGACCGAATTGAATCTGGAACAGCCATTTCTTGGTTTAGTCCAAAGTCTTACATATTGATCTTTCAAATTCAAAAGTACTCCCGTGCAGTGCATTTGTTTAGGGTACTAATTCGTTTCTCATCAACACCCCCAAATTTACCAAAAAATAGCAGAACCAGTTTTTACCCTCAAACAACTGGCGACCACATTGGGAGATTAATCTCTCAGTTGCAAGATCAATTTTCAATTTTATTTCAATTTTATCAAATTCAAGATGGTAGATGTTAGGTCTGGGTCAGTTACCAATCCTGATGCTACAGGCGCTGATAAAAGTCCTAGTGTCAATATCCCTGTCGTTAACACCAATGTACTGCCTGCCAGTGCAGTCAACACATCGCATGGTGCTACATCCTCTAACACCAACACCAGTAACGCTGGAAGCATTCTCCCCGGCATGACGCCTCCAATTACTAGAGCTAGAGCCGCTGCTACTCCCAATATTCCTTCGAGTATGACACCTCCAATCGTCACCATGGCTGCCATCATTTTTTTATCGGGACAAAAGGCTGGAGGAGTCAGAGGAAGCCAGCCTCCTATCACCATTGTATATTTGATGGAAAGATAAGAAGTTCTCGCTAAAGCTCAGACGGATATGGAAATAACTCAAAAATACGTACTGACTTTCCTCAAGACACTGACGGAGCGACTACCACAAGAGCCGCGTCAACCCATGGAGCCAATAAGGAGTATTTTTAACACTCCTTGCACGAGTGCTTCAACAGGGTGTGCCTTCATAGATGAAAAGTTTGTGTGGCCCCTGAACGCTGTTCACGAGAAAGGAATTAACCATCCAACTTCATCACATATGAGGATCTGAAGCGTCCTCTCCAAAATCGAGGCAAAGAAAACCCAGTGGACCTGCACCAGCACCAACCTCATTATCCTCCTGATGTGCAAAGAATTCCTCTCCCTAGAGGATACTCCTCTTCTCAATTTTCTCTCTATGATGGTACTGGTAACGCTTGCGAACACATCTCTCATTTTTTGGAATCCTTGGGAAAACATGAATACAATCATGTCCTCCGCCTGAAAGGGTTTTCAAAGTCGCTTACCGAAAGAGCATATACTTGGTACAACAACATTGCACCAAACAACATATCCAACTGGTGTGAGATGGTCACCGCTTTTTATAAGAAATATTTCTTCATATCTGAGCAAATCACTTTCTCAGATTTAGGAAGAATGTTTCAAAAAAACAACGAGCATCCGAATAATTATGTCAAGAGATTCTGAATTCAAGCTTTAGATTATCACGACCCAAATGTAACCGAGAAGTAGTTGGTGGAGTCATGCATCAACAGTATGGTTCCAATATATCGTACTTTACTGGAAAACTTGCATTTTCAGACATTTCTATGAACTCCATGAATCTACTAAAAGGACGGCTACAGCCGCACCAGCGTTGTTAGAAAGATCCAGACCAGCCAAGGGTGATGATGCATGCGAAACTCGAGGAAACATACGCCTCATCAACAAGCAATATAACACCGGTCCTTATGTAATCATAGTAGGTGAAAAAGGGAAAAGGAAATCTCTGGAAGCGGAGCAACAACCCAAGCGTGCATCACCAGCAAAGACAACTCCATCTCGGAAAGCCGCAGCTAAGACTCTTGTGCAAGAAACTGGAGATGTTGCTCCAGAGTTCCCATTTCTAATGAACGGAGTTATAGAACTCCTAGCAGCATGGATTCAAGATGACGCCATCAAACTACCTCCACCCAGATGACCGTCGATCGAAGAAGAGATGTCAAATCCCAAGTAGTGTCGCTACCATAGGTTTGTCAACCATCCGACCAGGGACTGCAACAAGTTGAAGCGCATTTTCAAAAAGAATGTGGATATAGGAGAAGTTTAATTAGGAAATAAAGGAGTTCACAGAGATCCTCTTCCTTTCAGGTGCTGCATGATTTCTGGGGAATTCGTCCAAAAAACTTTGTAGTCTATGACGGAGCATTTATGTATAATATTGTCTTTCTTCATGGCGCAGCGTCAAGACATGTTCGGATCCCTCAACCGTGTCATATCAGGCAAGCGTCTGTTTCTAGTCAGGGAAGCCGCTCCCAAACCCCAATCTTTCCTAGGAAGCGCGACTAATAAATGCAACTGAGGACTCCTAACTACCGCTCACTTCAGGGATGTCGAGTTCGACAGCACATTGATTGATGCAACATCTGATTTCAATATTGTCACTGTAAAGACTTTGGGAGCTTGAAAGATTTCAAAGCAGGAAGTTGTTCACTGCCTAACTGTGATTAAAAGAACATAAGGAGAACCAAAGGATGCCTACGGATACATCAACCTTAAAATCAAGGTAGGATATGCTCTAATGCATGCCAAATTTTATATTGTCAAAGAATGCACAAATGATGACATGGTTCTGGGGTGTTCGTGGGTGCATGGCAACAAAGCATAGATGGGAGCATGTCCTTTACCAGTGTCTATACTGGAAGAATTCCCAACAATCCATACAACCCTGAAGATTATCTATTGCCATATTGACAGCTCGCAACATGACACAACTTCCTGGAGAGAGCCCGGTGACATTCCTTCACGGATTTCGAGTACAAATAAGTCTTATTGAACAACCTTTTATTCAACCAGTCACTTCTCCTCCCATCAAAACTTGGGGACTCGATCTGATTATCAACCAAGCCGTTACTAGGAGATGTGAATGAGATGCTAGTCCTTTCAAGATTTTTATCAAGAGCTTAGAAACTATCACAGTTAAAGATAAGGAATCTGGGAAAGTAATGGTGCAGCGTCAAAATCCATTCTAAGTTGGAGATCTGGTATTGAAAGTTGCCACTCAGACTGCTCTGTATGATTCCGCAAAATAGAAACACATGTCGTACCTAGTGGCAGAAATTATTTCAGGAGTTTATTGGAACTCATCAATACAGATAAGCTAGAGGGCGTAGTAATACATGCCCGCTGGCTCAAACCCTTCAATACCTAAGATGTCACACCGCCCTCTCCTCCAAGATTCTTTTTAGTTTTTCCTTCAGCAATATCCCTTTTCATGCAATATTTGTAATTCCTTCAAAATGATTGCACTGCTTGCATTTATCAGTTAATCAAAGTATCATTTTTAAAATAAATTTCTTTCTCCTGAATCATCTCAAGGCAAGTCTCAAGTAAACCCAAACCCTCATAAAATAATTACCCATCAATTTAAACCAGAAAGACAAAACCCTAAAAGGGACATCTCATATCTTTTAAGAAACACCAAAAAAGAGAGTACGTGAAGAAATAAAAGGGCAAGGAAATTTTCGATCATTAGTTGATTTTTTAAGGCAAGCGCCTTTTGTACCCTGAAGTGCAGCCTGCTTCAACGATGAAGTAGCCCCTCAATCACCACATGGATTTCAACACGCTATCAATATGAGGTGAACAGGTTCGTGGTCAATCCTTAATTTCTATCATTGAACCCCCTACTTTAATCTATCATTATTAGGGTTATATGAAATTATTATGGAGGCAACGCCCGGGCACATAAGAAAACATCATAACTTATGTGCGTCGCGTTCCCTTTGGTCGCGCAACTCGATGGAATTGGGAGATTCTATTGTAAACCTACTAGGGAGTGCCACAACTAGAGTCTCAAGATAACATGAATAGAATAACTACTATTTGATAAGGTTCAAGCTCCAATCACATAAATAGAAAAACCACAGAATACCAAAATGTCTACAAGTTACGAAAAGATACTAAAATAAAAAGAAATGATAAAGTGGGAAATCTAGTTATCGACGTTAACACGGGTATCAATGGCGCCTTCACTAGAGTCTTTATTGGAAGATGCTTCAACATCTTCCCCCATATCCTCTCTAGAAGCTGCCTCGACTTCCCTTTCGGACGCCACTTCAACACCTCTCTTAGTAGATGCTTAGATGTTCCTCCAGGAGATTCTTCAACATCATCTTCAGATGCCACTCACATGTTCTCCCCAGTATCCACTTCAGCATTCCCTCTAGCAGTCTCTTTGACATCCTCTACATAAGATACTTTGACCTCTTTATCAGAAGCTGCACCGACATCCTTTTCAGAAACTGCCCCAACAACCTTTTGAGGATGTTCCGGTTTGTCCACATCAAATTCGAGAATAATGATCCCGTTATGAATAGGGTAACCATACTTATTCCCAACTGGAGATTGCTTGTGCTCAACCCTCTGCGCTTCAATCGAGCCGCGAATCTTTCAGCCTTGGTACTCGGGAGATGTGACGCTTCGTCGCTTTGAGATGCTTCGTCACGTCTCCACTTCTCCTACATACTAACTGATGCCAGAAAATCTTGATTACACTCTCGAATGACGCATAAGTGCACAAGAGAAATACCATGTATAGCACGACCGGCTTCGCGAAATGGAGAATCTATTTTGGCCATCACCTCATCGAACGCGTTAGCCCTGGGTTTGTCGACTTCAAAGCTCTTCTCAGGAGAAGTTGAAGAATAATCATCACCAAAAGTTCCCATCATATACTGCAAGGAGGCATCATGATTATCTTAACAGTCGAAAAAAAATCAATCAAAAATCAAACTACATGAGACATATGGAGCAATACCTAGAACAAAAAAGTAGAAAGCAACTATGTGACGATCGGTGTAGAGAGAAGGGCTCAAGCGCTTCCTTTATACTCCATAAACCAGTAGGATCCCAAGAGGTAAATGAGTCTCTACCTGCCAAGAATAAAGGCTTCAGATACGGGATAACAATCAAATATATACTTATCTACCTGAAGATAACTGACATATACTGAAAAGGAACGTATCTTGCTCAAGGACCGAGCCAGCCTCAATCCTATAAATGTACGTCGAACTTCTCTTGTGAATTTATTCGACTATCACCATCTAGTGCTTACCCCGCAATAATGTTACTATTACATGCTAAGCAAGGGAATTAATGTTGATGGTGGTTTTCGGTTTAGGGATAAAATCGTGAAACCTTGTATTTTAATACACTGTCATCTTGTAAAGGAACAAAAAATCCATTTAAAAGTAATGACTGTCTGGACCTATTTAATTACATATGTATTGAGCAATTCAATATATTTATAAAGTTCATTCAGAATGGTGCGTGAAGCAACAACCCCTGATATTCTATAAACTTTAACCTATTGCATAATGCACTAATGCATGACCTACCTAGTGTTTTCCTATGCTAAGTTCTCAGCTGAACTCTCAATATTGGCATGACATGACGATAATTGTTCAATCGCAGCGGAGTAGCATGAATCTCCCGAAGTGTCAGTGTGGAGACCTGCATGAAAACACTCACGTAGGCTACACCACTCTCTGATAAAGATATTAGCGTGTTTACACACCTTTTAGTCAAAAGTTAGCGTGATTGATCGCGCTTAAATTCCTTAAGGAAAATCTAGACTGTACATGTCAGTCTCAAAAATAATCACGTCCACACAATTTGGCCACGCGATTCAGCAAAATTAGATTACTCCTGGAGGAACTAACAATCACCGTATTCACCACCGGCGGGCCCACTAGTGCCCCAGTCGATCGAGTCTTATTTAGTTCGTTCATAAGCGCTTCAAACGTTAACCCCAAACATGAGTGTTCGTGATACTTGAAAATAAGCTCAAACGAGCTAAGACCGACAAATACGGTCTCAAAAACATCATGACCGTTCAACTTAGCCATCCTAGTTGGACGGCTAAGATCTTCCTTGGAATGATCAAAGAGGCGCTAGCATGCCCATTGGCGGCGTAACATCTCCCTTGGTCGATTGACCTGCCCGCAACAAGTCTATGGGGTGTTAAATAGTTTTCATAAACTAGGCCGAACACTTTATTTCAAAAACCCTAATTTTATTTTGCGGCAGTATGCTACTATCGGAAATTGATCACAACCGTCCATCTTCGCCAGCCGAATCGAGTGGCTTAGATCTAATTTTAGATAGCCCAGGAGATGTCAACATATTCACGAGCGGCCCGACTTCGCACATAGATGATCGACATATTCGAATCCACGCCTAACGCTTTGATTCAATTAATCAAACCAGGGTTGGCCACACGGCTTCCAAACCCTAAATCAACGACAGCAAGCAGCTTCCGCAAAACCATCTCTTCCGTCCAACTTCGCTAGCCTGGACGAACGACTTAGATTGGATACTTGATGATCAATGAAACGTTGCTATGATCACCGACCACCCATTCCTGCAAGGAGTGATTTTTCGAGCTAAGTATCTCCCGTGTGATCCCAAACGATCGCCCAAAGGTAGTCCTTTGCGCTGCTTCAACGTCAATCATTAACTGCCTCAAATAATCTCGTCCATCCAACTTCGCTAGCCTAGTTGGACGGTGTATATTTATTTTCATAAAACTAACAAGGTAACATTGTGACCACCGGCCATCATTCCTCCACATGGAGTGATCGACCAAGTGATAGCTTGCTCATAGGGCACTCAAACGATCACCCAAAGGTGGCCGATTGGGCTACCTTTTAAGACGCTCAATTCGTGACTGATTCAATCGAGATCTAAAACAACGATGTTTCCGGCGCATCGATTATTTTTTTGCTGCTTGTTTAAAAGCGATGTTTTGTAAACATCAACTATAAGCTATGCTATGCAAATATTGATTTCACAAATAACTTTATTATTTAACCTAAAAGCACTATGTGCTTCTTTTAGCAGCAAGTCTCACGATTTGACCTATTTACTCGAGACATCAAACATGTCACAAACTGGGGGGTACTCACTGGGGTATTGGTCTGGCGGTTTACAACGTGCGGCGTGTAACGCGTCCATTACGAGAAAGTGTCAGGAAGGACGGACGGTTAACAGTAATGAGAGTAGTAGGTGAAGGTGTGACTAGTCTTCCCTCACAATGGAAACACGATGATCACCACCTTCCACACGACTCCACTTCTCCATTACTTAACTTCATCCACTTTCTATGAGATCAGGGTGTGCTCAATGACTCATATAAATAGGTTTTCAACTTATTTCAAAAGAACACAAGTGTTATCAACACAAGTATCCAGAAACCACATTCTGATACAAGTCATAACACAACCATACCTTCATAATTAAACATTCTGATCTCAAACACCTTTTTCGCTTCCCTCCATAAGATCAACCATTCTCCTTCACTTTATAACCGAATTGAATATGGAATGGTCATTTTGGTTTAGGCCAGAGTCTTATAGATTGATCTCTCGAATCTATAAGTACTCCCATGCAGTGCTTTGTTTAGGGTACTAATTCGTTTCTCATCAACACCTCCAAATTTACCAAAAAACAGCAGAACCAGTTTTTACCCTTGTTGATGGTGGATTTTAGTTCAGGGATAAAGTTGTAAAACCAATATTTTGTATAACCATCCTGCAAAGGATGAGATTATTTAATAAGTGATGAATACTTATTTACTTTATTAATTCACCTAGAATGGAGCATGTAGCAACAATCCCCAAAATATTCTGTGAATTTTAGCATTATTGATTAATGCATAAAACACCTTGTATTTCCTGTGTTGTTCCTAGCAGAACTCTTATTGTTGGTGCGGCATGATGACTGATTGTTACTCGCAGCAGAGTAGCATGAATATCCAAGTACCAACAGTGAGGCATGCACGAAATGCCCGTACAGGTTATAACTCTCGGTGTGTTATACTAGCCCGATTGAGCATGTAACTCTCGGTGTGTTATACTAGCCCGATTGAGTGTGTAACTCTCGGTGTGTTATACTAGCCCGATTGAGCGTCTAGACTGTCCATAATAGTCAAGAAACGATCACGGTCATCCAACTTCGCAGGCATGATTGGATTGTCGAGATCAAATCCAATACCTCCAAGCAGGTATTGGAACATTCACTGACGACCAAACGCGGACCCCGCGTAATCGGTCTCCCAAAATGGGCGGCATAGCTTTCCAAACAGTCCAAACCAAGCGGAATAGACAAAAAACCCTACATTAGGATTTGCGGCACATTACATGTGTCACAAAACTATCTCAACCATCCATCTTCGCAGGCATAGATGGAGGGTGTGATGTAGATTCAAAGGGCCAAGAGCACGTCAACACGATCACTGTGGGCCCGACTACACACATGAACAAACAGTCAGGGCCAACCCTGATTGGTTGTCCAAAATCGGGAATGTCAAACCAAGCATGACGCACGTCCGACAAAACCCTAAATTAAGGTTTGCGACACCATCCTTGTGTTGCAAAATCATCTCGAGCATCCATCTGCGCAGGCTTGAATGGAAGGCTAAGATAAAGCTTCAGGTAAGGCCGAGCATGCTAGCATGACTACCGTGGGCCCGACTTCATGTTTGACCGGTCGGCCAAAGCAAACCTTGGTCAAGCGCCTTGATTTGCGTGCCCAAACTAACGTGGTCGCGCTTCCCAAATCACAAATTGATCACGACCACTCAACTTCGCCAAAAAAATTGAGTGTCTTAGATCACGTTTCCATGGGACAGTCAGGTATAGGCTGAATACTAGCCTACCACCTACATGCCATACCAAACGGCCAAGACCGACCAAGCTTGGTCGTCTCGAAACGCACGCCTTGAAGGTGGCATATCGCACCCCTTTAAGAATCCTTTGCGGCATAGGATTTCTGTCGCAAATTGATCTTATCCACTCAACTTCACCGGTAAATTCAAGTGGCCTAGATAAAACCTTCGTGGGACAGTGAAGCATGGACATGGACATCAGTATGCCGTCTACACGCATGCCTGATCGATCCTCCATGAAACGCTTCCCATGCTTGGATTCGACCAAGCTGAAGGAGTACACTCGCGCACCTCCTAAACCCTAATCCGAGGGTCGCATATGTGGGTCGCAAGTCATCTCGTCCGTCCAACTTCGCCAGCTCAGACGAACGGCCTAGGATAAGAGTTAGGTGACCAGTGAAGTATCACCGTGATCATTGTCTGCCACTCTACCACACCATGTGGTCAGTCAAGGGAATATTTGCTAGCGCAGCCTTCAAACCTTCACGTGAAGCAGGCAAGGCATGATGCTCAACAACGATACTTCATATATTCCGAATACATTTGATGCATAACATGCATAGAATACACACGATACTTTACAAGTATCAACTCCCTAAATAAATTAGTTATTTAACTAGCATTACATGCTACCTTCTGTGGGTCCCAGGATCCACACACTCAAGACATCAATCATGTCACAAACTGGGGTATTGGTCTAGCGATTTACAGCGTGCAGCGCGCCATCACAAGAACGTATCAGGAAGACATGGACGGTGAGTGATGATGGGAGAAGTTGGCAAGATTCATCGTGTGACACTAACGCACCACTCCACTACTCCATCAGTCCACTTCCTACGAGAGACGTGAATAAGGCTCAAATGACTTGTATAAATAGGTTTTCCTCCCTATTTCCAAACAGAAAAAACAACACAACACAGAAACCAAGTGTTAATACGAGACATATTCAAACACCCAGAGCCTGCTTGCATTATTCGTAAGTGTATATGGGGAGAAACGATTTGCTGGTTTTTACGGAATTGAAGATTCGACCGTGTGGAGACTCCTTGAACCGAGCGAAATGTTGAACCTCACAAAGATGCACTGTAAGAAGGGAGTGCTTTGAATTCGAGAGATCAATCTGTAGTACTCCAGCCTAAACCAAGACAATGGCCGTTTTAGAGTAAATTCGGTCACAAGAGAGGATGAGTTGATCTGTATGAGGGAAGATGAGAAATGTGTGAGATCAATGGTGATCTGATATTGTAGGTTTATTATTATTTCAGCGTGAAATTGCTCTGAATGATTGAGTTTTTCCTGATTGAGAGTGATTTCTGTGAGTTCATGTAGACGAAAGATTATCTGTATGAACTTTTATGAGAAATTGCTCGTTTAGGCGAATGTTGTTCGAATGTTCGAATTGTTCAATGTTGTTGTTTCAATCAGGATTCAGAGACATTTTATAATGTCGGAGTTGAAAACACCATGATCCCATGAAGTGTGGCAGTTGCTAGAATCAGAGAGTAGGAAAGTGGGAAATCATATTAAACCAATTACTCATCGTACGGAGACTTGGTTAATTTTCCACCCACTACTTTGCTGACTCTTACAACTGATTGCACGACTTTCTCACATTCTCATCGTGGGTGAACACACGTGTCGTATACCGCTAGACCAAAACCCTAGTTAATATCCCCCCATTATGACACAATTGAAATCTCGTGATTGTGGAGTCAGTTGCTTACTTTGTGGGACGATGAGTCCATGTAGTGTTGAGTTGAACACGTTGTAGCAAATGTTCTGAAATTCATGAATTGAATGTATGTCTGCTGAGACAAGGTACTATATGACCTAAAACGATCAAACTGTGTTGCTGAATTGTTGAATATTGATAGTTGAACCAATATTCTTTGATCTGGGCAAATATTGCTAGTTTAAGTGAATATTGCCGGTTCGAGCAAATATTGCTAATTTGATGAATTTATTGGTAGCATGACCGAATAAAATAATAATTTAATTTAATGACTGCTGAGTCGAGCAAAATAAATAAGAATGTTGATCATGGAATCAACATAAAATTATTAGAGTGTTTGATTCTGCTCAGAATCATGTTTCTGTGGAGCTCTGGATTCAAAACCCTAATTTTACCGAGACGATGATTTATTGCAAATCAACATGGGACCGGCTACATGGGATGACGTGTTCACCATATAACGCCCAGATGCTCGAATGAGCAAAAATACCAAAGTCTCTTGAGGACCAGTTGGTGATATAATGATTAAATGCTGGTTTAATCATTTACCGAAATAATGCTCGTCTGAGCGACAAATAATAAAACCTGGTATTATGAAAACGTGAAGGACCGACCAAGAGGTCATGAGATTGGCTCCTGGTGCGTGTGGGACCAGTGGATGGTCGTTTGAGCAAACTTCCAATAGTTTGGAAATAGTTTGAAACTAATATGAGCAGTTGAGCAAATTAAGTTAAAATTAGTAAAACATGCGGGACCAGCTGTTTGCAAGCCTCAGGGTCACCCTTGGTCGGTCAAGGGGATATGCCTGTGTCACCACAACGTCCGTGTTTCAGTCCTGGGAATTTTGATATTTTCTGGTGCACGTTTGAGCAACATTTGGAGAAAATATGCAAAATCCATGGTTTTGCTGAAACTGGGAAAAATCCATGAGATGAGGGAAAATAAATAAAACAAGGAATTAAAAGGTGTGGGACCGGCCACGTCTAGGGCATGGCCGACCGGCTGACATGCGTCCCCACATGCTTTTCCCAGTTTTATGTGATTTTATGTATTTTTCTATGATTTAAGGGAAATTCCATAAAACTAGAGAGCTTGGTGAAATTAGGGAATTCTCATAAGATGAGAGACATAAATAAATATAAAATAGGGAATGGGAGTGTGGGACCGGCAATGGCCACGGCATGGCCGGCCGGCCAATGGGCGCGGGTCCCAAGCCACTCTTCCCAATTTTACCAAATTCTGATAATTTTAGATAATTTTCATAAAATCAAGGAGATTTGTTGAAAACCAAGGAGTTTTGTTGAAATCAGGGAGTTTTCATGAAATCATGAAACAAAATTCCAAATAATAATAAAACAATGGACACGTGGGACCGGCTAGGTTGAAATACTAATTAGTGTCCTTTAGTAGAATCGATGTAGAATTGTCATACGGACTCGGATTTTGATGTTCCGCCCCTCCATTATGTACGGAACAACGTGGGAATATTTAGGTTTTAAGCTCGTCTAGGAGGTGAAAACAGCCCGAGAGTAAAATTAAGGAAGAAGTCAAGGGGTCTGTCCCACGGTATTTTTTCCTAATTTTATCATGTTTGATAAAATCATGTGATAAAAATACATGAAATTAGGTAATTTTAGAGAAAATACATGAAATCAAGGAATTTTGATAATTTAAGAGAAATAACCAAAATAATGGGGACACGAGGTGTGGGACCGGCCACGACTAGGGTATGACCGGCCGGATGGCGGTCCCATGTCACCTTTCCCTAATTTTATTATTTTTGATAAAATCATGTGATTTAGGTAATTTCTTTGAAATAAAGAAAATTGCTCGAACGAGAGGATTTTCATGAGATCAGGAAAATAACAAAAATATGATAAAATTTAAAATTGGGCACGGGACTGGTCACGACATGACTGGCTGGCTGGTGAACCCAGTCCCCTGACGTTTTTGCTAATATTTTATTACTATTATTTTTCCTTCCTATTTTGCATAGGTTCCTCGTTCGTTCATTTTTTTTTTAAATGATCGTTCGTGGATTCAAGATGCTGGTCTGTGCATTATCTGCTAATTACACTTGCGCCATTTTTGTCAGGGCTTATTCGATGCTCAGATGCATGTTTCGTTGGCTATTTATCACTAACCCATGGCATTCTGTTGGGAAGAACCACGAATTGAAGTGACGAAATATGACGGAGAATCGTAGAATATTGCTAGATATTCAGACGATTAAAGATGGCTCGTAGAATATTGCTGGATAATCATACGATAGTTCGTAGAATATTGTTGGATATTCAGACGATGGTTCGTAGAATATTGCTGGATATTCATACGATTTCAGACAATCAATTGATGGCTCTAGAAGGGTTTCCTGCCTAGGAGCATTAATCATCTGAGAGTTTGAGCAATATGAACTTGCTGAAGTGTCATATTCCTATTGCATAGTCGGGGAAAACCGGTCGCATCCCGAAGACGTTGTCGCCCAATCTTTCGATTCTATACAGTATGAGATGTGCCATGGTCTCAGCTGGGATACTGCGCATCTACATCTTCTCTGAGAGAATTTCTCCATCAGAGGTATATGAGTTGTGCCGTGGTCTCAGCTGGGAGACTGCATATCTTTATCTTCTCTGAGAGACTTTCTCTATCATAGGGTTATGAGATGTGCCGTGGTCTCAGCTGGGAGACTGCACATCTGCATCTTCTCTGAGAGACTTTCTCCATCAGAGGTGGCATGAGATTTCATGCATAGAGACATGAGTTTCGATACTCATCCGATTGCTGAATCCGGAGTAATTACTGAAATTGCTTAGTATTCATGAGATATGCCGTGGTTTCAGCTGGGAGACTACACATCTTCATGTACTCTGAGAGACAGCCTTCTCATTCAGAGATTTGTGGCATGAGCTTTCATGCTTTGATCGAGATACATGAGCCTCCATACTCATCCGATTGCCGAATCTGGAGTATAGTTTTACAATTCTACCCTTTTTCGAAAATCCACCATCTATATTATGTCCCCTGCTTAGTGAGGAACATTCATGTTCCTCAGTCAGCATTGAATGGTGATTTTCCAGGTATAAATAGAAATAAGTAATTGAACTTAGTTATAAGATAAGATATTACCGGATTCTGACTGAATGAGCAAACCACTGTTTGAGCGGAAACCCCAGTGGCACAATAGGGCGTCATCCAGTGAACAAAAATTCATGTAGAACGGCTGATTCGATGGTGGAACCATGGTTGGTTTAGGATTTACGGACCAAGCCCAAAAAGGGAATCCTTAAGGAATTAGGTTTTGGAAATAAAATTAGGTATAAAAGGAATTAATCCCTTTTTTTTTATTTCTCCCACACGTCCGACCACTATCATCACCTCCTTCCTCACATAGTATCAGCAGCAGAAATCAGGAGGATTTTCGCCGGAGCATTACCAGCTATCGACCGGAGATAGCATCGTCCGGCCAACTTCCGGCCGGCGCCGACCAAGGTGCGTAAGTTTTTTTATTTTTATTTCAGAGTTGTTGATTTCATGAGTTGATCATGCTTTCATTATGTTGAAATATTATACATGTGTATATGTTAACGTGAGTTTTGTAGAAAAACCCTTAGTTATTAAATGTATGTTCGTTCCGTCGTTAGTTTTGAAACTAATAATAAATCCCTGATTTATGAGAGATTTTTTATTTAAAAATAGACATGTGTCCAGTGGTAAAATTTTGTTTATGAGCTTTCATGGGAAACAAAACTTTATATTAAGAGTTGTGAGCTTTCACAAAACCAAAGTAAACCTCGCTTTAGAAAATACGGTTCGAGGAAAAATAGATTTTTTTTATGCACATAAACTTATGTCCAGTGATAAAACTTTATGTATGAGCTTTCATGAGAATTAGTATTTTATCACAAGAGGTGTGAGTTTTCACAAAACTAGCATAAACCTTCGTTTTTAAAAGAAAATGCTAATACGAAGGAAATAGATTTTTATAAATATGTAGCCGTGACATATTATATGTATATAACTTGTGTTCAGTGATAAAACCTTATGTATGAGATTTCATGAGAATTAGTATTTTATCACAAGAGGTGTGAGCTTTCACAAAACTAGTATAAACCTTCATTTTTTTTTAAAGAAAATGCTAAGACGAAGGAAAATAGATTATTATATTTTTTTTAATACATATGTGCAACCGTGACATATAATGTGGGATATGATAACATATTATATTCACATGGATTTGCTTCTATTAAATAAACTCTTGAAAATTTACGTGAATAAGTTGCATGAATTATTGTTTTGCAAAATCAAGACGTGGGTTTTGAGCAACCTTTGAAACTAGAGAATTTATTTATGATGAAATAATGTCTTGTTGTAAACTTCAAAGTTCAGTTGTGTGAATGTTCACATTATGAAAATTATGTCTATGATTTTATGAGAAAATCATTTTTGTTAACTAATGAAGTTTCGTTCGTTACTGCAGGTTTCAAGAAACGAACTAATTTCGTGTGGTAATTCCTACGGCGCGATCATTGTTGTTTAGTGAAATTGAAAGAGGTAAGAGTTAAGAATTACCATTTTGACGATGAACTTATCATGTTGATAATTCCGTGTTCATGGTTTTCAGAATAATGCCGATTTCCAGCAGCAGTTCTTCTAACGAAGCCTCCAAAGCTTCTGTAGCTAAACCGAGAGCCAGGGTAACTTGTAATGAAGGAACAGAACCTAGCATCCCTTTCAATGAACGAAGAGTCACCTTCGGTGAACTCAGGAAAAGGAAAGCTGAAGATGATGCAAAACAAGCCCGTCAACGTGACAAGGATAGAGTCCGGCGCAAATCGCTGAAGAGAAACGTCAATTCTTGGATGGGAGGCCTGCTGACTCTAATGCTGATGATTCTGAAGAAGACATATGGGAGATACCACAACAAAAGATTTTGTCTGGTCGATGTAAAAAAGAGTACCAGAAATCCATGAAGAAAATTTGAGCTGAATTCGAAGAAGATTCTGATTCGGATGATGATGATTTTTATGCTCGTCCAGCCGTCAGCAACAATTCTGACAGTGACTCTAAAGACGAGGATTCTGATGAAGACTCCGAGAAGGACAGTGATGATGAATCCGACGAGTAGCTTCACTTTTGATTCTCTTTTCCCTTTTAGCATTTGAATACTTTTAATTTTCATAGCAGATATCTTCATTCAAACAATTTTATTGAAGTAGTTATATTTTCCTTCTGAATGAGAGATTTTATTAATGTCAGTTCTTCTTGGTTGAATCAAGAAACTTCCATGCCGAACCCATTGTAATTTCCCTTAACTCTTGTGACTCTTCGTTTCACGGAAATACCCAATCATAACCGTATAGCATATGAGGCCATGTTCCTTGCCGATCATGACTGACTCCGGTCAGTCCCTAGTGTATTAATTTCACTCCGTATCTCCAGTTTGACTTCATTCAATATCTAGGGTTTCAGCAAAACTCGCAACTGATTCGGAGATAAGTGTCTGACGTATCTTGTATATATTTTCAAGATTTAGGATTTATCACTTGCGCAATCACTTCTTCCATATTTAGGTTATCAGAAGAAATTTCAATCGCCATACCTCTTATGCCATGTCTAGTGATAATACCTCTTCTCAGAATGGACTTCAGTCGGATCATGGAGTAGAAACACCCATCTCAGTAAGTTATTCATCTTTTTTGACTTTGCTTGATCGAGGTTATTGACTGCAAGGAATCGATTTGATACAGAATAACCAGAAGAATTCTTTCTCTCACAACCCAAGACCTAAGCGGACTGTTAGAACCCCTGCCCGGTACAGGTCATATCATGCTGAGGTTGGATCATCTATAAGTAATTATATAACTTTTTGAAATTTCTTTACGTCTAATTTGGAAAAGTTAAATGTTTCTCATCCCATCGCAGGCGGATGTTCGTGTCGTTGTTGACTCCATAAGGAGAAGGAGCGGAAATTCCGTGACCGTGGTTGAGGTTGAAGATAGTAGCGATTTGGTATGCGAAGACTCTGCAGAATCTGTGGATACGGAATCTAGTGTTCATGCTCATGAATACCCGACGGATGAACTCTTGTTTGAAGCTCCTTTGATCAATACTTTCCCAGATAATGAAGCGGTTGGTAGATTCGTCATTACCAAGTGTCATGCGCCTCTGTATACTAAGATATGGAAGAATTATGGGCATATTTCTACTATGGAAGTGTGGAAAGGTTTCCCACCAACTCTCTTAACCACAGTTGCAGGGTTGCTGCCAATCATTGAAGAGATGAACCAAATGCACTTGCAGGACGTCAAGAATCAGGAAATTCACAGGTGGGATGAAATGATTTCTAACTGTGAGATATTATGATTCAATGTAGGCTGGCTCCGCCGTCGGCTTGAGATAATCAAGATTCATAAGGCGGTGGAGGTTGCTGATGCAATTTCCATGACTACCACTTTATTAGAGGATGAGAAGATTCTAGCTCTGGAATCGGCAAGGGTTGAGAAAGCTGTTGAGGATTTGAGGACAAAGACTAGAATTTTTCAGGAGAAACTTGACAGAGTCTCTTATAGGGATTATCCATTGTTGGATGGTTTACTCTGAGTAATCAGGATAATTGAGAAGTAGGTTTCTGATGAGGCAGAATAGTCTAGAAATTTTTTCAATTGATGAGTGTTTGGTGAAAAAACGAGCCTTTTGCATGCTCTTTACATTTGAGATGTATTTGAATGAAAGATTAATTATCTGCTATTGATCAAGCATAATAGGCTTTTAGCCATTTACCGTTGATAATATTTCCTTCTCTTCCTCCATTGATTGCTAAAATTTTGTAGTATCCGCTAGACACTACCTTGGTGATAACATACGGTCTTTCCAATTTATGAGAGAATTTGGGAGCGGACATATCTTGTTGAATGTGCTTCACCATCTTTAATACCAAATCTCCTACTTAGAAAGTTCGAGGTTTTACCATCTTGTTGTAGGCTATGGATATCCTCTGTTTGTAGGCTTCTACATATTTTTCTACCTTGGTCCTCCTTGATTCGAGCATGTCTAGTTCAACAACTCTTGACTTGGACACTTTAGCTTCATTCCACTGTATTCCACTGACTGCTGCAATTCTTGCTGAAGGAACTTTTATCTCAGTCGGGAGTATAGCATCAGACCCATAGACGAGCGAATAAGGTGACGTTCCGATTGAACTCCTTGGTGCAGTTCTGTAAGCCCACAAGGATATGGGTAGTTTCTCATGCCACGATCTTGGATTGTCATGGATCATTCGACTGATAATTCAGATCAAAGTTTTGTTGATGCTCTCCGCTTGTCCGTTCCCTCGGGATAATACTGTGTGGATAAGATTTGTTTGATCCCATATTCCTTGAGTAACTTCTCAACATCCTTATTGGCAAAAGGAGTTCCATTATCTGTGATGATATGCTTAGGAATGCCGAATCTACATATAATGTGTTCCTTGATGAAGGATGCAACAGTTACTCCTGTAGTACTTCTGAGTGGGATTGCTTCAACCCACTTGGTAAAATACTCGGTAGCTGTGATGATGTATTCATGCTGATTTAAGGATGATGGATTGATATTTTCGATGATATCAAGTCCCCAGCTATAGAAATGCCATGGACTATTCACATAATGTAGTGGAAGACAGGGGGTATGAATAAGATTACCGTGAACCTGGCACTGGTGACACTTCTGAACATAGGCGGTTGCATCGTCCTCCATAGTTGGCCAGTAATATTTCTCATGAATTTAGAGAAATAATTTCTTTTTCCCTTGATGTTCTCCTTCATGTGTTTCCATTAGAACCATCAGAACTTCATCTTCGGCTAGACATCTCAACAAGTCTCCCCCGAAACTCTTGCGGTATAAGATTTCATCAAGAAAGACAAATCTCTTAGCTCTTTGTATGAGCTTGATTGCATATTTCTTTTCCAGTGGGGATTTGTTGTCTCGAAGGTATTTGATGTAAGGTTATCTCCATTCCCCGGTACGATGGAGTGTCAGGACCTCCAAATGGAGAGGCGGCATCTGGCATTCAGGACAAGCTCCTTGTAGATCCCTTGATTGAGTTTCCATGGAGGGCCAGTAATATCCCAGTCTTTGAAGTCTTCTGTAAAGTGTTATTACTAGAGTCTGGCCACATACTTCTTGATGTACGCTTTCGAGTTTTTCTTTGGCTTCTACATCTCCAAGGCATCGTGACAGAGAAGCATCGGGGTTGCGATGATACAACGCTCCATGGAGTAGGAAGAAGTTCTTAAATTCTTTGAGGCTGAATGTTCCTCTGTAATGGAACTGCTTAGCTCTCGAATAATAGGTGATCTCCAATCACTTGCTGGAGTAGCTTCAGTTTGATTTATCCACGTGGATGACACAGCTCATCTCTGCACTATGATATCTTTCTTTGACCCTTCAAATTGTAACTTGGAGGCTAGAGTTGCTAAACAATCAGTATGTCTATTGTTGGTCCCGCCGGTATGGATGATGGTCGCATCAGTAAAATGAGTCAGGAGTCGTTGTGCTTCAGCCATGAACAGAGCGAGCGTTATCTCCTTGAGAGAATATATCCCATTCATCTGATTGACCAACAACTTTGAATCTCCTCTGATCTCCAGATGCATTTCCCCTGCCTGTTTAGCTAAGGATAGCCCTAGCAAGAAAGCCTCATATTCTGCTGAATTATTTGTACAGTGAAAATCTAACTTGAATGAATGTGAGAATACTTCCCACGATGGCGAGACCAAGACTATAACCGCTCCTCTAGTATCGTTGCTAGGAGTGGCGGATCCATCAAAGTACAACAACCATGTTTATTCTTTGACGACTGAGATTTCGGGAAGTTCTCCTGGTACATCATCTTGCAATGTTGTGGAATCCTCTCCTGGAAAGGCATCCAGCAAATCTGCCACTGCCTGACCCTTTATTGCTTTAGGGGAGACACATACTATGTCAAATTCTTACATCTGCAACATCCATTTGGCAGGTCTTCCCATCAATGCGGGCTTTGAGAGTAGGAACTTTATGGTATTAGCCTTGGATACAAGCACAACTTTGTTGGATAGTAAATAATGTCTGAATCTCTGTATCGCATGAGCTAACGCCAGACACGTTCTTTCAGCTTTCGGGTATCTGAGTTGAGCATCCTTCATGGTTCGGATGTAATAATAAATTGGATGTTCGACGCCTTCTTCATCTTCTTGGGCTAGCAGTGCTCCTAAAGGGACGTCACTGGAATCCGTGTACAGTATCAACGGTCGTCCATGCACTGGAGACCTCATGACTGCAGGTGACAAAAGTATTTGTTGTATCTTTTGAAATGCTTCATGTTGAACATCCGTCCAGGTAAAACTTGCTCCTTTACTCAGCAGAGGAGTGAATGAAGCGATAAGTTAAGCTAATCCTGGTATAAAGCGTCTGATATAATTCACTTTCCTCATGAAGCTCTGTAGTTCCTTCAATGTACGTGAAGACGACATGGTGGATATCGACTTTGCTTTGTCTGGATCGACTTTAATTCCTTCGGCGGTGACCAAGAATCCTAAAAACTTTCCAGAAGAAACCCCAAAAGCGCATTTTAGAGGATTCATCTTCAACTTGTATTCTCTGCATCTTTCGAAGATTTGTCTTAGAACTTTTAAGTGGGATGCTCGAGATTTTGATTTCACCACGATATCGTCGACATTATCTTCTACTTGATTGTGTATCATATCATGAAATATTGCTGTCATGGCCCGTTGGTAGGTGGCACCTGCATTCTTCATTCCAAAGGGCATCACAGTGTAATAAAAAATCCCAATGGGAGTACGGAACGCGGTCTTGGCAGCATCGTGTTCAAACATCTTGATTTGGTTGTACCCGCTGTAATCATCCATGAATGAGAACATACCGTGGCCGTTGGTCGCGTCAACAAGCATATCAATGTTGGGTAAAGGAAAGTCATCCTTCGGGCATCATTTATTCAAGTTTCTGAAATCCACACAGCATCTGATTTGGCCATTTTTCTTTTTAACTGGAATAACATTGGCCAGCCATGTTGGGTGCTGAATAGGTTTAATGAATCCTGCTACCAGCAATTTTTGAATTTCGATCTTGATTTGCTCCTCGACTTCATGCCTGAAATGCCTAGGTGGTTGTTTGACAGTTTTGGAGCCGGGGATGATGTGTAGACGGTGAGTGACTAGTTTGTCATCCAGACCAGGCATTTCTTCGTATGTCCAGGAGAATATATCTCGGTACTCCTTCAGTAATTCCACCAGGCATGCACGTTCTTCCGGTGATAGCGCAGAACTGATCAAGACTGGTCTTGGGTCTTCCTTTGTATCAATGTTAACTGTTTCAAGGTCATCAGTAGTAGAATTCGTGCCATCTTGCAACTGCTGTGGAGCTTCTTGAACTTCCTCCTCAAGTTCGTTCTGATACAGCTCATCAGTGTGGGGAGACTCTTGATCAATCTCCCCTGTTAATTGCTAATATTTACGTCGCCGATAAATGACCCTTCCTTCTGCATCATGAGTGGTCATAAAATTGGATCCCTGGATCGTGATTTTATCTTTTCGGCGTTTGACTGGTGTAATAGGTGACCTGACCAGTCCTTCCTATGAAGGAGATGATGATGCGTCCGCAACAGGTGCTTCGATCGTCTTCCAACTTGGAAGTGGAGTAGTATATATTTTCTTAGGAGGTTCTGGGACACTCCTCTGGGATTCAATAAACTCAACATCATAGGCGAGAGCGTAAGGAGATGCTGAAGCAGTTATGCGAACGGTTTTGTTGTTGAGTAAGGCCTTCATGCATTGGTGGTAGTGTTGATGGTGGATTTTCATTTAAAGGCTAAAATTGTAAAAGCCAAAAAATTGTGCGCTAACATCTTGTAAAAGATAAAGCCATTAACAAGTGATGGATACTCCTTCACTTTATCAATTCACCAAGAATGGAGCATGTGGCAACAATCCCATTATGTGAATAAAATACACGAAATTCATCCAGGTTGGAGCATGTAGCAACAATCCCATATACCCTGTGAGTTTCCAGCATTATTAATTAATGCGCAACAGCCTTGTATTTCCTGTACTCATTATCAGACGACTGAGTGTTACTCTTAGCGGAGCAACACGAACCTCCAAGCAGTATAATGAAACCATGTACGAAATACCCGTACAAGCTGAACTCTCGGTGTGTTATACTAGACCGATTGAGCCCCTCTCGGTGTGTTATACTAGCCCGATTGAGCATCCAGACTCACCGTATCAGTCTGGATATGATCACGACCATCCAACTCCACCACCCTGATTGGATGGCCCAGATCGATTTCATCACCCCCAAGAAGGTATGGAATACCTGCATGTTGATGGATAAAACCATTCAAGTGACGAATACTTCTCACTTTATTAATTCACCAAAGCATGTGCAACCATCCTGTGAATTTAATATACCCAGAACGGAGCATGTAGCAACCATCCCGGTTTTCTGTAGGTATACATCATTACTATTAATGTTTTAATTAAAGCCTTGTGTTCGACATGCAAACACCCGTAGGCTACTTGACGGTGGGTTATATTAGCCGTTGTTGAACGCATGCAAGACTACCCATGTTAGTCTCACTTTTTGAAAACAAACTTAAAAATAGATCTCAACTGTCCAACCTTGCAGGCATGGTTGGACGACCTAGATCACGCGCGGGACCGAGTAGCATGCGCGCACATGCTCATCGCCGGCCTACCTTCCTGATGGTGCAAACGGCTTCACCATAGGAGCCATGGGCGTTAAGATATGCTAGCATGAAGCTGCGGCTCACAAACCCTAAAATTAGGGTTTTGCTTACATGTTGTGACCAAGAAACTTTGGTCGGGCGTACAGGAAAGATTAGGAGGAACCACCGCCGTCCGATAGCACCTACGTGCTCACCGTGGGCCCACTTCCACGGTGAACCAATCGACCATGGTTGGTTATAGCCGACCGTCTCGAAATCCTTGTCCAAAATATCATCCACGGTACCCTTCTAATCTCAGCCATCCGTCATTGCAGGCGTGCTTGGATGGCTTAGATCGTGCATATGGTCGCAAACCAAACATGCGCATGCTCGCCACCGACCCACCTCCCTGCTGGTGCAAACGGATTCTCTATGGGAGTCACCAACGTTGATATACGGTGGTATAAAGAAGGCATGCGAGGCTACTTCTAATATCGACCATCCATCATCGCAGGCTAGAACGGGCGACCCAGATCGCTCCGATGGACGTCCTGCAGGCATGAACGTGTAGAATGGCGTCCCGCCTGCCTACTAGGCCAATCGGCTACTCCATGCACGCCTCCCAAGGCATAAAACCGTTAGGGAGAAAGAGGAAGCTCGCAAGCCTTCCAAACCCTAATCCAACGGTTATTCCTCCATCAATCTCGTCCGTCCAAGTTCGCATGCTTGGATGAATAGCCTAGGAAGGGAGTTAGGTGGAAAACAAGGTATCACCATGATCACCATCCTCCACAATTCCCCATGGCATAACCGGCCAAGGTGGGTCCCGCTCATGCGACCTCCGAACAACGCCTGAACATAGCTAGTTGAGTCACTTCAACTTCCAATCTTTTCATCAAGGTTGTAGGCTTCAAATATGTTAAACATATTTAATGCACTGCATGCATACAATATGCGCCTACAAACAACACGATACTTCACAAGTATCAATTTCCTTCCTGGGTTTTGCTTTCGAGCTGTTTTCCCCTCCCGAACGAGTTTAAAACCTAAATATTCCCTCGTTGGGAGATAGGAAATTCTTTTCCGTATGGAATGGATGGGCGGATCATCAAAATCCTAGTCCGTACTAGAAATCTACAACGATTCTAGTAAGGAGCGCTAATTAGGGTTTCTGGTGCAACGATCAACGGTTGCCCCTCCTCTCAAGATGCAAAATCTCGACCGTCGAAGGTCACCAAGCTAGCAAGCTTCCCGAGCCTGACTTGCCAAGCTACATCAACATGCTACATGTTTTCCAAAACACTCGAGACATCAATCATGTCACAAGCTGGGGGATACATACTGGGGTATTGGTCTGGCGGTTTACAGCGTGTAGTGCACAACGCCCCATCACAAGAACGTGTCAGGAAGTCATGGACGGTTAGTGATGATGGGAGAAGTGGGCAAGCCTGGTCGTGTGACACCAACACACTACTCCACTACTCCATCACTCCACTTTATCCAAGTGTTAATACCATCGTATTCAACACCCAGAGCCTGCCTGCAACATTTGCTAGCCTGCTCAATCTTCTGTTAACAAGTCATCAAATAGCCTTCACCTTCATACTCTCAACACCTTCTTCGCTTCCCTCTCTAAGATCAACTTCACATCCTTCACATGTGACCGAAACAAATATGGAACGGCCGTGTCTTCGGTTTAGGCCAGAATTGTATAGGTTATCTCTCGAATCAAAGTGCTCATCATGCAGCACATTTGTTGAAGGTTTAAACTCACTTCTCATCCACACACACCCAAAATTACCTAAACCGGCAGAAGTAGTTTTCACCCACAAATAATTGGCGACCACAGTGGGAGGTTAATCTCTCGGTTGTGAAGTCGATTTCTTCAATACCAATTCAATTTCTATGATTTCAAGAATGGTGGATCTTAGGTCTGGGGCAGCAACCAACGATGGAGTTAGCACCGACAACACTTCTGGTGGCGCTGATATCCTAATTACTGGTGTTACAGTGCAACCCGCCAGTGCAACCAATGTGTCTCGTGGAATCGCGTCTTCTATCATCAGTACCAGTGGAGCAGGAGCAGACATTCCAGCAGGCGTGACACCTCCCATTACAAGAGCCAGAGCGGCAGCAAATCCAGGCATTTCCTCAAGCATGACACTTCCGTCCGTCACCACTCCCCCTTCAGGACTAGGATATGGAGGACCAAGAGGAGGAAAACCTCCTATCACCATGGTGGACTTGATGGAGAGACAAGAAACCCTCGCTAAAGCTCAGGCAGACATGGAAACCACTCAGAAGGAGGTACTCACTTTCCTTAAAACATTAACCGATCGATTACCACAAGAGTCGAGACAGCCTCAAGGGCCAACAAGAAATACGTTCAGCACACCTGGAGCAGGTGCCTCAGTTACGCAAGCCTACCTGAACGAAGAGTCTTATGCTGCTGACCACGCAAGAGAAATGGACGAGCGTCTTAGAGAAAGGAGCCGATCGTCAAACTTTATTACACGTGAAGATCTGGAGAGACTCCTCCAAAATCGTGGCAAAGAAAATCCGATGGACGCACATCGACACCAGCCTCCATATCCACAAGACGTGCAGCAGATTCCTCTTCCCAGGGGATACACCTCCCTTCAATTCACCCTTTACGATGGTATCGGTAATGCTCGTGAAAACGTCTCTCGATTTTTAGAATCCTTAGGAGAACACGAATACAATCATGTTCGCCTCCTGAAGGAATTCTCCAAATCACTTACGGGGAGAGCCTATACGTGGTACAACAACATCGCACCCGACAGCATATCCAATTGGAGTGAGATAGTCAGCGCGTTTTACAAGAAGTACTTCTTTGTATCTGAGCAAGTTACTTTCTCAGGCCTGGGGAGAATCTCCCAACGGAACAACGAACATTCAAATGATTTTGTCAAGAGGTTCAGAACACAAGCGCTGGACTGCCATGAACCAAATGTCACAGAACGACAGCTAGTGGAATTATGTATCAACGGAATGATACCCATATATCACGCCCTGCTGTAAAACTTGGGATTCCAGACGTTCTCAGAGCTCCATGAAGCTGCCAAATGTTCAGCCACTACCGCCCCAAAATTATTGGAAAGAACCAGGATCGTTCGGAGCGACGATTCACGAGATAATCGGGGAAACAGGCGCCTCATCAACAAGAAGTATAATACTGGCCCTTATGTCAGTGTAGTAAGCGAAGGCGGAAAGAGAAAATCTACAGCGGAGGCAAAACAACATCCCCTGGAGCCAACAAGGAACGCATTCAACATACCCTGGAAAGGTACTGCAGCGGCGTTGACCTGCATAGATCTAATCAAGGAAGCGACGTCAGACATGAATGGTCCTGCCACGGAGATTACTACACTGGGGACTGATCGTCACAATGATCCTATTAATGTCAATAGTCACATCATGAGCCAGAGTCCGGTGGATCAGCGAGCAGTTTCTCTAGTAAAAATTTTATGCGAACTTTTACACCTCTCAAAGAATTATCAGGCGGAGACGTTTGTTACAATGAACAAGATAGACCTAGAGGTGAACCTGACTCCTTCACGACCAGAGGCCTCCATCACATCAGAGACATCTGTGAATAATATTACATTTACAAAAGACGACGTGATGGCGGAAGAATGTCACAATAGGACCCTACACGTTACTGCACGCATCAAGGGTTCAGAGTTCAGGAGGGATCTCATCGACACAGGAGAGTCTTCGAATGTGATTACCCTCAAGACTCTCAGGACAGCCAAGGTCCGCCCATACAAGATAATACGACAGTCTACCACAATGACATACTTTGAAGGAAACCAGACCAGCACATATGGGGTCGTCCCTTCAACATATCACCAGTGCTCGAAGACCATGCTTTGGATAAAGAAGTTGTTTATATTCCTGCATCACTGTCTCATTACGCACCGATGTATGGAGTGGAGTTATTTGAACCAAGAGAAGCTCTGCGGGAAGAACCAGAAAAAGTTCATTGCATACCATTCCTTGTGAGGATGTCAATCCAGGAGGAGGACCGAATTGCATCCTTGAGGGCTATTCCTCACAACAAATCTTTGATAACAAGGCACTCTTCTTCATCTGGTGAAGCAGCGACCCACATTCACACCAAGAGGGAGACTGATGTACATTCTCCCTTCCCACTGGAATGTTGTAACAACGAAGGGCCACAAGAAGAAGTGCTAGACATTCCACAAAAGCTGCAAGATGTCAAAAAACCTCCGAGGCAATTCATGCGCGAGATCAGGTGTGGCATGAATTCCAGAGACTTGAACCGCCTCGAGGACAACTTTCCTCTTCCTAACATCGACATGTTAGTAAACGTCACCACCAGCGGACACGGAATGTTCTCATTCATGGATGGTTACAGCGGCTACAACCAGATAAGGATGTACGATCATGACGCAAGTAAGATAGCTTTTCAAACTTCTCTCGGAAATTTTTAGTATGATATACTGCCATTTGGTTAAAGAATGCCAGTACAATATCAACGCTTTATGGCGGCAATCTTCCACTGGAGTCGATACCTCAAGGGAGAAGCCTCAAGAAGATAATGATGTCCACACGTCATGTCGAACAAGATCTAGTCACTCTATCATACAATGGTGCATGCCTAACATGCTATATTGGAGAATATGCACTTTTAGTCATCCTCTAGAATTCGTGAAGCTATTGAACACTCATCAACGACAGCATCCACCCTGCTGGAAAGAACCAGGCATTCCATTAATGAGTAGCCTCATGATGTTTGTGGAAGCATACATCCCACCAGCAGGCAATACAATCTTCAGCCTTCCATAAGCAGTTTAGTTGAAGCAGCAAGAGGAAAGCCACTGAGATGCAACGTCCTGCGCGTCCAACATCACCAACTCTAACTCCAACCCCAGTACCCTATACACAACTGCCGTAATTGTGAAACACGTCCAAGATATTCCATATCTGGATCGACGGTAACTGCATCAGTGAGATATGCTTTCAGAATTTGTCTCCCGTAGAAGAAGTAGTTGTATTACCAAAGGAGTGTGACTGAGAGCACTGCCCATCTCAAATACATCCTCATGAACCTAGCATGGAAACACCTATCAAGTCGAAAGCTCTGTATACTCGTGGGCAGGGGACTGTCTTCCCCTTCTCTATTTCATGAAGAAATGTCAAGAAAGCCATCGGTTCTAGTTTGGCTCCACTACTATACGAAGAATTTCAAGTCCGTACCCACAACTATCACGCCTCTCCCTTCCAGTCTCTTCTGATGCTGCCAAAAACCGTTGTTTCTGATAACATCCAAAGCTTCACCGTATCAACGAACACCGTGTACAAAGACCCATTGGGCATACAAGATAGATCCACTTAGATCACACTTGGGGACTGAGGCTCGGTATGAGATTCCTTCGCCATCAGTCAAGGAATTATCCAAGAGAGGGTCAGTCATAAGCATGCTTCAACGCTTACCAGGAGATGCCTGCATGTTAGCTTCAGCCTGCTTCAACATTACTGCTAGGAGTTACCTCCATGTTCGCTTCAGAAGCCGTCTCCAACTCTCCGAGACGCTCCATAATCTGCTTCAATGCTCTACAGGACCTGATCGCTCCAGAAGTTGCTTCAACACGTTTATGTTTGAGCAAAACAAGCGCGCAGTGGGTCCCATGTTCGAGCAGTCACCAAAGCTTGTGTCGATTCAAGGCAGCAAGAATGTCGTTTGGTCAACGTAGCAGGTTCAGTGTTTGGTCGAAGTAATAAGGATGACACTCGAATGTTCAACCGAAGCAGGCGCATGATGAGTCCCACGTTCAACCAAAGTAGGCACGCAGTGGACCCATGTTTAACAAAGCAAAGGCACATCAAGCCCACGCTCGATCTAGCCGGCAAGCAGCGACCTTACCGAACGAAACAGACGTAACAGTCCATCAAAGCAGGCAAGACCGACATCATGCTAGGGGAACGCTCGCCTGGACGTCTCTTTCTTCTGGTAACACCTAACTTTGTCTCGTTAGTTTTATCTTTAACTGTCACCATCTCATGCCTACCCCACAATAGTGTAACCATTATGTGCTAGGAAGGGGACTTAATGTTGATGGTGGATTTTCATTTAAAGGCTAAAATTGTAAAAGCCAAAAAATTGTGCGCTAATATCTTGTAAAAGATAAAGCCATTAACAAGTGATGGATACTCCTTCACTTTATCAATTCACCAAGAATGGAGCATGTGGCAACAATCCCATTCTGTGAATAAAATACACGAAATTCATCCAGGTTGGAGCATGTAGAAACAATCCCATATACCCTGTGAGTTTCCAGCATTATTAATTAATGCGCAACAGCCTTGTATTTCCTGTACTCATTATCAGACGACTGAGTGTTGCTCTTAGCGGATCAACACGAACCTCCAAGCATTATAATGAAACCATGTACGAAATACCCGTACAGGCTGAACTCTCGGTGTGTTATACTATCCCGATTGAGCCCCTCTCGGTGTGTTATACTAGCCCGATTGAGCATTCAGACTGACCTTATCAGTATGGATATGATCACGACCATCCAACTCCACCAGCCTAATTGGATGGCCCAGATCGATTTCATCACCCCCAAGAAGGTATGGAATACCTGCCTGTTGATGGATAAAACCATTCAAGTGACGAATACTTCTCACTTTATTAATTCACCAAAGCATGTGCAACCATCCTGTGAATTTAATATACCCAGAACGGAGCATGTAGCAACCATCCCGGTTTTCTGTAGGTATACAACATTACTATTAATGCTTTAATTAAAGCCTTGTGTTCGATATGAAAACACCCGTAGGCTACTTGACGGTGGGTTATATTAGCCCCGTTGAACGCATGCAAGACTACCCATGTTAGTATCACCTGCTGAAAACAAACTTAAAAATAGATCTCAACTGTCCAACCTTGCAGGCATGGTTGGACGGCCTAGATCACGCGCGGGACCGAGTAGCATGCGCGCACATGCTCATCGCCGGCCTACCTTCATGATGGTGCAAACAGCTTCACCATAGGATCCATGGGCGTTAATATATGCTAGCATGAAGCTGCGGCTCACAAACCCTAAAATTAGGGTTTTGCTTACATGTTGTGACCAAGCAACTTTGATCGGGCATACAGGAAAGATTAGGAGGAACCTCCACCGGACGATAGTACCTACGTGCTCACCATGGGCCCACTTCCACGGTGAACCAATCGACCATGGTTGGTTGCAGCCGACCGTCTCGAAATCCTTGTCCAAAATATCATCCACGGTACCCTTCTAATCTCAGCCATCTGTCATTGCAGGCGTGCTTGGATGGCTTAGATCGTGCATATGGTCGCAAACCAAACATGCGCATGCTTGCCACCGACCCACCTCCCTGCTGGTGCAAACGGCTTCTCTATGGGAGTCACCAACGTTGAGATACGGTGGCACAAAGAAGGCATGCGAGGCTACTTCTAATCTCGACCATCCATCATCGCAGGCTAGAACGGGCGACCCAGATCGCTCCGATGGACGTCCTGCAGGCATGAACGTGTAGAATGGCGTCCCGCCTGCCTACTAGGCAAATCGGCCACTCCATGCACGCCTCCCAAGGAATAAAACCGTTAGGGAGAAATAGGAAGCTCGCAAGCCTTCCAAACCCTAATCCAACGGTTATTCCTTCATCAATCTCGTCCGTCCAAGTTCGCATGCTTGGATGAATATCCTAGGAAGGGAGTTAGGTGGCAAACAAGGTATCACCGTGATCACCATCCTCCACACTTCCCCATGGCATAACCGGCCAAGGTGGGTCCCGCTCATGCGACCTCCGAACAACGCCTGAACATAGCTAGTTGAGTCACTTCAAATTGCAATCTTTTCATCAAGGTTGTAGGCTTCAAATATGTTAAACATATTTAATGCACCGCATGTATACAATATGCGCCTACAAACAACACGATACTTCACAAGTATCAATTTCCTTCCTGGGTTTTGCTTTCGAGCTGTTTTCTCCTCCCGAACGAGCTTAAAACCTAAATATTCCCGCGTTGGGAGATAGGAAATTCTTTTCCGTATGGAATGGATGGGCGGATCATCAAAAACTGAGTCCGTACTAGAATTATACAACGATTCTAGTAAGGAGCGCTAATTAGGGTTTCTGGTGCAACGATCAACGGTTGCCCCTCCTCTCAAGATGCAAAATATCGACCGTCGAAGGTCACCAAGCTAGCAAGCTTCCCGATCCTGACTTTCCAAGCTACAACAACATGCTACATGTTTTCCAAAACACTCGAGACATCAATCATGTCACAAACTGGGGGATACATACTGGGGTATTGGTCTGGCGGTTTACAGCGTGCAGCGCACAACGCGTCATCACAAGAACGTGTCAGGAAGTCATGGACGGTTAGTGATGATGGGAGAAGTGGGCAAGCCTGGTCGTGTGACACCAACACACTACTCCACTACTCCATCACTCCACTTTATCTACTTCCCACGAGATACGAAGGTTAGGCTAAAAGACTTGTATAAATAGGTTCTCCGCCCTATTTTCAACAGAACACAAGTCCAGACAACAGAAAAAAACCAAGTGTTAATACCATCGTATTCAACACCCAGAGACTGCCTGCAACATTTGCTAGCCTGCTCAACCTTCTGTTAACAAGTCATCAAATAGCCTTCACCTTCATACTCTCAACACCTTCTTCGCTTCCCTCCCTAAGATCAACCTCACATCCTTCACCTGTGACCGAAACAAATCTGGAACGGTCGTGTCTTCGGTTTAGGCTAGAATTGTATAGATTATCTCTCGAATCAAAGTGCTCATCGTGCAGCACATTTGTTGAAGGTTTAAACTCACTTCTCATCCACACACACCCAAAATTACCTAAACCGGCAGAAGTAGTTTTCTCCCACAAACAGGTAGGTTGATGGAACCTCCTTGTTGTCATGGAGAAATTGTCATACAAGTATCATGTGATATTCAGGTTCTTGCTCGATCACGTGAAATTTCACTTTTGACTGAATTGGGCCCACTCTCAAATCTATGTACGCATGTCCATATGTATGACTTTGGCTTCCTTCAAATCCTGTCATTAGAATGGTATGGCGAATGATTTTACCTTGTGGGAATCTGGAAATCCTAAGATTCTTCATAGTGACAATGTTCGTGGAAGCACCGGTGTCGACGAGAGCCCTTCTAAATTCGGTATCTTTGATGAAACCAGTCACATATAGCGCCCGGTTGTGTCCTTCGTCTGCCATGCGATCTTCTTCTCCAAAGGTGATGTTGTCGATGGTATGTCCAGACACCAAAGATACTTCTTCAACCGCTGGGGTTGGTGAAGTTATTTGCATGTCAGATGATATCTGGCTGAGAGCAGTAAACGTGTCTGCACATTGATCCTTGGAGAAGTGTAGGAGTTCACATAAATTTTCAATCATATGTGTAACCTCTTGTTCCACTGGTTTCTCATACGTGGTAAAACTGTTGGTCTGAGAAGGATCATCAGTCGAGAGACTTGGAGGTTCCACCATATCAGCTCCTAAAATCCTTGTCACGTGTATCAGACAAGTGAACAGGCTATCGATCGCCCTCTTCTGCCGGTCCAAGTTCCTTGACAAGTCTTCTTGTCTCTGTGCTAATTCATCCAAGCTTGGTGTTTCTCCGTTGATTGGTTCAACGGGGATAAATGGAGTTGTAAAATATGATAATTCATTGTAACCAGAATTTTTCGAAGGAGTGTGAGGGACATTACTGTTCGAGCGATTCTGGTTGGGATCTGGAGCAGTTGAGTTATTCCTAAGACCGGCCATCCTTGTGAAATCGTGAGACTACAACCAAGAGATTAACCTCCCACCGTGGTCGCCAATCTGTAGATGGGGAAAAATGATTTGCTGGTTTTTACGGAATTGAAGAGTCGACCGCGTGGAGACTCCTTGAACCGTGCGAAATGTTGAACCTCACACAGATGCACTGCAAGAAGGGAGTGCTTTGAATTCGAGATATCAATCTGTAATACGCCTGCCTAAACCAAGACAATGGTCGTTCTAGAGTAAATTCGGTCACAAGAGAGAATGAGATGATCTGTAGGAGGGAAGCTGAGAAATGTGTGAGATCAATGGTGATCTGAGATTGTAGGTGTGTTGTGATTTTAGCTTGAAAATGCTCTGAATTATTGAGTTTTGCCTGATTGAGAGAGATTTCTGTGAGTTCATGTAGACGAAAGATTATCTATATGAACTTTTATGAGAAATTGCTCATTTAGGCGAATGTTGTTCGAATTGTTCAATGTTGTTGTTTCAATCAGGATTCAGAGACATTTTATAATGCCGGAGTTGAATACACCATGATCCCAAGAAGTGTGACGGTTGCTGGAATCAGAGAGTGGGAAAGTGGGAAATCATGTTAAACTAATTACTCATCGTGCGGAGACTTGGTTAATTTTCCACCCACTACTTTGCTGACTCTTCCAACTGATTGCACGACTTGCTCACATTCTCATTGTGGGTGAACACACGTGTCGTAGACCGCCAGACCAAAACCCTAGTTAATATCCCCCCATTGTAACACGATTGAAATCTCGTGATTGTGGAGTCAGTTGCTGACTTTGTGGGACGATGAGTCCATGCAGTGCTGAGTTGAACACGTTGTAGCAAATGTTCCGAAACTCATGATTTGAATGTATGTCTGCTGAGACGAGGTACCATTATGACCTAAAACGAGCAAACTGTGTTGCTGAATTGTCGAATATTGATAGTTGAACCAATATTCTTTGATCTGAGCAAATATTGCTAGTTTAAGTGAATATTGCCGGTTCGAGCAAATATTGCTCGTTTGATGAATTTATTGGTAGCAGGACCGAATAAAATAATAATTTAATTTACTGACTGCTGAGTCGAGCAAAATAAATAAGAATGTTGATCATGGAATCAACATAAAATTATAAGAGTGTTTGATTCTGCTCAGAATCATGTTTCTGTGGAGCTCTGGATTCAAAACCCTAATTTTACCGAGACGATGATTTATTGCAAATCAACATGGGACCGGCTACATGGGATGACGTGTTCACCATATAACGCCCAGATGCTCGAATGAGCAAAAATACCAAAGTCTCTTGAGGACCAGTTGGTGATATGATGATTAAATGCTGGTTTAATCATTTACCGAAATAATGCTCGTGTGAGCGACAAATAATAAAACCTGGTATTATGAAAACGTGAATGACCGACCAAGAGGTCATGAGATTGGCTCCTGGTGCGTGTGGTACCAGTGGATGGTCGTTTGAGCAAACTTCCAATAGTTTGGAAAGAGTTTGAACCTAATATGAGCAGTTGAGCAAATTAGGTTAAAATCAGTAAAACATGCGGGACTAGCTGTTTGCAAGCCTCAGGTTCACCCTTGGTCGGTCAAGGGGATGTGCCCGTGTCACCACAATGTCCGTGTTTCAGTCCTGAGAATTTTGATATTTTCTGGTGCACGTTTGAGCAACATTTGGAGAAAATATGCAAAACCCAGGGTTTTGCTGAAACTGGGAAAAATACATGAGATGAGGGAAAATAAATAAAACAAGGAATTACAAGGTATGGGACCGGCCACGGCTAGGGCATAGCCGGCCGGCTGACATGCGGTCCCACATGCTTTTCCCAGTTTTATGCGATATTATGTATTTTTCTATGATTTAAGGGAAATTCCATAAAACTAGAGAGCTTGGTGAAATTAGGGAATTCTCATAAGATGAGAGACATAAATAAATATAAAATAGGGAATGGGAGTTTGGGACCGGCAATGGCCACGGCATGGCCGGCCGGCCAATGAGCGCGGGTCCCAAGCCATTCTTCCTAATTTTACAAAATTTTGATGATTTTAGATAATTTTCATAAAATCAAGGAGATTTGTTGAAAACCAAGGAGTTTTGTTGAAATCAGGGAGTTTTCATGAAATCATGAAACAAAGTACCAAATAATAATAAAACAATGTACAAGTGGGACCGGCTAGGTTGAAACACTAATTAGCGTCCTTTAGTAGAATCGATGTAGAATTCTCATACAGACTCGGATTTTGATAGTCCCCCCCTCCATTTTGTACGAAAAAGAATTTCTTATCTCCCAACGCGGGAATAGTTTGGTTTTAAGCTCGTTCGGGAGGTGAACACAGCCCGAGAGTAAAATTCAGGAAGAATTCAAGGGGTCTGTCCCACGGTATTTTTTCCTAATTTTATCATGTTTGATAAAATCATGTGATAAAAATACATGAAATTAGGTAATTTTAGAGAAAATACATGAAATCAAGGAATTTTGATAATTTAAGAGAAATAACCAAAATAATGGGGATACGTGGTGTGGGACCGGCCATGGCTAGGGTATGACCGGCCGGCCGGCGGTCCCATGTCACCTTTCCCTAATTTTATTATTTTTTATAAAATCATGTGATTTAGGTAATTTTTTTGAAATAAAGAAAATTGCTCGAACGAGAGGATTTTCATGAGATCAGGAAAATAACAAAAATATGATAAAATATAAAATTGGGCACGGAGTCACGGCATGACGTCGGGCCATTTGGTGAACCCAAATCCCCGATACTTTTGCTAATATTTTATTACTATTATTTTTCCTTCCTATTTTGCATAGGTTCCTCGTTCGTTCATATTTTTTTTTGAAATGCTCGTTCGTGCATTCAAGATGCTGGTCTGTGCATTATCTGCTAATTACACTTGCACCATTTTTGTCAGGGCTTATTCGATGCTCAGATGCCTGTTTCGTTGGCTATTTATCACTAACCCATGGCATTCTGCTGGGAAGAACCACGAATTGAAGTGAAGAAATATAACGGAGAATCGTAGAATATTGCTAGATATTCAGACGATTAAATATGGCTCGTAGAATATTGATGGATATTCAGACGAAGGTTCGTAGAATATTGCTGGATATTCAGACGATTTCAGACAATCAATTGATGGCTCTAGAAGGGCTTCCTGCCTAGGAGCATTAATCATCTGAGAGTTTGAGCAATATGAAATTGCTGGAGTGTCATATTCTTATTGCATAGTCGGGGAAAATCGGTCGCATACCGAAGATGTTATCGCCCAATATTTTGATTCTATACAGTATGAGATGTGCCATGGTCTCAGCTGGGAGACTGCGCATCTGCATCTTCTCTGAGAGACTTTCTCCATCAGAGGTATATGAGATGTGTCGTGGTCTCAGCTGGGAGACTGCACATCTTCATCTTCTTTGATAGACTTTCTCTATCAGAGGGTTATGAGATGTGTCGTGGTCTCAGCTGGGAGGCTGCACATATGCATCTTCTCTGATAGACTTTCTCCATCAGAGGTGGCATGAGCTTTCATGCATAGAGACATGAGTCTCGATACTCATTCGATTTCCGAATCCGGAGTAATTACTGAAATTGCTCAGTATTCATGAGATGTGTCGTGGTTTCAGCTGGGATACTACACATCTTCATGTACTCTGAGAGACATCCTTCTCAGTCAGAGATTTATGGCATGAAATTTAATGCTTTGATCGAGAGACATGAGCCTCCATACTCATCCGATTGCCGAATATGGAGTATAGTTTTACAATTCTACCCTTTGTCGAAAATCCACCATCTACAGTAAGCCTGCTCATCTTTTTGTTACAATTCATAATCAAGCCTACACCTTCACAATCTCAACACCTTCTTCGCTTCCCTCCCTAAGATCAACCCCATCTCCTTCACTTTGTGACCAAAACAAGTCTGGAATGGCCATTTCTTGGTTTAGGCCAGAATTGTATAGATTGATCTCTCGAATCAAAATCACTCACCGCGCAGTGCATTTGTTTAGGGTTTAGATTCACTTCTCATCCACACCCCAAATTACCAAAACCAGCGGAAGTAGTTTTTACCCACAAACAATTGGCGACCATAGTGGGAGATTAATCTCGTGGGTGCAATATCAATTTCCAATTCTCAATCAATTTCCAATTCTCAATTTCATCTTTTCAATACCCGGTTCGATTTCCGTAATTTTAAGGGGGTAGATCTTAGGATTAATTCAATCATCAATTCATTTCAAAATGGTAGAACTCAGGTCTGGATCAGCAATCAATTCTGATGGATCTAGTGTGGATAACACTCCCGGTGTAGATGTACCTGTTGGTGGAGCTACCGTGGCCAATACATCTCGTGGAGCCGTCACTTCTACCACCAGCGGAGCAGGAGGAGATATTCCAGTAGGTGTAACGCCTCCCATCACCAGAGCTAGAGCAGCTGCGAAACCCGACATCTCCTCAATAGTAACGCCTCCGGTGGTCACCAGAGAAACAACTTTCACTCCTTCATCAGGACGAGGAGCCGGAGGGACGAGAGGAGGACCATCTCCCATTACCATTGCAGACTAGATGGACAAGCATGAAGTTATTGCTAAGACTCAAACGGATGTGGCCTCAACTCAGAAAGAGGTACTCACTTTTCTTAATACATTAACTGATCGATTGCCACAAGAGCCGCGACAGCCCCTAGAGCCAACAAGGAACGCATTCAATGCACCGGAGAAGGTACTTCAGCGGTGCGGACCTGATCAAAGAAGCGACATCAGATATGAATGGTCCTGTCATGGAGATTCCTACACTGGGGACTGATCCTCACAACGATCATCCTCAATTCAATAGTCTCACTATGATCCAGAGGTCAGTGGATCAGGAAGTGTTTTCTCTAGTGGAAAATTTATGCGAACTCTTACACATTTTGAAGAATCAGCGGGCAGAGACGTTTTGCTGCAATTAACCAGCGGAAGGTCACAACCGTGCCCTACATTTCACCGCACACATCAAGGATTCAGAGTTCAAGACGACCTTTATCGACGCTCCTCCGCAGAAAGAATCAGACAAATTCTTTGTGTCCCACTCCCCACGTGGGCGTCAATTCAGGAAGAAGACCGGCTTGCATCATTGAGGGCTAAAACCCACGATGCATCTTTGCTGACGAAGCATTCTTCCCCATCATGTGAAGCCATGACCCACATTCACACGAATAGGGAACGAACTTTTATGATGAGTCGTGACCATAAAGGGAAAACGGTATACCAACGCTGCCATTATCAATTAGCAGGGGAGACTGTTACCCAGTCTCTCCACCCAATGAAATGCTACAACAGAAATGAACCACAAGAACAAGTGTTAGATGCTCCACAACAGCTGCAAGATGGCACTAACTCCACAACTGATGAGATTTAAATCGTTGAGGAATCTCCTATGCCTATTTCCATCAGCTCAACCTTATTTACGGATAAACGCACGAAGCTCGTGGAACTTCTCAAAGAGTACCAGGACATATTCGCTTGGAGATATGAAGAAATGCCGTATTTAGATGAAAATTGGTCACCCATCATCTACATGTCATACCTGGATCCAAGTCGGTTAAATAATTGCAGTTCAGACACGAGGAAAATGGATAGATCAGTTGCTGCATAGACTTCAGAGACTTGAAGATGCTCCAAAAACGATCCTCCTTTACCTAACATCGACATGTTAATAGATGCAACCAGCGAACATGGCATGTTCTTATCCATGGATGGATGTAGCGGCTACAACCAGATAAGGATGTACGAGCATGACGCAAGTAAGATATCTTTTCGAACTCCTCTCTAATTTTTTTATTATACCATGCTGCCATTTGGTTTAAAGAATGCCGGTGCAATGTATCAACGCTCTGGCAATCTTCCACTGGAGACGATGCCTCAAGGGAGAAACCTCAAGAAGATAACGATGTCCACGCATCATATCGAGTAAGATCCGTTCGAGTCACTTTATCAGACAGTGGTACATGTATATCATGCTATGTTGGAGAATATGCGCTTTTGGTCATCCTCTGGAGCTGTTGAACGCTCATCTACAACAACATATGCCCTGATAGAAAGAACCAGGCCTGCCAATAATGAAGAGCCTCATAATGTTCGTAGGGGCATATATCTCACCAACATGCGATACAACCTTCAGCCTTCTGTAAGCACTTCCCTGAAGCAGCAAGAGGAAAACCACCGAGATACAACATCATGCACGTCCAAAATCACCAACTCCGGACTCCAGTACCATATGCACGACTGCCACAATGGTGAAACAATATCCAAGATATTTCATATCTGGATTGACGATATCTACGCTTTCAGAATCTGTCTCCCGTAGAAGAAGTAGTCGCGTTACCAAAGGAGTATGATTAGGGAATGCTTACCACTGCCCATCTCAAAGATGGTGAATTTAGAGAGATGCGAGCATACTATTATTATGATTCCAAGATGGCCAAAGATGAGGATATACTCTAGAGAGCAGATGTAAAGACGGCCTCGTGAACCTAGCGTGGAAACATCTATAAAGTCGAGAGCTCTGGATACTCGCGGGCAGGGTACTGTCTCCCCCTTCTCTATTCCATGAAGAAACATCAAGAAAGATATCGGTTCCAGCATATCCCTCTAATAACGAGAAGATCTCTACCGTTGTATGAAGAGTGCCAAGTTCGTGCAAGTTGCTATCACGCCTCTTCCTGCCAGTCTCTTTTGATCACAGCTGCAGCTAAGAACCGTTGTTCATTTGTTGATACTAGTGCCCGAACTTCACGATAGCAACAACCACTACGGACAGAGGTAATCTGAACTTATGCATATTTTTCCATAGAGAAGTAATAAAGTCACGAAGAAGAGATGGTGATATCTTTATTATGGTAAACTCGCCGACCATACAAAATAGAACCATATAAATCATGCTTGGAGACTGGGGCTCAACATGAAATTCCTTCGCCGTCAATCAAGGACTTCTTCAACAAAAGAGAGATGGTCAATCAAGAAGCATGTAATTTGCAAGGGAAAACCAAACTGAAGAAGAGGCCGCTTCAACGCTCCCTCCAACAGAAGCCGCTTCAAACACTCCCTCCAAGCCGCTTCAATGTTCTCTCCAGAAAAAGGCGTTTCAATTCTCTCCAGAAGGAGGCGTTTCAGCTCTCTCTCCAAAAGAAGAAGTCGCTTCAACACTTCAACGCTCCCTCCAGCAGAAGCTGCTTCAATACTCTCCGGGACCTGTTCGCTCCAGAAGATGCTTCAACACTCTCCGGGACCTGATCGCTCCAGAAGTTGTTTCAACGCTCTCTGCAGGACCCACATCCACATTTGAGCACACAAGGTTCATTTTTGAGCAAAGCAAGTACGCAGTGGGCCCCACGTTTAAGCGAAGAAGGCGGCAAGGTCAGAGCAAGCAAGACAGGACATAAGACTGGTATAATTGGCGCACACAGCAGGGCCGACGTTTGAAGCATGTACATAGTGGACCCACGTTTAACCGAAGAAGACACAATAAGCCCGTGTTTGATCAAGCAGGCGCACGATGAGTCCCGCGGTTAAGTGAAGTAGGCAGGCCCACATGCCTATCAAACAGGTATGATAGGGTGACGTTTGGTCAAAGCATATACATGGTGGGGTCCACATTCGTTCAGGGTTATATGCACGTCTTTCTATGGGAAGAGAAGATACAAGTTTTATTCCCTTCTTGGCTCAAATACCCGAAAGAGGAAACCGGTCCCACCAAGGTCATCGCCACACCTGGAGTACTCCCACGAATGAAGCAGGCATAGAAGTCTGTCGATTAGACACATCAAGCCCACGTTCGATCAAGCAGGCGCAGTAGTCCTACGAACGAAGCAGGTGCATCAGTCCATCTATTAGGCACAACCCCACGATCGAGCGAAGCAGGCGCAATAGCCCCTCGACCTAATCAGGCATACCAAGGTCAATACGGCAAGACCGATATTCGAACGGAGCAAGCACGGAGCATGCATAGCAAGATCGATCGAAGCAGGCAAGACCGACATCATACTAGGGAAATGCTCGCCTATACGCTTCTTGAACGTGACATGCTCCAAGGACAGGATGACCCGTCTCTCCTGGTAGCATCTAACTTTGTCTCATAAGTTTTATCTTTAGCTGTCACCATCTTATGCCTACCCCACAATACTATAACCATTATGCGCTAGGCATGGGACTTAATGTTGATGGTGGATTTTAGTTCAGGGCTAAAGTTGTTAAACCAATATTTTGTATAACCATCCTACAGAGGATGAGATTATTTTATAAGTGATGAATACTTCTTCACATTATTAATTCACCTAGAATGGAGCATGTAGCAACAATCCCCCAAATATTCTGTGAATTTTAGCATTATAGATTAATGCATAAAAAGCCTTGTATTTCATGTGTTGTTCCTAGCAGAACTCTTATTGTTGGTGCGGCATGATGACTGATTGTTACTCGCAGCAGAGTAGCATGAATATCCAAGTACCAACAGTGAGGCATGCACGAAATGCCCGTACAGGCTGTAACTCTCGGTGTGTTATACTAGCCCGATTGAGCATGTAACTCTCGGTTTGTTATACTATCCCGATTGAGTGTGTAACTCTCGGTGTGTTATACTAGCCCGATTGAGCGTCTAGACTGTTCGTAATAGTCTAGAAACGATCACGGTCATCCAACTTCGCAGGCATGATTGGATGGTTAGGTTCAAATCCAATACCCCCAAGAAGGTACTGGAACATTCACTGCCGACCAAACGCGGACCCCGCGCGATCGGTCTCCCAAAAGGGGCGGCATAGCTTGCCAAACCGTCCAAACCAAGCGGAATGGACAAAAAACCCTAAATTAGGGTTTGCGGCACATTACATGTGTCACAAAACGATCTCAACCATCCATCTTCGCAGGCATAGATGGAGGGTGTGGATGTAGATTCAAAGGGCCCAGAGCACGTCAACACGATCACTGTGGTCCCGACTACACACATGAATAAATGGTCAGGGCCAACCGTGATTGGTTGTCCCAAATCGTGCATGCCAAACCAAGCATGACGCACGGCCGGCAAAACCCTAAATTAGGGTTTGCGGCACCATCCTTGTGTTGCAAAATCATCTCGAGCATCCATCTTCACAGGCTTGAATGGAAGGCTAAGATAAATCTTCAGGGAAGGCCGAGCATGCTAGCATGACCACCGTGGGCCCGGCTTCATTTATGACCGGTCGGCCAAGGCCAACCTTGGTCAAGCGCCTTGATTTGCGTGCCCAAACTAACATGGTCGCGCTTCCCAAATAACAAACTGATCACGACCACTCAACTTCGCCAAACAAATTGAGTGGCTTAGATTACGTTTCCATGGGACAGTCAGGTATAGGCGTGAATACCAGCCTACCACCTACATGCCGGACTAAACGGCTGAAACCGACCAAGCTTGGTCATATCGAAATGCACGCCTTGAAGGTGGCATACCGCGCCCCTTTAAGAATCCTTTGCGGCATAGGATTTCTGTCGTAAAATGACCTCAGCCACTCAACTTCACCGGTAAATTCGACTGGCCTAGATCAAACCTTCGTGGGATAGTGAAGCATGGACATGGACATCAACATGCCTTCTACACTCATGCCTGATCGGTCCTCCATGAAACGCCTCCCATGTTTGGATTCTACCAAGCTGAAGGAGTACACTCGCGCACCTCCTAAACCATAATCCAAGGGTCGCAGATGTGGGTCACAAGTAATCTCGTCCGTCCAACTTCGCCAGCTCAGACAGACTGCCTAGGATAAGAGTTAGGCGACCAGTGAAGTATCACCGTGATCACTATCTACCACTCTACCACACCATGTGGTCGGTCAAGGGAAGATTTGATAGCACATCCTTCAAACCCTCACGTGAAGCAGGCAGGGCATGATGCTCAACAACGATGCTTCATATATGCCAAATACATTCGATGCATAACATGCATAGAATACACACGATACTTTATAAGTATCGACTTCCTAAATAACTTAGTTATTTAACTAGCATTACATGCTACCTTCTGTGGGTCCCACGATCCACACACTCAAGACATCAATCATGTCACAAACTGGGGGATACATACTGGGGTATTGGTCTGGCGGTTTACAGCGTGCAACGCGCCATCACAAGAACGTGTCAGGAAGACATGGACGGTTAGTGATGATAGGAGAAGTGGGCAAGATTTATCGTGTGACACTAACGCACCACTCCACTACTCCATCACTCCACTTCCTCCACTTCCTACGAGAGACGTGAATAAGGCTCAAATAACTTGTATAAATAGGTTCTCATCCCTATTTCCAAACAGAAAAGACAACACAACACATAAACCAAGTGTTAATACAAGATGTATTCAAACACCCAGAGCCTGCTTGCATTATTCGTAAGCCTTCTCATATTTCTGTTACTGTTCATAATCAAGCCTACACCTTCACAATTTCAACACTTTCTTCGCTTTCCTCCCTAAGATCAACCCCATCTCCTTCACTTTGTGACCGAAACAAGTCTGGAACGGCCATTTCTTGGTTTAGGCCAGAATTGTATAGATTGATCTCTCGAATCAAAAGCACTCACCGCGCAGTGCATTTGTTTAGGGTTTAGATTCACTTCTCATCCACACACCCCAAATTACCAAAACCAGCAGAAGTAGTTTTTACCCACAAACAACCCTCAAACAAGCTCCCATCATTCAATGGTAAGTCAATGAACTCATGAGTTTCCATATACTCATTACAAAATCTCTTTGCTTTATCATTTCCACCTGGTTTGTTTCTTTCACTTCTTGTTCTTGTTGCATTAAAATCCCCTGCCATACACCAAGCAACAGAGGCCCATCCTGAGAGGTCATCCAGCTTTTTCCAAAATTTAAATCTTTCGCAGTACTCACAAGGTGAATACACATTAGTGAGATACCATTCAAAATTATCTGCTCTACATTTAAACTTCTGAGAAAGTGTGTTTGGGCCAAACATTTCCTCCACGCATTCCAGTTTTGTATCATCCCAAATTGTAAGAATACCTCCAGACAAACCTTGAAAAGGTATGTTTCTCCATTTATATTGATCATCACCCACAACTGATTTACCCACCAATTATTAATTTTTATCATATGTGTTTCTTGTATGAGAACACATGTTGGTTTTATTTTCCTAATTAAATATTTTAGAGAATCTAATTTATCAAACGTTATAAGCATCCTCATGTTCCAAACTAGAATATTAATATCCATTAAGACCATTAGATGCCAAATTCACAGGCTCTTCAGACATATCTAATTTTCCCTCCTCCAGATCTTCCACTTCTTCAATAGTATCTTCAACTTGAATTATGTTATCAACTTTGGATAATCTTTTGCGAATTCTAACTTCACTCAAATTCAGATGTTTAGCCACAATCTATGTATATACTTCTCTTGCATGATGTTCTTGATCTCCAAAATTTGCACCAAAATTTGTAGTAGCCTCCATAATAAGATCCATTGTATTATCAATGGTTCTTCTAATTGAGATTTATTTTTCCATATTTGTAGGAAGAGATTCTGAGTCTTGGGGGATGACTACAGTGTTTTTCACAAAATCTACTACAGGACATGGGTGATTGTTTTGATATGATGATGAAATAACCAGTGGTGGGGTTTGAGATGGATATTTTTTTGTTATGAAACCAAACAAATAAATCTTTTATGGGATTTGGTTTGGGGATAGGGGAGCTGGATATAGTGGAACCGAAAATGTTTTTTTTTGAGTATCGGTTTGGATGGTAATCTTTACCCGAGTGCTGACTAGGGACAAAGTGAGTATGCCTCACCCCTTCATTTTGGACTATACCTTTACTGGTATTGTCAAAAGGTACAAAATTTAAAATTTAAAATTTAAAATTTAAAATTGAGATTTACCTTTATCCAGTCTCGTTAATGTCTGCTGGTAGCTTCTCACTGTTGATTTGAAAACCGGAATGTAAGAATAATCCCATTCAATAGCCAAAACAAATTGAATGTCTTCAACTGTCACTTTTAAAGCAGCTGAAGGATCTTGAGCTTTGCATTGAACTCTAAGTCTGCAACAATTAGGATTTCTGTCGGTCGTACCATCATCAACCTCTGCAAGACCTCCCATTTTTTCTGCAGTTATATCAAAAGATTTTTGGACCAAACTTGCAATGGTAGTCCTTTGATTTTCTCCCAGTTTTGTTTCAGATTTAAAGCTCTTTCATTTATTGTGACATCTTGATCTACCCATCTTCTTATTTCTATAGAAGTGCCTTTATGATTTCATTTAAGATGTTTCCAACAACTCTCCCACTCTTTATCATTATCAGGTTGGAAGAAGGCATTGTTATTATTGATTACTATCAATCTCAAGAATTTGTTCCATTTAAGTTCTGAGGCTATTTCTCTAGCAACCTAATTCCATGATATATTACCATGAGCTAAGCAAACAAATGTACAAGTAGGTCTATTGATGATGTTACTTCTGATAGTTCTCGAAAAATCAACAGCGGCTGGTATCTATTGATGTTGTTGAGTAGATAAACCAAGTAGCTTGAATAGAAGTTCTGAGAATCTGATCCAACCAAAATTATCCTTTCCTTTTGGAATGAATAAAGCTTTTTTCTTAGCTCAATTAACATCTTTTTTTTTATAGGTAAAGAAGAATGTATTGATCAAAAAATAGAGGGCACAAAAGGCTTGTACCACCTTAAAAGTTACAAAAAAACAAAGAGAAGAGAAATAAGAAGGAAGTTACTCACAACTTCCTGAATTACAAGTGCTCAAAATATAAACTAGGCCTATTAGTCATTTCTCTCTGAAGCTAGGAGTTTCTAAACTTTTAAACACTAGACACCAGGTAAAAGCTGGTATTTGATCTTATGTTGCACAACGACTGCAGAATGAGGCTTGTTACTGAAAGCTCTTGAATTTATCTCCCTCCAAATACACCACATGATAGCTACAGAAATCATACTCCAAATGAAGTATTTTTGCTTATCTGGCAAGCTAATATTCCAAAAAAAGAGCATTGAAATAATGTTGTCTGACATAGAAAAATTCCACTATAACTTTTCCATGAAGTGATTCCAAATAGAAATCGCAAAATCACAATGTGAGAAAAGATGAGTAGTTGTTTCATTTTGAGAGCAAAACAAGCAAGCTTAAGGGACTTCCATTCCTCTCCTTCTTAACATGTCTCTTGTTGGAAGGCTGTTGTGAGCAATAGTCCAGAGAAAGAATGAAATTTTAGGAGGAAACTTGTGATCCCAGATATACTTGAAAATATAACTTGAATCTTGATCTAAAGTATCTTGAATAAGAGAGTCAGTTCTCGAGATTTTGAGATACTCCCCGCCGTTATTGGCTAATTTTTCAATTAGAAAAGCAAAATTGCCTTCTCTTGAATTCTATATTCTTCTAGTATTCTTTGGATCTAGAATTTCTGATAAAATGTTAGACATCCAAGCACCAATCTTCTTAGATTTTTTTTTTTTTTAAACTAGATCCACGTTGACCCTTCTTTTCAATCTTGAAGCCATCTTGATTTCCAAGTTTTTGAAATGGACATTCAAATGTTTTCCAATAAACTTGTGTTACCGATTGCACTCCGATAGAAAAATCTCTGACACTCTCTTTCATCTCTCTGCTTTGCAAGTGTGGTGTTCAAAAGAAAAGTTGATGCAGTAACCCCTGTATGGATGTTATCGAACATATATTTTGGAGGATAGTACTGGCACCCCATTGCCAGTATCGAAGTGTATACGTTGGTGTTTGTGGTAGTACGCGGTAACATGGTACCATAAGGTAGAGATGCCAGGTGAATTGATTGTGATAATTTAAATGCATGTGTGTGATGACGCAAGGCAGGTCTTGGCCATGTAGCATAAGTATACAAAAATTAGAAAGAGATACCATGTCGTGGCCAACCGCTGAATGACAAAACATCATAAAACAAGAAGCCAATCACAAAGGTTTTAAGAATTTGCTTCAAGGGCTCACAAGATGATAAAATCCGGGTCATTAGATAACAATCGACAAAATTCCCTATCCCACTAATCTACTCCTTTAAACCCCTAAGCCATGCGTCGCGCGGTGAGAATACCCACCTTTGAGTGAGCGTTACCGACCCCTTGAAAATTCTCCATTCCACTTTTTCTCTAATTACGTGAATGTAACACTAAAAAACTTTTTCGGTCGACGAAAAGGGGAAAAAACGTTGAGAAAAATCGAAACAAAAACAGTTTTCTCCGAAACAAGGAGAAAAAAATACCCGAAACCCTAATATAGCCGAAATTGTTTTTTTTTCGTCTCTTCTCTCCTTCTTCTCTCTCTGTTCTCCTTTTCCATTTCTTTGTTGATCAGAAAAACTTCTGCATAATCAACACTATTTAATTGAGTATTGCAGCTGCTTTCTCTGCCGGTGGATTTATACCTCCTTCTCAGGCAACTCAATCCACCGCATATGGTGTTTCTCCAGCCAAAGTAAGTAAACGAATTTTAAAAAAAATGTTTTCTCTTATACAGTTTTACTATTTGTTATTGTTAGCTTACCCAGGGCTTCGTTTTCATTTCATACAGATACAGAATCGAGATTCTCAAGGTTGGTTACCATATATAGTTAATCAATTTCATTTTCATTTCATAGTGATATAGAATCGAGATTCTCAAGGTTCGTTATCATATACACTTAATCAATTAAGTGATTTCATTACTGTGGTGTTCGTGTCAACAATGTAAAGCCCATTTGCAATCAATTAATCTTTTTCTTTTTTTTTGATCTAGTGTTGGCATTGTGCCTATTATTTATTATGTTAAAATTGTTGGAACGGTATTCAATAAAATTCAAAGGATTAATGAGGTTACTTTTACAATTGTTGGTGAAACTGGCCAGATAGATTGTCACAGATGGTATGTATAGACTCTCTCTTTTCAGTTATTTGATTGTAATGTCTCACCAATTAAAGTTTTATTGATTTTTTTTTTAATTTTTGGTTTTGATTTTATAAGTTGTTTCTTTGCTCAGTTACTACTATTATTAGTTTATTACTACCAATTGGGAAAATGTTATTAGTTTATTAGGTTTGTGATGTAGTTTCTTAATAATTCAATTTTTTGGTTTAAGTTAAACCTCTGTAACTTGAATTTCTAATTCTGAGATGGCAGGGAATGAATACCAGGACCTAAAGAGAGGAGGGGGGCAAGAATACATGTTGTCGATAAAACTATCTGAGAAAAGAAAAGAAAATAGGGGAGATGAAATGCAGGTTGCTAAGTATTTTGTTGAAAAGAAAGATAGTTGTTTGCAAATAACTTGCAGGTATGTAACATCTATCGCTAACATAGTGTTTCTGTAGTTCTGATAAAAGACTTCTTATGCAGCCATTTTTTTTTTTTTTTGCGATGTTTTGTTGGCAGATGTAACGAAGTAAGTTCAATTATGCTTGAGCTGTGGAGTCTAGTGGCATCAAATGATGTTTCTGGTGGGTTGTTTTTGGGCGGTGGTGGACTTCAGGCGCATAATTTGTATGTACAAACGGGTGAGGTATCTTTTTATTAGGGCAAAAACTTTTGATTCAATTTGATTGTTATTTACAGTTTGGTGATATTTCTCATTAGTTTTAGATTATTAGAGAGATAGGTAGTCAGCTCTTACTGTTTGATTGCATCAGTAACGATAGACTATCGTTTGGGATATTTCCATAATTGTATTGTTAATTAGGAGAGTGTTAGTTGGATGTGGCTCACTTTTAACGCAACATCATGATCTACATTGTGTAACGCCTTCCAGCTCACCAAATAATAGTGTAGTGAAGTGGTTATTGACATTTAGATGATTAACATCAAGTGGGATTTTTTATGGCACAGGTGGTAGTTAACATCAAGTTTGGGATTTTTTACGGCCTTGATAGCAAAATGGAAGTCGAGTTTGGAGATTGTTAATGATTATGAGTTCGATGGTATTAACAGTAACCTCTTTATGTTAACTGTGGTTAGTGTTTGGTTTTACAATTGGCTTGAAAGGATTCTAAAAGATAAAGCTCAATTACTGCAAATGATGTTAAGATTAAAGCGGAAGGTAATCTTCTCATCAGGTTTACCTCCCTAAATTTTCAATGTAATCTTCTCATTGTGTTTACTGCAAATGATGCTACGATTAAACGCCCAATTACAAGTATCGTAGATTCTTATATGTGAAAATGGCAACGAACAAAAATATGCTAATGAATGCTTTGGTCAATGAATCGTGGGATGGCATGTAAGAGTACTATCATATATGTAAAGTATATAACATGAAAATATCATCTCTAGAGCTCCTTTGTTAGGTGATAAGTATGCATAATTAAGTTTTTGTTATGATTTATTTTATTGGTTTGATAGCTTAAGTTAAGTTGCATCACAAGAATTCTGATTACCTTTCTCTTTGAGCTAATATTTTCTTAATTTTTTGATTAGGGAGGATAGCAACACATGACCATAGCCATTTTTAAGGATGGGTATCCATGTCTATCCTGATTGTGTGGTTACCCTAAGCTATAAACCCTTACTCGGAAAGGTAATTGAGGTGTTTTTTTGAATTGTTCCTCCTCACCTCTGTTTACCCATGACCATATATATCCACCATATCCATGCTTGCTATCTATAAAAGTTCACGAGTTTTTCCGCCCATGTTTGTTTTCATCAAGTAATATACATTGCTTTACCACCTTTTCACTGCCATATACATTGTTTTCATTGAGTAATATACATTGCAAGTATAGCCAATTTAGATCTTCTATCCCCATGAATAATTTCCAGTAATTAGATCATCATTATACAAATAGCATTTTTATTTTTTCATAATGAACTGGTAAAACGTGTGCAGCTTAAGATCAGTAGCGATGACCTCCGCCTTTCTGTTAATGATTCACATAGATGTCATATGTGTTTGAGTTAAATGCTTCTATGAAAATGCAGACAATTGAAAGTGTAGAGAATTGAAATGGATTCAATTTTTGAAAATACATTTACAATTCAAGAGAAAAGGAAAATATAGGGGTTTCTGCTTTTGACAGAATAAGTATCGTGATTTTAATGAAAAAATCTTAAATAAAGAAAAAAAAAATGAAGGAGAAGTTAACATCGGTTAGATTATGCTTTAACTTAGAATTTGACAATTTCTGTTTATAGTTTATCGTCATTACTCACTGTTAAGGAAGTCTTATTGGTGTTTGACAAATGGAACATCAAATCTCTCTTGAAAGAAAGTTGAATATGTCGTTGGCATTATTGGCGTCAGAAAACAGAAATTCTTATTTTGTTAGTGATGAAGGAGAATAATCTCATTTGGATAATGAAGGAGTACAGAATATGGGTAAAGAATATGTGCGCACATCAACCTCGGATGTTGTAGAGGGTGTGGTATTAGAAACAAGTCCTGAGTAGATCGACATAGAAAACATAAATCTACAGTTTCTTGGTTTTCGCACAGACATCGCTATCTTTTTGGTTTCCATCAGTGAACCGATCTTTAATCATTTCGGTAAGAATTATGGTTTTCTTTTCTTTTTTCTTTATTCAATATTGGTTTTTATTGCATCAAAATCGCCAAATCAGAACTATAAGAATTGGTAAATCATGTAAGTATATTATATGCTCAATATCACGAAATATATTGATCTTTCTTTTATTTTCATATATGATAAAAATTTCTTCCTTTTAGATATTTCTCTATTGTTTGTTAATAAGTTAATGATGTCATTCAGATGAGGGAGACATTCCTCTCTAATCTAAATGGTCTAGAATGCGTACTTTAATTTGTGTGGGTTAATGTTGGCACCAAGGGGAATGTTCTATCATTTGTCTGCAACACCCTTATAGCTTAAGCATGTCCAAGTTCATAAATTTTCTTGGCTATTACTTGGCGAATTTTTGTTGTTCATGTCTTTGCTTTCATTTCAATCCTCTGAAAGAGGCGGTGGGTACTGATATATTTCAAATATTGTAATGGCATCTTTTGGCCTCCTAACTCATAATTATGAAGGCCGAGATTATTTGTGTGCTACATTTATGGTTAGTGTTTAGGTGATTTAAGGTTTTAAAGTTTATCTTGAAGGTTACAATATGTAAGCAGCTGAGAGCCTGTTGGACTCCGGTTTAAGAGACATTAACAGAAGGCCAATTCTATTAGGTGTGTGTTAATTTTGTTATAGTCACTTGGTTAAATACCCGCGGAGGTTGGAGAGTCTCAAGTAGTTTGCTTACGACAACACTTGGTTAAAGTGTTGGCTTTCATCTCTCTAAAACTCCACTATCTCTATTACTACTTTTCTCTTCTTGCTGCTCAACTGCATTTAGGAGACACCACATAAAAAAAGAGATTTTGTTTTCGTTCGTCACCATGTTATACGGGGTTTCAGGATTTTTCTTCAAATATAAATTGTGTACTTGGGTTTTTGTTTTCTCAGGTTCTTATAATATGGTAGTAGGGGACTCAGTTTGACCAGTAATCACTCTTTGGCTGACAAGGTGAGTACTTAACACTGTTTTTAATGTTGAATCGTTTTGGGACAACAAAGGGTGGGTCCTTAGGGGAGGCGAAACCGAGCCACACTAAATCAAAAATCCTAAGCGACATGGCAAGGCGAAGCCCATCCACACCAAAAAAAAAAATACATGGGGACGGGGCGCGGCGTAGCCGAGCCACACTGAATCAGAAATCCTAAGCATGTATCGGGATGGGACGAGGCGAAGTCGATTCAAGCATGAATTGGGACAGGGCGAGGCGAAGCCGAGCCATGCCAAATCAAAAATCCTAAGCATTCATCGGGACAGGAGGAGGGAAAAAGGTTTTCCAAATCAAAAATCCTAAGCATTCATCAAGACAGGGGAGAGGGAAAAAGGTTTTCGGGTCCGCCCGGTGCGTAGCACGGGCACAAAATCTAGTCTAAAGACCTAAAGGCCTAGACAAATAAAGCTCCCACGTCGAACGGTGAGGAAACCCTCGCTTCCTATTGGACGAAATAGGCTTTTTTTTAGCTTTGTGAAACGAGCGTTTTGGTGAGGACACTTGGCAACGTATGATTGGTTTAAAAATTATAAACTCAAAAGGAAAACCTAACTTACTGTGTTTGGAATTTTATGGAAGTCCGAATTCAATTTGGAAATCGAGTACCTACTTTTTTCCAAAGGGGAAAAAAACCAACATATTTCACACATATTTTCTGCGAAAATAAAAGGAAAAAATAAATAAAATATGCAGATATTCACCACCTATTTAATGTATTTTCCCCATCGCAACAAATTAAAAATGCATCGCCATGGAACGGGGCGAACCCCAGCACACACCAAATCAAAGATACATCGCCACGGGATGGGGCGAACTCCCGCGCACACCAAGTTAAAAGAAAAAAGTGCCCGGTGTGTAGCACAGGCACAAATCTAGTTTTGTTAATGGCTAGAACGTCCTTAATTAATTAGTGTTAATGGTTAGATTAACTAGATAAAGCAAGGTTAGTGGTCAAAAATAAAAGAAAGTTAAAAAGATATTTAGTTTGAAAATTGAACGTATGGTTAGGTTTCCTAGCCGTAACAACAATATATGGTTTAGAAAATTGAGTAGATTAACTACTTACGGTTGGGAAATTTTTGAATTTTTCTTTTAATAAAATGAACATACGGTTAGGACATTATATACGGTTGGGAGTTCATATTTATCCAACCGTAGATATAGTCTATAGTTTGGAAATAAAGATTTCCTAACCGTAGACAGATCAGAAACTAACTTTTAAAACTCCAAATTTGATCAAATTTAACCTATTCATGCAAACAAAAGCAACGAAAAATGATGGGTTTCTGATTCTTAGCAAATTTAAGTCACTACCGTCAAAAAATTGACGATTACCTTTGTTGAAGAAGAAAAGAAGAGAGGGGACATTTGTATTAGATAGTTCAAAAAATTGGGTTAGGTTTAGTTTTTTATTTCTAATTAGATTTAGTTTAGGTAGTTACCAAAGGGACTTTTGTATTTTTGTTATAGATTAGGTCCCCTCCTATACGAATTTGGGACATTTGAACTATATGAACTGATATACTCTCTCTTCTCTGCAACCGTATTTCCAGATAATTCCAACTTCTTTTCTTCCATCTTTTCCATCTCCAAACCTAAATTTGCTTGGATTTATCCGAAATATCCGATTTTCCGAGTAGATTTGGGTTTGTGTAATTAGTTTTTAATGTTTTCAATAAAATAATCACGCTATTTGTGATTTCAGGTTTTAGGGTTTGTTTCATTTTTTAGTTTTATTGTTGATATCTCATGGTTGTTCTATGTCATGCAGTATTCACCATTAGTTCGATTTTATATAGCCTTCGGGCATTTCAATTGGAACCCGATGATATATTCAAGTATATCTTCAAAGGCAATCAATTCCAGTGTGACGATGATCAAGATTCAATCAAACAAGATCAATGGCTACTGGAATTGGTTATGATAATGATGTTTAGTGCAAATTATCCTTTTTACAAAGGATTTTCTCTTAATGAAGAAGAAGAATTTTCCAAATGGTGGATGCAGAATCAAAACACCATCCCTCCGATTACATCAATTACTTCTATGATCAATAATTATGTACTTTTGTTATATTACAATTCCTATGTTGTTGTAGTATTTTGCTTTTGTGCTCAAAACACCATCCCTTCGATTACATCGATTACTTCTATGATCAATAATTATGTACTTTTGTTATATTACAATTCCTATATTGTTGTAGTATTTTTCTTTTGTGCTCAAAACACCATCCCTCCAATTACTTCGATTACTTCTATGATCAATAATTATGTACTTTTGTTATATTACAATTCCTATGTTGTTGTTGTATTTTGCTTTTGTGCTATTTTGTTGTATCTATTCGATATACTTGAATTAGCATGTTCATGGCTTCCAATTAATTAACATAATCTAAAGAGATTCATCTCTTTTTTCCTTCAAAAAAAAAAAAAACAAACAACTAATACGGTTAGAAATGAGAATATAACATTGGTCAGTTACAGATAACAAAAGCAACGGGTCATATCCTAGTAATATTGAAAAAACAAAACAAAAATGGTGATCGCTTAGTCTCTGATACATCCACCATAATATCATATTTGCTCTCTTTACCCACCGTGATTATCAGTGGAATCACTTTTACTGATGACATACTAAGCTGCATTCAAGAGAATCGTGCTCAACATTATATGAGATAACATGGAGATTCTAAAAGCACATAACAGTAACTACACTGGAACATGAGCAGATGTCACTAGAAGGTCAGGAAAGTGTTATGTGCCAATGTACGTGTGTCCTGTCTACTATTGGATAAAACTTGTGCAGTTATGTTGTAGTTATCAAATAGGTAGTTACGGAAGTAGTTTCTTCTAGGATGCCTATATATATGTGTGTGTTATGTAATAATAGAAGATTATGAATCGAATTATGAAAATGTTGGAGTTCTTCTCTAATTAGGAGTTTGATTACACTCGAAGTAATCGTTGGGAGGTCTGGTGTCCCTCGAATGATGCCGGAGGTATTGGTGTCCCTTTAATGAGACCACAACAGTCGGTTCTTTGCCTTAATCTTCTTCACTTTGTAGGCGAAATCAAGACAAGTTATGCAAGTCCATAACAATTGGTATCAGAGCAGGTTTTTCTTCTTCCGCACCAATCTTGAAGTTTGCTTCAGTGAAGTGTTTTGTTACATAACATGGCAGTATCCGATTAAACTATCCAAAAATCTTATTTTGTTTAAAGTTTATTGTTTTGTTTTTAATAAAAAAAAAAAAAAACTCAGTTGCGTTAGGAGTTTTTCCTAAAAAAAAAAAAAAAAATTAAAAAAATCTCGGTCATATATCTTGCTTGATTTTGTCCAAGAGTTTCAAAAACTTAAAACATTGTTCTCAAACACTTTTCTGAATCAAATCTTCAGAGAATATTTTATGCTTTGCTAGAATTCCTTCTGATAGATTTTCTAGACTTTGGGTTTGAGATATTTGTTAAGTATTTCTTGACGAAAAGGAACAAAAAAAAAGTATGAATATGGTTTTGAAGTTAATATGCAGTGGATCATACTAAGACTTCATGATACGTGGGTTCTTGACAGTTATATGAAATCAAAGAAGAATATTATGATATAACAGAATCACAAAGTTGACTTGTAATTTGTATTCAGGGTACCATTACATGCATTTCCAGACAAGGAAGAATTTACATTTTTTGAAGTTCAGATCTATCTACTTTGTTATCTTCCTCAAGTCAAACGATAGAGTTATGGATATGCTGAAGGGATGGAACTACGCGTAAATGATAGTGATAAGTCTCCTAACTTGCAGAGAGTAAAGCATTTGATCAACTAGAAAAGCTACAAAACAAGGGGAACACTTCTACCAGGCAACAACTTCATCAAGCAAAGAGTATTGGCGCTTACAACCTTGAGGACAAGGTTGTTTTCAAGGGGGAAGGAATGTTATGTGCCAATGTACGTGTGTCCTGTCTACTATTGGATAAAAACTTGTGCAGTTATGTTGTAGTTATCAAATAGGTAGTTACGGAAGTAGTTTCTTCTAGGATGCCTATATATATGTGTGTGTTATGTAATAATAGAAGATTATGAATCGAATTATGAAAATGTTGGAGTTCTTCTCTAATTAGGAGTTTGATTACACTCGAAGTAATCGTTGGGAGGTCTGGTGTCCCTCGAATGATGCCGGAGGTATTGGTGTCCCTTTAATGAGACCACAACAGTCGGTTCTTTGCCTTAATCTTCTTCACTTTGTAGGCGAAATCAAGACAAGTTATGCAAGTCCATAACAGAAAGAACTAATTATTACTGCCATGCCAAAGAAAGGTACAGCTTTCTTTGAAAGAAATCAAGGACACAAGGAAAAGAAATAAACATGCTTTAAAATTGTCGCACCAGTTTGTGTAGAAACAAAAATGGCAATTCAGATACTAAACAAAGAAAAGGATGCCCAAGACACCAGACACGCCATGATCAATCTTGAAAGGCTTCCAGGTCCCAAAATTATTAGAAAAAGGAAAGATTCCCATTACCAGAAATCCTCACGTAACAACAAAAATCCTTCACAATGAACCTCAATGATTTTCGGAGGATTCTCTCTACCTTGTGAAAAGTTTTCTTTTAAGCAGCAACTTTGGGTGTTCTGTCTCCTGGTAGGATGTTATCAGGAAGGATTAGTTCTGGGGGCACTTCACGAACAACACCCAACATAGAGTCGTACTCCTCATCTTTGTGAGCATGCTTCTTGCGTAAAGCCTTCTCAAACTCGATTTCCTCAAAACCCTTGGCATTCTCAGCCGCATGAACTTGTGCTAGGTTAGAGTAGTTGGTAGCCGACTTAGAAATGAATGCTATCTCTTCTTCTGTAAGCTTCCTTAGGAATTTTGCTGGATTTCCTCCCCAAACCTGCATAATAAGATGACTTTGGAACTCATTATAATAATTATATTAAGGCTTCTTCGTGAAGAATACATGGCATGCTGATAGTATATGGAGGATACATTAGCCAAAACGGAAAAAAAGAAAAGAAAAAGTAGTAGTATATGGACAAGGATCACCCAGTTACACATCTAGAAGATGGAATTATAATAATTATGTTAAGGCTTCTTCATGAAGAATACATGGCATGCTGATAGTTTATGGAGAAGGATCACTCAGTTACACATCTAGAAGATGGAATATAAATACTTGCTATCAAGCCTCCAATGGCTTCCTGAAACCTTGGGCATCACTCATGGATTTTGTCACATATAAAACAGCCACATAATATGACAACACTGACGCAGGAATCAGCTCCAATAACAGCTCAACTATCTTGCTTTTCAGTGTGGCACAAAACAAATGTGAAATAGAAAACACAAATATCCAAAGAGCTTTTTTTTTTTTTCAATGCATCTAACCCATGAGATCTAGCCTTGGTGACTACTTAACACGAGAATGAAAAAGGTTGAACCGGAAACGTGCTAAATATCTAGACTTCTGTGTAACAATGTCACCCTGTTTTTCCAAATCTCACTGTGTTGAACTTGCATGGACACAGCAACACCAGCCCTTAAACTTTACATCTTTGCATCTTAGTTTTGTAAACCTGAAAGAATGGAAGAAGAAAGAGAACACGAAACATGTCTACCTTTGTCTTCAATATTAACATGGACCCGTTTAGATATCCTAAAAAGAATGTACTTAATATAAACCCCAACTCCCATTTCCTAATCGGACACACCTCGTACCCGAGTAACCGTGCCAATGTTATACAGCTAGACTAAGATGACATGCCATTCAACCCGTCATTCCTCTACTTACACGATTTCTTCTTCTTGAGTTAGCAGTCAACTTAACCGAATGAAATTGGACCCGGGATAGAGGAAACTAATCCTTGTTGTGAAACAAATTACTACACATTAAAGCTCTGTATAGTCGTATGGAATGAAATGGGCTAAAAATGCCAACCCCAAGCATGTTTAAAATGATTAATCATTTTAAAAACAAAAGAAAAAAGAATGACAAGATGATTAAACTAGTTAAAACTATGGTCACAGCCAGCAGTATGGTTTCTTGAGATCAACAGAGTCCACTTTGTTCTGTATAAGTCTAACCCAATGATTTTTTTCACACAAACGAATGGGAATGCTATCATCAACACAGTAGAACCAGGAAACGCTATAACTGAATGAAACCAATTTACAAAGCTGACACACACTCTGAAACATATCTTGAGACGGGAACAAAACAGGTGATTATACAATTCCAGAATAAGTATTTGAAAACAAACCTCCCCACTTGGAATCCTCGTATCCTGCCTAACAAGAGCTCCAGCAGCAACCATGCCATGTTTCTCAACAACCACACCATCAAGCAAGGTAGCACCCATACCGACAAATGACTCATCTTCAACAGTGCAACCATGTAAAACAGCACTATGACCTGCTCAGTTTAAACTGAAAACTGTAAAGCATAACTCAAGAACCTTTTTAAATGCGTAATGCAAAAACTTGCGAAGTGCAAAAATCATTATGGGAGAGGTTTTGAACTTGTTATTTTACCTATGGTAACATTGTCCCCGATAATGGTCGGTAATACTTTCCCTTTGAGATTTGTTTTTGCTACATGAACAAGAGAGTTGTCCTGGATATTCGTTCCGGATCCAACACTGATATGGTTAACATCACCTAAACAAGAAAACAAACATTTCAATTTTCTTAAAGTTCCAACTTATCTTCCCAATTTGTTGTGTCTAATCATAGTTAATCATCTATATCAGAACAAAACTTGTACCAATTTTCGACAAAACTAAAAGAACCACAAAAAAAGTTAACTCCCAGTAAATGGGGATTAGCTTTTGGATATTACCTCTCAAAACACATCCATACCAAATTGACGATGCTCTTCCAATTTGTACATCTCCGATAATAGACGCACTAGGAGCCACAAATGCATCCTTAGAAACACTAGGAGCTTTGTCAAATATATTCATCAATGTCCTATGCCTGGATACTACAATTACATGAAAAAGCAACAGGCACGATCAATAAAATACGAATATTGAAACGAGTATGCCTAAAATAAGTAAATTAACCAAAATTTGCAAAACCCTAAAAAAACTAAATCTAAAATATCAAAATTAGAAATTCATTTTTTTTCTAGGGCAGGAAATGAATGAAGAGAATTTGGTATGATAATAATAACAATAATCAGGCATACATTGTTCATGGAAGTAATAGTTTCCTTGAAGTCGAGAACCAAGACGATCCATTGCTTGACCGGTTTCGCGAATCCAAAACCCAACCGTGTAGATCGCCTTTCCCAACGTACCCATTATTCCCCTTTCTTTTTTTACCTAGAGATTTGATCTCTTATTTATTATTCTTCTTCTTCTCTGGTGATTACTGGAGAAAGAGGAGAAAGAGTATGAAGACGATTTTTCTTAGAGCTATAAAGGAGTGACCAGCTACATCTGAAATTTTCTTGATAGATCCTTCATTTTATTTCAGCTTCATCTGAAATTTTCTTGACAGATCCTTCAGTTTTTTGACTAATTCACAACAGCGGATCACTTGGTGATATTTCAGCCCGTTACTTTACTGGGGCAGCCAGCCCATTGCCTAAGCTTGGGAGTTGGGACTAGCCTACTGGGCGTCAGGTGAAGTCCCGAAGACCTATTTAGAACCGTTTTTTGGGCACGGGGCACCACTCCATTTTGGAGGGGGACCATTAAGTGATAGGAGGAATATCTATCCTGGAGGGGACCATTAAGTGATAGGAATATCTACCCTATAGTTTTAAAGGGGTGTCCTAAAAATTAGAGATGACTAATTTGCCCTCACCCCAATTAAGATTATAAATAATTCTAATAACCCACTAATCTAACCTACTAAATAAGAACCTAAATAACCCAACTGATTAATTTCAGTTTCACGAACAAAACCTTCTTCTTATTTTCAGCTTCTTCTTCGTAGACATCGCCGTGCATTTCAAGCAAACTCCAAGAATTCCAGGATTGAGTCCGGGACTCGCACATATAGCGAATCTCTCAAATCAATTTCAAATCGATAAACAACTTGAAGCAAAGAGCAGAGAGACTAAATCAAGAATCCAATAGGAAAAAATAAGTCTGATTCCAGTAAAATGCAAATCCGCGAGTAATTTCCTTCATACCCATTCCTTTTAATTCATTTTTTGTTGAAGAAATTGATTAGAAATCATTGAAATCTACTAAAAATGGTAGTTACAATAACAATTTCGGCTAGGATATTTTTTTTATCTAACCCTAGATTTGGTAACCGAACTTCTAGAAATAAGAACACTTCGGTGAAGTAGGCTAATGTCTGGTAATCGAACTACATAGTTCGGTAAGCTCACAAAAATAATTTCGTAACCGAACTCATTGTTTCCAAGGAAAAACTGAGTTTGGTTTTGTCGATAAATTATTTTGGTAGCCGAACTTTGGTAATATGTAGTTCGGTTACCTCGCAATTTATATCAGGTAACCGAACTTTAGTCTGGTAACAACTAAATATATGGTTCGGTTACCTCGCAATTTATACCAGGTAACCGAACTTTTTTCTATTGACTCTAAATGTTGTGTTAACTTCATTCTTTAGTTCTATTTTATTTGATAACACAATATTTTGTTTAGCTAATACCTTGGTTTTCATTCATTAGGATCAAAGGAAAAATATCTAATCCACATTTGAAAAATCCCACCCCTCATGGTAGAATACATTTATATTTCTGAAACCATGGTACCAAAAATGCTAAACATGAAGGGGAATCGTTACCGGAAGTTAAACAAGAGAATATTCGTAATGTAATCCAAGATGTCAATGAAGAGGTGATGCATAATACAATTGATCATGTTGTTGAAGAAAAAAAAATGATGAAGAAGAAGAAGAGCAAGGAAATCAATAGGATGAAGAACAAGGAGAAGAGGTTGAATATGTAGAGGAAGAAGAACAAGGACAATGCAAAGAAAGAGAAGAAGAGAAAGAGTCGGAAGAAGAAAGATAAAAAGAGTCTGAAGAAGAAGAAGAATGACAAGAGGAAGAGGATGACTCCGAAGAACAAGAAGAGCAAGAAATTGTTCTTGTCAAAGAGAAAAAAAAAAGTTGAAGTCACCTTGTCCTAGATATTCACACATTCCCCGTGATGATTTGTGTTTGTCACCAAAGATCCCAACTTATGGTACTCCAAATGGTGGAGGGGAAACATTGTTTGGCTACTAACACTCATCGGATGCGAAGATCTATGCGACAAAGGTATTCTTAACAAACTAAACAAGTTTTTTTTTTTGGACATATGTTTCGTTAAGTATTAATAATATGATGTTCTTTTTGTAGGATCATAATGATGCAGTTCGTCTTATTCGTTGTCAAAAGGCGTCCACATGTGATCTTAAGTATGAGTGTGAGGAGTTTCAGGCCCAGGTGAAAGAATGTGTGTTATGGAATGCCATTAAATACGCACATGAGGAATTTGATGTTGTTGGCGTATCTGTATTTCTCGAGAGACATTATCCGGAGACAGCTACCATGCATCTTCCATTTGGCGAGATGGGAATTACTCCCGATGATTGCATGAGAATCACCAGCCTACCAGTGGAGGGTAAATATCTTCAAGAAGGCTACAACCCCTCTATGCGTTATGAAGCTCTCGAAGCATTGGCTCTAAAGTTTATAGGATAGGATGCAAGAAAGTTCCAACGTGAGTTTAGCTTTAGACATTCTATGAAGGAGCCTGAACTTGGCGACGAGTATAATCCAAAAAACGAATATGGAGTCCTGAAGAAGAAGATGAAGAAATTCAAGTTAGTAAAGTTGAAGGAAGCATTTGAAAGGACAAAACAGAAGGGAAAGTTGGTGATAGACGAGGAGACGCTTAAGCACCATGTCGCTTCTTATTGGTTATATCAGCTAGGAACTGTTATTTTTCCCGACACTTCTAGAAATAGGGTGGATGCACATTATTTATAGCTTTTGTAGGACCTCAATGAGGTCAACAACTACTATTGGGCCATTGGGGTTGCATTTCTTCAAGTAAAGCTGAACAAAGGGTCGAGGATTAAGACAACTCAAAATGGAGGCTACTTTAACTCTTATTCAGGTGACCTTCTACATTATTAATTAGCAAATTATTCGATAAGATTTTGTGTTTCCAATTCAAATTTTCATATATGCGGTTAATATTTTCATTTTTTTCGCATAGGTTTGGATTTACAGCCACTTCCCTTCTTTGGGATTGGCTAAAGAGAAGACACCATATCCCAATGGCGAACCTACAGCAGGAAAGTGGGTGCTCTTGGACGCACATAAGAAGTCCAAAGAAGAGCAGTTGACTTCGTTGAGGGAGAAATTGGATAATCTGTCGGTGAACGATGTATTTCACCCATACGGCATACCCGATGATGTAGATGTTAATGAATTCGACGTGCGGGATTTATCTTTTACTATGCACCAATTTGGTATACTAACGGCTACTCAATGTATAATCCATGGAGAATACTAAGAAAACTTTATTGTGTCCAATGGTACCCGACGTGGAGAATGAAAATTTTAATTTGATGGTTCAAGGAACAAAGAACATCGCTAACTATTTTTTCCCAAAACACGATCCAACTCCTATGGTACGACATTTGATTGAACTTAATAAGTACTACTTACCTTTAGGTGATTGTGTACCTTTAAGTGAAGATGTAAATACATGTGACATGTGACGAAGATTATATGGAGTGGTATGAAGGTATTAGTCATCCAATTGCAATAAATAAACAACAACAATCTCGTGCTGATAAGGCAAAGGCGAAGGCAAAGGAAAGGGAAGCTAAGAGAGCTCAGATGGAGATGCCTATTTGTAAAGAAGAAGCAAAAAAGTTATGGGATAATGTGGTAAAAAATTATCTTCTCTTTTATACTTCAAGTTGTTACAAAGTATTGAAAATATATTTACTTGTGGTTAAAATTGGAATCAAGTAAAGAAGGGAACAAAATTGTTGAAGAAATGGCTGACTAAAATCTGTAGTGGAGAGTCGATGGCGACTAAGGAACAAAACGACCTCTATGGATAGTGGGAGGGTCATATAACTAAAATAATGGTGGAGCCAAGTCGGTCTAAGCAATTCAAGAGGGGTCAACAACAAGGATAAGGTTCATATCGCACCTTTCATACCACGGGTGAAGAAACCGGATGAGGAGATGAAACCCCAACCGATGAGGAAGTTCAACCTAACACTCGTGGTAAACAAGGAAGTAAAATTCTTCTTCGTAGTGGTTACCATAAAGTTTCATATGGTTATAGTTTCAAAAAGCATCTTAGTAATGGATTTTGTATGGTTTAATTTCGTAGGTTTATGTGTTTTAAACAATTAGTTAAGGAATTTTGTAGTTTGGTATGTATAACACTTTTTTATATTTTTTTTATTGGGTTTGTGTTTGAATTTTATGTTTGTTTTGTAAGTAGAGTCCAATAACTCTTCAATCAATAGGCTACAGGTTATATTTCGGCTAGCTGGAAAATTTAGTCAGAGAAACGAACTTACAGTTTGGAAACGTGTGACAAAACACAAGTCACCAAACTTTATTTACGGTGACCTTCTAAAACTTACCAGGTAGACGAAGTTTGGTTATGGTTACCTGTAAAATTTGATAGGTTACCGAACAAGGATTTCGGTTACCTCGCAATATTTTCTTAAGTTGCCAAACTTTTCTCCGTAGGCTGAAGTCCATGGACTTCTTCAATTTGTGTTTACAGATAATAGTTCGGTTACCTCTTCAATTCACCAAAGAACCAAACTCTAAAGTTCTGTTTGCTCGCAATATTTTCTTTGTAGAATCAAATTTTGCATTGCCCACAAATTTAAAAGCTCATCCTCTTTATGCAGAATTCACAAAACTGCACTCTTAAGTTTGTTTTAGAATGGTTTGTGTATCATTTATATGTTTAGTTTGGGTCTGGGGCTTCAAATCATAGTTCGGTTGCCTCACAATTTCAACTGGTAACCAAAATCTTTAGTTCGGTTTGCTGGCAATATTTCCAAAGGTTGTCGAACTATTCTTTATAGACTCAAATTTTGCTTTGTCCACAAGTTGAAAAACTCATCCTCTTAATGCAGAAATCACAAAACTGCACTCTTAAGTTTGTTTTAGAGTGGTTTGTGTATCATTTATATGTTTTTTTTGGGTTTGAGGATTCAAATCATAGTTCGGTTACCTCACAATTTCAACTGGTAACCAAACTCTGTAGTTCGGTTTGCTAGAAATATTTTCAATGGTGTAGACTCAAATTTTGCTTTGTCCACAAGTTGAAAAATTCATCCTCATAATGCATAAATCACAAAAATGCACTCTTAAGTTTGTTTTAGAGTGGTTTGTGTATCATTTATATGTTTCGTTTGGGTTTGAGGCTTCAAAGCATAGTTCGTTTACCTCATAATTTCAACTGGTAGCCGAACTCTGTAGTTCGGTTTGCTGGCAATATTTTCAAAGGATGCCAAACTATTCTCTGTAGACTCAAATTTTGTTTTGTCCACAAGTTGAAAAACTCATTCTCTTAATGCAAAAATCACAAAACTGCACTCTTAAGTTTGTTTTAGAGTGGTTTGTGTATCATTTATATGTTTTGTTTGGGTTTGAGGCTACAAAGAATAGTTCGGTTACCTCACAATTTCCAATGGTGACCGAACTCTGTGCTGACAATATTTTTAAAGGTTGCCGAACTATTCTCTGTAGACTCAAATTTTTCTTTGTCCACAAGTTGAAAAACTTATTTTCTTAATGCAAAAATCACAAAATTACACTCTTAAGTTTGTTTTAAAGTGGTTTGTCTATCATTTATATATTTTGTTTGGGTTTGAGGCTGTAGTTGCAGGAATTCCCACACTACACCCTACTCAAGAATCTATCAATATTTATGACATAATTTGAAGATTAAGAACACTTTTTCATTAATATGACCTTAAGGAATTATAGAAATCAAGAACACATAACACTTAACAAATATTTTTCTCTCTCCTAAAAACTTTCCTCACCCTCAAAAATTCATCCCCTCTCTGGAACTATTCACCTCCTTTATATAGGTATTTACATAGTGGATTACAGCTCATGACAGCTCATTTACAGCTAAAATTCCCTTCAATTTCGGATCTGAGTTCTTGCGATAAATCGCAGCTGGCACCGCCTTTATCTTTCGCAAGTTTTATTGATATACCGCAAACATGTCACACTTTCTTCGTGTTTCGTGCGTTTTCGAGTCATTACGTCATTGTTTAAGTCATCTTTGGATGTGTCGAGAATATCACCGATGTGCCGCAGAGTAATTCGTTTATTATCGATGCATCGCGGAATCAGTTGTTTATTTTCGCAGAATATTGTTGTGACAATATTCTGCCCCTACATCTTGCCTCTTCTCATATCTTTTTTGCGAAGAAGACAAAGATCATGAGAATTTAAATTTCTTGATTTGCCGCAACTCATATTTTTCGAGAATATCAAATACATCTTGTCTTTTCATATTTCCTTTATTTTGACACGTCTCTATATCCATCGCTAAATATCCTACACATGTTTTTCTTTTCTCCATTTATTCCTTGACACGTATTCCTCCAACCGTTGAGTTTTAACCATTCACGTCCTTTCTTCATTGAATGCACATTGATAATCTTGAAAATTTTCCTCTCTTATAAATATCGTCTCTGCTAATCCCTCTTCTTCTTTTTACTTTCGCTTTTCTTCTCTGCAACTTCACTAGTCATCGTCTTCTTCCGCAAATTCCGGATCTCAATTATTCTTTCAGTTTTTCTTCTTTATTCTTCTTCGCCTTAACCATCGTTCCCATATTAAGAAATGGCTCCTGCTAAAAAATTAGGTCAATCCACTTTCAAAAAGCAATTGCCAGAAGCTTCAATTCTTAGGTTTCACACTTTTCAAATCCCTGATCAATCTTCAGAATCTGATCTCTCCATTGATCTTGTTTCAAAATTTCCTTCTTCTAACGAGAAGATCCTTATTTCGCTAGGTCAATTAGAAGCTGGCCTTCCTATTCCTGTTTATAACCCAGATCTCCCTCTTTTTTATGAGATTATTTCTCATGCTAAACTTTCGCGAGCAATCTGCCAACTAAGTGGAGATTGTATTCGCCTCATTCTTGAATATGCTTCCCGTGGAGCTGGTAAAGGATCTCTTTATCCTGATGATGCGAAACATCCTGATTATAAGAAAATTCCAATTATTCCAGCGAAATATACCGTGGAAAACTTCTTTGCAAATTATCAAGTGATTCCAATGAAGAAAGAAAGCACGTGTTGGGCTATTCGTTTGAATAGGGATAAAAAAGTTGCGAAGGATAAAATCCTTATGCAAGATATAGACTATCATTCCACAAGAAACAATATTCCACGCTTCTCCAAAGATGATAAATGGTATAGATTTCCTCTCCTCCTTGAAGTTCCATATATTTCTGGTACTCTTAACCTTCCTGCGAATCCTGCATATCTTGCGGCTTATCATCCTTGGATTTTTAATTGGCCTGAAAAGAATTCTGAGGTATACCTCGCGAAGTTAATCATTATTCGCAAATTCAGATAACTATACTATTCTTACTAGTTATTGAATTATTTGTTATCAGATTGGAAAAATGAAGGCTAGCTACATCAGTACTGGGAATCCCAATCTCCTAATTTTTTTGAAAACCTTCACAGATGAAGTAAGAAACATTCTCTTATAACTTTTAACAATATATTGATGCCCCTGTTTCTTATCTTCATGTGTGGTTGTTTTCTAGGAAATACCATTTGTCATGATAGTTGAAGCCAAGGATAAAGGCAAAAAATTAATAACTCCAAATGAGAGTTCTCCGCACTTCTCCTCATCGCAATGAGAATCAAACTGCTGAGAGTCCTCCAAAAAAAGAGAAGAAAAACTCAACCACTTAAAGACATTTCTTCCGTCGCTGAAAAAGATAATGAGGTTGAAGAGAGCGGAAGAATAAATAATGATGCTACCATGAGCACCTCTTCATTACGTTTTTCCTCCGCGAGAGTTAGATCTGCGATGGGTCTTTCTCAACTTGAGACTCCTATGGATCAATTGTCAAATATCTTTAGAAATCCCATGCAAGGTATTGGTGATGACGATACTGCTCACGCTTGCAATTATCTCTCAAAAATCTGTGATGCTTCCATCTTAACCAATAATAAAGATCTTAAAGGAGTCTCGAGATTTATCAATCCATATTTTCTTCATGCACTAGCTTCATTGGTATGCCCCTTTACACTTGTCATGAATTTCAAATATCTTCTTTTTACCCTTACTTATTTTCTCTTATCTGCCACAGACTGCTAGAACTTCTTTTTCCGTTGCTTCGGAATTAGAAAATAGATTATCATTATCGCAAAGAAGGCTTACTGATTCACAATCTAAGTCTGCGAAACTTCGCGAAAATAATATGCAATACGAAGATGAAATATCCATTCTTCGCGAAAAATGTAAACAATTGGAAGTATCTGGGAATACTGAGATCCTTAACAAGAATAAATCGCTTGAAGTAGATGTTGAAGTTCTTCAACAAAAACTAGCTGACAAGGAGAAGTTCTGCAAACAAATTATTGGTATGCTTTATTTTATTTTTACTTTCTTCTTTCTTTCTATTTTAGCTTATTTAAACAACCATTTTGCAGATGCCTATAACCTTACTGATGAAGCTCTTATTCTTAATTCTTTTGATGAACCCATAGATGAATCCATTCTTCTTCAGCGTCTTAATGACGCTTTAAATAATTATTCCGATGAAAAAATTAATGCTCTATCTATCGATGAACTTAGATTTCACATTTCCCTTATAAGAATGGATTATAGATCTACTTTGAGTATATACAATAGTTTTAAGACTTGTAGAGATGAATTTGGAAAAGGAATCAAAACCTTGAAAGCCCAAAAGAAGGAACTTGATAAGGAGAAAGAACGCATTACTCTTCAAGGCGCTGAAGCTCTATCAAAGTTCCGCAATTCCCTTATTGACACTGAACTTGAGAGAGATAGACTTAAGGATGAAAATATTGAACTTCTTAAAAGAGAAAAACAGATCCGTTCCCATCTTCTCATTCAAAATGATGATGAATTCGCATGGGCTGCGACAGTTCTCGATAATGCTAGGAAAAACTTGGCAATAGATGTCAGTCTTCACACCGAACAGGCAACCTTGATACAAGAAATGATCCATGAAAGAGAAGGTTATTTATTGCTCCTCTAACATCTTTATATTTTTTTTAAATTCTTGATAAATTTCTAACTTGTTATTGTTATCGCAGAATCTGAAGAAAAACATGCTAAAAGGATCGCAGAACTTGAAGAAGAAAAAAGTGGTCTTGCGAATAATCTTGCTTCCCGCAATGATAAGATCACTAGACTACGAGAGAAGATAAAAATATCTAACTCCAATTTGCATAGTAATCTTCTCACTGTTCGCAATAACGTTATTGAGAAAGTCTGCACTGATAATAACCTCTCTCTTAGCCTATATCCCTGCCTCTTGGAAAGTATCCCAGCCAGATCTGAAGTACCAGTTATTTCTGACAGTGAGGCTGATATAGATGAGAATGAAAGCGAAGATGACGAAGAAACTGATGATGAAGATAATGAAGACAAAGATGAAGATAATGGTGAAGATAAATCTCAATAATTTTGCTTCTTCTTTTTGATATTCGTCTGTATTTTTCTCTTCCTTTCTTGCGATAATTATCTTTGGAAAATTGTATCATCCTTTCAACAAGATACTTGTAACTCCTAATGTTCTTCAATATATATAAATTCCCTTTTTGCTTCTATCCATCCGTTACTTATATGAATTTATCATATAATGATGAATAACAATATTTGTCATTCTTATACATCGTTCCCATACTTTCCTCTTGTTATTAATATGCAATATGATAAATGAATTATCGCAATTATTTCTGCGAACAATTTATTATATTTTTCGCAGACATATCTTTTCTTGTGGTCTTATTTCGCCTTCCTAGTTAAAGGTCTTATTATGCCACCTTTATGCGACAAGATCCCAGGATATTCTTACCTTATATGTAATAATCCATTGATCTTGCCTTATCATTATTTTATTTTCTGCGACAATATGATAAATCTAAGCCATCTTGTGAGAGATTAATTATCTCTTTGCTTTTTAAGATTTATGACATTGTCGTCTTTGCGATGAAATCGCAGGACGTCTTTGCGATTTATTTCCTCTTATTATTGATTTCATTTATCTCATATTTTTGACCTTATCGAAAAAACCCATTGACCTCATCTTAACATTTCTCTTTAGGCTTTTTGGCCAATCATGCGGCAATATGACGGGCCTAAATATTCTTGCGAATATAAAGTCCCATGACATTGCTGTCACTGTCACGCGACAATATGACGGGCCTAAACATTCTTGCGAATATAAATCCCCATGACATTGCCGTCTTTTTTGATACACAGCTCCCTAATGGAGGGTATCGCCCTTATCTCTCCCCCCGGTTTCCCCTTCAAGGATTATACATCGGCCATACAAGACTAGCACTTTCCCATCCGGTTCTGCCAACAACCAGTTGTTTTCGCTGCCTTGTCCTTTATGCCTTATATGGCTTATAGTTACAAGACTGCACCCTAAGTGGGGTTTTCTTCGGGCCGAACACATCGTAAGCCAAGATTTGCCATGGATGGCCAGGGTAGGTTCATCCATCCCGGGCACCCACATCTCAACCGTGTACCACGGAGCCTTGATCATACGTTGCATTCCTTAGGAGAAACTCTCGGGCGTCCAACCAGGGTATAACCTTATATAGTTGGGAATCCAAGTTATCTCTCCTGGATGGATTTTCTATAATCCCAATCTCCATGACTAGGTTCCAGCAGCGGTATAGCCTTTCCCATAGCCATGCAAAGAGATACCCCCCTTATGACGCACTTTAAGGACATTGCCTCTTACATAATAGAATCCGCGAACTAAGGTGTACGCCATAAAAGTTCGTCCCGTTCTTATGATAATTGAAAGTAAAGAAGATACCCCCCTTATGACGCACTTTAAGGACATTGCCTCTTACGGAATAGAATCCGCGAACTAAGGTGTACGCCATAAAAGTTCGTCCCGTTCTTATATGTTTTTAGGCGATTTGCGCCCGTCTTATGCATTTGCATTAAAAATTCTTAGAAATCATCATCTCTTTCTTTTTAATAGAAAATTTTCTCATTTTTGAGCAGAATTTTTCTTTTAATATTCGAAATCATCTTGTTTTTTAATTTTTCGCAAAATGATATTGATGTACTTCTTTTCTTCTGTGACGAATGATTATTCGCAACTTCATGTTTTTGTGCTCCTGCGAAAAATGAACATTTCAACTTTTCCCCATTTTTGTATGATTTATCGCCATTGAATGTTTTGAGACAAACTATTCTTGAAGTATATCATTTCCCCGCAATTCTATATTGTCCACCATCAATTTCTCAGCTCTCTGATTTTGCTTCCTGTTATGTTTCCAATTACGATTTCGAGCATTCCTTTCTTCGCAAGTATTAATGTCAACTTCATAACACTTTTTGCCTTCAAACCAATCACCTTTAATTATCCCAATACCATGGGGATGTGGAAATTTTATGCATTGATGATATGTTGATGCTATGCCCAAGATCCCATGGAGCCATGGCCTTCCAATTAAGGCATTGTAAGGAGATTCTATATCCACTACACAAAACTTGATTTTTGAAGATATCTTTTTCAATGGAATTTCCATAGTAATTTCTCCTTTTGGCTTGTTTGCGGTGCCATTAAATCCATATATCTTGTAAGTTGAAGGGATTAGCTCATCATCTCTTCCACTCATTGTGCGATAAGTATGATAAAACAAAATGTCCACCGAGCTACTAGTGTCAATTAGAACTTTATCTATTGCCCAGGAATCACTTGCTGCATCATCATCATCATCTTCTTCTCCTCTATATTTTGGATTTATCTCTAATTTAACCACCAATGGATTGTCATGCATCTTCCCAGGCTCTGGTATCTCTTCTGCAGTAAAAGAGATAACTTGTTTCTGCCATTCTTCTAACGGAGAAATCTTCGCAATATTCATCACCTCTCTTCCCTCTATATCCCTTGCAAATACTCTGCTTAGCACATTATCATGGAAATACTCTATCGTTTTTTGTGAATGTACAATTGAATTGGAAAATAGATTTTTTGCTGTAGCTCCTACTTCAATGACAAATGTTTCTGCTTCTTTCGCAACATTAACTCTGCGAATTTCTGGTGCTTGCGGCAATTGTTGCGGTTGTAAATATCTTGCTAAAAAATGATTTAATTTTCCTTGTTCGATCATTCGCAAGATGATTCTTTTCACATTCCTACAATTATTCACAGAATGACCATGAAAATGATGATAAGGACAAAATTCTTGATTGTGATTGTTGGGATGTGGTTCCTTCCCCATGTTCCAGGGTGAGGGTATGTTCTCCATTAAAATAATCGCTTCCCAAATCTTATCTATACCAGTATTTAAAGGCGGCAATTTGATATCTTCCCACATATTCCTCTGACCTCTTTGCTCTCTTGAATAATTCTGCCTCTGTCCACCATAAGTTTCCTGTGGTTGATCAAACCGTGGGACCTTATTATTGTTATTGCGATTATAAAAATTTCTCTCTTTTTCTAATTCGTCTTGATCTCTACTCCCCATTGCTACTATCTTAAGTTGATTATCAGTCTCCATTTTCTCTCGCGGATTTTGGGAAGTACTTGCTACTGTATTAATCATCCTTGGTAACAAACTTCCATTTGCTGCGGCTAAACTTGTGACTACAAGAGTTGGATAAGATTCCATTTCATTTTGTTTTTCCTCTAAAGCAATATATTCCTCTTGCAATTCTCGCAACTCTGTCATAGTGATTGTGTTTTTGACTCTGAAGACCTGGATGTATAATAGATTTGTCGCAAACATAGCATTTATGAAGGACAAAATGAGATATCTTTCATCTACTATTCATGCCATTTCACTACACATTGTCCTCCACCTTATGGTTAAGTGTTTCAAACTCTCACCAACTCTCTGTTTTAATCCAAATACATCATCAATTCCAGGTCGCGCAGAATTATTGCTGATGTAGGCTCCTAAGAAAGTGGTTTGCAAGTGCATAAATAAAGTTATTGTATTCTTGGGAAGACTTTCGAACCACTTCAATGCTTCGCCAGTTAAACTTGACGCAAAATATTTGCACAAAACGACATCATGGTTCTCCCATTGTAGCATACATCGAATATAAGCTTTGATATGTTGGACAGCACACGTAGTTCCATCAAACATACTGGTCAACACCGGTAAATTACATTTTGGAGGTATCCCTCCTAATTGTACCTCTTGAGTAAATGGAGTTTTCGCAGCCTCTTCGATTGCCTCATCAAGTTGTCTTCTTCCTCCTTCTCTTCTGTTATTTATTATTCCTCTTATTTCTGCCAATTCTCGCAAGATTTGTTCATTCCTATCAGAATTTTGCTCAATTGGTCTTTTCAACACAGCTTCTCTTCGTCTTCGTTCATTCCTTTCTCGTCTTGCGATATTTCTCGCTTCTTCCTCAACATCTTGGTTTTGCCTTCTTCTGCGACTTTCTTCTTCTTGCAAGTTAATTTGTCTTTCATTCTCTTCTCCATGAATTTCCTCATCCCTTACCGTTTATCTTCTTTGCCTTTCTATGTCTCTGCGAATTCTCTCATATTCCTCATTGAGATTATCATTATTACGATTTTGCGCACGTCGTCTTTCTCGATTGTCATGATTATTATGACGCAATGCTGCTTGAATTTCTTGCTCTTCAACTTCTGCTCGCAATCTCTCTCTTTATCCTGCTAAACGTACTTGCTCAATATAATGTCTCTCAATATCATCTTCGATAATCCTGCGATTTCTTCGAATCTCTTCATCACGTAACATTCTCCTTCTCTCTTCTTGATTTTCTCCTTCTATCTGATTATGTCTAATGTATAAAGTTTCATCGCGTGGAGCATAACGATCATTTATCAAATTTTCCTCAATATTTTGTATAGGAAGATTTTGCCTTGCTTCTTCTCTATATGATCTTGAATTTGATCTCCTCTCTTCTTGATCCTGTTTTGTAACCTCAAATTTTCCATTCTTAATTCATGATTTTGTCTTGTAAGATTAGCACGTTCTTCTGCCTCTAACCTTCTTTCCTCCTGTATCCTTTGTCTCAAACCATCTTCCACTTCACGTCCTTCATGAATTAATCCTTCCTCTATTTCTTGATTTCTTTCCTCTTCTTGACTTTCCGCCTCTTCTATCGAATCCGACCTCCAAGTATGCACACTTACTCTATCATGATCCATGTTTCTATCTTGTGCTCGTGTTTGTTGATTTGGTGGTTGGTTTGAATTTTCTGATCTATTTCTCATTCTACTTCTTCCTGATCTGTTTCTTAAAGATCCTTCCAATTCACCTGTTCCTTCCCCTGTAATTCTTTTACTTCTTCTCACTGTTGTTGGTGGTTCTGATGTATTTCTCCTCCTTCTAGCCATTTCTCTTCAATTCTAATAATTTCTTCAAATCTTCAAACTGCAATTTGAAATTTATCAAGCTTGATTCTCCCTGTTTCCGGGCGCCAAAATGTAGTTGCAGGAATTCCCACACTACACCCTAATCAAGAATCTATCAATATTTATGACATAATTTGAAGATTAAGAACACTTTTTCATTAATATGACCTTAAGGAATTATAGAAATCAAGAACACAAAACACTTAACAAATATTTTTCTCTCTCCTAAAAACTTTCCTCACCCTCAAAAATTCATCCCCTCTCTGGAACTATTCACATCCTTTATATAGGTATTTACATAGTGGATTACAGACTCATGACACTCATTTCTGACTAAAATTCCCTTCAATTTCGGATCGAGTTCTTGCGATAAATCGCAGCTGGCACCGCCTTTATCTTTCGCAGGTTTTATTGATATACCGCAAACATGTCACACTTTCTTCGTGTTTCTGTCGTTTTCAGTCATTACGTCATTGTTTAAGTCATCTTTGGATGTGTCGCATAATATCACTGATGTGCCGCAGAGTAATTCGTTTATTATCGATGCATCGCAGAACAGTTGTTTATTTCGCAGGAATATTGTTGTGACAATATTCTGCCCCTACAGAGGCTACAAAGAATAGTTCGGTTGGCTCTCAATTTCAACTGGTAACCGAATGTTAGAGTTCGGTTTACTCGCAAAAATTTATTGGTAACCGAACTGTTAAGTTTTAAATTACAATGCTCTTTATTAGAGCACTGCTCGGTCGAACTTGGAAGCGTTGCTATCTCAAGATTGTTTGTCAATGTTAGTGATCAAAACTATAAGTCTTGATTACTAGTATACGTATAGTGATGTCTCGGACTAGGATAGATTGTGTAGTTGAGCATTAGACTTCACGGCGTTCATCATTTTAAGACAAAGAACTACTAAGGAGATCTTGTGGAACTTCATCAACAAAAGATATGTGGAGACTGAAACTTATCTATCACTTGTCTATTTCTACTCTATCACCTATATTGAGACAAAAGTCATATTACTATAGTTTTCGATTATGCACATTTGAGATTTCGAGCTGAGTTTAACTCGCTTACATATTTCTCGAAATATGTCTGGGTAATCTTTCACTTCAACCAAGTTCATCTTATATTCTTGACAAAAGTCAAAAAATGATCATGTAAAAATCATCGAGTAACATCTTACATGGTTTGTATGATACAATCATTTGGAGTAGGCTTGGAATGTTTCTTTATAATCATTTCAATAACTTTAAAATTTCTTTGATGCTAATAATGTTTGAAAACGGCTATTGTCATCCTCTAAGAATGTTTCAATGATTGAAATAGAGTTTAGAACACTTAACCAACATTGGATTATAAACATGTTATGCACTCTTACATATATGTGATCCATGTCCGGGAACCATAGTATGCATACCCGTATGCGTACCTGTTGGTTTGAGAAGTCCAGGAACCTAAGTACGCGTACCCGTACGCATACTGACGTAAGGTTCGTGTCCAGAAAATTCTGCTGGGTTTGGAGGTATGCGTACCCGTTTGCATACTGGCAAAAACCAAACTTGGTCCGGCTACTTCAAGTATACGTACCCGTTTGCATACTTGAGTGCTTAAAGTTCTAAAATCGGTTGTGACATGAAAAAATACATTTATATAATAAGGAATGCATTCTTTGCAAACTGTGGATATAATTTTCATGAATTGATTCGAGTGAATCTAACCGATTTTGCTTCAATTGTGTTCTTGTATACTTCTATGAGAATATAGCAATTGAACAACTCTTTAATTAGTTTCATTTGAGTCATTTGAACTAGTTATGGTTAAGATGAATAAGGTTGATATGGAAGTGTTCATATAGAAAACCTTGGTTAACTATTGTTGAGCCAACCTAGTGTACACATTTAGGTGCAGTTACTTAAGCCTAAATGAAGGTACATTGTTCGATCTAACGGTTGAAAGATATAAGCTTGTATCTAATCAGGTTATTATCTAACGGTGAATATTGAATGCTTTGTGTTGGTGCAAAATTAATCACCCCAACAATCTTATAGATTTGTGTATGTTGATCGAAGCTCCGTTGTTGCTTTATTTCTCCAGAATTGTAGATGAAAAATGAGGGGGGTACCTGCAAAGACACTCCGATGCTTAAGTCAGAGAGAGTTCTAGACAGGTTTTTTTTTAGGAGAAAAGGAATTGTGATTATGTACCTTTTGAGTTGGTTTTCAGCCTCTATTTATAGGAAGAAACCAAATCTAGTTGTTATGATTTGTGGTTATCCCAAATAACCACTTAAATTTATCCTTATCCCATAGGATTTGTAGCTATCTAAAATAACCACCTGGATTTGTATTTATCTTCACAATATTGTATACATCTTGGAAGATTCATGCTTATTATCTTCATCATATTTGTGTAAATCTTGAAAGATCCATGTTTATCTTGTCAAGATTTGCTTTTATCCAAGAAGATCTATGTTTATCTTTATAGATCTGGATATATCTTGAGAGATTTTAAGATATCTTCTCCAGATTCATAGTTATCTCAGTATAATCATATTTATCTCTTGAAATTTGTATTTATCTTTAATGGTTTCCATAATAAACCATTGTGCCTCCTTAGTAAACCCAGACGGGCTTATTTAATAAGTCATTTTTGGTTTCCTTAATAAACAATTGGGTTTCCTTAATAAACCCAGTTGGGCTTCCTTAATAAGCCATTTTTTGGTTTCCTTAATAAACCACTAGGTTTCCTCAATAAACCCAGTCGGGCTTCCTTAATAAGCCATTTTCATTGATAAGATTTGTTGGTCGAAATTGCTTTATCCAGCTAGTAAACGATGAATCCATTGATAAGATTTGTAGTCTCTCATCATTAGATTGTTTATGGTACAATGCTTCTTCAATCATTTTGTCGATTTTGTTTCTACTGAGGTTATTGCTTCGTGGTGAATCTCCTTCGGTTTCTCTACGGATCCACTCATTCCTTATAGGTTCAGTTCTTCTTTCACATCCGGATCTCTTTAAGTGGTCGTTGTCGTTGTGATCAACTATGTGCCTATACCTATCATGTCTCTTATGACTTGGCCTTGCTCTCCTCTCTTTATCGATCATATGGTAGTCATCATCATCGGGTACATAACGATCATAATAACTACCATTATGGTGATCATGACTTTGATGATCGTTTCTAGCATCTTCATCTCTTCTTGTATTACTTCGACCTGGCCTTTGCTCGTCAAGGCCTTCCTCCCTTCCATGCGGGATGCCACATACGATTTGACATTTCATTTTCGGAGTTCGGAGTAGCTGCATCTTTGAGTTCTTTTATTTTCTCCAATACAATTTTAGTCGCTTATTCTCCCTTTCCAACTCCTAAAAACGCTCGCATAATGTCAAGTCAATCGGGGTCACTCGTGGGTTATTAGCCTGTAAGGCTTGAGGATTGTTAGCCTGCGCGGATTGAGGATTGCTAGCCTTCCCAACTTGTAGGTGATTCCTCATACCTCTATTAGCAATGTCCCTTTGACAAATCTCCCGGATGTTCGGGTGTTGGTTTCGATTCCCTCCCTGACGGTTGATGTTGTCACTATTGGTACGAGGAGGTGTTCTACGTCCCCAAGCATTATTTCCTATGAAAGTTAGAGTGGATCTAAAAGAAGATGATGTTTCCCTCCCATGTTGAAGGGGTGAGACGATAACGCTCCGTATTGTTAGACTGGTGACGCCTTGAGTTGGACGATTTTCGGTAGGCGCATTGTCGTTCCCTTCATGCTGACTTGAAGGATTTTGCTCATTTGCTTGTGAAGACTCCATTAAAATTTTCTTGTTTTGTTAACTTTCGTAGCACTGACTTTGCAACAGAAAAGCGTTTATGTTTTAATGTTCTCTGCAATGCTAGATTTATTATTGTAGTTTCTGGACAAATATGTAACACGAAGTTAACTGTTGTTGTTTCTGAATAAATTCACAACACTTATGTTTTCTGTTGATGCTTCTAGAAAGATATGCAACACGTAGATAACTGCTGTTGCGACTTTTCAGCAACGTTTTGGGGTCTGTTACAGAAAATTCTCTCCCGGAAAAGCTTGGAAAAACAACTTCTTTCGGATGGGGAGCACAATCAAGGGTTTGGTTCCCCTTAGTCGGCGCCAAAAGATGTTGGTACAAAATTAATTAGCCCAACAATCTTCCTTATTTGTGTATGTTGATCGAATCTTCGCCGTTTCCTTATTTCTCCATAATTGTAGATGAAAAATGAGGGGGGGTACCTGCAAAGACACTCTGATACTTAAGTCAAAGAGAGTTATAGACATGGTTTTTTTTAGGAGAAAGGGAATTGTGATTGTGTACCTTTTGAGTTGATTTTCAGCCTCTATTTATAGGCAGAAACCAAATCTAGTTGTTATGATTTGTGGTTATCCCGAATAACCACTTAGATTTATCCTTATACCATAGGATTTGTAACTATCTTAAATAGCCACCTGGATTTGTATTTTATCTTCACAATATTTGTATACATCTTGGAAGATTCATGCTTATCTTCATCATATTTGTGTATATCTTGAAAGATCCATGTATATCTTGTCAAGATTTGGTTTTATCCAAAAGGATATATGTTTATCTTTATAGATATGGATATATCTTGAGAGATTCTAAGCTATCTTCTCCAGATTCATAGTTATATCAATATAATCATATTTATCTCTCGAGATTTGTATTTATCTTTAATAGTTTCCATAATAAACCATTGGGCCTCCTTAATAAACCCAGCCAGGCTTCTTTAATAAGCCATTTTTGGTTTCCTTAATAAACCACTGGGTTTTCCTTAATAAACCAAGTCGGGCTTCCTTAATAAGCCATTTTTGGTTTCCTTAATAAACCACTGAGTTTCTTCAATAAACCTAGTCGGGCTTCCTTAATAAGCCATTTTTTGTTTCCTTGATAAACCACTGGGTTTCCTCAATAAATCCAGTCGGGCTTCCTTAATAAGCCATTTTTGGTTATGGGACACACCGTGCGCCTAGCACGTGCACCATATTTGGTGGGTACAAACATCGCCCCCTCTTAATCCTCAAATTGTTGATGGGTTAAGAAAGATAATATTTCCCCCAGTGCCGTAATACTTTAAAAATACCCATAGGTCTTACGTACAAAAATTCTTGTAGCTATGGGTCCTTAACACTTATGTTTGAGATCGAACTTGAACTGGCCCTAGCTGTGATGGGTCCTTACTCCATTCCGTTTTCCATATGTGTGATAGCCGGCATAAGCACATTTTTTTGTGTCAACTGGAACCATATTCATCGAAAATACTTATTGGAAAAAATCTTTCCATTTGGAAATATCCAACCTTATCGTGCATCCCATAAGCCAACAAGTGATAAACTTGAATCAAGAAAAAATCTTCTATTCTGTAAAATCCATCCTTACGATGCATCCTAAAATCTATTTTGATAAACTAGGATCAGGCTTGGATTTACTTAACTCCACTTTTCTTCTTGTACGCCACTTGTCTTTTATCCTATAAAACCCATGTTGTGGAAACCTTCTCGTTCCACCACCAATATCAGAAGTCGTTGATAAAGCTTCTTCATTTGAGTAGGCTTTTTAAATCTCCAACTTCTTTGTAGTATGTCATTATTTTAATATACTTCCCTTTCTTCAGTTTTTAACAAAACAGTGATCATGATTTACTAACTCTAATTTCTTGTCTTGGTTTTACCAGGTTCGTTTGCAGCTGTGTTCTCCGGATCATCAAGGTATATTTACCAACTTCAGACTTCGTCTCATTTTTAATTTGATTGCTCCATGATTTTTATTGTTTTATCATTTGCGTGACGATGTACCTTCCTTCTGCAAAATGACGAAACCAGGTGTGCATGTTGGAGGAAAACGTTCTCCACCAACCCTTTGAAGATTTCTTAGGCCACTAGCTGCTGGAAATTATAGGGATGTCCCCATCCTTGTTAGCAACGAATAGATGGAGTTCGACTCCCCTTTTTACTTTTCTTCAACTCTAGAAAAACTACTCACTTGAAGTAGATCAAACTGGATTCCCTTCCTCAAACTATCAATCGATGCCTAAACAGTTCACACCTTCCTCTAACTATCAATTGATGCCCAAACAGTTCGCACCTTCCTAAAACTATCAATCAATACCAAAACAGTTTGTAACTTCCTCAAACTATCAATCAATGCCAAAACAGTTTGCAACTTCCTCAAATTGTTCCCGCCCTAACAATCAATCTCGTATTGCAGCTCATTTGAACGATCCCTTTAATACTTTCCATCATGCTGATGTAGCCAAGGAGAACTATCCCTTTAATGATGATTTGTTCGTACCCATCCCGACTAAACGGGATGGTAAACCAATAACTCATAATAATTCGGCGATCCTAGATCCCTCTGTTGCCCGTGGCTTGATTGACACTTCTATGTTACCAATCGATGAATGTCTGTATGACTGGCTAGGTGATACATGCATTATACTGGATAAGGCTAAACAATGCAGTTTTGAGGTGAAAATACATTTTCCCCTATGCCCAAATAAGTATACTCACCAATCCACTAATTGCTTATTTATTTTTGCTATTGGTAGATGCAAGACCTTATTCGCCGTGTGGAAGTGATACATCTGTAACATATAGCTGAAAAATATGGGGAGATTGCTAAACTCCGTGCACTGATAGCTGACAAGAACACCGAGTTGAATTAGAAAACTCAATGGTTGACTGAAGCGTATTCCCAGAATGAAAAATTGGAGTTGGAAAGTAAGGATGTCCCTGGCCTCAAAGAAGAGTTGAAGATCACCAAGGAGGAACTCAAGAGTGCTTGCGAGTTCGCTTACAACGATGACCCTTATGAAGACGACTATGAGCCTGGGGAGTTGATCTTACTTGAAAGTAAGTTGCTCCTACACCGAAGTGGGGACTTTGATTGCCCTTTGTTCTCGTCTCGGCCTTGGCACTTCGACTGCCAGCTGCTCTTGCATGGGCTTGAGCACTTTGATTATCAGTTTCCCTTTCTAAGACTTAGGCACTTTGATTTCTAACATCTATTGCAACTACTTAGGAACTTTGATTTCCAATTGCTCCGTTACTTGGTAAGTACAATTTTGTTATATACATTTTCCTCATAAATAGCTCCATGGAGTGATAAGGTATTTATTGATCAATATTATTATTACATTGATTAATAAAAATACTTTTTCAAATTAAAGGAATTCCATGATTTGGGCTTCATTTTTCCGCTCATGTTCCTTAACCAGTAAACACCACCGCTAGCGAGTTTTTCCACCAAGTATGGTCCTTCCCAATTTTCTCCTACTTTTCCACCGCTTCCATCTAATGACTTTGGCCTGGTTCTTCTTAAGACTTGTTCTCCAGGTAGAAATGATTGTTCTCGAACTCTCATGTGTACCGTTGTTTCATAGACTGTAGGTAAATTGCTAGCCTTCTTGAAGCTTCATCTCTTACCTTGTCTAGTAATTCTTTGTCTTTGGAAAGAATCTCTGATTTATGGCCCGAACGCTCCGCCAGAGTTTTTGTAGTTGGTACCATTATTTCTATGGGAAGTACAGCTTTTGTCACGTATGCTAGCGTGAATGGAGAAAATCATGTTGATCGCCTTGGTGTTGTTCTGTATGCCCACAGAACTTTAGGTAAAACTTATGTCCACCGTCATTTGGCTTTATCCAAGGTTTTCTTCAAATTATCTAAGATAACCTTATTTGTTTCCTCCGCTTGTCCGTTACTTTGCGCATAGTATGGGGTAGAAAAGTTATGTTTGATGTGCAACCCTTCACACAACGATTTGATCGTTTCAGAGTCGAACTGCTTCCCATTGTCAGAAACGATCATTGCTGGTACGCCGAATCTACAGACAATGTTTTCCCATATAAACCTACGGACATGCACCGCCTCCGTTCTTACCAGTGCCACTGCTTCTACATAGGGATGTCAATGGAAGCTAACGAAATGGATACTGGCTCAACCGGTTCTGTTAGTTTAACTTTTATCGGATATCGGATATCCAATAATTTCCGACGGAAATCTAAAAATCAAATCTGATTACGTTATGTTAAGGTTTTCGGATATTAGATATTATTCCGATAATTTCCGTTATCTACTCATGATACAAAAAATTTCCAATAATTTCTATTAATATTCGATAATTTCCGATATTTACTTAGGAGAGACGTAATCAAATGGCTAAATAGTAAACCTAAAGGGTATTAGGTATCGAAAATTTTATGATATAGTTATACACTAACAGTACTAGATATTAACATAACGGAAACTCTCTTAACCGGTACTGTTACTTTAATAGACGGATATCCATTACATTAAGGTTATCGGATATCGGATAACCGTTATGTCGGATATTAACCTAACGGAATCCGGATATTCGGAAGCAGCTACTGAATATCGGATATCCATTGACAACCCTACTTCTACCCACTTGGTGAAATAATCAGTCACAACCAACAGATACTTGACGCCCCTAGGTGCAGTGGGGAATGGATGTACAATATCCAAACCCCATTTTCTGAATGGCCATGCGCTCATAACCTGATGCAACTTATTTGCCGGTCTCTTTATTAGAGGATCATGCAGCTGACTTTCCATGAATTTTTTCGTATATTCATTTGCGTCATTTTGCATATAAGGCCAAAAGTATCCCTGAGAAAGCAACCTATGTGCCAGACTTCTGCCTCCAGAATGATTCCAACAACATCTTTATGTACTTCTGCTAATAATTGCTTCCCCACATCTAGGGTTACACATCGCAGGTATGGTTCCATTACTATCGGCTTTTTTTAGAGTTCTCCCTCGATCAGAGCGTTCTTCCAATCAGTTTTTGTAATTTTCCTAGCCTAGAACTTATCCTGTGGGAGCTCCTTCGTTTGCAGGAAACGGACGTACGATTGTCTCCAGTCTTTAGATCAACTGTTGTCCATATCATCAATATCCATATGATCTTGTTGAACTTCGGACGAGCCACCCTCGTTTTCATTTGCACAGATTTTATGTGTGACAGCAACGGTGTTATGAATGCTAGGAAATTCTTGGAAATCAATTATGATATATCAAGTTTTATCTGATTCTATTTCCGCTGACAGGTATGCAAGGGCATCTGCATGCCTATTTTCAAGCCTCGGCTTTTGTTCGATAATGCAATCTTCAAATTCTTTTGCTAGCTCGCTTATATATTCTAAGTAAGAAGCTAATTTCTCATTTTTGGCTTTGTATGTGACGATAAACTGGTTGGCAACTAACCTTGAGTCGGTCGTGAGTATGACTTTCCTCGCCCCTAAGTGAAGTACAGTTTTCAGTCCTGAGATAGCAGTTTCGTACTCAGCCTGATTGTTTGAAGCTGCAAACCATAATCGGATAGCCTTTTCTACTTGTAATCCCTCAGGGAAAACTAATATGTAACCAGCTCCGTCAGTGTTTGCCGATCCATCAGTGTAGATCTTCCATATCCCAATGTACTTTTCAGGTACTAATGTCGAGCTTTTAGTATTCTCTTGCACATGTATTTCTTCTGAACGTTTTTTACATGCTTTCACATGTTCCCATGGCAATGGGATTGGCAACACATTTTCTGCTTCATGCAGGATCTCCTCGTCAAGAATGGACTCAGAAACCACAATATCATCTACTGGAAAGTCGGCCATCAACGATGCCAGAGCATGACCTTTTTCTGATGTCCTTGGTTCATAATCGATAGTGTATGCTCCAAGGTAAGTAGCCCATGTGTCTAGTCTGCTTGAATCATCAGTTCTTCCTAATACTTTCTTAAGAGGATATTCAGTGTATACCACGAGTCGCCGCCCTTCAAAATACGACTTTAGGCGTCTTGCAGCATGCATAAGGGCTAGGGCCATTTTTTCTATTTTTTGAGAACCTTGACTCAGCCTCTGTTAGTGATTTGCTAACGAAGTAGACTGGATTTTCTTCAATCTCTCAGATAAAAAAAACCGCACTCACGTCATGTTCACTTGCAACAAGATATATGTAGATGGTTTGTCCCGTCTTCGAGCTTGTGAGTACAGAAGGAGAGGTTAAATACCTTTTGATTTCATTTAGAGCATGCTCACAGTCGTCGTTCCAACCAGATTTTTCTGCTTTCTTCAAATTTAAAAAAAAAAAATCTGCACTTGTCAGATGCTCGATTAATAAACCTGCTTAAAGCGGGCAATCTCCCAGTAAGTCTTTGTACTTATTTTATATTTCTGGTGACGGCATTTCCAGTATTGCTCTAATTTGCTCTGGTTTGGTTTCAATTCCTCTCTGTGTCATCATGTAACCAAGAAACTTCTCGGATGTGAGTCCGAAAGAACATTTGGCGGGGTTCAACTTCATTCCGTATTGCTGTAGGCGTTCAAAGGCTATTTTTAGGTCCAAAAGATGAGATATCTTCTGCTTGGATTTGACCACCATGTCGTCAATGTAAACCTCGACGGTTTTCCCAATCATGTATTTAAACATTTCGTCAAATAAACACTGATAAGTTGCTCCTGCATTTTTAAACCGAAGGGAATGACGAGGTAACAATATATCCCTTTATCAGTTATAAATTATGTATGCTCTTGATCATCTTCAAATAAAGGTATTTGGTTGTAACCAAAGAAACCATCCATGAATGACAATCTTCCGTATCCCGAGGTGGCATCGACTAGATCGACAATCATGGGCATTGAGTAAGGATCACTTGGGCATGCTTTATTCAAGTTGGTGAAATCGATGCATACCCTGATTTTCCCATTCTTCTTTGGGACTGCAACAATATTTGCTAACCATTTGGGATATTTGATAGGTTTGATGATCCGAGATTCTAACATTTTCTCAATCTCTTCTGCTACTTTTGCTTTCCTTTCTGGGGCCATCTTCCGTGGTTTTTGCCTTACTGGTTTAAATCCCTCACCAATATTCAACCGATGGTACGTAACAGCTGGATCAATACACGGCATGTCTCTGAGACTCCAAGCAAACACATATTTATTTTCTTTCAAAAGGGTAATCAAGCTTTCACTTTCGCCTAACAGTAGTTCAGCACCGATAAACATTGTGTGTTTCTTTTGATCCCCAATTTGAACTTCTACCAACTCCTCAATAGTTGGAGGTCCTTCCTTCCCTCTTCCTTGATAAGAAGTTGGGAAGCATTGTAGTTGTTATAACTTTTTTTCAGCATGGAGTATCTTTGAGCCCTTTAGTTCGGATTTTTTATACTCCTCCATCGCGTTTTCATGACATTTATGAGATGCCACCTGATCGCTTCTGACCTTCATGACCCCTGCTGGTGTAAAAAACTTCAAACATTGATGTGCGGTAAAAGTTATTGCCCCCATTGAATGAATCCAATCACACCCTAAAATGGAAATGTAAGGTACGCGACAATCTCACAATGATAAGTATTACATGACTATTCTTCCGCCTATAATTGTAGGAAGACTAACTCTCCCCATAGTTGTCATTGTATCTCCACTAAATACGATGATTGGATTATCATCAGCTTACATTTGTCTTTCATTTAAACTCATCGAGGAGTATGCTCCAGAGAATATGACGTTTATTGAACTTCCAGTATCGATTAGAACTCGACGTACCTTGTACATTCCAATGAGAGCTAAGATAACAATCGTATCGTTATGTGGTTGGTAAACTCCAACAAGATCTGCATCTAAAAAAGATATCTCGGTATTTCCTTCCTCTAGAGTTTCCGTACCAATAAGATTAGCATAGTCAACCTTGGCTGATATCCGTCAGTCCTGGATATGGCGCAGATTCAGACGTGAAGCATTTTTATGAGCCTTCCTTGAAGTTGAATTGACTCTTGCATGACTTACTCTGATTTATCGGAGATCTAGTGTGTTCACTTACGAATGGATTTTTCATTACGTACTGTTGAAGTTTACCTTCATCGACCGTTTTCTGAACTTCTGACACCAGAGTTCGACAATATTCGGTATTATGTCCGTGATCACGATGATGTGCACAATATTTACCTCTATATATATTTTATCTTTTGTTTCTTCTGACATTGGCTTTGGAACAAGAAGAGAGTCTCTGACCTTCTTGAAAGGTTCTCCCAGCCTAATGTTCAAAATTGGAAAATTAGGTTTCTCTTTATCTTGATCCCTTCTTGATTATTTTATGTTTCCTATTCTACTTCGGGTGTCATCTGGATTTTTCTTCTTCGAACCGCCCTCTAAATGTTGTTTTTGTTTGGCGTGTTCTTGGGCCTCTAGGTCTTTTGTACGTGACAACTTTTCTTTTTTTTTGTTTCTGAGCTCTACCATATCTATCGGCTCGGTTGTACAATTATTTGAGGGTTACGACTGGCTGAATTGTTAGAGAATTATAAATTCCAAACTCGTCGAAATCCATGTATGCTTCTATTACAAGTCCAACATCAACCTTTCCAACTTCACTAACTTCCTGGCGGAACCTCCTTGTAAAATCAATAATATTTTCACCAGCTTCTATGTGTAAAGGAATAAATGGCTGCTTCATTTCTTATTTTCGAGGTTAATCTTGTACTGCTCAAAAAATGCATCTGATAACATTACGAAGTCTGCTATCGAATTTGGATCCAATTGTGAAAACCAAGTTAAAGCCTTACCAGTCAAAGTTATCGGGAATGTTCTGCAAAGTAACTCGTCACTATATCCCCATAAACTCATCGAAGCTTGAAAATACTGGATGTGTTCCACTGGATCGCCATTCCTCCCGTCGAATAATTCTTTAAATTGAGGCTGAATAAAATTAAGAGGTGGTCGAAACTTATTCATCCTGCTAGTAAATGGTGAATCCATCGATATTTTCATTGATAAGATTTTTTGCCTCGCATCCTTGAATTATTTATGGGACAACGCTTATTCAATCATTTCGTCGATTTTCTTTCTACTGAGGTGATTGCTTCGTGGTGAATCTCCTTCGGTTTCTCTACGGATCCGCTCATTCCTGTTAGGTTCAGTTTTTATTTCTCGATGATCTCTTTCATGCCTGGATCTATTTGAGTGGTCGTTGTCGTTGTGATCAACTTTGTGTCTACGCCTGTCATATCTCTTATGACTTGGCCTTGCTTGTCTCTCTTGATCGATCATATGGTAGTCATCATCGTCGGGTACATAACGATCATAATAACTACCATTATGGGGATCATGACTTTGATAATCGTTTCTAGCATCTTCAGCTCTTCTTGTATTACTTCAACCTCGACTTTGTTCGTCAAGGACATCCTCCCTTCCGTGCGAGATGCCACGTTCTCGTGTAGTACGACGGTTTGACATTTTATTTTCGGAGTACGGAGTAGTTGTATCTTTGAGTTCTTTTCTTTTCTCCAATGCAATTTTGAGTCGCTTGTTCTTCCTTTCCATCTCCTGAAAATGCTCGGGTAATATCAAGTCAATCGGGGTCACTCGTGGGTTGTTAGCTTGTGCATCTTGAGGGTTGTTAGCCTGTACGTCTTGAGGATTGTTAGCCTGTGCGGTTTGAGTATTGCTAGCCTTCCCAACTTGTAGGTGATTCCTCACACCTCTATTAGCAATGTCCCTTTGACAAAGCTCCCGGATGCTCGGGTGTTGGTTTCGATTCCCTCCCTGACGGTTGATGTTGTCACTACTGGTATGAGGAGGTGTTCTATGTCCCCAAGCATTGTTTCCTCTGAAAGTTGTAGTGGATATAACAGAATGAGCTCTCAGCGTTGTTGATGAAGCTGACGTTTCCCTCCTATCTTGAAGGGGTGGGACGATAACGCTCCGTATTATTCGACTGATGACGCCTTGAGTTAGACGATATCCGTTAGGCGCATTGTCGTTCCCTTCATGCTGACTTGAAGGATTTCCGGTAAGTGCATTATCGTTCACTTCATGCTCATTTTCTCGTGAAGACTCCATTAAACTTTTCTTGTTTTGTTACCTTACGTAACACTGACTTTGCAACAGAAAAGCGTTTCTGTTATAATGTTCTCTGTAATGCTAGATTTACTGTTGTAGTTTCTAGACAAATATGTAATACGAAGTTAACTGTTATTGTTTCTGAATAGATTCGTAACACTTCTGTTTTTTGTTGCTATTTCAAGACAGATATCCAACACGTATATAACTGTTGCTATGAATTTTCAACAACGTTTTGGGGTCTGTTACAAAAACTTCTCTCCCGGAAAAGCTTGGAAAAATAACTTCTTTCGCATGGGGAGCACGATCAAGGGTTTGGTTCCCCTTAGTCAGCGCCAAAAGATGTTGGTGCAAAATTAATCACCCCAACAATCTTCAAGATTTGTGTATGTTGATCGAATCTCCGCCGTTGCTTTATTTCTCCAGAATTGTAGATGAAAAATGAGGGGGGGTACCTGCAAAGACACTCCGATGCTTAAGTCAAAGAGAAATCTAGACAGGTTTTTTTTTTGAGGACAAAGGGAATTGTGATTGTATACCTTTTGAGTTGGTTTTCAGCCTCTATTTATAGGCAGAAACCAAATCTAGTTGTTATGATTTGTGGTTATCCAAAATAACAACTTAGAGTTATCCGTTCCCATAGGATTTTGTAGCTATCTTAAATAGCCACCTGGATTTGTATTTATCTTCACAATATTTGTATACATCTTGGAAGATTCATGCTTATCTTCATCATATTTATGTATATCTTGAAAGATCCATGTCTATCTTGTCAAGATTTGCTTTTATACAAGAGGATCTATGTTTATCTTTATAGATCTGGATATATCTTGAGAGATTCTAAGCTATCTTCTCTAGATTCATAGTTATCTCAATATAATCATATTTATCTCTTGAGATTTGTATTTATATTTAATGGTTTCCATAATAAACCATTGGGAATCCTTAATAAACCCAGTCAGGCTTCTTTAATAAGCCATTTTTGGTTTCCTTAATTAACCATTGGGTTTCCTTAATAAACCCAGTCGGGCTTCCATAATAAGCCATTTTTTGGTTTCCTTACTGAACCACTAGGTTTCCTTAATAAACCCATTCGGGCTTTCTTAATAAGCTATTTTTTTATTTCCTTAATAAACCACTGGGTTTTCTCAATAAACCCAGTCGGGCTTCCTTAATAAGCCATTTTTGGTTTCCTTAATAAACCACTGGGTTTCCTCAATAAACCCAGTCGGGCTTCCTTAATAAGCCATTTTTGGTTTCTTTAATAAACCAATGGGTTTCTTCAATAAACACAGTCAGGCTTCCTTTATAAGCCATTTTTGGTTTCCTTGATAAACCACTGGGTTTCCTCAATAAACCCAGTCGGGCTTCCTTAATAAGCCATTTTTGGTTTCCTTAATAAACCACTGGGTATCTTCAATAAACCCAGTCGGGCTTCCTTAATAAGCCATTATTGGTTTCCTTGATAAACCACTGGGTTTCCTCAATAAACCCAGTCGGGCTTCCTTAATAAACCATTTTTGATTATGGGACACACCGTGCACCATAATTGGTGGGTTACAAACACTTTGTTACCAAGGTAACTTAGATTGCAAACCCTGATTTAAAAACTATATAAAGGAGAACTCTAGCAACTGGGAAACCTATTCTCCTTTAACCTTATGTTTTTCACGAAACCTTGTAGGTTAACGACTTAAAGACTTCATTGGGATTGTGAATCCATACCCAACTATTTTCTCTGTAGTTGCGTGTTTTGATCTTGCTTTGTACTATCAGATTGAGTACTATCTTCTCTTATATTTGCTCGTGATTTAATCACTGATAGGCAAGATTAAAAGTAGTCACTAACATCTTCGTCTCATTGTTTGTGATTCCACAATATCTTATTTCGCTACCATACGATTAAGATTATTATGAGGTGATTGATAATACTAGGTTGTTCTTCGGGAATATAAGTCTGGTTTATTAATTGGTTCCTGTGCACCTTGATTTATCAAAATACGGAACAAAACTCGTAGGTATTTCTGTGGGAGACAGATTTATCTATTACAATAGACTTTTCTGTATGAGACAGATTTGTTTATCAAGTCTTCGAATTTGTGTCGTAGCAACTCTTAGTTGTGGGTAAGATTAGCTAAGGGAATAAAGTGCGTAGAATCTTGGTGGGGTTCAGAGACGTAAGGAGCGCAAATGTGCCTTGATCAGTGTTAGATTGATTAGGGCTCAACTACATTCCAGTCCGAAGTTCATTGGTAGAAGGATAGTGTATGTAGAGGCTTAATACAGTGTGGTGTTCAAACCTGGACTAGGTCCCGGGGTTTTTCTGCATTTGCGGTTTTCTCGTTAACAAAACTTCTGGTGTCTATGTTATTTCTTTTCCGCATTAAATTTTGTTATATAATAGAAATATCACGGGTTGTGCGTTGAATCGATCAATTGTTAAATCCAACCTTTGGTTGTTAATTAAAATTGATTGATCCTTGAACATTGGTCTTTGGTACAGTTCAAGTTATTTCTTGTATATTCAATCGGCTCACAAATTCCTATTTGTTTGATTGCAGATTGAATTGAGAAATTGAGATATACAAATCTTTGATATACTTTTCTATAGATTGAGTATGACTGTCTAATTGATTCTATTGAAAGTATATTGGAGTTTTTCTATTCAGATTGTCGAACGAAATATTTGGTGTGGTTGTTGTACCCCCGCTTTTTCAATTGGTATCAGAGTATGCAAACACGTTAAAGACCTCATAAATCCATGTTTGAAGAAATCTGATTATTATGGATGAGTCTATCTCTAATAATGTACCCGTTCAGAAATTGCCAGATGATTCTGAAAGCTTGGATTCAACTGAGAAAACTGTCACGTCTAAGTCAATATCTAAACATTCTCTTTATGTAAAAACTATTGATTTGGAAACACGCCTAGAAGGACAGTTGGATGAACTTTCTGATGAAGGTGATTCAGATATTGATAGAGATGTTGATGAGGAAATCTCAGAATATGCTAAGCTATTGGATTCATTGGAAAACAAGGAGATGACAACTTCTCATGTCACACGTCTTCTGACTCCTCTCTGTCGAGAAATTGAAAAGGATTTATGAAGGTCTTTATGGTTGGAATCTCTCTTGCGAATCTATCCTCAAAGATTCCGAGGAAAACTTGAGTAGAAAGTCACTTGAATGTGATAATGTTTATCAAAAATACTTCTTGTTGGAAGAGAAACTTGTAGAAACTGAAGCAAAGATTAACTCTTAGCAAGCAAGTTTTGATGACAGAGAAAGCGCTTCTCTCACTCGAGAAAAACGCCTTGAGGATGATTTAGCTGCTGCTCTTGATAAAATCAAGATGTTGGAAGATGACTTGAAAGAGTTCAATACTAGTTCAAGAAAATTAACCACTATGATAGGAGAAAGTAAAAATCATCGTGATACACGAGGATTGGGCTATAAGGGAATAAATGCTCCAATTACTAGCAAAGAGGTAAAATTTGTCAAGGCTAGTGATTCTTCTCAAAAAAGGTTTTCCACTGATGGAAAAAGTGAAATGCCTACACCAACAGTTAAGGTCTAAAAGAGCAAAGTATATCAACCTCCAAAGTCAACACACACAGATCGAGGTAAGAACATTCCTTATGTTTGTCACTATTGTGGAAATAAAGGTCACTTGGAAAGGAGATGTCGTTTCCATATAAGGAATGAAAAACTTCATGATGTTCTTGTTTGGGCATCACAAGAAGTTGTGAAACTAAGATCATATGTTAAGACTAATCCCCTTAACGTTATAGGTTGTAAATATCCAACCTTTAGGGAAAGGAATCAGTGCTGTGATCAACCTAGATTTGCTTATAAACGTCATACGAAGCCTTTTCACAATCGTAATGGTCATCAAAAGGATAACTTCTTAAAGGCGAAGACAAGATCCGATGCTCCTAATTGGAGAAAGACTAACTTGAAAAAGAATAGTCAATTCAATTCTCTTTTAAGGATTCCAGAAGAGAGTAATGGGAAGAAGGGTCAGGTTGTTTCTAAACACACTCAGAAGTGGATACCAAAGAAAGTTAACGATGCTATGAGTTTGAAAAGGAATAATCTATTCCATGACTATGGAGAAAGCAGTATCCATGATGTTGGAACTTAAAAAGTTAGTTGGAAAGATGGATTTGGATATGAAAGGTTCTAAAAGTGATCTCTTTCATGGTAATCCAAAAGTGAAGCATAATAAGCCAAAAACTATAGATGGTGAAAATTCCATAGTTACAGAAAAGTCTGTCTCAGTCACTTGTGGTGAGCAAGATATTGCTCACCTCAAAATAACTTGATTGTCTTGTAAGTGCATCCTCACCAAGGAATGACCTGTTATGTATACGGTGAGGGAAGCACGAGAAGTGGGCACACAAATTATGTTTGGTAAGGCTATAGAATTCGATTGGATAAACTTGAGCAAGATTTATGTATTTTCTTAGAGTACTTATAATGATACACGTACCTTTCTTATCGTTTATTTATACCTAACTTAAAATCAAAATCCAAGGATTTTAGTAAACTCGACTGCATACTTCTCCGTATGCACACTGGCCTGTAGACGTCGATATTCAGTAAACTTGTTTTGGCTTTAACTTCTTCGTACGAACTCGGAATGACCTCATTGTTTTTGCATTATCTTCTTATTTGAACTCTATTCAAATTGGAGATGAAAATTATTGAATTTGGATGAGTTAAGATTGGTCACTGTACTGTATCTTGGTTTTGAGTATTTTTCTCCGTTTCGTTGCACTTGTTCTACTTCTCTTGGACTTGGGCACTTGGATTATTGGAGTACTCCTCTTCTAAGCTCATTTGTAGATTTTACAAGAATGATGTTGGTGAATCACAAAGAAGGAAGTTAAAGAATGGGGAATAGTACAGATTGCCATGGAATTCTTGAATGTTCGCAATCATCTTTTGTGAACTATGGTGCATGGTAGTTGTAGATGGTGGATTTTCGATAAAGGGTAGAATTGTAAAAATATACTCCAGATTCGACAACCGTATGAGTATTGAGGCTCATGTCTCTCGATTAAAGCATGAAAACTCATGCCATAAATCTCTGACTGAGAAGGCTGTATCTCAGAGTACATGTAGATGTGTAGTCTCTCAGCTGAGACCACGGAAAAACTCATGAATACTGAGCAATTTCAGTAATTATTCCGGATCCGGCAACCGGATGAGTATTGAGACTCATGTCTCTATGCATGAAAGCTCATGCCACTTCTGATGGAGAAAGTCTCTCAGAGAAGATGCAGATGTGCAGTCTCCCAGCTGATACCACGGCACATCTCATATTGTATAGAATCGAAAGTTTGGATGGCTCCTAGACAGCATGCCTACTAGTATAGAGCGACAACATCTTCGGGATGCAACCAGGTTTTCTCCGACTATGCAAGAGGAATATGATACTCCAACAAGTTCATATTGCTCAACCCTCAGATGATTAATACTCCTAGACAGGAAGCCCTTCTAGTATAGAGACATCAATTAATTGTCTAAAATCGTCTGAATATACAACAATATTATATGAGTCATCTTTAATCGTCCGGATATCCAGCAATATTCTACGATTCTTCGTTATATTTCGTCACTTCAATTCGTGGTTCTTCCAAGCAGAATACACTGGGTTAGTGATAAATATTCAACGAAACAGGCATCTGAGCATCGAATAAGCCCTGACAAAAATGGTGCAAGTGTAATTATCAAATAATGCACAGACCAGCATTTTGAATGCACGAACGAGCATTTCAAAAAATATGAACGAACGAGGAACCTATGCAAAATACGGAGGAAAAATAATAAAAAAAAAAATATTAACAAAAGCGTCAAGGGACTGGGTTCACCAGCCGTCCAGTCATGCCGTGACCAATCCCGCGCCCAATTTTATATTTTATCATATTTTTACTATTTTCCTGGTCTCATGAAAACCCTCTCGTTCGAGCAAATTTTCTTTATTTCAAAGAAATTATCTGAATCACATGATTTCATCAAAATAATAATAAAATTAGGAAAAAATGTCATGGGACCGCCAGCCGGCCGGACATGCCTTGGCCGTGGATGGTCCCACACCTCACGTTACCCATTATTTTATTATTTCTCTCAAATTATGAAAATTCCTTGATTTTTTATGAATTTTCTCTAAAATCATGAAAATTACCTAATTTCATGTATTTTTAACTAAATCACATGATTTTATCAAAAAATAATAAAATTAGGGAAAGGTGTCATGGGACCGCCGGCCATGCCCTGGATGTGGCCGGTCCCACACCACACGTCCCCATTATTTTATTATTCCTCCTAAAATTATGAAAGTTCCTTGATTTCATGAATTTTCCCTAAAATTACCTAATTTCATGTATTTTCTTTAAAATCATAGAAAATATTTAAAATTAGGAAAAAAACTTGTGGGACCGGGCTCTAGCCGGCCAGTCATGCCCTAGACGGTCCCACACGCCCCATGTTTTATTATTATTTGGTGTATTGTTTCATGATTTCATGAAAACTCCCTGATTTCAACAAAATATCTTGGTTTTCAACTAATCCCTTTGATTTTATGTAAAATTCCCTAAAATTATGAAAATTATATAAAATTAGGAAGAGTGTCTTGGGACACGCCCATGGCCGGCCGACCATGCCTTGGCCTTTTACGGTCCCACACTCCTATTACTTATTTTATTTTATCTCTCATCTTATGGAAGTTTCCTAGTTTTATCAAAACTGTCCAGTTTCATGGAATTTCCCTCAAATCAGAGAAAATACATAAAATTACATAAAACTGGGAATATGTGGGACCGTGCTTGTCAACCGTCCGTCCATGCCCTAGCCGTGGCTGGTCCCACACCTTGCAATTCCCTGTTTTATTTATTTTCCCTCATCTCATGTATTTTTCCCAGTTTCAGCAAAACCATGGATTTTGCATATTTTCTCCAAATGTTGCTCAAACGAGCACCAGAAAATATCAAAATTCTCAGGACTGAAAATGGGCATTATGGTGACACGGGAACATCCCCTTGACCGGCCGAGGGTGACCTTGAGGCTTGCAAGCGGCTGGTCCCGCAAGTTTTAATGATTTTAATCTAATTTGCTTAACTGCTCATATTAGGTTCAAACTCTTTCCAAACAATTGGAAGTTTGCTCAAACCACCATTCACTAGTGCCACACGCACCAAGAGCCGGTCTCATGACCTCTTGGTCGGTCCTTTGTATTTTCATAATACCCAGTTTTATTATTTGTTGCTCACACGAGCATTATTTCAGTGATGAAATCACATTTAATCATTCTTTCACCAACTGGTCTCAAGAGACTTTGGTATTTTGGTTATTCGAGCATTTGGGCGATATATGGTAAACCTGTCATCCCATGTAGTCCCTATGTCACTCTATATTGATTTGCAATAAATCATAATTTCGGTAAAATTAAGGTTTTGAATCCAGAGCTCTGCAGAAATGTGATTCTGAGCAGATTCAAACACTCTGATAATTTTATGTTGATTCACAATCAACACTTTATTTAGTTTGCTCGACCCAGCAGTTAGTAAATTTAATTAATATTTTATTCGGTCTCGCTACCAATAAGTTCATCAAACTGGCAATACTTTCTCAAACTGGCAATAATTGCTCGAACCGGCAATATTCACTCAAATTAGCAATATTCGCTCAGACTAACAATATTTGCTCGGATCAAAGAATATTGGTTCAACTATCAATATTCGACAATTCAGCAACACAGTTTGCTCGTTTTAGGTTATAATGGTACCTCATCTCAGCAGACATACATTTAATTCATGAGTTTTGGAACATTTGCTAAAACGTGTTCAACTCAGCACTACATGGACTCATCGTCCCACAAAGTCAGCAACTGACTCCACAATCACGAGATTTCAATCGTGTCACAATGGGGGGATATTAATTAGGGTTTTGGTCTGGCAGTCTACGACACGTGTGTTCACCCACGATGAGAATGTGAGCAAGTCGTGCAATCAGTTGGAAGAATCAGCAAAGTAGTGGGTGGAAAATTATCCAAGTCTCCGCACGATGAGTAACTGGTTTAACATGATTTCCCACTTTCCCATTATCTGATTCCAGCAACTGTCACACTTCAATGGATCATGGTGTTTTCAATTCCGGCATTATAAAATGTCTCTGAATCCTGATTGAAACAACAACATTGAACAAGAGTTTTCGAACATTCGAACAACAGTCGCTTAAACGAGCAATTTCTCATCAAAGTTCATACGGACAATCTTTCGTCTACACGAACTCACATAAATCACTCTCAATCAGGTAAAACTCAATCATTCAGAGCATTTTTACGCTGAAATCATAACACACCTACAATCTCAGATCACCATTGATCTCACGCATTTCTCAGCTTCCCTCCTACAGATCAACCCAATCTCTCTTGTGACCGAATTTACTCTGAAATGGACATTGTTCTTGGTTTAGGCCGGAGTCTTACAGATTGATCTCTCGAACTTAAAGCACTCCCTTCTTGCAGTGCATCTGTGTGAGGTTCAACATTTCACTCGGTTCAAGGAGTCTCCATACGATCGACTCTTCAATTCCGTAAAAACTAGTAAATCGTTTTTCCCCATCTACAGTCGTTAATGACTTTGTATGTTCTTCTTTGTTAAGAAAATATTTTTATAGGCGTTTGGTAGCTATTCTTGGTGTAAATCCGGGCGAAAAAGATTGATTCTTACCTCTAAGGACAAATCATCATTCATGTGCATTACGAGTTTGTCTTGATGTCTAGGAAACTTCTTATGAGAATTTATTCTTGTTATTTTAAGAAGGATAACTAGGGTTTTGAATATCCATTATTATGAGTACACATAGCTATTGCCAACGTTTTCATCTTGCAATGTTTTTAGATTTATTTATTTAAATTCTAAGTTATTTGAAAGATGATTTTTGCAGTATTAATTTTTATAGTTTTATATATTGCAAATTGTTATGGGATACGTTGTTTACGTCTGTGAACCTTGACTGTCCCATATTTGTTCAAAAGTTAACTCTATTATATGTCGATATGAAAGTATTGATAAAAGATAGAATGAACTTGACTACAAAAGTTAAGCCTTTTATGTCATTATGCAATATTTATGGAAGAAAGGATGAACTTTTGTTTTCAAAGATTAAGTTTATTATATGTCATTGTGCAAATAGTGATGAAAAATAGAATGAATCTTTGATTATTCCGCAATATTGGTCTTTCCCTGATCCACATCTTTGTGTATATAATGTGTTGCTCCGTTAGTTCTCTTATGTTGAGCATGGACAATTGAATTGATCATTTTCCTTGTGGTTAATTCAATTGAGATTTTTTTATACAAATTCATGTTTCATGTGATTTGTTAATGCCCAAAGAAATCCTTATTTTCTTGTAAAAGTAAGGTTGCTCTTTTTGTTCTTTTGGGAATGACATTGTAAAGACCCTCAAGCTCGTCAACACTATTAAACTAGTCAAGCGACATCTTAGCCACTAATTACTCGATTAGCTTAACACGAATGTTAATTAAAATAAATTAATATGACAACGATTTAGATATGAAACTAGTACCGTTGGATAGATCTCAAAAATTTACGTGGAATGGAATACTCGAACGTGTCAATCGGATATCGTATGAAGAAGATATTATCAGTTTTGTATGAAGGGAAAATTAGTCATTTCGCTTCAAATCTCCTGGGTGCCCTTATCGTTTGGACGGGTGCCTTTAACATTTTGATCAACTTTATCTCCAAAACAAATCGAGGAGAATTTATTCATTCATTCATTTCTTTCTTTTCTTTTCTTTTTATTTTCTTTCTTCTGCTGCTCATGTGTTTCTCTTCTTCTTCTTCTTCTTCTTCTTTCTGTCGAACTCAGTCCAAAGGATTGAGCTTAGTTTGTGGGTAACTCGTAGAATTTTAGTAAGTTAGTCGAATCAAGAGTTTTATTAAGAAGTTTCAAAGATAGAATAATAGTAAAATCAGCTGAGAAGTTAGGGTTCTTGAGTTGATTGAGGATTTGTGTGGAATAACAAAGGAGTTGATGTTGATAACGGTGAGAAAGAGATGGATGCTGCGTGATGATGTTGATTAAAGAAACAACAAAGATAATAATTAGGGTTCGTGGAATTTAATCGATTTATCTGTTTAATTGAATCAAGGAAGATGAAATTGAGGGTTTAAATGGCAGATTAGAGATGGGTTTTCAATTAATTTGAAGTATACTTGAAAATTTACAGTTAGGTTTTTGGAAATTGAATTTGAGATTGAGGTTTGAAACTGTTAATGAGAAATTATGGTTTCCTGTTAATATTTGCGGGATTGATTGGAAGAAGAAGATTCTGAGAAGAAGGATTATTATAGCTGAAGTTAAGATGATTGTAGAAATTGAACAAAAGATGAGTTACAGGGAGGAAGGTGTATGAGTTGTTGATTGGTGGTGGTGTTTTTTCCAGTCACAGGACATGGAAGAAGTATGTGATGAAGATTGTTAAGTTTGGTTTGGTTAATTAGGGTTTATGTGGTTATGGTTGGAGAACAACAATTTAGAGGATGCTGGTACTTGGGTAAGTTTTGTATTTTTAAATTTCGAATGTTATATATAGAACTGATAATATGGATGAGTCAATGTGTTTGAGAATGGATGGGGATGTAGTTCTGGTATAGGGTTATGTTTGGAAGGAGTTACATGTGGTGTTGGGATGTTGAAGTTGTTGAGGAAGTTGAGTTGTAAAGTTTATAGGGAAAAAGAGTAGTCGCAGTTTAGCGCTCACCGTGTTCTTTCTCACGACTCTGAGTTTAGGCACAGTTTTAATTTTAACTTCTGCATCTTCGGAAACGAAGGGATTTGTGTTCTAAAACGTTGGATCTCACTCTCTAGTGATTTGTTCATTCGTTATTTGTGTATGTTTTTGAGTACATAGCCTCTAAAAACACACCTTGTTACAGATCTACAAAGTTTTTTCACAAAGAGCGTACCCACAAAACGCCAAAATCTTTGTTTTATACTAAAAAAGGCCTTTTTTTACCAAGGCATATTCTAGATCTGAGAACCTTTGACTGACAGAGGAATCTCAGGGATATTTTAAGGAAAAAGAGATCTTCCACATCAATTAATAACCTCGTTTTTTCCGAGATCTGACACCCACTTTTTCGGTTTTCAACGTTTTAAGGTTGTTTTCTCCGAGGGTGTTATAAGCATTTAATACCTGTCTATCAAAGACATTATTTCAGTCCTTTTTTCTGAAAAAGATGCTTAGCCATCTTCTGTGTCAGAGCATTAAATGCTACCTTCGAAGAAGGTACCCAAATAACATATTTCTTCATTTTTTTTTGTGACCGCAGGGTGTCAAAAGCCGAAGGCATACATAAACCAAATGATGTGCCAACAATCTCACGACCAGCACTCACAAGAGGAAGATCCCAAAAGTCATCTCAAGAAAATCAAAGGAATGAAGCAGAGGACGGACAAAGTGAGATATCAAGAAGAACAATTGCTACCAAAACACCTATTCCGACTGAGGGGATGGGGAAGACATCGGGAGATCAACCAATCTACGGCATGCCATTACTGGGGCGCCCTAACGTTACAAAGCCACATGCGGCCAACGCAGGGTTACCCAGAACCTTAGCTCCTACGGGACGAGGGTTGGGAAACCTAACGCAAATCCAGATAGATCCAGCTGCACCAATTATAGATGAAGTAACGAAAAACTCTGAAGATCCAGCCGACATCACTCCACAAGGAGGTGAATCCCACAACGAATATGAAATGGCGGCACAAGTAGCAGTCTTGATGCTCCGAAACAAGGAAAACGAAGATGCATTGTAGGAGATGGCCTAGGAGAACCAAAATCTCAAAGGTATGCTGGATACGTAGATCGAAGGCTCCCAAGCTCACCCTCCGCAAAAGAGGCACGACAACGGAGCCATCTCAGGAAGACGAAGGTTGAATCTCAACACAGCAAAGACTAATCAATCTAAGGGAGCCGGAAAAGCGCACCACGACCCGAATGAAGTGGACTCAACATACAAGCCCTCTCAATCATACTACGACAATTCTCTTTCCAAGGACGCTCACAATGTGAACATGGTTATGGAGCAAATGGAGAAAATTCGGAGGGAGATACGAGGCCTAAAAACTGGCCATGCAGGCGCAAGACTGGAAGAAGCGCTACAAGAGGCAACCACGTCTCAGCTATCTTTGCACATTTTAGGGGAACCCATTCCTCCAAAATGCTCGGTACCTACGTTCCAAGAATACAATAGTACCTCAGATCCCGCAGCCCACCTACGGTATTACACTCTTGTCCTTTCCTATTGGGAAAGAGATGAGGTAATACTTTGTAGGTACTTTCCGGCAAGCTTAACGGGGTCAACACTAGCATGGTATGAAAATATACCAGCAAACTCAATTGATTCCTTCGAGAAATTATCTACGGTCTTTTTGGAGACATACATGTACAACAAAGCAACAAAGACATGGTTAGATAGGCTATTTTCTTTAGCTATCGGACCCCGGGAAACACTGATGCAGTACACCGACAGGTGTCAGAAGACATGCCAAGTAATTGGGAAGGTCAATCCCGAAATTATCATTAACTGCTATAAGTACGTACTTGATAGAACCTCAGCCATCTTCGTGGAACTCCAAAACAGATCCCTTGATTCCGAAGGCAAGATAAGGGTCGTTCAAGATCATTACATCATACTTGAGGAAATCCAGAAGGACAACCCCAGGGCACAAGCAAAGACAACAATATCTCCCCAGTGAACCAACTCTCTGGAACCAATTCTGGAGATACCTAAGCGACAAAATGAATCCGGGGGCAGAACTACCTATCAAGACAAACGATCCAAATATGGAGATAGAAAAAGAGGCAAAACAAGATAAGAATTTGTTGACAAAATCTACACGAAGCTGAATACAACTTTCTCCCACATCATAAGCAAGGAGGGAGCAAAGCTAGGCTTTCCTTACCCTAACACTAGGGGAAAACAACCAGATAAAACGAAGGAGGCTAAGGAGTATTGTGCGTACCACCAATACTACGGGCATACCACGGAAAACTGGTTCAATTTCCGGAATTTTTCCGGAGTGGTCACCACCTGTCACTTGGAGTCTTTGCCGGTCACCTGAGTCAATTGGTCAACTCAGCGAGTTAGGGTCTTACTCAGCTGGATGGGCTGAGTAGCCAAGGTCTGAGCTGTTGCAGGCCATTCCTTCTGTTGCATAGGCCTAAGCCATTTTTCACCATCATTGCGCTTCATTCCACCCATTCCCAGCAACAAAACCAACTCCGCGGCATCACTGTAATTCAAATCTCACACCATCTGTAGCTACTCATCACAATCATCTCAAGCCATTGCTTCAAATTATTCTGCTCCATAACAACATCTCCTGCATGAGCTCAAACCTGAGATGTAACCACCTACACCAGCTTCCACCTCCTGAAATCTTGAACTCAAGAATCACATCATTTCATTATCTTTCTTTCCCTTCCAGTAACCCTATAATGTAGCACCCTTGCATCTTCTTTTGAACTCATAAACAGCTACATATCCTCCTTTCTCGACTCTCAGAACCAACAACTTCTCACTGCCTCAAGCCATGCCTCTCATCTGGAGAAAACCATTCTAGCCATCTCAGACACATATGTAGCTGTACCACCCTCTTCACTGCCATACTTAGCTTCACCAGGACCACGACCAACTTAATCTCCTTTGTTTATTCCCTGCAATCTATGCCATTTCCAGTACCAATTCAATTTCATTACCAGCACATATGTTACTCCTCTCGGTTGCAATCTCGCCATGTCCAGTTCAACGACATCATACCCATCCGTAATCCATCACTGGTTCCTCCTTGTTCTTGGGTTCACTGCACCTGCAACATCCACCAGTACCAAAACTCTCCAGCATCAGCACTGTCATGCTACCTGTCTTAGCATTCATCTAAGTCACCAAATACCCATGGCACCAACTCTCTGCAACAACACTTCAGTTCCATGGAAATTCATCACCAACCATCTCAGTCATTTTTTCTTTCTTCATCAGCAGAATACCCACACAATCACCACCAATGCCTGCAACTTCAAATTTGCCATTCCATTTTCACAATCTCTGTATCTTTGAATCCACATCTATAGTTCAATACTGGCACCAACACTTCTTTCCCGTAACCATTTCACCTTTTCCATGTCAGTTTCACCACCATCATCTAACACAACCAACTCCAATTCCTCAGCCAGCAACACCATCATCTGCAAAACTACTTAACCATCAATGCAATCTCTTCATGTGCCTATTATTTCCGCTCCAACACTTGACAACAACATCTCAGCTTCAGCCATTCTACTAACTTCAACTGCAACATCACCTGCAATTTAGCTCATTGTAGTGCCAAATCCATAACCTGAGCAGCAGCTCAATCTTCCCTTACCAGCACAACATCTCAGATTCTCGTCCTGTAACTGCAATAACCTCCATCTTCATCATCTGAACTCGAAACAGATCTTCCTTATTTCTCTGTACAACCTACCACTAACAATTTCATTCGAAAAACCACAGGAACCACAGTTAATCTCTCGAACCATTGAATCTCAACTTTCAATTCCTTCATCATTGGCTTCAATCATTTCTAATATTCAACTCAGAGATTCAATTTCTTCTCCCATTTCTCAATTCAACAGCAAATCCCCATTTCACTTCAACAACATTGGCAGCTACGTTCTTCTCTTCTCAGTCTCGATTTATCTTTCATCACTTATCCCATACAAATTCCTCACCGATTCATCTGCAGCTGTCTAAACTTGAAGACAAAAAGGTTGTGTTGTCTGAAACAACAAGACCAATTCGACCTAGTTAGGTCTAATAGTATGGGACGGCTATTAACACCCATGGGTGCTTTTAACAACTATCACTAAACTCCAAAGGGTTGTCCCTTATTTTTGACTGGGCTCCGGATACCGCTCGCCTATAAAATGACCACATTCTGCTCCTTGCTCAAAGTGCTTGATTTCTTTTCCTTTTACTCAAAATGACTCCAAAGCACCTGTAAGACTCAAAAGAAAACATAAGATACATAATTTACAAACACAATAACAAAGAAAACATAAATACTATATATAAAATTAGGTGTTTTACAACACCTATCAGTGATAGCGCCCTCATTGCTTGCATAAAAAACAATCCCCAGAAGTATTTTGGTTACATGTCTTTGGTTTTATAGATTTATTCAACCTTGCTTCCGTGCCTTTTGATATATTCATATCAAGTGATGATTTCCCAGAGCAGTTGAGTTTATCCATTAATTTCAGATTTTCTACTTTTAACTTTCTGATTTCATCTTGACAGCACTTAATGTCGAAGATGAATTTAGATACTTGTTCCTTTTCAGAACATTGATAGACCTTGATTTTCACAAGACACTTGTTAAAATTTTCTTTGTCATTCAGATAACTCCACCTGAGTTGATAAAGCGATGATTTTATTCCATTGACTTCAGATTCAAGAACCTGTGTTCTTTTATCTTTACAAGGAAAAGTTTGTTTGAAAATCGTAGGAGTAAACTCTTCTTGGGTATCTAATGTTGAAAGTATTTTAGAGTCACAGACTTCTGCAATGGTTGCAACATGGTCTATCATACATTCTTGATTATCCTCGTCAGGGGAATAGTCAAGAGTGGCAGTATATGCATTTCTTTTCCACTGAATATCCTTAGTTGGATAGTCTATAAAAATATGACCAAAGCCTCTACATTTGTAGCATTGAGGAACATTATCATTATCATCCCAAGTGTCTTCACTTTTATGTGTAGAGATCTGATTTCTTTTTGACACAAGAGATTCTATTTTCGGTGTCTCAATAATTTCTTGAATCGTTGAGTAATTAGAGACAAAAGATGATTAAGATAATATAGTGGAATAAGTTCAGAAGAATGGCATTAGTTAGAGTTCCCGATGGTTGGGGTGTAACTAAAATGGTTATATTGGTGAAACCTTCCCCTTAACTTTTAGTTACAGTAGGTGTTGAGTCTTCTGTGCTAGGGTTCTTTAAGTGAGTAGGGCAGTTAAAGTGTAAGCGTATGATGTCATTAGATGAGTTGTTATTTCTCCTGTAGAGAATCGAGTGATGCTATGATCCCATTCTTTTGTTATTACTATGATCCCATTCTTTTGTTATACTCCACTTTTCAAGAACGTAGCATTTGAGTCAACTCTACGCAGGCTAAATTACTATTGCTTTGTCTTTAGTTAAGATCAGATGGGAGTTCCTGGGAGGTCCTATTCCACTAGTTAATATATAGAGCGGTGAAACTTACAGATAGTTACTCGGTATTTCCAAAACGTATGACACCATATGAATTATGTTTCTTCAACATAAGGCATCTTGACCATGAACAACTAGTTAGACTCATGAGGCTGATGCTCCGATCTATATAAACAGAAAAAGGGTTTACGGAAAAAGAAATTAGCCGGTTACGAAGGAACTCTCGGCTACTTCTTCGTTTCAACTAGTCAGCTTCGGCCAAAAAGACTACTAGGAGGATTTCGAAATAGGACAGTCTCTGGTCGGTTCCCCAGTTCCCAGGGTTAAGGTATTCCCTATTATGAGCCTACTCAGATCAGAACTAGTTGATTATCTTTCGCCGTCCAACCTTTTCCTGCTGAGATCCCAAGTCTTTAAGTGGGCCCTCTTGGCCACCCATGACCTTGGCTTTTTAGAGAATCCCGGTCCTCTATCGTAGGACTTCTAGGTCGATAGTCCATGTTATTTCCTTGTGTCGACAGAACTCATTTTGTGCTCTATTCAGTAGTTGATTGACATTTGACTTTATTCTACGATATTAGATGTTTATTGGCCAATGAAGATGTTGCAAGACCGGCAATTCCGTTGTTCCAGAGATAGCATTTTGAACAACGAATTCAGGTGCGTAGTCACTTTTCAAATAAAGGCAAAAAATTTTACCTGTACTAATTAAAACCATATATTCAGTCATTTTGTTATCTGATTTACTTTTCCTATCCTATAAATGAGAATCAAGACTTTGGGAAAGACCAGAAAGGAACTCACCCTTTTACACCAAGGATAAGAGCAGATTGATGGAGATGACTTGTATCTAAGAAGATCTCTTTCTCGAACTGGATTCCGACCTACATCCCCGAATAGCGTAACGAGTGAAATGGCGAGATTAAGAGGAATGGAGGGCGTAGGATTAATAGTGAACGCAAACCCCTTGACTGAATCAATGACCACATAAGCTGAGATAAACTATGAAACTTCTTTATTGCGTTGCGAAGACGCAGATTTTCTGACTGCAATCTCCATAGGGCGGGAACTGGATAGAAAAGACAGATAAGAGAAAAACCCACCGGGAAAGGCATACCTCAAGGAGCACCAATCTCCCCCGGCAAACATCGGAAGGGCCAATTCTAAGCTAGAGAAGCAAGAATTTCCTATAATTCCATTACTTTCTTCAATACTAGCAACTCTGGGGACCAAGAAGCTATGAACAAATATGGTGATATGATCCCACTTTCACCAGTTCCTAGACCAAGTCTAGTAATTGACTCAGTTTCACCAAGAAACTCAACCATTTCATGATAACCGGAACCTCCTGGACCTTACTTATCAAGCGTTGAACCTTTTTCTAGCCCAGCCAAGCTTCTAGATCCAAACTAACTTCGACCAGATTAAACAGAGCTTAGTCCAGTATCACCATCCCTTTCAAGGGCATCCACTTCAGTTGAGGAACCTGCTAATCCAAATCAAAGCCTAGGAACTGATCTACTAACTGAGATTTGGATTTTCTAACCTGAAGCACTTGATGAAACTAGCATAACTAACTGACCTACTTCTGTATGCTTTTACCTAGAAGAAGCTAATCCAGCAGCTAAACCAAGCTCGAGAGTACTCTTCCCAGTTACTGTTCAATTTCATCTTCAGTATCTAAATCTTTCTGATCTTGGGAGTCTTTCAGACATTGAGTTGGCGGATTTTTGATGGATTTATAGGCCAGAGTGTCTTTTTGCTTAGACAAGTGCTCTTGATCAAATATCTTTAGTTTTCCAACAAGAGACCTTCTTGATAAATAGGAAAGATCGTTAGCTTCGATGATTGCATGCTTCTTAGATTCGTATCTAGATGGCAAAGATCTGAGAATTTTGCATACTATATCTTTTTTCAGAAATAGTCTTTCTAAGTGAGAAAGAAGCATTAACTATCTCAGAGAGTTTAATATGAAACTCTTCAAAAGTATCGTTGTCATCCATTCGAAGGTTCTCTGATGAGAACCGTAAACTTATAATTAAAACAAATTGAAATTGATAACTTGAAAAGGATAAACAATCAACCAAATTAGTTTCTTCTACCCCTTGAATAAAGGAAGAACCTAAAAATGGAGATTCTTCTCAAATTACTTATAATTTCTACCCAATTAAATTGTAAACTATAAGACTATGAGAGGCATCTAGTTGATACTCTAGAATTAGATGATCTAATTCCCCCTATAGATAACAATTAGGGTCTAAAGAAGAGAAAAATCTCATCCTCACACAATATTCTAAAACCCAAACTCCCTCCTTTAACTTTACCTCTTCTAATTTATAATACTACCAAGGATATATTTGGTATTTTGGAAATTCTATAGAAACGGGACAAGAATGGTATTTCAATGTTGGTTGGCAACATCCACAATGCATCATCCTCCCCTTCTTTGAACCAATTCGTCCTCGAATTCTTCAAAGCGTATTCTCCATTTGTGTTTGAAATTCTTCCTTGCTTGAAGACAATTCTACCTCTACACCTTCCATTGTAGTTACTCACCAAATGTAGCATCTTGTGGTCATAGTTAAGAGCATCCCCAAGTAGTAAAGAAACACCAAGCATTTCTCTTAACCTTGCACGAAGACTACAACCATGAAACTTATATTCAATGAAAGCCCAAATTGGATTCATATATATTTCCTCCCCATTTTGTTGTAGCTTGAGTGAAGGCTTGCTTCTGGTAGTCGGTTCACATACTTGAAATTGTTCTCGAGATGCCTTTAACATAGCATTTTCCAATTCAATATCATACCTTGGTACACCAAAATCTTTTACTTCATAACCATTAAATACCTCATCAAAATTTAAACACAAAGGATTGTATTCTTCTTTCTCTTGATTCTTACATGATAACACTTGGTCCATGATAGTAAAATAATCAAAGATTTGATCGACATTCATGCCCTCTTCATAGATTGGAAGATCACCCACTATTTCACTTTTCCCATGACTCAAATAACTATCAAATTTTGGTGGAGACATTTTATCAAACACCTTGTGGGCATTTTGTTTATCCTCACATCCACCAACCAAAATTGATACATCTAGTTCACTTACATCATCACAATCATTAGATAGAATGCTTACTTGGTTATGGAGACTTACAAGTTTCTAATAATATTCTTCACAAATTTCTTCCATTCTTAGATACATATCATCAAACACTTCATGTACAATATTCATTAGCACATCCTTTGGATGAATCCTATCCAAATTAACTTCTCTTTTATAAACCATAGTGAAATCAATATAAGATTCAAAAACCCAATTTGGAAACACTATCAAAGAACATAATAATCAACCCAAAAATACTTGAGAAAGAGATTAGTAGTGTTCACCTCAAAAACAAATATCTTCACCAATTACACCTTTTCCCCTTGAGAATCAAACCAAAGCTCTGATACCAAATGATGAGAAGCGGAAACTTATAATTGAAACAAATTGAAATTGATAACTTGAAAAAGATAAACAATCAACCAAATTAGTTTCTTCTACCCTTTGAATAAAGGAAGAACCTAAAAATGGAGATTCTTCTCAAATAACTTATAATTTCTACCGAATTAAATTGGAAACTATAAGACTATGAGAGGCATCTAGTTGATACTCTAGAATTAGATGATCTAATTCCCCTTAGAGATAACAATTAGGGTCTAAAGAAGAGAAAACTCTCATCCTCACACAATATTCTAAAACCCAAACTCCCTCCTTTAACTTTACCTCTTCTAATTTATAATACCACCAAGGACATATTTGGTATTTTGGAAATGATATAGAAATGGGACAAGAATGGTATTTCATGTTGGTTGGCAACATCCACAATGCATCATTCTCCCAATCAGACGTAAGAGTTTGAAGTCTAGCTTCTTTATCTGATGTATTTCCTTCGAATACGATCTGAAGATTATCCCAAGCTTCCTTTGAGGTTTGGCATGTTGATACATGATATTATAGATCATGACTTACATCATGTATAATAGAATTCAAACCATCTAAATTCTTCTTTGAAAAAGCCTTTTCTTCGTTAGAATAATCTACTAAGTGTTTAAACTCAGTTTCCGAATTTTCTATTTTCGAGTGATTATAACCATCGGCAACTGATAGCAAAGTATTATATTCTCTTAATTGAAGAAAAGATCTCATAGCATATTTCCACCATAGATAGTTTGTTCCGTCAAATCTTGGCGGTACGTTAACTGAAATCGATTCATGTGAACTCGAGTTCATTTCTTATAGGTTGGATCGCACTAAACACAGATTGTTAGATGTTTTTATGTTTGCCTGCTCTGATACCAATTGAAAAGACAAGGGTACCAAAATATACCTGATATGTGTCTAAAACACCTTGATATTTATCTATTGTTTATGCTTTCTCTGCTAGTTTTCTTGTAAATTATGTATCTTATGTTTTGTTTTTGAGTATTTAGGTACTTTGGAGTCATTTGGAACAAAAGAGGAAGAAACAGCGCAAAAGTCTCATCTCATGTGAAATTGTTGCTGGATGCGAATTATTTCTCATTATTTGCTTTTATTTCTTCATCTCTGTCTAAAAAGTATGTCGGCTTTAGTGATACAAATTTTATGTCTGAAAAGCACGACAACTTTAGTGATGACTCTAGTTGAAGAGAAGAAGTGAATATGAGGAGTAAAATACGACTATTTTTGGTGGAAGAATTCAAGAAGTAAGGAAGCGTCCATTTGGAGCAAAAAGGAGCAAAAAGACCAATTCACCGGCGAGCGAAGCTAGCTATGGATAAGAAAGGAAGTGAATAGGCAGTCAGTTCCGCGAAACTGATAGCTACATGAGAACTGGTTGGCCATTATCCAGTACTATAGGGGTCTCTATATCACTCTTATCTCTTACACCTGACCTAAAATTGAGAGAAATCATTTTCTCTTATATTCTCATTACTGCTCCACCTGAAACTGAGATGACGGCAAAACATCTCAGAAAATTGAGAAATTTAAAGATGAGTTCATGAGAATTTGCTATACAGATCGAGAATAAAAAGGATTCAGAGATGATGGCATGGAGGTTCAGGGTTTGATTAAAGAGAATAAACTGCCAGAGAAGAATCAGAGATGCTTTTGTTGAACTAATGAAAGGTCGTGAAGAAAATAAGGGTTTGTCTTCAAGTTATTTATCTGTGGTGTTTTTAGAAATGGGTTTTACTAAATTAAGAAGTAACTTAAGTTGTTGGTGTTAGAAATGAAGCCATTACAGGGTTATTGTTGATCATGAGCTCGATTTAGGGTTTTTGTTGAATTTGAGAATGAGCAGAGTTGGTTTGAGGTTGTGAAGATGTTGTTGAATTCAGATGGTATTTTGAGTTGTGTACAGCTGAGAGAACATGGAAAACAAAATGGTAATAAAAGGATTGTATTTGGATGATGGGTAGGCTCGAAATGAAGCAGTAATTCTGTAGCTCAGATGGTGTTTTTGGATGGATTTTTGTGGGTGATTATTCCTGGTAATGTATGATCCAGTGTTGCAGGTGGAATTTCTGGTGGAAAGCTATATTACATCTGCAAATCAGGTGTTGGTTCAATGATTTACAGGTCATGGCAGTTGAACTATGAAGGTGGTAATACTAGAGATTACAAGGCAGTGGTGGTGCTAGCTTAAGTGGGAGTTTTGATTCTGTAGTGGATGTGCTACAACTGAAGGTTTGAATGGCTAGCTATCTATGGCACTTTGTTGGCTGAGTTGCTTGGTGATTAGAATATGATGATGAGCTACAACTGGTATGCTGCAATGGTTGTTTAGAAGTAAAGCTGGGATGTTGGATTTCTGATGAATGCAGCTACAGATGGCTGGTATTCAAGGCTTGATATTGGTGTTTCTGAGAATGGAGAAGCTATAAGCTACCACATTGGAGATACATGGAAGCAAGAAAACTAAGTTGTTGTTGATGTAGAATGAAATTGAGCATGGAACTAATGCTGAGATATGGGTATTGTTGTGATGGTTGGACTGAGATGAAGCAGGCTTTGGTGGTACTATTTGTGACAGTCAGGCAAGGCAGGGAAGATTGGTTCTGGTAGTCTGTGAGGAATATGTAGATGCAACTCTGTACAGGGGGTGATATAGTGGTTATGAGTTCAAAGGAATTGAAGCATGCAAGGGTTTGTTGGTGCAGAAAGAATCACTAAATTGCAGCTGCAGTTGGGTGCTTGAGATAGTAGTTACTGTGATGAGCTGAGAGGGACAAGGGTCTGAAATAGAGATATGCTTATGGAGATGTTGTGAATATGAAATTGTTGGAGCTGTTTTTGGAGAAGTTTACTAAGTTGGTGTCACAGTTATGGATTGTTGATATGATGCAATGCAGAGCTAAGTGGAGATCAGTAACTAATCTGGAGTTGTTGAAGGTACTCGACAGGTTATGAAGAAGACTGATGTGTGCTTTTGGTGAAATGGTTGCAGCTGCAGGTGGTTATTGTTTCTGGGAATCCAAGTTACAAGTGAATGGCAGTGAAGCTGCAGTTCAGTGGGTATTTGCTGTGAATAAGTCATGTAGCAGGTGGTGTGAATCTGTGGAACTGGGAGTTACAGGTGCAGGTAGTGAATTGTAGTTCAAATTGGTATATGAAGTTGGTGCTTTTATATCGGTTACGGGTTGAAGTTCTGCTGAGAACTGGGTATTGGAGTTGTTCTGCAGAAACAGAGAATTGCAGAGTAAGCTGTGCAACTGGATATTGTAAGAGAAAGCCAAGCAGTTGTAGGGAGGGTACAACCATCATGGCTGGCAGTGAAGCTGCAATGATACGGCCTGCAAAATGGCTTAGGCCATGACCAGTCAGTGAGTTGACTCGGTATAACTCGGTGTTGACCCGAGTACACTCAGGTGACTATACCAAGTTGACTCGGTGACTGGGTGGACTTTTCCGGTCACCTGAGCTCTATTCTGGTATCGGATTCCGGCCAAATTACGGCGGTGAACCCAATTTTCCGGTGACGACTTTTGGGACATATATTCTACATGGGTTTCTCTCACATATGGGCTTGGTGGATTTTCATCTAATGGACTTTGAAGACTTGAACCTAATTTTGGAGAAAAAGCTACAAAAAAAGAAAAGTTTTCTACAACTTTAAAAATCACGTTTTATTCTATTCTTGGAGCTTTTGGAGAGAACTACTTCTAGGGTTTGCTTTCTTTTATGTTTCATCTTCTTTCTTTGAATATTATGATGATGAATTCCATTAATATGAGTAACTAAATACAATTATTGGTTATGGGATAAAGTTGATTTCATCAAGCATGTTATTTGATTCTATGAATTAGTTTTGTCTCAATTCTATCGTTTATGATTCATTATTTTTATTATCATATGATTTGAATGCTAGTTTGGTTGAGTCCGGAATCAATTGGATTGGTTTTCATCTCTATAGATATATTAGGGTTTTCAATACGTAAAAGTTGTTTATCCCTGATTTTTAGTAGCATCTTGTGATTATTACTTGTACTGATACATTTTTTTTAATCGCATATGAATCATAACCTTTGTTAAAAAGAATTAGTGATTTTACACATTTGTTTGCATTGATTAGTCTTATTTCATAGAACTTATTGCTCTTAGGGAGTTAAACTTAATTGTGCTTTTACACTTTAGGTTGCTTTTTAAGTAGATTTCACAATAGCATCTTTTAATGTTGTTTGTGATAAAATCAGGAAATAAACGGGATACTCTTGTGATCAAGATATTCTAGGACTTTTGATAATTGCGAGATTAAATACCAATTCTAATCATTGATGAAAGTACATGTTTGTGAATGATACTATCCCGTGACCAATATCTTCTCTTTATTGATTATTTAAACTATTTTCTTTGCTTTATTTTATTTAATTACTTTGATAAAAACAAAAACACACTCTTGGGTTATTTTGGTTACTTAAGAATCTGAAAATTGCATAACAACAATCGCCTCTCTGTGGATACGAACTCTTTCTTACCACGTACTTCATTCATATTTAGTAGAGTGAGAAAGTGAATTTATTTTTGCTCGGCTGACAACCGATCAAATTTTGGCGCCGTTTCCGGGGAGGCATTCGGCTTGTTATATAGTTTTGGTTTCTTATTTTTACGTTGTTTTTAATTTCGTTTTGAGAATTGTGTTTCAGGTACCTTACTGAAATACAAACTGGGAGAAGCAATGGGTGATGCAAATCGCACACTTAAGGAGTTGGCTTCTCACAAGCTGGATACACAACAGGGGTGTATTCAAACAAACTCTACTTTCGAGATCAAGCCTGGGCTGCTTAGAGAATTACTAAAGTTCCATGGCATGGTGAATGAAGACCCAAACAAGCATCTTATGGACTTCCACACCATTGTCATGGTCGTGCTTCTAGTGGATACTGATGCGGATGGTGCAATATTGAAAAAAATTCGATTCTCTTTGACGGATAGTGCTAAGGATTGGTTATATTATTTGCCTCCCGAAAGTGTCACAACATGGAATGGGTTGAAGAAACTCTTTTTAGAGAGATATTTTCCTGCATCAAAGGCTACTCAAATTCGCAAGGAGATTTGTGGGATGAAGCAAAATATGGGAGAATATTTATATGAATGTTGGGAACGATACAAGATATTGGTGGAAAGCTGACCTCATCACCAATTTAGTGACGCAATGATTATCCAATACTTCTATGAAGGTCTCCAAGCAAGTCATGGGAATCTTATTGACGCTGCAAGTGGTGGTGCACTTATGAACAAGATGGTGACACAAGCTAGGGAGTTGATTGAGAGTATGGAAGCAAATTCTCAATAATTTTCAAGTCGTAGATCAGAACCACCTACCAAGGGAGTTAATCAAGTTGACGAGATTATTGAATTACGTGAACAAATGAGCAATATGATGGCAATGATGCAAAAAATTGCAGCAGTGGTTGTAAAACCATAACTCCCAGCTTATGAGAACGTAGAGAATGTGAATGCTATATTCTCAACTCAGCCGTATGGTATTTACTCCAAAAATTACGAGCAAGTTGCAAGTGCAAGTTCTGTTTACAACCATCCGCATGAGTTCCAACAACAAGTGCAACAACCACAACAAGGGCAAAATCCAGAATCGGAGAAGATGGCTACTGTAGATGTATTTTACTACCAACTACATCCAAAGGATAGAATCCTTCTACTCAAGTCAAATGAAGGTAAAAGCTCAACAATGAACACAAGATATACGTGGTTCGGTATGATTACCTACGTCCACGGGGGTGAAAGGGAGAATCTTATTACTTCAAGGAGTTACAAAGGTGTTTCTCTTAGCGTATTTCCTTACAAAAATGAACTTACTTCTCACTCTCTTCTCCTTGGTGTAAACTCTAGTTTCTCTATCTTTCCACAACTTACAACCTACCTCTCTTGGATACAAGTCACTCTATTTATAAGAGAAGTTCCATACAACCAAGTTAGGGTGTGGGTCGTGTTGCATCTATTATGAAGTTCTGTGATCGGGACTGCTTACGTCGCCCCTTCTTCTATGCACATGGCCGATGCATCTTGGTTCCTTTGTCTGTCTCTTGTCCGAGCCGACCTCCTCAGGTGTTCTCTTGGCACGATGTCGCCTGTCTTATCTGTCGCATCAGCGGTGGGCCGATGTGACTCGTACTTTCTTATCCTTTTGACCGTAACACCTCATTTGACCCACCCTGTCTTGTCTTGTCAGATCTATCAGAAACCTGGGGTCAAGTCTTGTCCGACAGCAGTAGAGCGATCATGCCCGATCCACGTGGCTCCTCAAATCTCGCGCCTGCTGATCTTCCTTTTATGCTTCGCCTCTCTTCATTTTTAGGTGCACCAAGGCTTAAGATGTTGCCACCTGGATCGGTGGATAATTTACACCTACATTTATGCCCCTTCTTTCGCTCGTATGGGAGACACGAGTGGAAGAACGTCGTCCCAACTGCCCACGTCTTCGTCCATGCCGCAAATCCCGCCATGCAATGCACCACTTAACTCTACTTTATTACATGTAACCGTCGGCGTCGGTTACAACTCTTCCCCTTTAAATAGCCCGCTTTTTTCCCCCCCTTCTTCTTTATCCTTTCTCTCTCTATTCCCCGCTGCTGCAATCTTTTCTCCTAGATTTCTTCATCACTCTTTGCTACTGAGAACCCTAGTTTTCTTGATTTTCTTCTTTCATCTCCTCCTCACCGATTACTACAGTAGCCGTTGTTACAGTCTCGTCGCCTTATCTCTCTTCGTCGAAAACCAAGTTCTACATTATTTCCGTTAATGGCTTCTTCTCCCTCTATGACTGAGAACAGGTCTGTTGATGATGTTTTTTCCGAGACTGATGCTTTTTCCTTTCTTCTATGTTTTCTTACGAGAGTCCCTCCGAGTACGATGTTCGTGCCATGAAATCTATCTTTCCTGATGATTCTCCTTCTGTTTCGTGCAGGTCCGAGAGAAGGGTGAGAGATCTTTCCGACGAGGAGTTCGTTCAGCAGCTGAAGGAAAAGTACGACCTTGGAAACTACGAAGTTACCCTGATCTCGGGCCAAAACAGCCTCTTGAAGAAGTCCGATATGATGAAGCACGAGCAGTTGGCTGATTGCGTGGTCATCACCCAGGGCCAACTGGAGATAGGCCTTCGTATTCCCTTGTAAAACCCTGATAGCCCTTTTTATTACGAGGTTCTTTCCCAGCTCAAGCCCTCTCGTGCTTTGGCTCAGTGGACTGGCAATACTTTCCGAATTATGAACGAATGGAGGGATCGCCGATATGGTCACAGTTCTACTGCCGAGTGGTCGACCTACAAGTTCGAGGACGCTCCAGAATATACCGTTGCCAATTTCCTTGCCAATTATCGAGCTGGTACTTCCACCTTAGGCGATCTTGATGGTTTTGCTGCTAGTCCTCATCGGGTCAGAACTATGCCCGATGGTGTTGAGAGGATAATGCTGGATGCCGATCCCATCGGCCAGGGTTCCAACAAGCGAGCCCGCCATTCTAACGATCTGATCTATCCCCGAGTTCCGCTTCTCGTCCGAGGCCCCATTCTACATGGTATCTTCCCGTCGCCTACTTTTCCATCCGAGCCCTATTCTTTTTGGGTAGTTAATGATGACAAGGCTGATAAGGTATGCGTTTTATCCTTTGTTGTTGCTTGCTATCTTGTTAGCTTCAGGCGTCAACTGGTCACTTGTTGTTTGAAAATCTCAGGGCGACTCTACCAAGGGAGCCGGATCGTATAGGAAAAGAGGTGCTAGCACAAGGGTTGAGGAAGACCAGGGGAAGGTAACAAACTTGATGATTTTCTTATAAGTACATGTACTTGCCCCTGTTTTTTTCCTTCGTATGTTCTGACAAGACACCTTGTGCAGAAACACCCTAGGAGCGATGATGGTGATGTTGACGAGGTTGACCCCCAACCTCTTAGACGTAATCCCCTCAGAGGTAAGCAAGTTGCTAAGACACCGCCGAATAGGGCCCCAGTCGTTGAAATTTACGATGAAGATGAACTATTTAGTGAGAATATCTCGGGTGACAAAGGCGATGAGAAAGGTGTGGGCGACCAGCAGGAGCCTTTGGAGACGCCCATCGTAGAGAAGGTTGTTACTGATGTACCGGTAGATCTTCTTCGTGTGCCCCGAATTACTGAGGGGTCATCTTCTGGCGTGGAAATTTCGTTCACCGTATCTGGCCCTATCATGAATTCTTTGGGTGCGCTTACTTCACCCGATTTTGGAGCGTATACTGAGGAAGAGATGTTGAATGCGGTGCCCCTCTATGGAGATATCGCTCAGACTCTTGACACAGTGGTGAGCGGCTTGTTTTAGCATAGTGGTGGCCCCTTCTGATTTCTGTTCTTATTGTCCCTTACAATTTACTCGCGTTTACCTGTGTTAGATCCTGAACCGGGTGCGCTTAGATGCCTCCAGTTGCCACATAGAAAAGCAATTGTTAGAATCTCTTCAACTCCAGTTACAGAACGAAAGGAGCCGCGCGCGCGAGCTAAAAATTAAACTCGCCGACGCCCAAGGTATGTTACAATTCTGCGGCTCTTAACTTATGTTGATTGAGTTTATCGTTCCAACATCCTGAGTCGGGTATCCTTATGCTAGCCGAGGTAACTAGTGTAGGCTTAGACGCATCTTCAGAGTTTAGGATCATGAATAGGAAATGGGATATTGAGAAGGATTTAGTGGAGAATCTTCGTCGGCGAATGGCAAACAAAGATGACAAAATAGATCGTCAGGCTGGAGAAATCGAAGAGCTCGAGGAGGAACTAGAACGGTATCGTCAGTTTGAATATGACCCGGCAGAGATAGACAATTTACGAGCTCACTTGGGCTCTTCCCAGCGCCTTGCTGCTGAACAAACTACTCTGGCCACGAACCTAGAGCAACGGGTAAATACTTTGCAATTACAAAATCGATACCTTCATGAAGATCGTCGACGAATATTGAGGGATAAAGACTCGGTGGAGCGAGCCAACCGGGATCTCCTGGGGCGAGTCGGCCAACTCGACAAAGTTGCAGGAGAACTGGAATGGAGTAGGTCGCAGCTTACAGTTCTTCAGTCGTCACGCAATCGCTTGATGGATGAGTGGAGTGAACACAAGAAGTATTGCCCCAGTAACAAATTCAACGAGCAACACTATAACGAGTTAACCACGAAGTTATCCAAGGCCGAGGATGAGTTGTCCAAGTCGGTAGAGTCGCTTCAGTCAGTGTTACCAGCCCTTTCAGGTCTCTTAGATGATGTGTTGGGGCCGTTCCTTAGATTTAGATTACGTCTTATTCTTGCAAAATTGTTAAACCATGTTCGATGAATAATGTTCTGTCTTTGTGATCTTGTAGCCGAGCAAAAACGTTCTCAGGAGCTGGATCTGGAGGTCCGTCGATTGAAGCAGGTCGAGGTCGATTTGGGTTCCAAGCTGACCGATGCCGAGGAAACTGTTTCTCAGCTTACCCAACAACTCGAGGATGAACGCGTCGCCCATGCATATGAGATAGACGAGAAGGTCCAGACGGGTATTGAGATGTGGATGGAGAATAAGCGGCGCGAGGTCGCACAGAAGAAGGCCGGCATTGTTCCTCCGAAGGCTTGAACTCCTCTTTTGTAGTGCTGCGTCGCTAAGTTTCCCCTTTCCATCGGGTTGTAAATCGCTTTGAACACTTGTCCCCCTTTTTATTTCTGCTACACTGCTTGCTTGTTTTTATGGGGGTGCTGCGTCGCCGATGTTGTTTGTTTTTCGTCCGTTAAATTCTTCGTTTCGCATGGTTGCACGACATTTTCCGCACTTTCTTACTAGACGCATGATGCAATCGAATTATCTTTTGTTTCGCATGTTATTCCTGCAATTATTGTTCAAGTAAGTTAGTATTTTAACCATTTCTATTGAACACGCCCAACAAGGAGGGTAATCGGGCCCAATGCCATGTCCTGATTGGGGTATCTCATCACTATCTCTTTGGATTCAGTGGAAGGCTATCAGTCAACCTAGTTCTAGGCCCGATATTCCCGAGCGGTTATCGACCAACCAGTCTCGGGCAAGTGGACAAGGCCACCTGCGATGGGGGCGACCTTTCAAATCTAAGTAGGCCACCTAGCTGAGGAGACCTCGCATCTCAACAACCTTTGGAACTGGCTTCCAACCACCAGAACCCTTAGGCTACCTCGGTACTTGCACACTGCCATTACCCCGAGTACGAATAGCCAGGCGGCTGTAAGGCACCTCGACACTTCCACACTGGCATTCCCCCGATTACGAATGCCCATTCGAGTGTAAGGCACCTCAGCACATCTACACTAGATTTTCCCCGAGTACGAATGCCCATTCGAGTGTAAGTCACCTCGGCACTTCCACACTGGCTTTGCCCCGAGTACGAATGACCATTAGTCGCTCACTTTCTATCTCATACCCCTCACGGTTTCAAAGAGATAGGAGACATGCATGCTTACCGTTTTTTTATATCGCCCGTCAAGGATGGTAGAGTTTCAAAAACTTGATGTTCCATGGTTTGAGCTCTTTTGTTCCGTCGAGTCGCAGTAGTCGATACGATCCCTCGCCCTCCTTAGATTCAATTATATATGGCCCACCCCACTTTGGTGCTATTTTTCCGCCCTTTTTGTCTCGCTCCCATTCAGCCAGGAATTTCAATACTTGTTCCCCTGGGTTAAACTCGCTTGTTGTATTCTCATTGTAACCTCCTTTGATAGTTTTCCATTTTTTGTAATGCTATTTCCCTTGTTTCTTCCAGATCTTCGAGTTTAGCCAAAATTAGATCGGACGAGACATTTCGCCTCCAAGCTTCTGTCCTTGTGGTAGGGATCATGCCTTCTGTCGGTAAGATTTCCTAGGTTCCGTAGGTAAGCATAAACGGAGAGAATCCCGTAGCTTCCCTTCGTGTGGTTCTGTATGCCCATAGGACGTTATATAGCTCCTCACACCAGTTGCCATATTCCCCATCCAGTTTGTTCTTCATGTTATCGGCGATAGTCTTATTAGTGATCTCGTCCTTCCCATTACTCTAGGGGTAATTCGGGGTATCTTTGGTCTTTCTGATGTTGTAAGTGTTGAACAGGAGATCAATGTTCTCGCCTTGTAGTTTCTTTCCATTATCCGAGACGATAGCTGCAGGGACCCCAAAGCGGCAAATGATATGTTTCCAAATAAATTTGAAAACGTCTTTGTCTCGGATGTGCCTAAGTGGCGCTGCTTCTACCCATTTGGTAAAGTAATCCGTGGCCACGATCAAATACTTTCTTTGCCAGGTTCCTACATGTAAGGGTCCGACTATGTATACCCCCCACTTTGCGAAAGTCCATGGGCTTATAAATGAGTTCAAAGGTACTCCAGGAGCATGGATTTTCTTTCCGAAACGCTGACATTCTTTACAAGATTTCGCCATTTACTTCGCATCTTCGTTCATGTACACCCATAAGTAACCCATTGTCTTTGCCTTGGCCGATAAGCTTCTCCCCGAGCTATGATTTTCGGCCGCTCCATAATGTAATTAGTGCAGGATTATGTGGCCCTCCTCTTTACTCAGACATCGTAGGAGAGGTCCCAAGTAAGACTTCCTATATAAAATCCCTTCCCGCAGCTCATAGGCGCCCGACTTGCTTTTGATTTTGTTTATCTCGGGCCGACCCTTGGGTAACTCACCCATCTATAAGTATTGATGTATCGGCTTTTTACAGTTGCCCTCTTTGTATCTCTCGGCTGTGTTAATGGCCACCTCGATCCGTACTTCTGGTGTTTCCGGGATAGACGGGATAAGAAGCCTCATAACAAGTATGCCTTCAATGCTCGAGTCTACCAGCTGTGAGGCGATGTGCGATAGAGCGTCCGTCTGTTATCTTTTCGGCAAATATGGCGGAATCTGATTTTGGGTATTTGTTTGATGTAAAATTGGGAGAGCTCCCAATACTTTTGCATCACAGGAGCGTGTTTAGCGTATTGGCCCGTAATTTGCCGGATTACTAACTGTGAGTCACTAGTCAGGCGGACCTCTTGCATCCCCATCTCCACAATTATTCGTAAGGCATGGATCACCGCTTCATACTCGGTGACGTTGTTTGTTGCCTTGAATTCTATTCTGAACGAATGCACGATCTTCCTCCATTTTGGTGTGGTAAATACTAGCCCGAGGCCCGATCCTTCTTTGTTTGATGCCCCATCGACGAAGACCTCCCATCGTGTAGGGGTATTGGCGGCTAATAGGTCCGTTGGTTCCTCTTGCTCCTCCATCATTCCCGGTACACCTTCTACCTCATCCTCATCACTAAGGGGGAAATCTGCCAAGAAGTCGGCCACTACTTGCCCTTTGATCGCGGTTCTCATTTCGTACACCATGTCATATTGTTTGATTATGGCTCCCCATTTGGAGATTCTCCCTGATCGCCCTGCACTATCCAAGACTGATTCGATAAGCGATTTGGTGAGCACCCATATTTGATGAGCTTGAAAATATGTTCGGAGTTTAGAGGCGGCAAAAGCTAGCGCGAGTACCATCTGTTCCATTCTGGTATAGTTTCTCTCGGCCGGACTTAATGTTTTACTAGTGAAATATACTGGCTTCTCCACACTTCCCTATGATTTTACTAATACTGCGCTAATGGCATAGGGTGTCGCCCCTAAGTATAGGGTGATGATTTCTGACGGCTCGGGCCTCTGAAGAACCGGGAGGCTAGCTAGATGTAACTTGATATTTTGAAAGGCCTCTTCGCTGGCGTCAGTCCATTGGAATTTTTCTCCTTTCTTCAAAATGTCGTAAAAAGCCTTGCATTTTTCCTACGACCGTGACATGAATCGCCCCAATGCCGCTATGCAACCATTTAGTTTCTGCACATATTTTACTGTCGCGGGAGATGGCATTTAAAGGACTGCCCGAACCTTCTCGGGATCCGCTTATATTCCTCTGGGGGTGATGATATACCCTAAGAATTTCCCTGATGTGACCCAGAAGTCTCACTTGGCGGGATTAATCTTCATCTTGTATTTCCTCATTGTTTGAAAAATCTCCCGAAGGTCTCGGACATGGTCCTTAACGCGATGACTCTTGACTAACATGTCGTACACGTAGACTTCTATGGTGTCGTGAATCTTATCTTCAAACATGTCGCCTACCAATCTCTGGTATGTAGCCCCAGCATTTTTAAGTCTGAATGGAATTTTGGTATAACAATACAATCCCCTCGATGTGAAGAAATAAGTATGCTCCTGGTCCTCGTGCGCCAATGGTATTTGATTGTATCCCATGTATCCATCCATTAGGGTCATCGCCTCGTATCCGACTATCGATTCTACTAACTGATCTATGCTGGGGAGGGGGAACTGTCCTTCGGGCAGGCTGATGAGTGCCAAATATTCCATATTCATACACCTTTTCATTGGCACTAAACTCATATTTCGCGCTTCAAAGTCATATATTATCCCAAATTCTGCATTTTTACCATTTTCAAGAATAAATATTTGTATTAATTAATTTTGTGTTTTTAAGTACTAAATAAAGCTTGGAAGAATTGAGAAGAAAAAAGAGCAGAAAGTTGGAAGCGTTGCAACCCGCTCGCGCATCAGTGGCAACCTGTTTACAATACATGGGATTAAACTACCCATGATCCAAGACCCAAGACCCAAATCCTTTTCCACCTCACCCCCATTGGATTCTTTCCAAAACATCCACCTCACCCCCATTGGATTCTTTCCAAAACATCCACCTCACCCCCATTCTCTCACTCAATCACTCCCAATTTGTTTCCCACCACCAAATATATTCCATTTTATCCATCAATTAAATAAAACATGTTTTGTTGAGTGGATGATTGCCAAATTCGAATCCAAGTGTTGAGAGAATTTTTGTGTATAAATAAAGAGGGTTGTTGTGTTGAAAAACCATCAAAGAATAGCTTGTTCATGTTAGTTTCTTAAATTCAGTTTTGTTGTAATGTTATTCATGTTCTAATTTCATTTGCTAGGGTTTAAATGAAGCCGTAACTTATTGTTATGTATTCATATCTTATATATTGTTCCTGAAAGTTTATAATTGTTTAAAGATATAATTTAATCTAAGTTTGTCAACATCTTGCTCTCACAATGTATGCCATGTATCCATTGTAGTTAGAATATCTCTATGTTGATTATGCTGCAACTCATGCTTAACCTAATATTAATCCTCAGATTAGTTGTGCTTTAATTAGACAGTTAATTCTTTGGAGAAATACTTTAGTTGTGATTAAATTATCCATTGGAAAAACACCTTAGATACACGGTAGACTTGAATCTGCTGTAAGGACAAGAATAATATTACAAGTTGAATGTATATCATAGGTTAGTGGTGGATTTGAATACCCTAGTATCCATATTCTCAGTATTTACACCTTGATTTAATCGCATATTTTAATTCTAATTACTTTCTGTTTAAGTCTTTACCAATATCTCGTCGTATCGACAAAATCAAACCCATTTTGGTTACTCTCTGAATCAGTTCTTAGTAAGGATTTAGAATCAACTTCTACACTCTCCAAGTCTCTGTGGTTCAACCTGTGTTGCTTGTTGACACTGTGCACTTGCAGTTTATACATAGTAGTAGGTATATTTCTAAGCCTATCAAGTTTTTGGCGCCGTTGTCGGGGACTCGGTAGCAGTGTAGTTCAAGTTTCTGTCTCCTGGCACAGTTCAATTTTATTGTAGCAACGCAACTATTCACAGTCAATTTTACAATTAATATTCATTTTTTTTTAAATTTTTCTTTTGCTTTCAAACTTCGAAACCCTAACTACCTCTTTTAAGCTCAACAGGTGCCTGAGTAGCTGTTGTAAAGGCGAAGGAAAGGAAGCGGAAGAAGTTTTTATTTTTAAAAAAAAAAAAAAAAAAAAAAAGAGAGAGTTTATTTTATTTTTAGTTTGTATTAGGATTCCTTTACTCTTGTAATTTTCTTTTTCTTTTGCACTTTATTTTGGACTTTGGACTTGGACTTGGACATTCTATTTTTATTTTTATTTTTAAACCCTACGGAAGGGTAGTATTAAATATCAAACTGTTTGCAGAGAAGGACGGTGATTACAATATCACCTCGACCCCTCGGGTTCGTTCATGACATAGGAGTCGTGGCCCGAGTCGACAACAACGGTTCATCCCCCGTCTGGTACGGGAGGTAAGTTTGTCGAAACACTCGTGAATCCCCTGTTAGCGAGTTAATGTATTCCTTCGGTTGCATATATGTCGAGGACTTGAATACGGCTGCTTTTATTTTCCTAGTAAAGGGCAAGAACTGGCCATACAAGATAAGGGATTCGGATTTCATCACCGTTCTCTTCTTTCCCGCCTTAGGAAAACGTTACCAAACGCGAACCTAAGCTTTAAAATTTGGAATAGAACGAGACCTATAGGGTAACGAGCTTAGTAGGAAAGTCGTTTGAAAAATATTGGTTACTCTTTAAGCATACTTCGAAGTTCATGACGGCTTCTGTAAATTGAATGCGTGACTGCGCCGCCTTGTAATACGGTGAGGCCTTGGGTATCAAAGCTCTAGCAGCTTCCCTCGCCTCTATTCAATTTACTTAAACTCGGATTGATTCCAGAGGAGTTTTCTCAGATTGTAACGAATTCCATTTCGAAGGATTAGAAGCTGGTCTAGAAAACAATCTAAGTGGAGACATCATGCTTTTTGTTTGCTAGAAATCAGTAGGTTTACTGTATTGGAGTCATCCTTGTTTGTGATTGCATAGAACTTCCCTTCTAGGTGAATGGTTAACATGCTTGATGTGCTAGCTAGGCTATGATTGTGTCCTTTAGAGACCATACACACCGACTAGTTATAATCAGTCAAGAAGAGTTAATTGAAATACATAGTTCTGAGGCAAACAGTCCAAACCCATCCGAAACAATGGGAGAACCAGTCTGTAGTCTAAGGGACTACATGTACCCAACGAGGACAAGCCAGTCCTCGTGCATTGTCTTACCAGCTGTTGATGGACAATTTGAGCTAAAGGCGAGTATCCTCAATATGTTGCCTAAATTTAAAGGGGTTGAAGCTGAAAATCCCTATCACCATGTGAGAGAGTTCGAGGAAATTTGTGGGACTCTTCGGATCAACCAAATGACGGATGAGGTCCTCAAACTGAGACTTTTTCCTTTTTCTCTGATAGACAAATCAAAGACTTGGTTGTGTGCTCAACAACCACAGTTATTTCATACATGGGATACTCTTACGAAAGAGTTCTTCAAAAATTTCTTCCCAAACCATAAGACTACGACAATTAGTCAAAGTCTGAATAGTTTTGTACAATTAGAGGAGGAAACTTTGGCAAAATATTTTGAGAGATTCAATGAATTATTGCTCCAATGCCCTCACCATGGTTTTGAAAAATGGAGACTTGTGCAAATTTTGTATGAAGGCTTAGATGTCAAGAACCGAACTACAGTTGAGTCCATGTGCAATGGTCAATTTATTGAAAAAACTATTGATGAGTCTTGGAATTTCTTAATCGAAGTCGCTGAAAAGACTCAGCAGTGGGAATCCCCCCGTGAACCAACTAGGACTACCCCTACATCTAGTGTCCATAGAATTGACTCTGACTTCGAAGGAAGTGCAAAGATGGCATCCTTGGTCAGGAGAATAGAAAAGCTAGAACTAGAAAATAATGGAAAAACTAATATCCCTACTCTCCATAGTCAAATTGAAATGGCCACTTGTGCCGCATGCCATAGTTCAGACCATCTAGTGGACACTTGTCCAGACCTCTATGCATTTCAAGAGTCTAAAACCGAGCAAGCCAATGTTTTGTACCAAAGGCAAGAGAACAACCCATATTCTCAGACCTACAACCCAGGGTGGAGAAATCACCCTAACTTTTCATGGTCTAAAGGGCCCGTCCAAGGGGGAACATCAAATAATAACCAAGGATACCATTATCCTAGAAACCCCTAAGTACAACCTCATGTGCAGTACCCTGCAGAGAAAAATCCTAGCTTCGAAGAAAGTTTCGGTTTGTTGACCCAAAATTTGGTACAACTCCAAAACACCACAGACCAACGTTTTACAAGTATAGAACTTAAAATGGGTCAAATTTGTGAAGCATTGAATTAAAGAGACAAAGGAAAACTCCCTAGTCAGCCCCAACAAAATCCAAAAAATGTATATCAGGCAGAAAATTCAACTCGAAATGAGGCCTCACATAATCAAGTAAATGTTGTCACCACTCTTCGTAGTGGTAAAGTTGTTGAAAACAATGTAGGTGTACAACAGTCGAGTGAGTCTACATCAGACTCACCAGTGCATAAAATCCCACAGAAAACACCTAGTGTTGAAAACAAATCTGAGCAACATAAGAATTCCCATAATTCTAATGTCTCTGCACCATCTCATGTACCTGTTGCTCCATTCCCACAAAGATTGGTGCAGCAAAAAGAGAGTATACAGTACAACGAGATTTTGGAAATGTTCAAACGAGTTAACATCAACATCCCATTTCTTGATGCAATCAAGCAAGTCCTTGCTTATGCTAAATTCCTTAAGGATCTGTGCACACAAAAGCGAAAGCTTCATGTGCATAAGCGTGCTTTTCTCACTGAGCAGGTGAGTGCAATCATTCAAAGAAACACACCACCTAAGTTTAAAGACCCAGGTAGTCCAACTATCACATGCAAAATAGGTGACCATACGGTTAAGAAGGCGTTGCTAGACTTAGGGGCAAGTATGAATTTACTACCATATTCAGTATATGTGCAGTTAGGTCTTAAAGAGTTGAAGGAAACACCTATAACTCTGCAATTGGTGGACAGATCCGTCAAAGTGCCACGTGGTGTGGTAGAATATATTTTGATTAAGGTTTATAAGTTTTATTTTCCTGTGGACTTCATCGTTTTAGACACTCAACCTGTGCAAAATCCTGACAGTCACATTCCTGTCATTTTGGGACGTCCTTTCTTAGCAACGTCCAATGCAATCATTAACTGCCGTAATGGAGTGCTGAAGTTGTCATTTGGTAATATGACTGTGGAGTTAAATGTTTTCAATACTAGCCAACAACATTTAGATCTTGATGATGATAATGATGTGCATGAAATCAACATGATTGAAAGTTTGATTCAGGATTCATTGTCTAGTAGCATGTCTGTTGACCCGTTGGATGCTTGTTTGAATAATTTTGACCTGGATCTGTTTGATGATGAATACATAAGTGAAGTGCATACTTTTCTTGAATCCACACCAATTATGGACACGTCTAAGTGGAAATCTAGAGTGGAACCACTTCCACTCTTGGAATCCAAGTCTGTTCCCTCTCTTGTTGAGCCACCAAAGCTCGAACTGAAACCATTGCCTGATACTCTTAAATATGCATTTTTGGGACCTTCTAATACTTTTCCTGTAATAATTTCATCTGCCTTAGATACAGAATAGGAAAGTAAACTTTTAGAAGTACTTAAGGAGCATAAAGAAGTCTTAGGATGGACCATCTCGGGCCTTAAAGGCATAAGTCCCACTGATTGTATGCACCATATAAACCTTGAGTAAAATGCTAAACCATCTAGGGAGATGCAAAGGCGACTCAATCCTAACATGAAATAGGTTGTTAAGAGTGAGATTATAAAGCTTCTTGATGCGGGTATCATCTACCCAATCTCAGATAGCAAATGGGTTAGCCCCATTCAGTTGTTGTCTAGAAAAAGTCAGGAGTTATTGTAGTTCAAAACGATAAAGATGAGTTAATCACTACTCGAGTAACCACAGGGTGGCGAGTTTTCATTGATTATAGGAAGTTGAATGCAGTTACAAGGAAAGATCACTTCCCTCTTCCATTCATAGATCAAATGCTTGAACGATTGTCTGGGCGTAAATTCTATTGTTTCTTGGATGGTTTTTCTGGTTACAACCAGATTCATATTTCACCCGAAAATCAGGAAAAGACTACATTTACATGTCCATTTGGAACATTTGCCTATCGTCGTATGCCCTTTGGGTTGTGCAACGCACCCGCTACATTTCAGCGTTGTATGATGAGCATTTTTTCTGACATGATAGATAATTTCCTTGAAATCTTTATGGATGATTTCTCTGTGTTTGGATCATCTTTTGATGAATGTTTGAACCATCTCACTCGCGTCTTTGATTAGATGTAAAGAGAAATATTTGGTTTTAAATTGGGAGAAATGTCATTTTATGGTGAACTCAGGCATAGTTCTAGGGCACATCATCTCTGAAAAAGGCATTGAAGTAGACAAAGCCAAAGTCGACCTCATTCAAAACTTGCCCCAACCTCGCTCTGTGAGGGAGGTTAGATCATTTTTAGGCCATGCTAGTTTCTACCATAGATTCATTAAAGATTTCAGTAAGATCTCAAGACCACTGTGTAATCTACTCAATAAAGATATTTCATTTGTGTTTGATGATGCTTGTGTACATCCTTGGGAAGAACTCAAAACTCTTCTAACTTCAGCACCTATAGTCCGACCTCCTGATTGGAAATTGTCATTTGAAATCATGTGTGACGCATCTGATTTTGCTATTGGAGCTGTCTTAGGTCAGCGAGTTGACAAACACACCTATGTGATCTACTATGCTAGTAAGACACTGAATGAGGCTCAAATGAATTATTCAACAACCGAAAAAGAGTTGCTAGCTATTGTGTTTGCATTAGATAAGTTTAGATCTTATTTGATAGGATCAAAAATCATCATATATTCTGACCATGCCGCATTGAGATATCTTTTATCTAAAAAAGATGCTAAGGATCGACTGATTCGATGGATACTCTTGTTACAAGAGTTCAACCTCGAAATTCGAGACAAGAAAGGGTAAGAAAATGTTGTTGCGGATCACTTATCTAGATTGAATGTCGAGTCTGCTGATGAATCCACTCTTATTAGGGAATCCTTCCCTGATGAACAACTGATGTTGGTTTCTGAAATTCCATGGTTTGCCGACATCGTGAACTACCTTTCTACAGGTAGGATGCCACTTCATTAGTCTAAACAAGACCGGTCTAAATTCTTGGCCGAAGTGAAACATTTCCTATGGGATGACCCATATCTGTTCAAATACTGCCCTGACCAAATCATTCTATTTTTGTCATGATCAAGCATGTGGAGGCCACTTTAGTGCAAAGAAAACTGCTGCAAAGATCTTGCAGAGTGGTTTTTACTGGCCAACATTGTTTAAGGATAGCCATGAATTCTGTATTTCTTGTGACCGGTGCCAGAAATTTGGAAGTATTTCAAAACGAAACATGATGCCCCTACAACCCATTTTGATTTTTGAGCTATTTGATGTGTGGGGTATTGACTTCATGGGTCCATTTCCTAACTCTGAAGGAAAGTTGTACATTCTTGTTGCTGTTGATTATGTTTCTAAGTGGGTATAAGCAATTTCAACCAAAACTAATGACCACAAGGTGGTTCTTTCGTTCTTAAAGGAAAACATATTTTCTCGTTTTGGCACTCCTAGAGCTATAATCAGTGACGGTGGTTCACATTTATGCAATAGTCCTTTTGAGTCATTAGTTCGCAAGTATGGCATAACTCATAAAGTCGCAACCCCATATCATCCACAGACCAGTGGCCAGGTAGAGGTTTCAAATAGGGAGATTAAGCACATTCTAGAAAAGACGGTTAACCCGTCTAGAAAAGATTGGTCTTTAAGATTGAATGATGCTTTATGGGCCTATAGAACTGCATACAAAACCCCATTGGTATGTCCCCTTATAGACTTGTGTACGGTAAAGCTTGTCATCTCCTTGTAGAGTTAGAACATCGTGCATATTGGGCTGTAAAGAAACTGGACTTTGATCTAGATAAAGCTGGCACCCAAAGGAAGCTTCAACTCAATGAGTTGGAAGAGTTAAGAAATGATGCATATGATAATGCAAAAATGTACAAACAAAGAATGAAGGTGTTCCATGACAAACGCATTTTGCGCAAGTCATTCACTCCAGGCCAGAAAGTTCTATTGTATAACTCACGACTGCACCTTTTTCCAGGAAAATTACGTTCTAGATGGACAGGCCCATTCTTGGTGCGAACAATTTTCCCCCATGGGGCTGTAGAACTAGAAGATGTAGCAACCAAGAATGTCTTCAAGGTCAATGGTCAGAGACTGAAGCCGTTCCTTGAACCAATTCCACCTGAGATTGAAACAACTCATCTTGCTGATCCGATCTATGTGGACTGAAAAGTTCACCCCTTGTACATACCACAGGATATCGTCCCTACAGGTTGTTGTGGACATACTCTACTGTCTCTGGTTTGGCATTTGGTAATCTCTTTCCTTTGAATCTGTTTTGTTCTCATGGTTTGTTGTTGTTTCTGTTATCTTTTGAAACATTGAGGACAATGTTAGATTTAAGTTTGGGGGAGTATTTGCATATGGCGTTGTGTGTCTTTTGTTGTTATTTTTTATGACCAGCTGTGTAGCGGGTCTTTTGTAGGATCCTTTATAGTCTTTTGCATTTTTTATGACCATCTGTGTAGCGGGTCTTTCGTAGGATCCTTTTTAGTCTTTTGCATTTTTTATGACCAGCTGTGTAGCGGGTCTTTTGTAGGATCCTTTGTAGTCTTTTGCATTTTTTTGTTGTCTTCTATGACCAGCTGTGGAGCGGGTCTTTTGTAGTGTGTTTTCTATGACCAGCTGTGTAGCGGGTCTCTAAAAAAAAAAAAATGGTTACAAATTGTCAAGGTTCTACGAAATTCCAAAGTTCATCATCTACAGTTGAAGACCGAAGACGAAGACGTTTCTATGGATGCTCTGAAATTGGAGAAGGTTTTGTGGGTACATCTTTGGTAGGCCCTCACGAGACTACAACTCGTCCACTAGGGACACCTAGGGGTTTAAATGCTTAGTGCATACGCTAAATGCATTCGAGAGACCAGCGACAGTGGTATAGTTAGGATTTCTTAAGTTCTGTTTCACTTGAGGACAAGTAAAATTCAGGTTTGGGGGTATTTGATGAGTGCCAAATATTGCATATTCATACACCTTTTCATTGGCACTTAACTCATCTTTCGCGCTTCAAAGTCATATATTATCCCAAATTCTGCATTTTTACCATTTTCAAGAATAAATATTTGTATTAATTAATTTTGTGTTTTTAAGTACTAAATAAAGCTTGGAAGAATTGAGAAGACAAAAGAGCAGAAAGTTGGAAGCGTTGCAACCCGCTCGCGCATCAATGGCAACCTGTTTACAATACATGGGATTAAACTACCCATGATCCAAGACCCAAGACCCAAATCCGTTTCCACCTCACCCCCATTGGATTCTTTCCAAAACATCCACCTCACCCCCATTCTATCACTCAATCACTCCCAATTTGTTTCCCACCACCAAATATATTCCATTTTATCCATCAATTAAAGAAAACATGTTTTGTTGAGTGGATGATTGCCAAATTCGAATCCAAGTGTTGAGAGAATTTTTGTGTATAAATAAAGAGGGTTGTTGTGTTGAAAAACCATCAAATAATAGCTTGTTCATGTTAGTTTCTTAAATTCAGTTTTGTTGTAATGTTATTCATGTTCTAATTTCATTTGATAGGGTTTAAATGAAGCCGTAACTTATTGTTATGTATTCATATCTTGTATATTGTTCCTGAAAGTTTATAATTGTTTAAAGATATAATTTAATCTAAGTTTGTCAACATCTTGCTCTCACAATGTATGCCATGTATCCATTGTAGTTAGAATATCTCTATGTTGATTATGCTACAACTCATGCTTAACCTAATATTGATCCTCATATTAGTTGTGCTTTAATTAGACAGTTAATGCTTTGGAGAAATACTTTAGTTGTGATTAAATTATCCATTGGAAAAACACCTTAGATACACGGTAGACTTGAATCTGCTGTAAGGACAAGAATAATATTACAAGTTGAATGCATATCATAGGTTAGTGGTGGATTTGGATACCCTAGTATCCATATTATCAGTATTTACACCTTGATTTAATCGCATATTTTAATTCTAATTACTTTCTGTTTAAGTCTTTGCCAATATCTCGTCGTATCGACAAAATCAAACCCATTTTGGTTACTCTCTGAATCAGTTCTTAGTAAGGATTTAGAATCAACTTCTACACTCTCCAAGTCTCTGTGGTTCGACCTGTGCTTGCCCTGTGTTGCTTGTCGACACTATGCACTTGCAGTTTATACATAGTAGTAGGTATCTTTCTTAGCATATCACAGGCCTTGTTCAAGTCGCTGAAATCAATACATATTCTGACTCCTCCTTTCTTTTTTGGCACCACGACCATGTTATATATCCACTGTGGGTAGTGAGATTTCCTTATTATTCCGGATTCATGTAGCTTCTTCAGCTCGGCCTCGACTGCTGCCTGTAATTCTGGTGCAATGCGCCTCATTTTTTGTCTGACTGGTTTGAACCTCGGATCAATCTTTAAGTGGTAACAGCAGACCTTCGGGTCAATTCTCTCCAAATAGCGCACTTCCCAGGCAAATGCTTCTAAGTTTTCCCTTAATACCACCGTGAGTTGACTTGCCTGTTCGTCTGATAACAATGTCCCGATCCTTACTACCTTTGGAGCCTCTACCGTCCCCAAGTTTACTTCCCGAGTCGGTTCGACCGTCGAAAAATTTGATTTGTTCTCCCGGAAGATAGCCGCTTCCTTTGATTGCTATAAATGGTCTTGATCTTGGGTCTCATATGCCATGACCACTTGTGAAATCACCTATTCCAATTCCTTTGCAGCTTTTATTTCCTCGGCTTTACTCTTCTCTCGCCTTTGCCGAGCTCGCCGATCCTCATTAATTTTTGCATCCACTTGCATACATTTCCGTACTGCTTGGGAGTTGCCCATAACTTTAGCTATTCCCTTGCAAGTCGGGAACCTTAATCTCTGAAAAATCTTACTTTGGATCGCAGCAGTCAGCTGCGTTTGGCTGATTTGGTACTGCCGGAACGGCCTGAGGTTCGAGCAGCGCAAAATCTCCTATGATCAGGCTCTTATTCATCTGCAAAGGCTCATCGTGGAATCAAGCAAAAACGGAGGAGGGTACTCCTACTATACTACTGCAGACAAGCTGATCCTGGATGGTCTGGGAATTCAAAGCGCCGCCCAAAATGCCGAAAGCGATTTTGGTCAAATGGCGACCTCCGGCTAGCGGTTGGATCAAGACCAACACGGATGGCAGCTCTATAGGTAACCCGGGGCCCTCAGGTTGTGGCGTAGTGTTTCGCGATGCCGACGGCAGGGTGAGGGGGTGTCTGGCGCAGAACTTGGGTATCAGAAACTCGTTGTTAGCGGAGTTGTGGGGTGTAATTTATGCACTGCGTTTGGCGTGTTCGAGTGGTATCCGTAGACTTTGGCTAGAATGTGACTCTATATTTGTTCTACAGGCTATTAAAAGCCTGATTTGGTTCCGTGGAACATTTCTACTCACTGGAACAACTGTTTGGTGTATGCTAACTCCATTCAGCTGGTTTGTACTCATATCTACCGGGAAGGTAACTCGGTGGCAGATAGGCTGGCTAAGCATGGAGCGACGTTGGGTTCTTGTTGGTGGTTAAATTTCGCCTTTTTATAAAGCGAAACTGTGACATTGACAACTCGGTTCTCCCTTTATATCGGTTTTGAAATATGTAATTTGTAATTTGTGGCTTTAGCTTGGTTTGTTTTGCTTTCCGTTCTCGTTTTTTCCCTTTCTCCTTGTTCTCCGAGGTAAGGCTCTGCCCCCCTCCTTCTTTTTTTCTTTCTTAATGAAGAGTTCGTTTATCAAAAAAAGGGAACCTTAATCTCTGGTGGTATGATGATGCTAGCCCTTTAATTCCAGCGATCCATGGCCGCCCGATAATCGCTGCATAAGGTGAGGCGACGTCTACCACACAAAAGATAGTTAGTGTGTCGAGGAAGCCTCCACCATATGAAACCCTTAGGGTTACCTCTCCCCTGGGGATAGTTACTGTGCCATTGAAGCCGTAGATGCGATACGTTGAGGGGACGAGCATGTCATTTGATAGTTTCATTCTTCTGAACGTGTCGTAGAATAACACCTCGACTGAGCTTCCGCTATCCACAAGAATCCTTCTTACTCCCCAATTTTCGATCAGTAAGGTGATGACCAATGGGTCACTGTGTGCTTGTCCATTTGCTGGGACGTCCTTGGCCGAGAAAGAAATGGGTTTCACCATCCAAGGTTCCATAGGTAGGGCCTTAGCTACGCTAAATATTTCCTTACCATCACGATCCCTTTTATGGATCCTAGAAGTAATTACTGGGCCGAGAGTGTAGTCTTGAATAGCCGAGTGTGAAATGGTGCTCACGAAATGAGTTGTTCTATTGATGCGTACTTGATGAACTGGTGCATCGGGTTTTGCTGTCGGCTATGGTTGATGTCGGACAAATTGCCTCAAATACCCATCTCGGATGAGATGCTGAACGATATCTTTTAATTCCAGGCAGTTGTTGGTGGAATGGCCCCTATACTAATGGTAGTGACAGTATTCTGGGTGATCCCTGGTCTCTTGGAACTGAACTCCCCTCGAAAATCTGGGTAGTTGATATCATTTCTCTTCTCTACTTCCTTGAATACCTCCTCCAAAGGTGCATTTAGGGGGGTATGCGATCTGGCTTCCTTCCTCGACTTCTTCCCTTTAGCGATCCACTTTCTCTTTTTACTGCTTCTTGGGGGTGGATCCGATCTCTTTTATGGCCGCCTAATAGGGTCATTTGTGACTGTTTTAGCTTCAGTACCCGCTTCAGCACTAGCTTCTTGTATTCCTCTATCTCTTGACTCGGCCTGAATTTCTTCCAAAGCGATGTAATGCTCCTGCATTTTTCTCATCTCCTTTAAGGTTTTCAGTTTCTCGGAGAACATGGCTATCCAGATGGGATACGATCTCCCGAATGCGTTTTCGAATCCGAAGATGGCTTGATCCACTGGTACTTTCCCAATTTTGGTGCATAGTTTCCTCCACCTATCGGTCAGGGTTCTTAAGGGCTCCCTGAATCTTCGGGCGAGGGTAAACATCTTGTTCACCCTGGGCCGAGGTCGACTGTTGTGCATGTAGGTCTCAAGGAATGCTTCGACTAACATCTCATACCCATTAATCGACCCATGTGGAAGCAAATAGAACCAGTCTCGTGCCTCGCCCTCCAGGCTAGCTGGAAAGAATTTACACATGACCACCGGGTTGTTCTTTCATTGGATTAACGACATGGTGTACATCTTCAGATGCTCGATCGCATCTCCCGTTCCGTCGAACCTAGAAGGAAATGTAGGTAATGTACACTTTGGTGGGAACGACATTTGTTCGAGTTCTTGAGAGAAGGGCGTCTTCTCAGCTTCTCTCATGATTTATGCCAATTTGTTCTCTTTGCCTCCGCCCGAGAGCTCTTTGATTTTTTCCTCCAATTCTTTAAGTTTAGTCTCTGTTGCTTGATTTTGTTGCCCGTCCCTACCTTGCCTATCCCCATCAGTGGACGAGTCCTCGGGTGGCCCATATCTTTGCGTGGGGGGTACCGGAGGCGATGGTGGCTGACCTGATTGGCCGGACAGATTAGGGTTGCTCGGCCCCATCATGGGTGGCGTGTGACCTGATCGGTCATGGTAAATCGATGTTCCTCGGCTGGATGAGACTCTTGATCTTGTTCGCCGATTTCTCAAATGATAGTTCTCATACTCCAAAGCGAGGTTCCGTTGCTGGAGCTCTCTTAGTGCCGCTTCTTGTCTCCTTTGACTCTCCAAAATGGCCAATAATGTCGGGTCCGTGCTTTCATGACTAGAATGCCCATTTGGGTTGTGCGGTCGAGGATGTAATGGTACAGAAGGGGGTGGTGGGGGTATTATCGGACCGGTTACATGGCCAACCGTGTGAACAAGTATTGGTCCGATGTTGCAAGTTGTTTCTCGTCCCAGCTGAATCTGCCTGAGACGCTCTTGCTCTTTCGCTAGGGCTTCCTGGTACTCAACTTGCTGCCTTGCTATTTGTCTCTGGGCTTGTACTGCAAGCGCTTCCTCATAGTCATCGGTATCTGAATCTGTGAGTCCGTCAACTTGTTTAACTCTTCCCTGAGTCAAAATAACTTGGTCTAAGGGTAGAGTATTATCGTCTCGCCCCAGATCGACCTCCTCATCGACAATTGGCATTCCTCGCACAGCTGCATGAGATTCCTCGGGCGGTGGTTGTCGACTGTCTTCTTGCCTCGGCCCAGTTACCTCGCTTGCATCTGTCTTTGCTATTTACTGTACGATTCCTCAACATCCTTATCGTTCCTGAAGTGATAGCCATCGGGTACGTCGCGTAGTTAGCCGAGTATCGCCCCAACCTACGTCAGCAAATACAAAGAACACCTTACTTTGACCTGACTTTTGGAACATAAGTTCAAACAAAATACCAAAAAGTTCGACTGACACCACAATTACTACTACGCATGTTCTTACCGACACAAAGTTTCTTCCTATTACTCAGGTGGGTCCACCTATCTATCCTGTTTTGGTCCTACGCTGAATCTGCGTCAGGTTTTTCTTATTCGTCCTTATCTCTCCGTACTACGTCGCTTTCAGTACCTGACCTATGTATTTAAGTTAGTTTGTCCTTTGTTCTATATGCTCCAAATCATTCAACTTATGCACATGATGCTTAAATGGTATGGCATGCAACCCCAAGATTCAAACTAAGTTTGTACTAGCTCCACTTTCTCGAGACCTAATCATGACCTTTCCGACAACTTATGTTACACCGCCGGAAAAATCTCCAAACGGTTAGCAGCTTAACACACGAGGAGATATCTAAAACGTGTACCCCTGGTAAATCTAAACGCTCAACTCCACACCATAGCTAGAGAACAATTTTTTTAACGTTACAAATCACTCAACTATCGGAAACAGTCGTCCTTTCAACAGATTCTTCATCTAGCTTCTAAACCGAACTGTTAGCCGCTGGTGAGCTTATGAAGATTCTTTGCGGATCGAACTGTTGACGGGCGAAGAAAATACGAGAACTGCTACTTCCGAATACACTACTACTGTTCTAACTTTACATGCACAACAAATGACTCAAAGCAAACATTATTTCGGCCAACAGAGTTCATCGTAGCTTTAACTAGAACACTTTAACGTGTATTTAGGAGCTTTTGATAGTCTCTGGAGGTTTTAACGGCAAGGTATCCGGAGATCTTAGTCGGATCCCCTTAGTCGGCGTCAGAATTTAGATGTATTTTACTACCAACTACATCCAAAGGATAGAAACCTTCTACTCAAGTCAAATAAAGGTAAACGCTCAACAATGAACACAAGATATACGTGGTTCAGTATGATTACCTACGTCCACGGGGGTGAAAGGGAGAATATTATTACTTCAAGGTGTTACAAAGGTGTTGCTCTTAGCCATATTTCCTTACAAAAATGAACTTACTTCTCACTCTCTTCTCCTTGGTGTAAACTCGAGTTTCTCTCTCTCTCCACAACTTACAACCTACCTCTCTTGGATACAAGTCACTCTATTTATAAGAGAAGTTCCATACAACCAAGTTAGGGTGTGGGTCGTGTTGAATCTATTATGAAGTTCTGTGATCGGGCCTGCTTACGTCGCCCCTTTTTCTATGCGCATGGCCGATGCATCTTGGTTCCTTCGTCCGTCTCTTGTCCGAGCTGACCTCTTCGGGTATTCTCTTGGAACGATGTCGCCTGTCTTATCTGTCGCCTCAGCGGTGGGACGATGTGACACGTACTTTCTTATCCTTTTGACTGTAGCACCTCATTTGACCCACCCTGTCTTGTCAGCTCTGTCAGAAACCTGGGGTCAAGTCTTGTCCGACAGCTATAGAGCGATCACGCCCGATCCACGTGTCTCCTCAAATCTCGCGCCTGCTGATCTTCCTTATATGCTTCGCGTCTCTTAGTTTTTAGGTGCACCAAGGCTTAAGATGTTTCCACCTGGATCTGTGGATAATTTACACCTACAGCTACTTTGGTGGAGGCTCTAATGTACGTGGTACAACAAAATCAACAACTAGCGATCTTAAATCAACAGAAAACGGATAATGCAATTAAGGAGTTGCAATCACAAGTTGGTCAACCGCAACAACAACAATTCCAGAAACAACAACAACCACCTGAAAATCAAGGGTCCAATATGGAAGAGTTGCTGAAATCTTTTATGCAAAGAACGGAGGGTGTGATCCAGGACTTGCAAACACAAGTAGGTTCAATGGCCGAGGAGATTAATCAGTTGCATGCACAAAATGGTGAGAAACTCCCTTCCCAACCTCTTAACTCAAGATAGGGTGTCAATGCTATTAAGTTGGGAAGTGGTACATAATTTGTGCAACCCGAAGTTACAAATTAGGGTGAAGAAGAAGCGCCAAAGGAACCAATTTTGGAGGAAAAGAACGCAGATTTTCCCCAAACTCCCGAGGTAACTAAATCAAACTCTAAACCTCTTGTTTCTACTTATGTTCCTCCTCTACCTTTTCCTGGCAGGTTCGCTAAAGCTAATGAGAAGGTGGAACAAGATAGGGATATTTGGGATGTTTTTAAGAAGGTCCAAGTGAATATTCCACTCATTGAAGTAATTAGGAAATCTCCTCGCTATGCAAAGTGTGTAAAGGAATTGTACACTAACAAGCACAAGCTAACCGATAATGAGGTAATGAGTGTGGGGGAAAACACTTCGGTGTATCTTACACAGAAACTCCCACCTAAATTAAAAGATCCCGATAGTTTCACTATTCCATGCACTATTGGTAAAACAAGGTTTGCAAAAGCTATGTTAGATTTATGAGCGTCTATTAATGTTATGCCTACTTCAATTTGTGATGCTTTAAATCTTGGTCCTCTCAAGAAAACCGGCATAGTTATTCAACTTGCCGATAGATCTAATGTTTACCCTAAAGGGATTGTTGAGGATGTTTTGGTGCAGGTAAAAGGACTAATATTTCCAGTGGATTTCTACGTTTTAGACACGATTGATGTGAATTCATCCTCGTCTACACCTTTACTGTTGGGTAGACCATTTATGAGTACCACTAGAAGGAAGATTGATGTCCACAATGGCACCTTGACTATGGAGTTCGATGAAAAAGTCATACACTTCAACATCTTTGAGGCGAGGAAACATCCAAGTACCATTCAATCAGATTTCCATAATGTTTTGGAGGCCGGCTAAGGCGTAACAAGCAAGGAGTAAGTCGGGCTGATGACTTTAAACCAAGCGCTAAGTGGGAGGAAAACCACCGGTTTTGTATCTTTATCTTTTTATTTTTAAGCATTTTTGCTTTTATCTTTATTTTCTTTGTTTTTGCATATCATTTGCGGAATTTCCCACCTTGAACTCTCTTTGGACGATTCAATTTTACATTGAGGACAATGTAAAGTTTAAGTGTGGGGGAGCATTTATATGTTTGTACAGTTTGTTTGATGCTTTTAGTTAAAAAAAATTGTGCTTTTTGAACTCCGAAATCTAGAAACTTGTGCCTTTAGGATGACACCATTAGTGGATGGAACCATTCTGATTACAGGATTTGAGGAACCAATTAACTAAAAAGAGACGAACATAGCTCAGAAATCACAAATAACATGATAGTTGTTAGCATATCTCGGAATATCACCATATCACATTCTATTTTTATTTTTCCATATTTATCTATTGTTCTCTAAGTGCTTTGGTGGGTCACTAAACATCGAATTGTTATTACTGCTAGGATGAAATAGAGTGATTGAGATGCTAAAAAAAAAAAAAAAAACTGACCAATTAGACCAAACGGAATAAAAATGACACTTGGATAGCAATATGTGTGTGTTCTCCCTGTCTCCGTCGCCTAAATAAGCGTGGAATGCAGGATCCAAGGGAACTATCATGTAATCGGCTGACAAGAAGCATGCGCTTGGATCCAAAAGATTTAATCATGTTGTCTAGAAAAAGAAAAAGAAAAAGGGAAAAGGAAAAGGAAAATAAAATAAAAATATTATTATTGTTTAATAAAGTCACTCCTGGTTGCCTTGTATATGCCGGTTGAGTTGATGTAAAAATAAGATTGTTGACCACTGGTTCCCTTGTATATGCCAGTGTGTTGACACTATAATTCAGACCAGTAGCTCAATCCAATAGGATGCATAGGTTCATCTTGGCGGTGACCTTCAGACAGATATGGGAAACACCAATCACTTGTGAACATTCGCCAACATTTACATCTATATCCATCTTCTTAATCTTTTTATTGTGATTGTGGTTTGTTAGTTTCCGAGTATTATGGCTTGTTCGACTATCTAATTAGAGCTTTATTTACTTAAATATGAACTGAATTTGCGTAAGGTACCTCCTCATGTAGTCATTTTGGATTCGTTCATTGATTTGTCACAAATAGACGGAGTTGGAAATATAGGTTTTGTAGGCAGACCTCTTGTAAACCTTCACGGGACTAAAAATCATCCACTAGGGACACCTAGGGGTTCAAAGGCTTGTTATTTATTCTAAAAGTGACCGTAGCCTCGACGAGACGGAGTTGTATGTATCTTTTAGAATTATTTTGTTTGATTTGATCGAGGACTAGCAAAGTCTAAGTGTGGGGGAATTTGATAGGTTTCTAAAACACCTTGATATTTATCTATTGTTTATGCTTTCTCTGCTAGTTTTCTTGTAAATTATGTATCTTATGTTTTGTTTTTGAGTATTTAGGTACTTTGGAGTCATTTGGAACAAAAGAGGAAGAAACAGCACAAAAGTCTCATCTCATGTGCAACTGCTGCTGGATGCGAATTATTTCTCATTATTTGCTTTTATTTCCTCATCTCTGTCTGAAAAGTATGTCGGCTTTAGTGATGCAAATTTTCTGTCTGAAAAGCACGACAACTTTAGTGATGACTCTCGTTGAAGAGAAGAAGTGAATATGAGGAGTAAAAGACGACTATTTTTGGTGGAAGAATTCAAGAAGGAAGGAAGCGTCCATTTGGAGCGAAAAGGAGCAAAAAGACCAATTCACCGGCAAGCGAAGCTAGCTACGGATAAGCAAGGAAGTGAATAGGCAGTCGGTTCCGCGAAACTGATAGCTACATGAGAACTGGTTGGCCCTTATCCAGTACTATAGGGGTCGCTATATCACTCTCATCTCTTACACCTGACCTAAAATTGAGAGAAATCAGTCTCTTATATTCTCATTACTGCTCCACCTGAAACTGAGATGACGGCAAAACATCTCAGAAAATTGAGAAATTTAGAGATGAATTCATGAGAATTTGCTATACAGATCGAGAATAAAAAGGATTCAGATATGATGGCATGGAGGTTCAGGGTTTGATTGAAGAGAAAAACTGCCAGAGAAGAATCAGAGATGCTGTTGTTGAACTAATGAAAGGCCGTGAAGAAAATAAGGGTTTGTCTTCAATTCATTTATCTGTGGTGTTTTTGGAAATAGGTTTTACTAAATTAAGAAGTAACTTAAGCTTTTGGTGTTAGAAACGAAGCCATTACAGGGTTATTGTTGATCATGAACTCGATTTAGGGTTTTTGTTGAATCTGAGAATGAGCAGAGTTGGTTTGAGGTTCTGAAGATGCTGTTGCATTCAGATAGGATTTTGAGTTGTGTACAGCTGAGAGAACAGGGAAAAGAAAATGGTGATAAAAGGATTGTATTTAGATGATTGGTAGGCTCGAAATGAAGCAGTAATTATGTAGCTCAGATGGTGTTTTTGGATGGGTTTTTGTGGGTGATTATTCCTGGTAATGTATGATCCAGTGTTGCAGGTGGAATTTCTGGTGGAAAGCTATATTGCAGCTGCAAATCAGGTGTTGGTTCAATGATTTACAGGTCATGGTAGTTGAACTATGAAGGTGTTAATACTAGAGATTACAAGGCAGTGGTGGTGCTAGCTTAAGTGGGAGTTTTGATTCTGTAGTGGAGGTGCTACAACTGAAGGTTTGAATGGCTAGCTAGCTATGGCACTTTGTTGGCTGAGTTGCTTGGTGATTAGCAGATGATGTTGAGCTACAACTGGTATGCTGCAATGGTTGTTTAGAAGTAAAGCTGGGATGTTGGATTTCTGATGAATGCAGCTACATATGGATGGTATTCAAGGGTTGATATTGGTGTTTCTGAGAATGGAGAAGCTATAAGCTACCACATTGGAGATACATGGAAGCAAGAAAACTGAGTTACTATTGCTGTAGAATGAAATTGAGCATGGAACTGATGCTGAGATATGGGTATTGTTGTGATGGTTGGACTGAGATGAAGCAGGCTTTGGTGGTACTGTTTGTGACAGTCAGGCAAGGCAGGGAAGATTGGTTCTGGTAGTCTGTGAGGAATATGTAGATGCAACTCTGTACAGGGAGTGATATAGTGGTTATGAGTTCACATGAATTGAAGCATGCAAGGGTTTGTTGGTGCAGAAAGAATCACTAAATTGCAGTTGCAGTTGGGTGCTTGAGATAGTAGTTACTATGATGAGCTGAGAGGGACAAGGGTCTGAAATAGAGATTTGCTTATGGAATGCAGAGCTGAGTGGAGCTCAGTAACTAATCTGGAGTTGTTGAAGGTACTCGACAGGTTGGGAAGAAGACTGATGTGTGCTTCTGGTGAAATGGTTGCAGCTGCAGGTGGTTATTGTTTCTGGGAATCCAAGTTACAAGTGAATGGAAGTGAAGCTGCAGTTCAGTGGGTATTTGCTGTGTATAAGTCATGTAGCAGGTGGTGTGAATATGTGGAACTGGGAGTTACAGGTGCAGGTAGTGAATTGCAGTTCAAACTGGTCTATGAAGTTGGTGCTTCTGTATTGGTTACGGGTTGAAGTTCTACTGAGAACTGGGTATTGGAGTTGTGATGCAGAAACTGAGAATTGCTGAGTAAGCTGTGCAGCTGGATATTGTAAGAGAAAGCCAAGTAGTTGCAGGGAGGGAACAGCCATCATGGCTGGCAGTGAAGTTGCAATGATATGGCCTGCAAAATGGCTTAGGCCATGACCAGTCAGTGAGTTGACTCGGTATAACTCAGTGTTGACCCGAGTTCATTCAGTTGACTCGACCAAGTTGACTCGTTGACCGGTGACCGGGTGGATTTTGTCGGTCACCTGAACTCTATTACGGTACCGGATTCCGGCCATATTCCGACGGTTAACCCAATTTTCCGGCGACTGTTTTTGGGACATATTTTCTACATGGGTTTCTCTCACGTATGGGCTAGGTGGATTTTCATCTAATGGACTTTGAAGACTTGAACCTAATTTTGGAGAAAAAGCTACAAAAATAAAAAAAAAATTCTACAACTTTAAAAATAACGTTTTATTCTATTCTTGGAGCTTTTGGAGAGAACTACTTTTAGGGTTTGCTTTCTTTTATGTTTCATCTTCTTTCTTTGAATATTATGATGATGAACTCCATTAATATGAGTAACTAAATACAATTATTGGTTATGGGATAAGTTTGATTTCATCAAGCATGTTATTTGATTATATGAATTGGTTTTGTCTCAATTCTATCGTTTATGATTCATTATTTTTATTATCATATGATTTGAATGCTAGTTTGGTTGAGTCCGGAATCAATTAGATTGGTTTTCATCTCTATAGCTATATTAGGGTTTTCAATACGTAAAAGTTGTTTATCCCTGATTTTTAGTAGCATCTTGTGATTATTACTTGTAGTGGTACATCTTTTTAATCGCATATGAATCATAACCTTTGTTAAAACGATTTAGTGATTTTACACATTTGTTTGCATTGATTAGTCTTATTTCATAGAACTTATTGCTCTTAGGGAGTTAAACTTAATTGTGCTTTTACACTTTAGGTTGCTTTTTAAGTAGATTTCACAATAGCATCTTTTAATATTGTTTGTGATAAAATCAGGAAATAAACGGGATACTCTTGCGATCAAGATATCCTAGGACTTTTGATAATTGCGAGATTAAATACCAATTCTAATCATTGATGAAAGTACATGTTTGTGAATGATACTATCCCATGACCAATATCTTCTCTTTATTGATTATTCAAACTATTTGCTTTGCTTTGCTTTATTTAATTTAATTACTTTGATAAAAACAAAACACACTCTTGGGTTATTTTGGTTACTTAAGAATCTGAAAATTGCATAACAACAATCGTCTCTCTGTGGATACGAACTCTTTCTTACCATGTACTTCATTCATATTTAGTAGAGTGAGAAAGTGAATTTATTTTTGCTCGGCTGACAACCGATCAATACCACAAACTTAAACTTTTCCACCTATAAGTCCTCTTACCGAAAGTGATTGTCTATGGACTGAGTCGAGACAATACAACCAATCGGGTATTCACACTTTGTGTGATCATCTATGGATACGAGATAGAGACAATACAACAATCAAAGTGTGATTACTTGATAATATGTTCGGACTTAACCAAACTCTATAGGATCACTATCAAGTAATATGGAGTTAATGTTTGTGTAATTTACTTTAAATTATAATAACAACAATTATAATTGCGGGAAAAAAAAAGTAAATGACACAACAAGATTTTGTTAACGAGGAAACCGAAAATGCAAAAAAAAACCCGGGACCTAGTCAAGAATTGAATACTCTCAGAATTAAGCCGCTATACAAAATCACACCAACTTCGTATAGTTGAGACCAAGCAACTAAACCTATAGTTCACCTAGTTTCTTCAGTATCCCTGCGCTTCCGACATTCAATAAGTGCACTCACTGGAATAATTCCTTTGGTTCGTATTCCAAACAGTAAAGGTACAACAAATATGTTCGGTAACAACTCTATTCAATCTCAGTGATATGATTTAGACAAATGCTCTTCTGTTTAATCCAATAAACTCCTTTGTTGGGTTTAGATTTATATACCAAGGTAGCAAAGTTTAGATTTTGCAATCAATAATAAGATCTACCAAGATACTAAATATTGATGCCGATCTACGCAACTAATCAATCAAGTCTATCAAGATAAACCGATTATAGTTGGATCATATTCGATCAAGTTTTGTGCACACCAAAGATTATGAAACCAATAAGAAATCTTCTTTGTCTTCAAATCTTCTTAAATCTTCAATAAACACCTGCACACCACAACTTGAATCTCTTGTGATCAATCAAGCACAAAACGGAGTCTGTTAATAATGGATTATCACAAGACGTTTTTAGATCTACAAACGATTCTAAAGATCCCGTCAACACTTCGATCTAGTTTGAGTGAATCTTATATCAAAATAGAAGATTCTCAAGAATAAACAAAGTTCAACAACTGTTAGTCAATCGAATTAAACAGAAAACCAATAATACTGCAATTATCTAGTTTCCCACCAACGGTACTCGTAGAGCATCTTGATCCCACATATGTCTTTAAACGAGCGGTCGTAAGAGATTTCGCCTAATTAGGGTACTTTCCTCTCTGAACAGACGGCTCTACCAGTAACAACACAACAAGGTAGTTTTGCTGGCTCTTAGAATAGTTTGCTCGAAATGAAAACTTTGGTATTTATAGACCAAGGAATTTCCAAAACCGAAATATTCTTAAGATATGCAATATTTCCAAAATCGGTTTTCAAAATTCTTGGAAATGCTCTGTCCAAAATTAACCGAAATCCTACTAGAAAATCTCCAATTAGTCAATGCACATTACCAATTTTTATATTTCAGAGATATACATTTTAATTGCTGGTAATTAAAAGCATATAAAATTAACAACCTTAATTAAAAGATTCTCAACTTATTTCGATCCGGGATCTCCTTGAGTTATTAAGGAATATCTTTGAACAATAAAAGTATGTCGACATCTCATTTATTTGTAAAACCTTTTTCATATTTACAATCTTGGTGTAGATGGTGGATTTTCGACAAAGGGTAGAATTGTAAAACTTTGCTCCAGATTCGGAAACCGGATGAGTATTGAGGCTCATGTCTCTCGTTAAAGCATGAAAGCTCATGCCACAAATCTCTGACTGAGAAGGCTATCTCTGATAGTACATGTAGATGTGTAGTCTCTCAGCTGAGACCACGACACATCTCATGAATACTGAGCAATTTCAGTAATTACCCCGGATCCGGCAACCGGATGAGTATTGAGACTCATGTCTCTATGCATGAAAGCTCATGCCACCTCTGATGGAGAAAGTCTCTCAGAGAAGATGCAGATATGCAGTCTCCCAGATGATACCAAGGCACATCTCATACTGTATAGAATCGAAATATTGGACGGCTCCTAGACATCATGCCTGCTATTATAGAGCGACAACATCTTCGGGATGCAACCAGGTTTTCCCCGACTATGCAAGACGAATATGATACTCCAGCAAGTTCATATTGCTCAACCCTCAGATGATTAATGCTCCTAGACAGGAATCCCTTCTAGTATAGATCCATCAATTAATTGTCTGAAATCGTCTAAATATCCAGCAATATTCTACGAGCCATCTTTAATCGTCTGAATATCCAGCAATATTCTGCGATTCTTCGTTATATTTCGTCACTTCAATTCGTGATTCTTCCCAGCAGAATACCACGGGTTAGTGATAAATATTCAACGAAACAGGCATCTGAGCATCGAATAAGCCCTGACAAAAATGGTGCAAGTGTAATTAGCAAATAATGCACAGACCAGCATTTTGAATGCACGAACGAGCATTTCAAAAAATATGAACGAACGAGGAACCTATGCAAAATAGGGAGGAAAAATAATAATAATAAAATATTAGCAAAAGCGTCAGAGGACTGGGTTCACCAGCCGGCCATTCATGCCGTGACCAGTCCCGCGCCCAATTTTATATTTTATTATATTTTTTACTATTTTCCTGATCTCATGAAAACCCTCTCGTTCGAGCAAATTTTCTTTATTTCAAAGGAATTATCAGAATCACATGATTTCATCAAAAATAATAAAATTAGGAAAAGGTGCCATGGGACCGCTGGCCGGCCGGTCATGCCTTGGCCATCGCCGGTCCCACACCTCACGTTCCCTATTATTTTATTATTTCTCTCAAATTATGAAAATTCCTTGATTTTTTATGAATTTTCTCTAAAATCATGAAAATTACCTAACTTCATGTATTTTTATCTAAATCACATTATTTTACAAAAAATAATAAAATTAGGGAAAAGTGTAATGGGTCCGCCGGCCAGCCGGCCATGCCCTGGCCATGGCCGGTCCCACACCTCACGTCCCCATTATTTTATTATTCCTCCTAAAATTATGAAAGTTCCTTGATTTCATGAATTTTCCCTAAAATTACCTAATTTCATGTATTTTCTCCAAAATCATAGAAAATATTGAAAATTAGGAAAAACTTGTGGGACCGGGCTCTAGCCGGCCGGTCATGCCCTAGTCGATCCCACACACCCCATGTTTTATTATTTTTTGGTGTTTTGTTTCATAATTTCATGAAAACTCCCTGATTTCAACAAAATATCTTGGTTTTCAACTAATTCCTTTGATTTTATGTAAAATTTCCTAAAATCATGAAAATTATATAAAATTAGGAAGAGTGTTTTGGGACCCGCGCCCATGGCTGGCCAGCCATGCCTTGGGCTTTTCCGGTCCCACACTCCCATTCCTTATTTTATCTTATTTTATTTTATCTCTCATCTTATGGAAGTTTCCTGGTTTTATCAAAACTCTTCAGTTTCATGGAATTTCCCTCAAATCAGAGAAAAGACATAAAATTACATAAAACTGGGAAATATGTGGGACCGTGCTTGTCATCCGGCCGGCCATGCCCTAGTTTTGGCCGGTCCCACACCTTGCAATTCCCTTATTTATTTATTTTCCCTCATCTCATGTATTTTTACCAGTTTCAGCAAAACCATGGATTTTGCATATTTTCTCCAAATGTTGCTCAAACGTGCACCAGAAAATATCAAAATTCTCAAGACTGAAACACGGATGTTATGGAGACACGTGCAGGTGACCTTGAGGCTTGCAGACAGCTGGTCCTGCATGTTTTAATGATTTTAACCTAATTTGCTCAACTGCTCATATTAGGTTCAAACTCTTTCCAAACAACTAGAAGTTTTCTCAAACGACCATCCACTGGTCCCACACATACCAAGAGCCGATCTCATGACCTCTTTGTCGGTCCTTTGTATTTTCATAATACCCGGTTTTATTATTTGTCGCTCACACACATTATTTCAGTGATTAAATCAGCATTTAATCATTCTTTCACCAACTGGCCTCAAGAGACTTTAGTATTTTTGCTCATTCGAGCATCTGGGCGATACATGGTGAACCTTTCATCCCATGTAGCCGGTCCCTATGTCACTCTATATTGATTTGTAATAAATCATAATTTCGGTAAAATTAGGGTTTTGAATCCAGAGCTCTGCAGAAACTTGATTCTGAGCAGATTCAAACACTCTGATAATTTTATGTTGATTCCACAATCAACACTTTATTTATTTTGCTCGACCCAGCAGTCATTAAATTAAATTAATATTTTATTCGGTCCTGCTACCAATAAATTTATGAAACTGGCAATACTTGCTCAAACTGGCAATAATTTCTCGAACCAGCAATAGTCGCTCAGACTAGCAATATTTGATCGGATCAAAGAATATTGGTTCAACTATCAATATTCGACAATTCAGCAACACGGTTTGCTCATTTTAGGTTATAATGGTACCTCGTCTCAGCAGACATACATTTAATTCATGAGTTTCGGAATATTTGCTAAAACGTGTTCAACTCAGCACTACATGGACTCACCGTACCACAGAGTCATCAACTGAATCCACTATCACGAGATTTCAATCGTGTCACAATGGGGGGATATTAACTAGGGTTGTGGTCTGGCGGTCTACGACACGTATGTTCACACACGATGAGAATGTGAGCAAGTCGTGCAATCAGTTGGAAGAATCAGCAAAGTAGTGGTGGAAAATTAACCAAGTCTCTGCACGATGAGTAATTGGTTTAACATGATTTCCCACTTTCCCACTCTCTGAATCCAGCAACTGTCACACTTCATGGGATCATGGTGCTTTCAATTCCAGCATTATAAAATGTCTCTGAATCCTAATTGAAACAACAACATTGAACAAGAGTTTTCGAACATTCGAACAACAATCCCATAAACGAGCAATTTCTCATCAAAGTTCATACAGATAATATTTCGTCTACACGAACTCACATAAATCACTCTCAATTAGGCAAAACTCAATCACTTAGAGCATTTTCACGCTGAAATCACAACACACCTACAATCTTAGATCACCATTGATCTCACGCATTTCTCAGCTTCCCTCCTACAGATCAACCCATCCTCTCTTGTGACCAAATTAACTCTAGAACGGCCATTGTTCTTGGTTTAGGCCGGAGTCTTACATATTGATCTATCGAACTTAAAGCACTCCCTTCTTGTAGTGTATCTGTGTAAGGTTCAACATTTCACTCGGTTCAAGGAGTCTCCCCACGGTCGACTCTTCAATTCCGTAAAAACCAGCAAATTGTTTTTCCCCATCTACATATTGGCGACCACAGTGGGAGGTTAATCTCCCGGTTGCAAACTCCCGGTTTCATAAGGATGGTAGGTCATAGGAGTAACTCAACTGCTCCAGATCTCAACCAGAATCGCTTGAATGGTAATGTCACTCACACTCCTTCGAACAATTCGGGTTACAATGAATTATCATATTTTACAACTCAATTTATCTCCGTTGAACCAATCAATGGAGAAACCCCAAGCTTGGATGAATTAGCACGGAGACAAGAATACTTGTCAAGGAACGTGGATCAGCTGAAGAGGGCGATCGATAACCTGTTCACTTGTCTGGTACACATGACGAGGATTTTAGGAGCAGAGATGGTGGAACCTCCAAATCCCTCGACTAATGATCCTCCTCAGACCATCAGTTTCACCACATATGAGAAGCCGGTAAAACAGGAAGTTGCATATTTGATCGAAAATTTATGTGAACTCCTACACTTATCCAAAGATCAGCGCACAGACACATTTTCTGCACTTAGCCAGATATCATCTGACATGCAAATAATTTCTCCAACGCCAGCAGTTGAAGAAGTATCTTTGGTGTCTGCACATTCGATCGACAACATCACTTTTGGGGAAGAAGATCGCATAGCAGATGAAGGACACAATCGGGCACTATACGTGACTGGTTTCATCAAAGGAACCGAATTTAGAATAGCTCTCGTTGATACCGGTGCTTCCACGAACGTTATCACTATGAAGACTCTTAGGATGGCCAGATTTCCACAAGGTAAAATCATTCGCCATCCCATTATAATGACATGATTTGAAGGAATCCAAAGTCATACATATGGATATGCATACATAGATTAGAGGGTGGGCCCAATTCAGTCGAAGGTGAAGTTTCATGTAATCGAGCAAGAACCTGACTATCACATGATACTTGGACGACCATGGCTCCATGACAATAAGGTAGTTCCCTCAACCTACCACCAATGCATGAAAGCCTTACTCAACAACAAAATCATTCGCATAGCTGCTTCATCATCTCCTTACGCTCTGTCCTACGATGTTGAATTCATCGAATCCCATAGGAACATCCCTGAGCCTCCTAAGAAAATCTACACCACTCCACTTCCAAGTTGGAGGACGATTGAAGTGTCTGCTGCTGATGCATCATCATCACCTTTAGAGGCGGAACCGATCAAGTCGCCTGCTACGCCATTCGAACGCCAAAAAGATGGGATCACGGGCCAAGAACCCAATTTCATGACCACTCATGATGCAGAAGGAAGGGTCATTTACCGGCATGCAAAGATTAGCAACTAATATGGGAGATTGATCAAGAGTCTCCCCGCACTGAATCGTGTCAGAACGAATGATCACATGAGGATGAAGTTCAGGAAGCTCCACAACAGTTGCAAGATGGAACGAATTCTACTACTGATGATCTTGAAACGGTTAACATCGGCACAAAGGAAGATCCAAGACCAATCTTGATCAGTTCTGCACTATCACCGAAAGAACGGGCAGGTCTAGTAGAGCTATTGAAGGAGTATCGGGATATATTTGCTTGGACGTATGAAGAAATGCCTGGCCTGGATGAAAAACTGGTCACTCACCGCCTACATATCATCCCCGTCTCCAAAGACATCAAACAACCGCCTAGGTAGTTCAGGCATGAGGTCGAGGAGCAAATCAAGGTCGAAATTCAAAAATTGATGGTCGCAGGATTCATCAAGCCTATCCAACATCTAACATGGCTAGCTAATGTTGTTCCAGTTAAGAAGAAAAATGGTCAAATCAGATGTTGTGTAGATTTCAGAAACTTGAATAAATGTTGTCCGAAGGATGACTTTCCTTTACCCAACATTGATATGCTTGTTGATGCGACCAGCGGCCACGGTATGTTCTCATTCATGGATGGTTACATCGGGTACAACCAAATCAAGATGTTTGAACACGATGCTGCCAAGACCGCGTTCCGTACTCCCATTGGGAATTTTCATTACATTGTAATGCCCTTTGGATTAAAGAATGCAGGTGCCACCTACCAACGGGATATGACGGTAATATTTCATGATATGATGCATAAGCAAGTAGAAGATTATGTCGTTGATGTCGTGGTGAAATTTAAAGCTCGAGCATCCCACTTAGAAGTTCTGAGACAAGTCTTCGAAAGATGCAGAAAATACAAGTTAAAGATGAACCCTATAAAATGCGTTTTGGGGTTTCTTCTGGAAAGTTTCTGGGATTCTTGGTCACTGCCGAAGGGATCAAAGTCGATCCAGACAAAGAAAAGTCAATATCCACCATGCCTTCTCCTCACACTATGAAGGAACTGCAGATCTTCATGGGTAAAGTGAATTATATCAGACGCTTCATACCAGGATTGTCTAAACTTATCGCTTCGTTCACTCCTCTGCTGAAGAAAGAGTAAGTTTTACCTGGACGGACGTTCAACATGAAGCATTTCAGAAGATACAACAGATACTTTTGTCACCCGCAGTCATGAGGTCTCCAGTGCAGGGACGACCATTGATACTGTACACAGCTTATAGTGAAGTCGATGTAGGAGCACTGCTAACTCAAGAAGACGAAGAAGGCGTCGAAAATCCAATTTATTATTACATCCGAACCATGAAGGATGCTCAACTCAGATACCCGAAAGCTGAAAGAACATGCCTGGCGTTAGCTCATGCGATATAGAGATTCAGGAATTACTTACTATCCAACAGGGTTGTGCTTGTGTCCAAAGATGATCCCATAAAGTTTCTACTCTCAAAGCCCGCCCTGATGGGAAGACCTGTAAAATGGTTGTTGCAGATGTCAGAATTCGACATAGTATGTGTCTCCCCCAAAGCAATCAAGGGTCAAGCAGTGGAAGATTTGATGGCTGCCTTTCCAGGAGAAGATTCCACAACATTGCAAGATGAAGTACCAGGAGAGCTTCCATAAATCTCAGTCGTCAAAGAAGAAACGTGGTTTCTGTACTTTGATAGATCTGCCACTCCTAACAATGATACTGGAGGAGCAGTCATAGTCTTGGTCTCCCCATCATGGGAAGTATTCTCACATTCATTCAAGCTATATTTCCACTGTACAAATAATTCAACAGAATATGAAGCCTTCTTGCTAGGGTTATCCTTAGCTAAACAAGCAGGAGCAATGCATCTGGAGATCAGAGGAGATTCAAAGCTGCTGGTCAATCAAATGAATGAGATATATTCTCTCAAGGAGATAACGCTTGCTCCGTTTAGGGCTGAAGCACAACTACTCATGACTCATTTTGCCGATGCAACCATCATCCATACCGGCCGGACCAACAATAGACATACTGATTGCTTAGCAACTCTCTCCTCCAAGTTACAATTCGAAGGGTCAGAGAAAGCCATCATAGTGCAAATACGAGCTGTATCATCCACATGGATTAAACAAACTGAAGATACTCCAGCAAGTGATTGGAGAACACCTATTGTTCGGGAGCTAAACAGTTCCATTACAGAAGGAACAGTCAGCCTTAAAGAATTGAAGAACTTCTTCCTACTCCATGGGGCGTTGTATCATCGCAACCCCGATACTTCTCTATCACGATTCCTTGGAGATGAAGAAGCCAGAGAAAAACTCGAAAGTGTACATCAAGAAGTATGTGGGCAGACTCTAGTAATACCACTTTACAGAAGACTTCAAAGGCTTGGGTATTACTGGCCCTCCATGGAAACTCAGTCAAGGGCTCTACATGGAGCTTGTCCTAATTGTCAGACGCCTCCTCACCATTTGGAGGTCCTGAAACTCCATCATTCCGGGGACTGGAGACAACCTTACATCTAATACCTTCGAGACAACAAGTTTCCACCGGAAAATAAAGATGCGATCAAGCTCATACGAAGAGCCAAAAGATTTGTCTTCCTTGATGGAATCTTATACCGCAAGAGTTTCGGGGGAGTCTTGTTGAGATGTCTAGCCGGAGATGAAGTTCTGACGGTTCTAAAGGAAACACATGATGGAGAACATAAAGGTAAAAAGAAATTATTTCTCCAGATTCATGAGAAATATTACTGGCCGACTATGGAGGACGATGCAGCCGCATATGTTCAGAAGTGTCACCAGTGCCAGGTCCACGGTAACCTTATTCATAACCCCTATCTTCCATTACATTCTGTGAATAGTACATGGCCTTTCTATAGCTGGGGACTTGATATCATCGGAAAGATCAATCCGGCATCCTCAAAGCAGCATGAATACATCATCACGGCTACTGAGTATTTCACCAAGTGGGTTGAAGCAATCCCGCTCAGAGGTACTACGGGAGTAACTGTTGTAGCTTTCATCATAGAACACATTATATGTAGATTTGGCGTCCCTAAGCATAACATCACAGATAATGGAACTCCTTTCGCCAACAAGGATGTTGAGAAATTGCTCAAAGAATACGGGATCAAACAAATCTTCTCCACACCATATTACCCCCAAGGGAACGAACAAGCGGAGAGCACCAACAAAACTTTGATCCGAATTATCAGTCGAACGATTCATGACAATCCAAGATCGTGGCATGAGAAACTGCCCATGGCCTTGTGGGCTTACAAAACTGCACCAAGGATCTCAATTGGAACGTCACCATATTCGCTCGTCTATGGGGCTGATGCTATACTCCGGGCTGAGATAAAAGTTCCTTCAGCAAGAATTGCAGCAGCCAGCGGAATACAATGGAATGAAGTTGAAGTGTCTAAGTAAAGAGTTTCTGAACTAGACATGCTTGAATCAAGGAAAACCAAAGTAGAGAAATATGTAGAAGACGACAAACAGAGGATACCAGAGCCTACACCAAAATGCTAAAACCTCGAACTTTCCAAGTAGGAGATTTGGTATTAAAGATGGCAAGGCACATTCAACAAGATATGTCCGCTCCCAAATTCTCTCCGAAATGGGAAGGGCCGTATTTTATCACCAAAGCGGTGTCTAGCGGATACTACAAATTTTAGCAATCAATGGAGGAAGGGAAGGAAATATTATCAACGGTAAATGGCTCAAAGCCTATTATGCTTGATCAACAGCAGACAGATAATATTTCATTCAAATACATCTCAAATGTAATTTATTTTCCTCAAAGAGCATGCCAGATGCTCGTTTGTTCACCAAACATTCATCAATTGAACAAATTTACAGACTATTTTACCTCATAAGAAGCCTACCTCTCAATTATCCTGATTGTTCAGAGCAAACCATCCAGCAATGGATAATCCCTATAAGAAACTCTGTCAAGCTTCTTCTGAAGAATATTAGTTTTTGCCCTCAAATCCTCAACAACTTTCTTAACCCTTGACGATTCCAAAGCTAGAATTTTCTCATCCTCCAATAAAGCAGTAGTCATGGAAATTGCATCAGGAGCCTCCGTCTCCTTATGAATCTTGATTATCTCAAGACGACGACGGAGCCAGCCTACATTGAATCGCAATATCTCATAGTTGGAAATAATTTCATCCCACATGTGCAGTTCCTGATTCTTGACATCCCGCAAGTGCATTTGGTTCATTTCTTCGATGATTGGCAGTAACCCTACAACTGTGGTTAAGAGAGTTGGCGGGAAACCTTTCCACACTTTTGTAGTAGCAATATGCCCTTACTTTTTCCAGATCTTAGTATACAGAGGCGCATGGCACTTGGGAATGACGAATCCACCAATCACTTCATTATCTGGGAAAGTATTAATCAAAGGAGCTTCAAACAAAAGTCCATCCGTCGGATATTCACGGGCATGAACACTAGCTTCAGTCTCCACGGATTCTGCAGAGTCTTCACATGCCTAATTGCTATTATCTTCAACTTCAACCACGGTCACGGATTTTCCGCTCCTTCTCCTTCGGGCGTCAAGAACGACACGAACATCCGCCTGCGATGAGACGGGGAAACATTTAATTTCTCCAAATTGAGCATAACAAAATTTCGAGAAGCTATAGTCACTTACAGATGATCCAGCCTCAGCATAAGCTGACCTATACCAAGCAGGGGTTCTAACAGTCCACCTGGGTCTTGGGTTGTGAGAGGAAGAATTCTTCTGGTTGACCTGCACCAAATCAATTCCTTACGGTCAATAACCTCGATCAAAACAGAGACAAAAAAGATGTATGAATTACCGAGATGGGCGTTTCTACTCCATGCTTCGACTGAAGTTCGTTTTGAGAAGAATTATTATCACTAGACATGGTACGATAGGTATGGAAATTGAAATTTCTCCTGTGATGAAACTAACTTAAGTATGGAGGAAGTAATTGGGCAACTGGTAAACCCTAAATCTTGAAGATATATACAAGATACGTCAGACACTTATATCCGATTCAGTTGCGAATTTTACTGAAACCCTAAGTCTTAAACGAAGTCAAACTGGGGATACAGAGTGAAATTAGCACACTGGGGACTGACCGAAGTTAGTCATGATCATCAAGGCACACGGCCTCATGTGATATACGGTTATGATTGGGTATTTTCGTGAAATGAAAAATCACAAGAATAAAGGGAGATTACAATGAGTTTGGCATTGAAGATTTGCTTAATCCAATCAAGAAGAACTCACATTAATAAAATCTCTCATTTAGAAGGGAAACCTAACTACTTCAATAAGATTGTTTGAATGAAGACATCTACTATGAAAATTGAAAGTATTCAAATACTAAAGGAGAAAAGAGAATCAAAAGTAAAGCTACTCATCAGATTCATCACCACTGTCCTTCTCGGAGTCTTCGTCGCTATCTTTCTCAGAATCCTCATCTTCAGAGTCACTGTCAGAATTATTGGTGACGGCTGGACGAGCATAAAAATCATCATCATCCGAATCAGAATCTTCTCCAATTTGCTTCATGAACTTATTGTACTCTTTTTCACATCGATCAGGCCAAATCTTGTGCAGTGGTACCTCCCATATGTCTTTTTCAGAATCATCAGCATCAGAGTCAGCAGGCCTCCCATCCCAGAATTGACGTTTCCCTTCAGCTCTTTGCATTTTGCGCCGGATTTGATCCTTATTACGCTGACGGGCTTCTTTTGCATCATCTTCAGCTTTCCTTTTTCTAAGTTCAGCAAGGGTGACTCTTCTTTCATTCAAGGAGATGCTAGGTTTTGCTCATTCATTACGAATTTCCTTGGCTCTCGATTTAGCTACAGAAGCTTTGGAGGCTTTGTCAGAAGAACTACTGCTGGAAGTCGGCATTTTCTGAAACCAGGAACACAGAATTATCAACATTATAAATTCGTCGACAAAATGGTAATTCTTGAATCCTACCTTTTTTTTAATTTCACTAACAATAGTGATTGTGCCGCAAGGGTTAGCACACGAAATTAGTTCGTTTCTTGAAACCTGCAGTAACGAACGAAACTTCATTAGTTCATAAAAAATGATTTTCTCATAAAATCATAGACATAATTTACATAATATGAATGTTCACACAACTGAACTTTGAAGTTTACAACAAGACATTATTTCATCATAAATAAATTGTCTAGTTTCGGAGGTTACTCAAAACCCGCGTCTTGATTTTTACAAAACAATAATTATTGCTATTTGTTAACGTAAATTTTTAAAAATTTATCTAAAGGGAACAAATCCATATGAATAAGACATGTCATCATGTTTCACACAAAGTGTCGTGTCTATGCATATTTATTAATTTTTTTTATTATATTCCTTCGTATTAGCGTTTTCTTTTAAAAATGAAGGTTTATGCTAGTATTGTGAAAGCTCACACCTCTTGTGATAAAATGTTAATTCTCATGAAAGCTCATACATAAGGTTTTATCACTGAACACAAGTTATATAAACATAATATGTCACGGCTACATATTTATTTAAAAAAAAAATCTATTTCCTTCGTTTTAGCATTTTCTTTAAAAAAAAACACGAAGGTTTATGCTAGTTTTGTGAAAGCTCACACCTCTTGTGATAAAATAATTCTCATGAAAGCTCATACATGAAGTTTTATCACTGAACATAAGTTTATGTATATGAAGAAAACCTATTTTCCCTCGTATGAGTATTATTTTCTAAAACGAGGACTATTTCGGTTTTGTGAAAGATCACACCTCTTAACATAAGATTTTGTTTCCCATGAAAGCTCATAAACAAAATTTTATCACTGGACACAAGTCTATTTTCAAAGAAAAATCTCTTTTTTTTTTGGTAAATCAAGATATTATATAAATAGCCGGGTTACAAAGCAAAACAAGAATCAAGAAAAGAGGACAAAACCCCCACACCTTGAAACTTATTTAAAACGGAAATAGGAAACATTTGGATATTCAACAAAATTTAAAAAAATTGGTCTACCAGAATAGTGCCTTTCTTCCTCATTAGGAAGCTCACAACCTCTCTTAGCCATTGAATCTGCCGCAAAGTTAGCTTCTCTTAAAAAATGATCGAATCGAATTGACTCAAATTTGGAAGAGGCCTCACTCCATCGCTGCATTTCTCTCTTGACCGTTCTGTTTTGGTTGGGGATATGATTAATAATGGTGTTTGGAATTTATCTGAAGAGTGCAGCAATACGTTGCTTGCAGCTAGTATTGAGGAAACTGATTTACCCATGCCTTTGAATGGATTGGATTGCCGTGTTTGGAAGCCAATTTTTTCTGGCGCATTCTCTGTCAAATCTGCGAAAGTTTTGATTCGTAAGAGATATCCTATTCTAGAAGAAGCGAACCTATTATGGAGACAATCTGTGCACCCGGCCTTGGCTGCACAGAATTAGAAAATCCAAAGAGGAGCTTGTGCTACTCTTGAAAAGGTGAGGAGCAGGTTCAAAATTCAAGTTGTCAACAAGTGCTATTTGTGCAATAAGGAGGAAGAGACACTAGATCACTTAATCTGACACTGTGAGTTTGCCGATAAAGCTTGGAGATGGATTTTTGATATTTTTGCTTTGCAGGCGCACTTAAATTTGTGCATGGCCTACAGAGCTGCAAGGGGTCATAGTAGAATGATCAAAGAGTTATGGTTGCTGGCATTATTGGTTGTTAGGTCTGAACTATGGCAGACCAGAAATCGATTTGTTTATGAGGGCAAAAGAGTTTGCTGGAGCTTTTTTCAAAAGTGTGTCTTCAATCAGGTGCATGAGTATTCAAGAAGACTAAAAAGTTACATGAATAATACCGCTGATGATCTTACAGTGCTGAACTTCTTCAAAGTTTCGCATAGTCAGGTTAAGTTCTCAAACCCGATTGAGTGCAGGTGGGATTCTCCGGCTGTTGATGATCTGCTGCTGTACTATGACGGAGCTGCTCGTGGGAACCCTGGCGTGGCTGGTGCAGGCGTCGTGGCAAGAGATTCTGAAGCTAATGTCATTGGTGCTTTGAGTGTTGGTTTGGGTTTCACTACAAACTACCTTGATGAGATTTACGGTATTATAATAGGGCTGGAATGGGCTGTTCAATGGGGGCATTCGAAAATTTGTATTCGTTCAGATTCTTTGAGTGCAATCTTGGCTTTTACTTTTTATACTCTTCCTTGGTTCTTTAGAAAACGTTAGAGTGCAGTTTATTCTAATTATGAGGCTATTCAGTTTGAGCACACTTATAGGGAAGCTAATTTTGCAGCAGACAAGATGGCTAAAATAGGTTGTAATCTTCCTTATGAGGAGGAGGAGCATTTTGTTGGAAGACCAAACTTTTTAATTTCTGTTGAATATCCAAATGTTTATTATTATCGTTTCAAATGAGTTATAAGTTTTTGGGGTTTTTCTGACCTCTTTTCTTACTTCTTGTTTTGTTTGTAATCTTGTTTTTCATTAATACAATTTGGATTTACCAAAAAAAATCAAGTTCCTCTCCCATCTGTAGTTGTGAAGAGTGTTCCTTTATGGTACATTGTCCAGGTACATTATTTTTGTGTGGTTTCTCTATACACTTACTTTCTGTGCAGGCAAAATGCACACTGTTTTTTCTGTGCGGGAAATATACACACTTTTTTCGCTGTGCCGCAAATATGCACATTGTTTCTCTGTTCAGGAAATATGCACACTTTTTTAGCTGTGTGGCAAATACACACACTATTTTTTATGTGCAGGTAATATACACACTTTCTCTGTGACTTGCTGGCTTTTTTTGGTTTTTGATGGTGTGACCATTAGGAATAGAACCACATAAGGGTTTACTACAGAGTGAGGCCCTTCTTATCTGGACAAGCAGGAATTGAAAAGACGAGGGTACCCAAAGGTATTAATCATCAGTTAATGATAATTAAGTCATTAGAAGGTATTAATCTTTCTTTCTTATCCTGCTAAATATTTTGATTTGCGAAATGATTTACGCGCTAGTTTTTAGGACTAGCCCATAGGATTCTACTACAAATATAAACTCCCTTTTGGTACGTTTTAAACATATGCATCTGACTAAATTTGTTGATGTTTCTGCACAAAATGAATTTGTGGATATTTTCTGCACATAGTGGATTATGAATATATTCTGTAAAGACTAAAGCAAGTTTTGTTTCCACTCCTTCTTGGTATCTCAATGATTTTATTCCATTTCTAAATTTACACATTAGATTGAATTTGTTGATATTTTTTGCACAAAATGAATCTGTGAATATTTTCTGCACATACTAAATCTTGTGGATATTTTCTGCACATAGGGAGCTATGGATACATATTGTACAAATTAACAGTCTCAAATGTGCAGTTCTTTGTTAAGACAATGGACTGACCATTAGTACTTGATTAGGGTTAAATTATCATACTCTATTAAGCAGATGTTAGCTAATAAAATATTATCCATATTCTTTATCTCTATATACTTATCAGGTACTTTATTTTTGTGTGGTTTCTCTATACACTTACTTTCTGTGCAGGCAAAATGCACACTGTTTTTTCTGTGCGGGAAATATACACACTTTTTTTGTTGTGTCGCAAATATGCACACTGTTTCTCTGTTCAGGAAATATGCACACTTTTTTAGTTGTGCGGAAAATACACACACTATTTTTTATGTGCGGGTAATATACACACTTTCTCTGTGACTTGTTGGCTTTTTTTGGTTTTTTATGGTGTGACCATTAGGAATAGAACCCTTCTTATCTTGACAAGCAGTAATTGAAAAGACGAGGGTACCCAAAGGTATTAATGATTATTAAGTCACTAGAAGGTATTAATCTTTCTTTCTTATCCTGCTCAATGTTTTGATTTGCGAAATGATTTACGTGCTAGTTTTTAGGACTAGCCCATAGGATTCTAGAAAGATAAACTCCCTTTTGGTACGTTTTAAACCAATGCATTTGGCTGAATTTGTTGATGTTTCTGCACAAAATGAATTTGTGCATATTTTCTGCACATACCAGATCTTGTGGATATTTTCTGCACATAGTGAATTATGGATATATTCAGTAAAGACTAAAGCAAGTTTTGTTTCCACTCCCTCTTGGTATCTCAATGACTTTATTCCATTTCTAAATTTACACACCTGACTGAATTTGTTGATATTTTTTTGCACAAAATGAATCAGTGAATATTTTCTGCGCATACTAAATCTTGTGGATATTTTCAATCTTGTGGATATTTTCTGCACATAAGGAACTACGGATACATACTGCACAAATTAACAGTCTAAAATGTGCAGTTCTTTGTTAGGACAATGGACTGACCATTAGTACTTGATTAGGGTTAAATTATCATACTCTTTTAAGCAGTTGTTAGCTAATAAAGTATTATTCATATTCTTTATCTCTTATATGCGTTAGTTAGATTTGATATGTGCGTATTTTCTCCACATATTTAATTTGTGCATATCATCTGCACGGATTGAAATTGTGTACATATTCTTAATGTTGGTTCTGGATCTAAGAATACTCTATTGCATAAACAAGTATTGCAGGCCCGACAAATCAATAATACATTCATTCATCTGTGGTGAAATTGGATCAAGAGTATTCTACAGAAGCAAGAAACCTCTTCTACAACTGTATTTGATCGCTGGATACAAGGCCCATCCCAGATTGTTGTATTTGTTTCAGTTTTCTATCTTTAGGAACTATGCCAGTGCGGATGTGAAAACTGGATTCATGACCAAGCCTTGTATGATTGTCACTTTGGTCTTACTACTGAAGTGAGGTCCGTGGAGATGCAACACGAGGCTCCTCAAGAAGCTCTTTCACATGACACCATTGGGTTCTTGAAGAATGGATGTCAGTATTTAATTTGAAACAATTAAGATGTATTATATTCTTCTTGAATGCATGACACGTAATCGTTTCGATTCTATCTAAATCCGAATGCTTCTTCTTATTGAAATACCAGTGTTTTTGGAGTATGTGTATCGTTTGATAATAATTCTTGTACAATTGTAAGAACAAAGAGAGAATAAGATGTGTAAATTTTATGTCTTTTTTCCGATTCATTGTTTCATCACGATCGCACTCATTCTAAACCAAACATGGTACTGTGATACTATTTATGTATTGGAAATGTGCACACATTTTTACAAATGTCTTTCAAAATGGTGGAAATGCATGCAGAGACGAAATTTCCAAACTTATGAATCGCTTTTGCAAAAACTAGACCGGAGCAATATATGATAATGTTATCAATCCCATCCTCAATTAAAAGTCTACAACACAAATTGTTTACTTTTAACATCAACAGTTGAAAAAACTAATCATGCATAAATTATTAGCAATTGGATATGTAGTGGAAAACATGTACACTTTATTTACTTTTAAGCAACTATATACATAGGATATAAAGGGATTAAACTACCCTGAACATAATTGAGTTCTCGAAAAACTTTACAAGCAAAACTGTTTTATAAGAGAAACTACTTCACTGGTGATCATGACGACGTACTTATTAATGAAGATTCTCATCCCCTTGTTAACAAGAAGTCAGATGATGTACCTTCACGACAGCCTTCTGTCAGAATATTTTTTATCGAGCTTTATAAACTTGACATAAACTTGTAGCTGCAGTTGAGGACAAATATTTGATGAGCAAAGGAATTCCATAGGTTGCCCAATTATCTCTTAAAGCACGAAAATGCGTATGCATCTGGGAACATCGGAAGACCATCCTGCCCAATCAAATATTTTGAAGAAGGTTGATATAGATATAAAAATGTACTTATAACCACCACAGGGAATAAAACATCACTAAGGTAAAGCTTTCTAGTCATTATTATTCATGTTTCAATTCTTAAATGCCTATCAACTTAATAATACCAACTTAGAATTTCACATCTTTAACTTCCATCAACTCCTAATTTCCAACTAATTAATCCAACTGTTGTCATCATTCTTTATAGGCATCACATGCTACAAAACCATATGTACTATAAGAGCAGAGAAGCTACAATACAAGATTGTTTTCAACATTTAACTGGTTGTTTAACCAGGCCTAAGAATTTTTTCTAAATGGTTTGAGCTCCAAAGCAACATGTTTTTTGTCCATTGTCTAGAGAAGAGATTACTATTGGCTGCTTGTGTTTCTTTTTTCTACCAAAAAGAGGCATTTTTTGAACGTTTGTTTCACTGAACAAGTATGTGAGTTGTTTTGGTCTGCCTAAAAATGATATATTTGACCATAACTGCACAAAAAGAGAAAAAAAGAGCATTTAATACCTTTTTTGCTAGTTGTTCTTAAATAGGTACTTGTTCAGCATCTAAATCAATTTCTTTGATTTGTTTGCTAGTATCGTTGACAGATTTCTTCTTTTTTGTATAGATCCTACAAAAAAAAATACAAACTTCAGTATGGCCAAGATTCTCTAAGTATATCCATTTTTAACATCAACAACATAACCAACTTGATCTGTGCAGAAAACATGCACAACTCAGTCTGTGCCGAATATATACACAAATCAACATCAACAACAAAACAAGATACATAAGTTTAGCATCCACATGTTTACTGTGGGAAAAATAAAAGAGAAATGAAGAGAATTAGTACCTTAATTTGCTAGTTTTTTATGTGCAGGATATATCCACGAACCCATTTTTGTGCAGAATACATTCACAAGTTTGATTTGTGCAGAATATGTCCAAAAGAAGAAAAAATAAGAGCATTTAGTACCTCTTTTTTTGGGTAGTTATTCTTAAATATGTACTTGTTCAGCATCTAAATAAACTTCTTCAATTTGTTTGCTAGTAGCTTTCATAGATTTCTTATTTTTTTTGTCTAGATTCAAATGCTCCTATAAATTATTAAACGTCTTATAGGATTTAAGAAATTCAAAGAAGTGAAGTAAAACATAAGATAAGAACATTAACAGACACAATATTTTGTGTAAGTTGTGGAGCTCACTTACTTCATAACCCGTGAAGTTTAGGGTCGCTTCGGAACTTTTTGGACTGATATATTTCCTGTCAAAAGAATGATAATAGTCTAGATAATTATATAGATAAGTAGAAAACCAATTGTTACTAAAGTCACTTTGGAACTCTTTTGTAAAAACCCTGAAAAAATCAATTGTAGAAACCCTGAATTTCTAGAGATAAGTTGAAAACCAATTGTTTCTAACTATGCCAATTGCATATCAACTGTAGAATACATACTAAATTTTTTGAATAATTTTGATTTGTGTAGAAAACATCCACACGCTTAATATGTACATAAAATATGCACAAGTAGATCTGTGCAGATAATATTCACAAGAAGCTGCAGCAACATAACAACAAAAACACTATTGTTTTTTATGGAACTATATAGATGTACTTAAGTAACACACTCGAGTCTTTGCTATCACATTCACCCAACCATTATAACAAAGTCCACATTCTAATAACAAAATCGGTTCCGAGCATTTTCGCCAACTTTAAATCAATGCAAATAGTATCCTTAGATCGACAAAATCCTCGAACAATCTCTATAAACTACTTTTTTGCATCACAAGATTTTCCTAGAGAAGTTAAAGAATCATCATGTACTAATAAAACCAGGAATGCAATTATCAATTTTAGATGCTAGATATATAATAGCTCATTGTATTGATTGCGACTCTTTTCTTGGCAATTTGCAAAATATATTACACCCATATACACAAACTTTGATCCGTGAGGAAAAAATTCACACATTGATATCTAATCAATATAGATGTGTGCAGAGAATATACACTCGTCGAAATATAAACAACATAGGTTGTTGGTGATCAACACAGATAAAGAAACAAAATATAAACAACGTAGGTCATTATACCAACTAGTACAACATTGGAAAACCTAGTGGAAGTACTTAAAAGAAAAATCTATGCTTATGCTTCTATTACACAAAATCTGTTTATTCTCAGTATGATCAATTAAGATTTTAGCTAATTGTACTTGTTATTCAATTAAGTAACGTGTGAGTAATATCTCCACAAAATAAAGTGTGTGTATTATCTTCACAAATCATTTTTTAGCTAATTGTACTTGTTATTCAATTGATAAGTTGTCGTACAGTAAAATCACCAAAAACTCTCTCAATATGTACAGTAAAATCTCAACATCAAAAATCACATTAAGAGAAGCATCTATTTCTTATCATTATCATCGATTATGGTTTTAAATTACAGATCGATTATGGTTTTCTCTATAATCTTAATAATACTGAAAATAAATTCTCTACAATGTTAACTTAAAAACCAGATCAGAAACAAAAACAAAAAGAATGAGGAAGATGAATATGAAGATAACAAAATAGAAAAAATACCTAAAAATCTTCGAAGTCTCCGTCGATTTGAATAAGCACAATATTTACTGAAAAACTAGTCTGAATCTAATTGAATAACTAATATCGAATCGAATCACTAAACCTTGGTTTTCTCTCGAATTGAATCACTAAACATTGGTTTTCTCTCGAATCGAATCACTAAACATTGATTTTCTCTCGAATAAAATCACAAATCTCGTAGAAAAAATCATCCTCGCTGTTCTCTCTTTTTTTCTCGAATTCTAATTGAATGAACTACTTTTCGTTAACAACTGAAAACAGAAGAAGAATTTTTATGAAGGTTATTTTCGGAACAAAAAATTATTTTGAGATGACGTCATAAAAATCTTTTATTGAAATGACCTTGGATATTTTTGTTTTGGCCCTCCGTTTTAAGTGGGTTCGAAAATTAGAAACTCCTCAAGCCCAAGGCCATGAGAGTAGGAAAGAGTGAGGTGAGGGTCAAACACTTAATTCCCACAAAAATAAATCATGGTTAGGTGAGTGTCCGCGAAATCATATAGGGAGTGCAAAAGAATAGGCTGTCAGTTCCGAACTGACAAGTCAATGACGAGATGGGCTGGACATTTTCAGCCTTTACCATGATCCCACTTGCTGTTTAGCCATTTTCTGGACACGACCAGCTCTAGATGTGAGTTTTGAGGTGGTGTTTTGGTAAGTCTTACAGTGGTGGAGCCAGAGATTAAGATTATGGGGGCTAAAAAAATCATAGAAATATGTTGGACTTAGTGGACTAAATATCAAGCACAAGGCGGGCTAGATGCAGAAGATAGTATGCATTTTTAAGGGTTTCTGCTTGATTATTAAGATTTAGGGGGGGGGGGGGGGGCTAGAGTCAGGGTTAGTCAACCCTTGGCTCCACCCCTGAAGTCTTAGCAACCATTCGACACGGGATTTGGCGCACGAGCACTTTTATTTTGGGGAAACCTATAAAAGAGATGTTTCTACAATTTCTACAGGAATCTTTTATCAAGCCTTTGAAGAGAAGAATACAAGAGAAGAAAAGCTAGGGTTTTGGAGCGATTCATCGACGTAACTATTTCTTTTTTATTTTATCATATGAAACTCATGGGTTTTGTTAGTACCATGAGTAGATAAACTTCTTAGTGATTGGGATGAGTTCTAAGTTCTAGACATGATTTGAGTTATTATATAAATCTATTTTGAAGTTCTTCACATGATTATTGATTGTTTATACTAATTAGAATATTTATGATTGATTGATAGATTGTTTAGGTGGCCAACGGAATTAATTTGTTGATTCAATCAAATGCGAGTATTGAGTTAGGAGATAAGTAATAGTCGAATAATTCATACAAAAGTAGAGAACATGCAGAGAGATTCTGAGTAGCGACTGTGTGTATAAACAACACTAGAAAGCGGACCTTGAGCTAAGAGTCTAACTACTAGGATCAATCTATAATTCACAAAAGATAAAGCATTCGACCAAATTACACCTTGAGTGAGCTACTACTAGGTGGTTTAGACGAATAAAATATGGTATTGGAGAGCTTCCGTACTCGGTGATTTAAGGAATGTTAGGGGATAACACTGAGGTGGTTGTTATTCCATGGTTGGTAACAATCTGTGATTTACAAAGAATATATGAATATGCTACTTTGATGATTGTTTGGTAACGAATAAGGATTCCCTAATCATATTTCTCTCCATTGCTTGCAAACTTTATTACTTTCAATTTCTTTGTTATTTATTTCGTTTTGAAATCTAAAATATACCCTCATTTGTGACACTTTTGACAACTAAATCTCCCTGCTCTTCGTGGGACAAATCTTATTTACTGCTATATTATTCATTAGTAAAGTAGAAGATAAGTGAATTAATTTGTGCACCTACGACATGCATCACACGTCATTCCCATCCCCATTAATTCCAGCCCTCAATTATACTACGTACCACCCATGCAAACTTTCATATATATCATAATTACACTATATTTTGACTTTTTATTTACACCCAATAATTAAATTTCAAAACCACTTCTTCTTCTCCATCTCATCTCCGCCACCGACCACCACCTATTTTACTCGCTACCAACACCATCTTTAATTATATTATCTTCTGTTTTCTATTTTAATTCCTAATTTTGCATCAAAAGGTGCCGTTAAAAAACCAATGAATTGTTCAAAGGAAATCACAACCAAAGAAAGAATGTAAACACTAAACCTAAGTTTTGATTTTTTGAATGTGTATTGCATATAACTCTATATGTATCATTTGCTAAATGTACGTACACTTGGAAATCCACTGTGTACATCAAGGACAATACAATTCCCAGTACCAAAAATGTAGTTAAAAGGAAGTATTGTTGTTGCACCGCATAGTACATCAATGGAACATTGGTAATCAATCTCATGGTTGTGTGCGGCTGCTTATGATGATTTTTTTCTAAAAGAATGACTACAACAAGGGTGATTAGTGGAGGTATTAAACCTAGTCATTGTTACATATATTAGTTAGTGAAGAACATGAATTTCTTCAAAATTGTGTAGATTTTAATGAATAACCAATATTAGATGGATACCAGTCGTTAGTTGGATGACCACATTGCATAGTAGATGTCAAAAAACAACCATATCATACTATTGTATTCTTTTGTAAAAGGTCGACTATGGAAAAGCAGAATTAACTATCCGAATTTTATTAGGTCGTCCAGAACCAATTCCTGGGTTTGTATCAAAAGGGAAGATGGAGGATACAAATAGGAGTGGTAATGGTCAGAGTCAAATTTCTGACTTTTCAAGATGATAAATAGGAAAAAACACAATAAAAAATAGAATGATTTAAGAAATTGTGAGGAAGGTGAGAAATAGGGAAAGTGGGAACCGGAAATAAGGAAAACCCTAACGAATTGATGCGCTATTTGTAAAATTCATGTATAAAGCGGGCATTCCATATACAACACGTTTTTAGTTCGGGTTTGAAGTTGGACTCCAAAATTAAGCGGAAACCATCAATCCGCGAATAGTTCGGCAAAAATTCGACGAATTGCTAAGGTGTACCAAGTGTAAAAAAATTCATATATAACGGGAACTTAAATCTCTCGGAAACGGGGATCCGGGAATGATTATATATTTTTATTTTTGTAAATAAGATAATTCATAAAAGAAATTAGGACTCCCTGAGAGTCGTAAATACAGTTGGAGTAGAGCCATCTAATCCAGGGGTTTGAGATATCCGCACATTAGATTTATCTACTAAGAGTTGTTTGAAAATACATGAGGGAGAAGTGATATCCCATTCTACAACTGAAGTTAAAGACCTTACAGATTTTTCTAAAACATCCGCTACTTGGTTGCCTAATCTAGGAACATAATTAAAACCCAATTTTTTGACAAAGATGTGATATTCTGTTAGCCTCATCAAGACAGGCTTTAGAACGCCATGAGATATCCGGAGAATGACCCTGTAAGTATTTGAAGATGCTTTCATAGTCGCCTTCGATGCTGAAACTGTTAATCTGTTTTTCCTTAGCCCAAATTGTCGCCTGCAAAACTCCTACATCTTCTGCTTCTTGTGGTTCTGCACTTGAGGATTGCCATGCTCTTCCACCTTGACATTTACCTGCATCATTTCTTAAAATTAAAGCATAACTTGAATGTAAATCTTTGGAGATCCAAGCTGCATCTACATTTATCTTTAGTGTGTCTGTATTAGGCGCCTTCCATGTGTGTTGTTTCTTCTTTTTATTCAAGCTCTTGTTTTTCACAGTTTTCTTTTTCCTTGTAGACCAAAAATCTAAGTGTCTATGAATTTTCACTGCTAGACTTCTAATTTATTTGGATTTACTTTCAAACACTCTATCACATTTTTCTTTCCAAATAAACCACATTTTGATAAGGAGCAATTCTAAGGAAATGTCTGTTCTAGGGTTAACTAGCCATTTTTTTGCAGAGATCTATAATTGTACAAGAACTATCTAAGGATAAGTGAACTGGATTAGGATAAGATTCTCGGATTTCCTTAGTAAGAGGACTGTGGAAAAGAAGATGTTTAGTGGTTTCTATTTCTGTTTTACACATAGTGCAATGTGGCATCACCTCTCTGACTTTTCTATAAAGCTTAGCATTGGTTGGTAGGGAATTTTGGAGATATTTCCAAAGGAAAAGATTGATTCTTTTAGAGATATTTAAATTCCATAGACATTTCCAAAAAGATTCAGGTAGTGCTAGACTTACTATATCCTGACCAGGTTCATTTAGCTTATCATACATAGATTTAACTGTAAAATCACCTAAATTTGTTAACTTCCATCTAAGTTGATATTTTCTAAGATTATGATACTTATCTTTAAACAAATGAATCTTACTAATCTCCTGGACAATATCCTCAGGGAAGGAGGCAGAAAGTAAGGAAAATTTCCACTTACAAGTTTCCATATCAACCAAATCTGAGACCCAGATTAAGTTGCTATTACTGTCAGTTTTAAGATTTTTTATCGTGCCCTCTAGTCCTGGGATCCAATTGTCATTCCAAATATTTATGTCTTGACCATTGCCTACTTCCCAAATGCTATGTTGCTTAACCAGCTCTATGCCTTGTCTAATACAGTTCCAGGTCCATGAGCCTGTTTTCGAGGGTTTAGATCTAAAAGGAGATTTATTTCTAAAATATTTTGATCCCATGGTTTTTGCCCAAAGAGCTTTGGGTTCCTTAACTAGTCTCCATGCTAGTTTTGATAAAATTGCTAGGTTAAAATTTCTAGCATCTCTAAAACCTAGACCTCCTTTGAGTAAAGGTTTACAAAGATTTGGCCACGCTTTTGGATAGAATCCTTTGTGGCCAGCATCCTTTCCCCACCAAAAATTCCTTTGTATTGCATTCATTTTATTGGTAATCTTTATTGGCATCAGAAAACAACTCATTTGGTAAGTGGGGATACTAGACAGGACTGCCCTATTTAGAACTGACCTACTTGGTTGGGAAAGAACCAAACCTTTCCAACCTTTAGATTTAGATTCCATTCTTTCAAGAATATGGGCAAAAGTTTTTATTTTTGATCTGTCCAAAAATAAGGGTGCTCCTGAGTAGGGGTCCTTGAGATTTATATGCTCAATTTTCAGCAATTTTGACATCATTATTTGATGTTTAGGTTCAACCTTCCTACTAAAGAATACACCTAACTTTTAAAAATTAATAATCTGACCTCTGGCTTTGCTAAAAATAGCTATTGTATCTAGTAAGTTCCTACATTCTACTAAATCAGCTTTTATGAAAAGCATGCAGTCATCTTCAAAGAAAAGATGATATATAGGTTCACTTTTAGGAGTTATTTTGACTCAATGAAGGAGTTACTTTTGCTCCTGAGATGAGATAAACCTAGAAAAGATTTGCATACATATAATAAATAAATATGGATAAAGAGGGTTTCCTTGTCTAAGACCTCTAGAAGGTTTGAAAGAATCACCAGGAGTTCCATTTAGTAAATATGAAATAAATTTTATAGAGATGCATTGTTCTATTAGTTGGAAAGCCTCTTGATTGAAACCAAAAGTATGCAGACCAGTTAACAGGAAGTTCCAATTTACTCTATCGAAAGCTTTAGACATATCTATCTTAATCCCTATGCCTCCTACTCTAGCCTTTTTCTTTTTAAATGAATGGATAATTTCATGTGCTACTATTATGTTATCAGATATCTTACTAGAGGATAAGAAAGCTGATTGAAAAGGGGATACAAGCTTTTCTAAGTAAGATTTTATTCTGTTAGATAGCAGCTTTGCTATGACCTTATATATAGTGTTACAGAGCCCTATTGGTCTAAATTAAAAAGGTTTTTTAGGGTGTTTTATCTTAGGTATTAGGAAAAGATGAGTTTTGTTTAAGTCTGGATTCATTGTTCTAGTTTTGAAGAAATTTTGTATTGTTTCTATTACCTGTGGTCCTACTAAGTTCCAGTTATGGAGGAAAAAACTAACCGGAAAACCATCCGGTCCAGGTGATTTGTTGGGTTTCATATTTTTTAAAACAGCGAGGATTTCCTCAAAGGAAGGAATATGAAGAATACTTGAATTGTCTTGGAGGGAAATAACAGGACAAATGTCTTCAAAAATGGGGTTAGAAGTCTGAGAAGGTATATGATGGTCAGTAGAGGTTTCATGAAAAGAGGAGCAACATAATTTGTTAAAATGGAACTAATCTCATTCTTGTCCCTAGTAACTACCCCTTGTTCAGTTGTCATGCTTTGAATATTATTTCATTCCCTTCTCCTTAAAGTAATAGTGTAAAAATACTTTGTGTTTCTTTCTCCTATAGCTATTATATTATCTCTTGACTGTTGTTTATATATAGCCTCTTGTAAAGGTTTGCTAATTCTCCCAACTTGTGCTTCAACTTTTTCTGGTTTGACTCACAAGGCAAGTTCCTTTGTAATCTTTCAATTTCTTTTAGCAATCTATTAATTTTCTTAGCTGGTAATCCAAAAATATTTTTCTTCCAATCTAGTAAGTTTTTTCCTGCTATTTTCAAGTTATTTACTAGGATAGCAGCAGCATCTTCCTCAGAGTTAAGGATCCAAGGTTGTTCTATAACTTTTATGCAAGACATGTCTTTAAACCAAGTATCATAAAATTTGAACACCCGTTCTTGTTTAAAGAATTTAGAATATAAAGTAAGAAGAATAGGACAATGATATGAGCCTACAGCTGGCAAATGGGATAAAGAAGCATTAGGGAATTGCGAATGCTAATCTGTATTTAAAAAAGCTCTATCTAACCTTTCTTGTATATTATGAATACCTTCCCTATGATTATCCCAAATGTAATCATTTCATGTGTATCCTAAGTCGTATAAACCAGAATTTTCTAGAATTTTATAGTAATATTCACAATCTGTTTTGTTAAAAGGTAACCCTTCCTGTTTGTTAGATTGGTTAAAGATCATATTGAAATCTCCTAGTATTATCCATGGCAAATTCCTTACTGCTATTTGATCACTTATTTCTGCTAAATAATCCTAAGCTAGTTTCCTATTACAGAGGTATGGACTACCATAGAAACAAGGGTTTAACTATGATTCAATTCGTTTCGTACATACCTACCGTGAAGCAAATTTTGCAGCTGATTCTATGGCAAAAAGAGGATGTCTTCTTAGGAATGGGGAAGGGTTGAACTATGATGAGAGACCTTATTTTCTTCACTCTTTAGAATATCCATATGTTTCCTATTTCAGTTTGTAAGTTTTGGGGGTCTTGACCTCTTTTCTTGTAAACTCTTTGTACATATTTGCTATTCATCAATATATTTTTTAGACTTAACAAAAAAAAAATACCATAGAAACAAGTTAGTACCCATTGTTTAGTGTCAAAGGAAGTGTTAACTATAACATTTATCATATTTATGTTTTATTTTACTATGTCAAAGTGGAATCCATCAATCCAAGCAACAACTAGTCCTCCTGCTAATCCTATTGGGTCTACAATATGATAATTTGGGAAATCTGATACTAATTTTTTTAACTAGGGATTAATGGGTTCTTACACCCTTGAACATTCCAAGCAATGATTTTCATATTAAAAGATTATCAGAATATCAACTCAATATAGTAAACACAAGAAAGTTACTTAGACAAATAAGGAAAAAACTACAAGGTCGCACTACTGATTAGTTTTACTAGGTCTGAATTAAGCGACTAAATTAATGAAATTGAAATTGCTTTTAAAAACACAAATTGATGAAGATTCAGGAAATTGCAGGAATGTAAATAAAATGAAAAGAATTTGGGGCATACCTGTGTTTCTTCCTTTTGCTTTGAGGGGGATAAATCCGGGAATATAATTGGAAAAAAGACATCATTCTTAGCATCATGAACAGAGAGATTAGATCCATATTGATTGATACTTAAAAATTGTCCATCATTCTGAGAAGAAGATGAAGAAAGAAAATCGGAAATCAAAATTTTGAAAGCTGATCTGGGTTGAGTTAAAGGAGTTTGGAATGATGATGTAGTGTAAATTTGCTTATCTTTCATGTTTGATGAGGAGAGATAAACAAGAGAAGAAGAGATAGAAATTGGGGATTCAAAAGAGTCCCTAGCATAGTCAAACGAAAGATATCTACCCCCAAAAAGAATAGGCGAACTCCTAAGTTGCTGAACCGGGTTAGGTATGTCCTGTAAAAGTCCAGACCCATTTTGAAGCACCGATTCAGCCACTATAGACTCTTCTATAACTCTAAAGGTTTCCGAGTTGGCCGATCTGAACGAATCCTCCTCAAAATCAGGTAACGGAATATAATTTTCCGGCAAGTTGAAGGGGAAAGTTCTTTTTCCTTGCACTGATGAAGCTGCAAGCGGCATCTCCTCCTCTATTAAAAAGGGACCTAATACTTTGTATGATTGTTGAGTCTGCTGAAAATCCGGCTCTTCGTCAACATAAGTTCTAAAAATATTAGCGAAAGTGTCATGTACTCCTGGTTGATGAAGGTAAGATTCAACTGGTATTATTGTTCCATGGTGATCAAAGTTATCTTTCGGATTCCATACTTGAACTAACACTCCATTCAACCAATTCATATCATCACTAGGGTAAGGAGAGTTAACTGAGATGTCATATATATCTTCTAAAGGTATTCCTTTTAGAACCTCACAAGCACCAACTTTATGTCCTAGATGTAAGCAATGAGAGCAGAACTTTGATGAAAGATTCATGCAATTAAAGTAAATGGAGGTAACATGGTATCTTCCTACCTTTACAAGAAGATGATCAATAAGTGGCTTTTCTATATTTACCCATACTAATACTCTTGGTAAACATTCATGTGTTTCATAGCCCTTACAAACCCTACTGACTTGACCTATTTTACTAGAAATTAAACCCAACATTTCCTCACTTCTATGTTCACACTTTGTATTTAAAATGGTATCCCATAAAGGTATCTATTTAACCTTATCAGTAGATATGATCATTCCTTGGTATGTAGTTGTTGCAGCCATTGTATTTCCAAATGGGTACCAAGGTCCATTTGCAAAAATCCAATGAAAGTCTTCTGTAGTTCTAAATGTGATAATAAAAAGATTTGGATCCACTTCTCTTAGTTGGAAACTGATTTGTGACCCCCATAAGTTGGTTAGAACACCCTTGACTTCCCACTGTTTTACGAAGTCAGTAGAGAAGATCTTAGATAAGATGTTATAAGGCTTAATACCGAAATCTCGAATGAAAGCTGGAGGAGTTGGAAGAATTCCTACATTACTATGATTTTCAAAAAGTTGAGCTAGAGAAAGGCCGCTAAGATGGCGATAAAGATTAGAAAGATCTCCCATGATAGATCCAGAGCAAAAGAAACAAAGGAAGAGCTACAAACTAGAACAGCTCCAAAGAGAATGAAGCATATAAAGACTCAATACTTCACAACGCGAAAAAATAAGCAATTCAACCCGTGAACGATGCTAAGTTCGAAAAATCAATGAAAAGACCAATCTTTTCATGATAAGCAGAGCAAATAAAGGAGATATTCAAACAAAGTTTGACTACAAAATTTTGGGATTCGCGTTATCCTAGGTACGGGAATCTAAGCAATAGAGAGAGAGAGAGATGGGACTAAAACTATAAACCATCAGTTAAGATATTTGGATAAAAACATGCAGCAGATTTCTAAAAAAAAGCATGTAAAAGACTCATAGGCAAAACAAAGACAAGAGGAACAAGGTTGCATATCAAAAATAGATTTCATCAAAATCAAGGTCACAGGAATTTAAACAAAATTTATAGGACTAAAGTACTCCATAAAACTCGCATCAACTTAAATCAAGGGAAATTAGTTTCAGCACACCATATGATTCCTAGTCAAAAGACTCAAAACTACAAAAAAAAAAAGCGATTTATGTCTAAGATGGGTTATATGACTTGAGCTAGTCATTAGATATGGCACTATTAAGTTGAGGCATTATTTTGTAAAAATTTGTGACATTATAATTACCATGCAACATGACGGAATAAAACCATTTAGTACTCGCATAAACCTAGAAGAAAGCAAAGCAAAATAATTCTACAGCGAAAGGAGAATCAAGATAAGAACAAACAAGCAAAGAGAGAAATGTTTCTCGCAGGTTGAGACATTTAAGAAAGGATTTGAGTACAAAGGCTAGAGGTGACTAAAATCTATGGGCAAAGATTTTGAATAGACAAGAGAGATAAACGAAGAACGTAGGTAGTGATAATTTAATGTAAGCTTAATTTAGTTTATTCGTTTAGATTAATTTAAAAGGGTTCATGCTATTATAGAGGTCTTAACAAGGTCTAAGAGAGCTAGGACTCTAAGGATAACACCTAAGAAGTTTTAAAATATGTTCAAATATATTATGGGGCACTAAAAAAATTAAGAGCTAATCTCAATCTCATCTAGAGAGAATAGACTGGACACAATAACAGGTTACTCTGACTCTCAAACAAATTTTAAGAAAATAAGAAAGTTGATTAAGCAAGAGCAGAAAATGAAGAGATTTAAATAGAGGGGTAGAAACTAAGAAGAAAGAAAATTTAGAAGTCTAAGGGATTAGGAATTAATAGTCTGTATACATGCGTGCTATCCTTTAATCCTAATGTACGCATCTCTATTTGGTTATAAAAGAATCATGTTATCATGATATAGTTATTCCTATATGTTAATACCCAAAAATTGCTCTTAGGAAAAACAACGTACTGCTGAAGTATTTTCTTTAGGTTCGAAAATCAAAATCATACAAAACGATCCTAAACCAAGATATTGGTTGTTCACGTTTTTCTTCGGTTACAAAGAGAAAAAATGGGTTGACCTTAGGGGATGGAAAGCAAAGAAAGTTTGAGGAAATCAATGGTGATTGAATTTGGGTATGAGGTTGTTAACTATGGAAGAAGAAGAGCTTAAGAATGATAAGCTTGTTCTGTCTTCTGAATAGACAAGTTAGTCTATTTATAGTTGAAACACTCACTATTTACTCGTCAGTAGTGGAGGTTGTGGAGATATGGAGATATTGGGATAATGGTATGGTTACGGCCATGATGTTAGGGAATTTTCTGGAAACCGTAAACCATCATTCCATTACTTAGCTACTTCTTTTAACCGCTCTCAACCGTTGCCACTACTTGTAACTTCCTTATCATGGGATGTTTCCATTCTGCACGTTGCTGTAAACCACCCAACCAATACCCATAAGTAATTCCCCCATGTAACATGTTTTGATTTCTCGTAGGAATCATGGATTTGTTTTATAGTCTTATCTAGATTGTCACGATATACTTGACTAAATAATAGCCTAAGTTATCCAGACTTTGTCGAAGTGGCATATCTTGAAGAGACAACTAGGCTCCAAGGTTATGTGTGACTAATAATGAGTTTTCCATAAGATGGCATTGTAATCAGCTAGCCATAATAATACACGTAGATAACATATTGTACCATGTTAATAGATAGCCAAGTTATGACACGGGCCGCGACCTAGTCGATAGACAGCCAAGTCGGCATAGACATGAGTGCTAGGATTGGAGAAATACCGTGGCCATATGGCTAGGATAGGCCGAGAGGCAAGGAGGTCGTATCCATATGGCATGTCTAGGTGAGACATGGCTAGGCTGGGCCTGAATATAAGGAGTCCGTGTCTACTATCTTGGCTAGGCCAAGATACTAGGAGGTCGTTGCATGGTTATGCCATGCTAGGGTATAGGGAGGTTGTTGCTATGATTAGGCCAGGCTAGGCAGGATATCAAGGAGACCGTGGCTAGTTAGAATCCATGATACGTCGGCTAGCAAGAAGACTGTGGCCATGGTTAGCCATGCTGTTAGACAGGGAGGCCGTGATGAAGAGGCAAGGCGGCTGGCTAGTCTAGGCTTAGAGAAATATAGTCGTGGGCCAGGCAAAACCGGGAGATAGGTAGGTCATGGCCTGACTAGCTAGTTGGCTAGCTAGGAAGCTAGGATATGCCAGACTAGGAGCCAAGGAGGCCGTGGCCAGGCCTGAAGATAGGGAGGACGTGTCCATGGTTAGATAGTTGGCTAGATAGGAAAACAAGGAGGTCGTGGCCTGATTAGCTAGGAAGGAAAGGAGTCTGTGGCCTGATTAGATAGTTGTCTAGCTAGGAGATAAGAGGGACGTGGCTATCTAGGCTAGGCCAAGAGATAAGGGGGCCAACTAGTTGAGAAGTTTGTGGCCGTGTTCATACATATTAGCCTAGCCAAGTAATTGGTGGCCATGGCTATGCACGGCTAGGCAGTCATGGACAAAGAGCATTTCCATTAGGTGGCTTAGCCATGAGGTGTGCCCATGGTGGCCTGGATATGAGGCGTGCACATGATGGCCTGGCTATGGAGTGCAGCTATGTTGGTGCTGGCACTCTGTTTGTTGCATACAAAACATATTCGAGGAATTCAGCCGTGGAAGTTATGCGACTCGAAGTAATGTTCTAAATAATATGCTTCTGGTAGTACTTTTTTTTTTTAAATGGCGTAGTAGCTTATCTTGAATATTCATAACTTGCACCATCAGTGTAGACTTACTAATACATTTCAATTCATATGACCGTACATAAGGTAATGAGAGTTCATCCGAGTGAAGCTCTAAAATCTTGCAGTCATATTAGAGGCCGATATGGCCATTAGTTGGATACACAATCTCAATTCTCTTGCGGAATATGATGTAGAAGTACGAATCTATAATTCTGATGCCGGCTCAGGAATTTAAACATATTTATAAACATATATAGAATACCGAGAGTTCAACTGGGTGAATCCCTAGTATATATATAACCATAGATATGTCTCTAATGTAGGTTTAGAGGTGATTTTTACAAGTTTTGCCCTTGTCAAAAAACCACCATATACATTAAGTCCCCTGCTTAGCGCGGAACAGTAATGTTTCGTGGTATGCACTAGATGGTGACAATGACTCTAAAGGATTTTCGAAATTTAAGACTCAGTTAAAGAGCACTTACTTAGATTTATCTCCTTCGACAATGTCCTTGGCTCGGGATTTAGGATTAGACTCTTTTGTGATAAAGTAATAGACTCTGGTGCTCAGGATTTGATTATATAGTGATATGCACTAGCAATAACATCAGTGAGGTAGCAATGTGATGAACATGGATCCCGAAATCATAGCATGTTGTAGCAAGACTGGAAATAATGAAAGCCATCATGAGGAGATAATGACAGACTGGAGCTCTGGATGAGGCTGGACTCTAACATTTTCTTTTGAGGTAGATTTGAGTATGTCAACTCCTCTTGAAGTATCGAGGATCCATCGACTTTGTTTCCTATCAACCATGAGTACTTAGATAATGGTACCTTTGAGTAGGTGAGAACCCTGTAGGTGGATGATGTCTCCCTGTTGCCGAGTTTATCAAATCCAGTATAGATTTCCTTATTTACACATCATTCTCTCCAGGAAGCTTCGAGTCTTCATACAATGTCTGTTTTCAACGCTTCACCCCAAATCTAACGGATAAGGCTAACATATGCAAAAGGAATCACCTGATTTGGAGTTTTTATGGCCGGTCTTCCATACATGGACATTTACAGTTTTTAACCCCGTGCAATTTTTGAAACTCCATGAATTTCAGTAAAAGACCCATATCTCTTAGACATTGTATCCGTTTGATATGCCCTTTTAGTATGTCGTAGAAGAGACATAGAAAAAAAATTATTATGAAGGATGCATTGTCCTGTTCCGCATCGATGGTTGCCTATTTTCTGAACTTCCGAGAGCATCTTGTAAGCAGTATAGCCGGAACTAGTATTGTGACTGCAAGTACTTGTTTGTCTCAAGATTGCTTGTAAATTGATGGTATCACCTTAAGAATTATTAATGCAACATATTTTATGTAATTAACCCGATCGAAATTTCGATGACAGAGGCGAAACCCCTATGTCATGGGTATGGTCAGGTAAGGAAAGACATGTCGGTTGATGTCTTTTTATGTTGTTTTCGTTTCTGTTACTCCGAGGCTGGAGTAAGAGATGGAATTGATGTTGAAGCCTTTGTTGGTGTCTGGACTGCTGAGTACCAATTAAAATATTCTTTAAACTCTTGTGCATTGGCTGGAATGAAATTGTGTTTATTCCAACTCTTTAGATTATAAGCTTATTCGCCCTTCTGACTGCAATTATGATATGTTTTGAATGCTCGTATGGGAAGAATCTTCCGGAGGTGTTGGGTGAAGTAGACGAGCTTCATTGCCGACTTGTTGTTATCATGCCTTCAAGGACTTCGTTCCAAGCGACATCCTTTGAACTATCTTGCGAATCTTGGATTGTTATATGGAATGGGATGCGATGAGCAGTCCCCAGTCACAATTATATTTGGTTACTAGAGATGTATTTTTTTAAGTAGGCTCGGGAATACAGTGCGGTCTTGTCAGGATTTGTAGATGCGTACTAGATCTGATGGCATGATTGGATGCGTGAAGATATCTCTACGGCGTACTTTTGGAGGGTAAGGAATCCTCATCAAATTTGCGGCTCACTGTTTGTCTATCTTCTATGAGCCGGAGAGATTTTTGACAGTGAGGGGATGTTATGCAAACCTTAAATTCCCCAAGTATGATTCACGCAATTCTTCGTATGTGGTTATGCTTCAGTCAATGCGAGCTTTCTTGTTTATTGAAGAGTCTCAGAACATTCACAGGAATGATAGTTCTGTTTTACTATTGATCATCAGGCGAGTCCTTTGATAGTAACTTCTGCAGCTGAGGTGCGTCGGATTTGGCTTTGCTAAAGGATGATATGGCCACAAGTATCTCTGGATCTTCCTTCAGGATCTTTGATCTGGCACATGTACGACTTCATGTCGAGAAATTCTCGCAGCTCGCAAAGCTTTAATAGTGATGATGTTGACATCTGATTCAGCATCAATAAACTTCTTCTAAATTCAACTTACATGATATGGGCGGTTGTGAGGAATCCCCGGTTGGACTTTATATCATTCTTATTGATCCCTGTCTCATAGACAAGATTATATAAATTTGGTTGAGGGTCGTGAAAGCATCCCGCGCTGGCAGTCCTCAGGTGTAATTATCATAAGCCTATTTTCTCGTGGAAGATATGCTTTTATTGCATTCGCTGGTAAAGTGGTGACTGTGTTTAAACTTTTAAAACTGAAGGAGCCTTCAGTCCCCAAGTTTAGATTACTTTGATGGTATCACCTTGAATCCATGCCTCTGGGATTTTATACAAACTTTTTATACTCTCCTATATGCGATGTTGGGATGCTTGGAACATCATATGGACGAAGTATTCTGGATAACAAGAAGTAGAGGTGAGAGAGTTATGTTGCTAGCATGGCTCCCCCGGTGTTTTCAAGAAAAATGTTTCAGCCATGTCTCTGGAGTTATCTCATTATGTATGGGGAAAAACGAGTTGTTGGTTTTTAGGGAATTGAGGAGACGACCGTATGGAGGGAACTCCTTAAACCGAGCGAACTATTAAATCTCACATAGATGCATAGTGCTTTGAATTCGAGAGACCAATCTGTAGTACTCTGGCCTAAACCAAGACAATGGTCGCTCCAGAGTAAATTCGGTCACAAGAGAGGATGGGTCAATCTGTAGGAGGGAAGCTGAGAAATGTGTGAGATTAATGGTGATCCCAGATTGTAGGTGTGTTATGTATTCTGAAAATAAAATAAGTTCTGAATGATTGAATTTGCTCTATTGAGAGTTGGATTGTTAATCTTATGTTGTCTGCTTGACGTGAGATTCTTCTTGTTTCAATCATGATTCGAAGACTTATTTATATTGATGGAATTATAAATACCATGATCCCATGAAGTATGACACTTAATGGAATCGAAGAGTAGGGAAACGGAAATCGAGTTAAAACCATTTGCTCAATGTGCGGAGACTTGGTTGATTTTCTATCCACTACTTTGTTAAATCCTCCAATTGATTGCACGACTTGCTAACATTCTCATCGTGTGTATGAACACATGTGCCGTAGACCGCCAGACCAAAACCCTAGTTAATATCCCCCCATGTAACATGATTGATGTCTCGTGTGATTGTGGAGTCTGCAAGGAAGACGTGTATTTAGTTAGTCAGTTGCTGACTTAATAGGAAGATGTGTCCTTATATTATTGGGCCGAACATGATTTAAAATGTTATGAGACTTGGACGTGTCTATTGTTGAGACAAAGGTATAATGTATGAATAAACTTTGATAGTTAACGTGAGCAAATATTTCTCGTTTGATGAATTGTTGAATATTGATAGTTGAACCAATATTCCTTAATTCGAGCAAATATTGTTCGTTTGAGCAAATGTTGCTCGTTCGATGAATTATGGGTAACATGACTAAATAAATTATTAAATAGGAATACTGGCAATTGAACCGAGTCTGATAAATAAAATGTTGATCACGAGACCAACGTAAAATTATTAGCGTTTGAATCAAGGATTATGAACCTTGGACTCAAAACCCTAATTTGATCAATTGATGGTTTATTGAAAATTAACCAAGGAGTGAAGGAGGGACCGACTACATGGGATTATGGGTCGACCATGTAGCGCCCAGATGCTCACGTGAGCAAATACCAAGGTCTCCTGAAGACCAGTTGATTTGTTGATGAAAGGATGATTAAATGCTGGTTCAATCAAAAATAATGCTTCTCTGAACCTTAGGTGATAAAACCTAATAAATTATGAAGAGATGAGGGACCGACCAAGGGGTTATGAAACTGGCCCTAGGTAATCACGGGATCAAATATTGATCGTCTTATGAAGTTCCAGGTTGTTTGGAAGAGTTTTGGACCGAATACGAGCAATTGCGCAAATTAGGTCAAATTGTTAAAATACGTGGGACCGGCTTCTTGCAAGCCAAAAATCCAACCTTGGTCGGTCAAGGTAACATGCTCACATCACCAAAGGGTTCATATCTTAGTTTTGAGAGTTTTGATATTTTCTGGTGTGCGTTTGAGCAACATTTTGAGAAAATATGAAGAAATCAGGGATTTTTGCTGAAACCGTCAAAACTTCATGAGATGAAGGAAAATAGAAAAAATGAGGGAATCATGAAGCGTATTTACCTAACTTTTATAATATTTTCATGATTTTAGGGAAATATGATAAAACCAAGGAGTTTGTTGAAACCAAGGAGTTTTGTTGAAATCAAGAAGTTTCTGTGAGATTAAGAAAACATAAAAATAATAGTAATAAAATAAGGGACTTATGGGACCGGCTTGGGCATGGTTGGCCGGCTAGGGCCTTGTCCCGTGAATTTTCCCTAATTTTATATATTATTTAATGATTTAAATGAATTTTCATAATTTGAAGGAAACATCATGAAATCAAGGAATTTCATGGGATTAAGGAAAACTTTAAAAAAAAAATGGGCGTGTGGGGCCAGCTGGGGCGTGACCGGACGGCTTGGGCCCGGTTCCACGAGTTTCCCTAATTTTATATTATTTTTCATGGGAACAAGGAAATATCATGAGATTAAGGAGTTTTCATGAGATTAGGGAAATAATAATAAAAGATTGAGGAACCATGAGGTGTGGGACCGTCCATGACTAGGGCATAGCCGGCCGGCTAGTTGACACGGTCCCATGACACCTTTCCTAATTTTATATTATTTCCTTGATGCGAAGGAAACACCATGAAACAGAGGAGTTTCCTTAAAAAAAGATATTTGTTCAAATGAATGGATTTTCATGAGATCAAAGTAAATAGATACAAATATGAAATATTATAGAATTGGGCTTGGGACTAGGACTGGCCACGGCGTGACTGGCCGGCCGGTGGGTCCAGTACTCTGGCGCCTTGACTGATATTTTATTATTTATCATCTTCTTCCTATTTTCCATAGGTTCATCGTCTCGTCATATTTTGAAATACTTGTTCGTTCATTCAGGTGTTCGTTAATGCATTATTGTCGAATACATCTACACCATTTTGGTCGGGGCTTACTCGAAGGTAACTCAGATGCCCGTGTGTTGAATATTTATTACTAAACCATGGAATTATGCTGGGAAGAACCATAAATTGAAGTAACGAAATATAATGAAAATATTGAATATTTTCCAGGGATTCAGTTAATGAATCTATCGATTTTGAGAATAATTAATTAATGGCTCTATACTAGTACGATCGTCTAGGAGCATTAATTATTCAGGAATTGTGTGATATGAGCTTGTTGAAGCGTCATATTTCTTTTATATAGTCAGTGAAAACATTGTTACATCCTGAAGACGTGATTGCTCTATACTAGCATGTAAGTTGTCTAGGAGCCGTCCAATATTCCGATTCTATATAGAAGTAGTTACTAAAATTGCTCAGTGTTCATAAGATATGTCATTGCCTCAGCTGAGAGACTACACATCTACATATACTCTAAGAGACAGTATTCTCAGTCAGAGATTCTCATAGCATGAGCTTTCATTCTTTCGATAAGAGACATGAGCCTCAATACTCGTCTGATTGCTGGATCAGAAGCACATACAAGTATGGGTTTACGATTTTAGCCTTTGTCGAAAATCCACCATCTACATTTAGTCCCCTGCTTAGTAAGGGACAATCATGTTCCTCAGTCATCACTGAATGGTGATTTTCCGGTCACAAACAATATAAGCAATTGAACTTAGTCATTATATAAGACCTTTCCGGATTTTTGATAGTACGAGCAAACCACGACTTGAATGAAGATTCCAGTGGCATGATAGAGCATCGTTTAATGAGCATAAATAGTTGTTGAACCGCTAATTTTGATGACGGGATCTTGGTCGTTTTAAGATTCACGGGTCGAGCCCAATAAGGAAATCCTTATGAGATTAGGTTTTGGAAATATAATTTGATATAAAATGGAGTAATTTTTTTTACTTCACCTACACACGACCACCACCTTCACTTCTTCATCATCTTCACGCCATCAGGGAGGAGAAAAGTTTCGCCAGAGTTTCCAGCCGGAGCAGCCACCGTCCAGCCATATTACGGCCGGCGCCGATAAGTACGTGAATTATTTTTATAAAAAAGTTTGCTGAGTTCATGAGTTGTTCATGCTTTGATCATGTTGAGATTATATACATGTGCATATATAAGTGTGAGTTTTGTTGAAAAACCCTTGTTTTTAGAAAACATATATTCGTTCGATCGTTAGTTTATGAAACTAATAATAATCCCTGATTTAGGAGAGATTTTTTTTAATGTATGGACCTGAGTCTAGTGATAAAATTTTGTTCATGAGCCTTCATGGAAACCAAAACTTTATCTCGAAAAGATGTGAGCTTTCACAAAACCGAAATAAACCCTCGTTTCGCAGAAAGACGATTGTACGAAGGAAAAAATTTCTTTTATAAAACCATGGTCTGTCCATTTTTTTTTTTTTGAAACCGTGGGATATCCCATGAATTTTATTTAGTGAGCTTGATCACGTCATTTTTTATTTATTTACATGAGTTAATCACGTTTTTTATAAATAGACATATACATTATTTTCTTTAAAATCAAAACTTGAGTTTTGTGCAATCTTTAAAAGTAAACAATTATTTATGATGAAATAATGTTTTAGTTTTCATAATTCCATGGTGAATGCTCATGCAGTGGAAATATTCATGATTTTATGAGAATCTAAGTTTTTTGCTTCTTTTGTAGATTCGAAGAAGCGATTTGAAGTGTTACTTCTTACGTTGCAATCACTACTGCTAGTGGAATCGTGAAAAAGGTAAGAGTTAAGAATTACCATTTTGTACATGCTTACACGAGAAAATTCCCAATTACTTCACTCCATTGATGTTTGCATCTTGTATGAATGATATGCCAAAGCGTGGCATTATGTGTATGTTACAACTACTTTGCAAGAATGTCTGATTCTCGATCCAATGATGCTTCCAGAGATGATATGTGTGTGGACAATGATGCTTCCAGGGAAGATTCACACATAGATAATGATGTCTCTTGGGATGATTCATGCACGTATGAAACTTCCATTGGAGAAGATAAAACTCCTGGAATCAAGAACGTACCAAACATAAAAGATGCATTCTTCATAGATCAAGGGCCTGAAAAGCGTCTCAAAACTCCAGTATTTCGTCTTCTGATAAATTCCAGAGAGGTTACCCAGAAAAAATTGGTGACTCCTCAGGCAACTATTTGGTTCTGTCTTGAACGAGGATATTTTTCTGCATCAATCATTGAATTCAAGATTTCTCGATGGCCCTTGGAAAAGTTTTCTGGATAGGCGAGGTACATGCTGGGTTTTCCTCGTGTTCGAGCTAAGTTACACGACGCACGAGTAATACGAGCTATTCAAGCTTCTGGAGATTTATTCATTTTTCATGATGCGCGAGGTATTGTAGCTTTACTTTCTCGATGGTGTATTCCAACTCACTCTTTCATATGCAGATAGGGAGAGTTTACCATAACTTTAGAAGATGTAGTTTCTTTGTTGCATCTTCTAATCACGGGCAATCTTCCTGAAAATCTTTCTTCACCAGAGGAAGTTGCAATCTCTAACATCTTGAGAACCATGATGGAGGAGATTAATAAGGTATCTGGCAGCAAAGGTTGTTATGCTCATTGGTTAATACAATGGTGGCCAAGAGATACTCCTATGGAGTGGCCTGTTGACGGTACATTATCTATTGCTGCTTTCTTGTGCTTATGGCTGTCCAGAGATGTATTTGAAGATGCTGGAAAATTTTTAAAGCCATTTGTGATTCCTTTTGCGATTAAGATGGCTCAGGGTGAGCAACTCCCAATAGGTAGTTTGTTCCTGGGTTCTTTGTACTCTAACTTGGACTCCTTGATTATGGACTCTAGTATCTCGAACAGTTTTATGAAGATTGAATGTTATGCTAATACAATGTTTCTTCAAGCTTTGATGTGGGAGCACTTCGAGAATTATGCACCTATTCCATGCACCATTTTTCAAGGATTGAATATTGATGCTTGTCATGTTTTCTTTGAGAAAGCTAATGCCAGGATCATGCGCTGGTCCACAAAGCAACCTCGACTCAAGACTCGCTTCGTTGATGTCATGGATCGTGAATCTGAATTCAACTTCCGCCCATGGATATCAGTTCCCCCTTACATCTCTCAGTTGAGAACTTTTAATGATGAAGCGAGCATAACTTTGAAATATGGTGCTGATTTGGACGACGGTGAGAGAGATTTTATGCTAAGTTGTACTCCCGGTTATCTGATATCCATAATGCGTGGTGAATTCTCAGTGGAAGAATACAATATTGATAGGGCGGCTCGGCAAATGGGTATGGATCAGTGTGTTCCAAATTTTCAAAGAAGAAAACCCTCAGTTGATCAGCTCATGACCCGTCTGGAACGCACACATGTGGAAGGAAGCGAATTCTGGTTCCCTAGCTCTGAGAGAGTTTCATATGTAACTCCGGGTTACATAAACTTTTAGGATCAACAACTCAAGCGTTTACTTGATTTTGTGAGAGTTGATCAACCTTTAGTGAAGGAGCCTCCTTCTCCTGAGATGATTGCTACTCGACCAAGATTGAAGCATTTCCCTGGTAGTGATAAACGGAAAACATCTCCAGGATGTTCACAAGTAAGTATTTTACGAATTCTTCATAAGATTATGATGATTTTATTTTGATTATTGCATAAAAAATTTCTTTTTCACAGGGTGGTCGTAATGTAAGACAGCGAATTGGTGTAAACCTCTCAGAAGCTGAAGCGACTGTTCATGGCGGAAAAGGCAAGAGTAAGAATTATAAGATGTTACCTAACACCATAAAGTCCCCAGTGACTTGTTTGGTGAGTCATCGATGCCTATGTCGTCGTGAGTTCTTCTCATCCATGTAATTAGGATCTTGAAAACGACTTTTGCTATTCCATTTCAGAATTTTACTCCATCGAGTATTGATGGTCTTCAGTTCTCTGCTGCTGGGCAGACGGCTTCCGACTTGATTGAAGAAGAAGAGGACGTAAGTATTTCTTCGTATATTCAATTATGATGTTTTGTAAACAAAATGATAATTATTTAAGGATATGTCCAGGAGGATGTCTTCATGGAGGTGGAAATCCCTAATGATGCTCGTTCGGAGAATAACAGTAAAGGAAACTCCCAAAGCTCGAAACTTAATAATGGTGTTGTTGATGCCGACACGAGCAATTCTGGTGCTTTGAACGCTTCAAAGGCTACCCAAGTAAGTGTTTATCTTGTATTTTATCCATAGAATCATAAACTTGTGGATCTATGAGTTAATAAATTAGAATGTATGAAAAGTTTTTCCGAAAATACGTCACCAAAAAATTCAGAACTCAGCCTTTTAGCAAAAGCGCCATAGAATCTTCGTCCGATGTCAGATTTTCGTGATCCGCATATGTATCTTTATGCCCAGGAAATTTCCAAGATTTAGATAAGAATATTTTTGAGTTTGGAGCACGTTTAGGCGTTGAAATATACGAAACATAAAACCTCCAAGAGATTTTTAGGAAATCTTCAGCTGTCATGTAGTCCGAAGTTTCGACCACATCTTCTTGCTTGTTTATCCAATTGTTATAAAATTTTGATATGTTGTATATAACATCCATACGAAGATAATGGTATATAACTCAACCCTTGATTATCCACCAACTTCCCCTAGTTCGTCACTTTGTATAGGGAAGTGTAAAGTCTTCCCAGGCGGGCTTGTTGTAAAACGTATTCTTGTGATTTTCATGTTATTTGCTGACGTATAACATGTATAATAAAGAAATTTGATGATGTTAGACCACTTGTATGTTGTAGTTCACGATTTTTTCGGTTTTATGCTTGGATGGTCCTAATCTCATGTAATCTTCGTATTAGGTGCAAAATACTGAAGTTGAGAATGAATGAGCTAATAATGATGAAACAAGCAACCTTGAGGTTATCGATAAAGAGGCAACCATCCCTGCACTTCAAGGCCATGAGAGTGTTATTGCTAAAGCAATTAAGAAGACTGAGACTTCGATTGTTGTTGCTTCAGTGATGAAAGGAACTGAGCCGCGAGTAGAAGAGACTGAAGAAACTGTTGCTGCAGAAATTGCTCCAGTAATTATAAATCGTATAGTGGTGCATGAATACCCAAGTGAAGAAGTTGCTTTTGATCCCCCTTTTGATGCATCACTCCCATACCATGAACTAGTTAGTGGATTAAGCATTCCCATTGGATATGCCAACTTGTACGAGAAAATATGGAATAAATTTGGTCACATCGTCGTTACTAGGGATTCAAAGTGTGCTTATTCTTTAAAATTGCAAGTAAATGTTATCTTGCGCGTTGTAAATAATATATATGCACTAGGGCTAGAAATACCATGACTCCAGATGTACTCTTTGATTGGGAATTCAACTTGGAGAATTCTGAGAGACTTAGCCTCAACATGAAGTGGATTCGTAAGAAGATGAATGTTATTAAGGATTCATGTGAAAATAACATACCCTTTCCCAATGACATTGTGATGAAAAATAAAGACAAAATTGCCAGGTTGACTAAAGAGCTGGATGTGAAGAAGGCGGCCTTACAAGTCTTGAAGGATGCTGAGGAGCAAAAATCTTTCTTTGCTGATTTTCTTTGATTTCTTTTCATAATCTTTTGAACTTCTGAACTTCTGAGAGATGTGAGGTTTTATTTCTAGTTTTGACTGATTTTGGATAAGTAGATGATTGAGGATTTTCTTTGGATTTGATAGAGATTTTCTTTAAGTAGACTGAATTTTGATAAATTGCTGGATTTAAATTACTGAATGCAAGTATTGCAAACATTTTGGAGGAATTGAAATACAATAAAAGAAAACTCTAAATGCGAAATATTTTGGACGTTGTGCCTTGAACGCCCAATACTCCAAATATCCAAAACCTCAGACATCAAAGGCCTTGAGCCAATTTTCGTGTATCACGGCCACACCTTCCTTTCTATCCATGTTGATCAATCTGTAGTATCCACCATTAACAGACTTAGAGATCATGAAGGGTCATTCCCAGTTGGAATTCTTTGCAGAATGAGAATTATGCTTAGTTGCTTTGAGAACTAAATCTCCTTCCTGGAATTTGTTAGGCTTGACCGTACATGCTCTGAATATCTGATTTGGAATTCATCCTATAGTGGAGTTCCATGGCTGTGGTATGTATGGACACACATCCAGAGAAGAGTATTTGAGATACTGTTTGTCATGCTTGGCTATATCTTCAGCAATAAACTTTTTGATGATATTCTCGATTTGAAGAAGCTCTGAGCTTAACCATTTAGTGAAATATTGCTGAGGAGAGGTTATCCATTCATAGCATTTTGCAATTGCTAAGTTGTTAGTGGAGTAGATCCCTCGAACCAAATAAGCATATTTGAAAACTAATGATATAGGCACATGAGGAGGAATAAGACTTGCCTGAGGATGAAATCTTTTGATGAAAGCGTTTGCATTTTCCTCAGGATTTTGTGTTAGCTTCGTCAGGGCTTTGACCTCCTTCAGATACTTGAATGGCAAAATGTCTTCTTTTTTTTCCTTCGAATCAGAGGTTTCTTCAACAGAGAGATGTGCGATTGAAGGTGTTGGTGTTACCTTTTCTGCATGAATCCATGTACGTCCAAGGATCATGTCATATCTTGGGTCTTCTCGGATTATATAAAATTTTATTTCCGTCCAGACTGAGTTTATGTCTACCTTGAGAGTAATGTGGCCATAAGCGTCTCTGGGTGTTCCTTCATGATTTGTGATTATTACTGGAGCATGAATAGATTCTTGTCGTGTGATACCAGCAGCTCTGAGAGTTTTCAGAGGTATAACATTGACAGCGGTGCCGATATCAATCAATGCTCGTTTGAACTCGTTTCCCTTGAGATGGACCATAGTGAGAAGTCACCAGTCATACATTTCTTCATCTGTTGTTGAGGGAGGCTCAGGAAATACTTGTTGAGTCAACAAATGCTTCCCTGACATGATGTGATTTAGTGCAGCGAACATGTCTTCCCTTTGAGCCTTTGATAAGTATAACAATTCGCATACATGCTCGATTAAGGATTGAACCGCTTCTTTGACGAGTGGTCCAGAGAGATTAAAGGTTCTGATTGGGAGAGGATCCATGTGCACTCCTTCAGTACCCAAGTTGAGTTTTCCTGATTCGATCTTTTCCTTAAATATACGCTTCAAATTCCTGCAATCACTTGTGGGATAATTGACGAACCTATGGAAGCAACAATAGCGAGGGTTTTCCATAGCCTCTTCAGTTGGCTCATTCTTGACATAAGGAAGCTTGATTGCGCAGTCTTGAACCCAGGAGTCTAGAAGCTCAATAACTTCCTCAATGGAGCAAGGGAAATTAGGTGCCTCTGGATCAGATTCTGTGTGTTGAACAGGAATTTGCATATTGTCTTTCCTTTGCGCCTTTACAGGAGTTGAGGAAGCGTGCTTGCGCGGTATCTCAGACTTTCATTTGTTCCCTTAAGTAAAGCATTTGTGGAAGGTTGTAGGTTATACTATTTGTTGATCAAATGTATACTACCTCGAGTCTCTCATGGCTCTTCAGATTTTTTAGTCTTAGCCCTCTCCAATAAAGCAGGTGTAGTAGTTGCTGATATCTTGGCCACTTCATGAAGTTCTGAGAAAGTATGGGACCTGATATTTTCCAGTAAAGCTCTGTAGACTGGAATCATTCCATTGATACACAAGTCCACGAGTTGTTGCTCTGTGACGTTTGGATCATGACAATCCAAGGCTTGCACTCTGAACCTTTTCACATAATCATTAGGATGTTCGTTGCTCTTTTGGAACATCCTTCCGAGATCAGAGAGGGTGATTTGTTCTGAAACGAAAAAATACTTCCTGTAGAAAGCATTAACCATTTCCCCCCTGCTTTTGATACTTCCTGGTACGATGTTGTTGTACCAGGTATATGCTCTGCCTTTCAGAGACTTTGAAAATTCCTTCAGACGGACAGTATGGTTGTGCTCATATTCACCCAATGCTTCCAGAAATCGGGAAACATGCTCTCGAGCATTGCCTGTTCTGTCATAGAGTGTGAAGGTTGGAGAGGTATAACCTTTTGGCAGAGGAGTTCTCTGCGTAGCAGCTGGGTATGGAGGTTGATGACGATGTACGGAAGGCAAACTGTCTTTTCCACGATCCTCCAAAAGACGCTCCAAGTATTCACGAGTGATGAAACTGGATGGCTCTTTCGCTAGTGGATTATCTGCAGCCTTATAAATTTCCTCCTCGTCCACTACATGGATCAGAGTGACTTCAGGATTAGCGTCTGAAGACTTTTCTTTAGCTTTTCCTTTCTCCTGAGTTTTCTCTGACATCTTGTCTGTAAGAGTCTTGAGATAGTTAAATAGTTCCTTCTGAGTAACAGCCATGTCAGTATGATTTTTAGCGAGAGTTTCTTGCACTTTCATGAGATAACCTATGGTAGGTGGATTTTCTCTGACTTATTCAGAAGACCGGCCAAAGACTGGATTATTGATGGCCTCAGTGCTGGCATTAGCGCTCAGAGGAGTACTAGTAGCAGGTTGCGCCGGAGGAGTGGTAGTGGCACGTTGCACCGGAGGAGCAGTGTTGGTAGTACCACTAGAGCTTGCGATATTAGAGCTGTGTGTTGAATCCGGGTTGGTAACTGAACCATACCTAAGACTGACCAACTTTGTGAAAATTGAGATTATAACCGAGAGAATGATCTCCCACTGTGGTCGCCAATCTGTAGATGGGGCAAAATGAGTTGCTGGTTTTCACGGAATTGAGGAGACGACCGTGTGGAGGGAACTCCTTGAACCGAGCAAAATGTTAAACCTCACACAGATACACTGCAAGAAGGGAGTGCTTTGAATTCAAGAGATCAATCTGTAGTACTTTGGCCTAAACCAAGACAATGGTCTTTCCAGAGTAAATTCGGTCACAAGAGAGGATGGGTCGATCTGTAGGAGGGAAGTTGAGAAATGTGTGAGATCAATGGTGATCCCAGATTTTAGGTGTGTTATGTATTCTTAAAATAAGATAAGTTCTGAATGATTGAATTTGCTTTGTTGAGAGTTGGATTGTTAATCTCGTGTTGTCTGCTTGACGTGAGATTCTTCTTGTTTCAATCATGATTCGGAGACTATTTATATTGCTGGAATTGTAAACACCATGATCCCATGAAGTGTGATAGTTGATGGAATCGAAGATTGGGGAAACGGAAATCGTGTTAAAACCAATTGCTCAACGTGCGGAGACTTGGTTGATTTTGCATCCACTACTTTGTTAACTCCTCCAACTGATTACACGACTTGCTCACATTCTCATCGTGTTTATGAACACATGTGTCGTAGACCGCCAGACCAAAACCCTATTTAATATCCCCCCATGTAACACGATTGATGTCTCATGTGATTATGGAGTTTGCAAGGCAGACATGTATTTAGTTAGTCAGTTGTTGACTTCATGACTTCATTGGATGATGAATCCTTATATTGTTGAGCCGAACATGATTTAAAATGTTCTGAGACTTGGAAGTGTCTATTATTGAGACAGAGGTATAATGTATGAATAAACTTTGATAGTTAACGTGAGCAAATATTGCTCGTTCGATGAATTGTTGAAAATTGATAGTTGAACCAATATTCCTTAATTTGAGAAAATATTGCTCGTCTGAGCAAATATTGCTCGTTTGATGAATTAGGGGTTGCATGACTAAATAAGATATTAAATCAGAATAATGGAAATTGAACCGAGTGTGATAAATAAAATGTTGATCACGGGATCAACGTAAAATTATTAGCGTTTGAATCTGGGATTATGAACCTTGGACTCAAAATTCTAATTTGATCAATTGATGGTTTATTGAAAATTAACCACAGAGTGAAGGAGGGACCGACAACATAGGATTATGGGTCGACCATGTAGCGCCCAGACGCTCACGTGAGCAAATACCAAGGTCTCCTGAAGACCAGTTGATTTGTTGATAAAAGGATGATTAAATGCTGGTTCAATAAAAAATAATGCTTCTCTGAACCTTAGGTGATAAAACCTAATTAATTATGAAGAAATGAGGGACTGACCAAGGGGTTACGAAACCGGCCCTGGGTAATCACGGGATCGAATATCGATCGTCTTATGAAGTTCCAGGTTGTTTGGAAGAGTTTTGGACCGAATACGAGAAATTGCGTAAATTAGGTCAAATTATGAAAATACGTGTGACCGGCTTCTTGCAAGACAAAGAGCCAACCTTGGTTGGTCAAGGTAACATGCTCACATCACCAAAGGGTTCATATCTCAGTTCTGAGAGTTTTGATATTTTCTGGTGTGAGTTTGAGCAACATTTTGAGAAAATATGAAGAAATCAGGGATTTTTGTTGAATACGTCAAAACTTCATGAGATGAAGGAAAATAGAAAAAATGAGGGAATCATGATGTGTGGGACCGGATATGATAAAATCATGGCCGGCCGGCCAAGGAGTCTGGTCCCACAACGTTTTTTCCTAATTTTTATAATATTTTCATGATTTTAGGGAAATATGATAAAACCAAGGAGTTTGTTGAAACCAAGGAGTTTGTTGAAACCAAGGAGTTTTGTTGAAATCAAGGAGATTCTGTGAGATGAGGAAAACATAAAAATAATAGTAATAAAATAAGGGACGTATGGGACCGGCTTGGGCATGGTTGGTCGTCTAGGGAACGGTCCCGTGAATTTCCCCTAATTTTATATATTATCTCATGATTTAAAGGAATTTTCATAATTTGAAGGAAACATCATGAAATCAAGGAATTTTATGGGATTATTGACAAATTAAAAATTAATAATAATAAAATAGGGCGTGTGGGGCCAGCTGGGGCATGACTGGCCGACTAGGGCCCGGTCCCACGGGTTTTCCTAATTTTATATTATTTTTCATGGGATCAAGGAAATATCATGAGATTATGGAAATAATAATAAAATATTGAGGAACTATAAGGTGTGGAACCGGCCATGACTAGGGCATAGCCGGCCGGCTAGTAGACACGGTCCCATGACACCTTTCCCAATTTTATATAATTTCCTTGATGCGAAGGAAACACCATGAAACATATGAGTTTACTTAAAACAAAGGATATTTGTTCAAATGAAGGGATTTTCATGAGATCAAAGAAAATAGATAAAAATATGATAGAATATAGAATTGGACGTGGGACTGGCCACGGCGTGACTGGCCGGCCGGTGGGTCCAGTCCTCTGGCGCCTTGACTGATATTTTATTATTTATCATTTTCTTCCTATTTTGCATAGGTTCTTCGTCTCTTCGTATTTTGAAATACTTGTTCGTTTATTCAGGTGTTCGTTAATGCATTATTGTCGAATACATCTACACCATTTTGGTCGGGGCTTACTCGAAGGTAACTCAGATGCCAGTGTGTTGAATATTTATTACTAACCCATGGAATTCTGCTGGGAAGAACCATAAATTGAAGTAACGAAATATTATGAAAATATTGAATATTTTCCAGGGATTCAGTTAATGAATCTATTAATTTTGAGAATAATTAATTAATGGCTTTATACTAGTACGATCGTCTAGGAGCGTTAATTATTCAGGAATTGCGTGATATGAGCTTGTTGAAGCCTCATATTTCTTTTATATAGTCAGGGAAAACATTATTATATCCTGAAGAAGTTATTGCTCTATACTAGCATGTAATTTGTCTAGGAGCCGTCCAATCTTCCGATTCTATATAGAAGTAGTTACTGAAATTGCTCAGTGTTCATAAGATATGTCGTTGCCTCAGCTGAGAAACTACACATCTACATATACTCTGAGAGACAGTATTCTCAGTCAGAGATTCTCATAGCATGAGCTTTCATGCTTTCGATAAGAGACATGAGCCTCAATACTCGTCTGATTGCTGGATCAGAAGCACATACAAGTATGGGTTTACAATTTTAGCCTTTGTCGAAAATATACCATCTACACTCATGAATCTTTGATTGATGTCGGGGATGGACTTTGAGCAGTCCCCAGTTGCACTTCTTTTTAGTTACCGAAGTTGTTTTCTCTGAGTAGGATTGGGATCAGTCTCGGCCTCGTAAAGTGTTACAGGCGCCTTCCAGACAGAGAGGTGATGATATCCTTATGCTACACCTTTGAAGAGTGGATGACCTTGTCGTTTCTATGACTTTTTGGTTGACCGTGTCTTCTGGGCTTTGACAATAAAGGGATTCCGTGTAGAGCCTCAGTCCCCAAGTGTGGTTTACATGGTTCTATCTTGTATGGTCGGTGGACTTGGCCATGATAAATATTTCACCATTTTGCATCTGTTCTTCTGGTGTCTCTATTACTTCTTCCATGAGAGACTAGAATATAAAAAAGTATGGATTACCTTTTTCTGTAGTGGTTGTTGTTATGGTGAAGCTCTGGATGGTATCAACAAACGAGCATCAATGGTTCTTAGCAGCAGATGTGATCAGAAGAGACTGCATTATCGTGGGAACAAAGCAGGTTGGCTAGAGATGCATGGGCGTTCATGGAAGCAAAGCGGTTGGTTGGACCTGTAAGCCAGTAAAACTATCCACGACCATGAGCTTTAGAGGGATAGTACAAGAAGTGGCCACAACTACGAAACTTGGACGGCTTATCCTTGACAGGGAGGAGTTGGGGATACGGGAAAGAACCTTGGAAGGGAGAGGCATGGAGGTTACTGACACGAACCTTGGCAGGGAGAGGCGGATACTGACACGAATCATGGCAGGAAGGCAGCTATGGGCACGAACCTTGGAAGGGAGAAGGCATGGCGGCAACGACACAAACCTTGGCAGGGAAAGGTGTGGAAGCTACTAACACGGACTATGGCAGAAAGGAGTGGAAGCTACGGGCATGAACCTTGACAGGGAGAGGCGTGGAGGCTACGACGTGGGCCATGGAAGGAAGGAGTGCCAGATACGGGCACGAACTTTGACAGGGAGAAGGCATGACAGCTACGACACTGACCATGGCAGGAAGGAGTGGTGGGTACGGGCACAAATCTTGGGAGGGAGAAAGCATGGTGGCTACGGCATGAACCTTGGCAGAGAGAGGCGTCTACTGACACAGATCATGGCAAGAAGGCAGCTATGGGCACAAACCTTGGCAGGGAGAAGTTATGGCGGCTACGGCACGAACCTTGGAAGGGAGAAGGCGTGGTGGCTATGAGAACGAACCTTGGAAGGGAGGAGGCGTGGTGGCTATGAGAACTAACCTTGGCAGGGAGGAGGTGTGGCGGCTATGGGCAGAAACTCTTGTAACATGCAAGGCTTTTCTCGAATATTATGGCCCAAAAGAAGGATTCCTCCCTTTAATATAACTCATATCCGTGAGATTTCTTCTTCTCCTTCTCCCTTTTATTTCTTCGGTGAAGCAACTCCTGCTTGATTCGATGTCTTTGGAAGCTCGCCTATTATTTCTTGATTGATCATAAGTGCGACCTTGGTGTATTGGTTTGATGGAAATTTCAGATTCATGTCTTCTTGCCAAAACGGCCGAAAAATCTTCGTCCAATGCCGGAATGAGGTGGTTGACCTCTCATTCTTTATCTAAGAGGAAGATCTAACTTCTCTAAAAATAATTTCTTCATTTGGAGTCCCTTTTTTGGGAAAAAAGCATCTAACACCGAGAATTCAGAACTTTCCAAGAAGAATTCTGTAGGTTTTCAGCTGTCACGTAGTCGAGAGTTTCGGCTGCCATTTATATCTCATTCATCAGATTGACGTGCACTTTTAGCATGTTTCAGAAGACTTCCATATGAATCATTTGGTATATGTATCACTCAAATATTTTTCACCAATTAGCGCCAGTTTTAATTCTTCCAGAGGGCATTGTAAAAACGTCTCCGACAGAGTTCTTGCAAAATGACCCGTAACCTTTGTAAACTATATGACATGTCCTAAAACACTTTTTAATGAATTTTTAGGTTTCTAATGGATATTTTTTATGAATTTTATGGTTTGTACTTGAATCTCCATGCTTGAACCATTTTTTGCTAACTATGACGTTTTTATAATTTTTCAGCAGGGGTACGACCCGAATGGAGAAAGACATGAGGGAGTCTTGGAGATTACCATGGGTGACGTTTCTATGAGGTTTATATCCTTATGAGTTATACTTTGATGAATTATCACCAGCAGTAGACTTGGAGGTATTCATGGATGTCTCCTTCTGGAGTTGGCGTTGTTCTGGTAACATCTGCTCCGTTATTGCCTTCAGATATGCGAGGTTATCCTTCTTGGTGGTAGACATGCCTGCTTGTGCTTATGAATTGAGGTTGATGAATGAATTATATCTAAGACCCACCCTTGTTTTTCAAATGGTTGAAGAACTGATTTTGTGACCGAGAGGTTGATCTCCAGCTGTGGTCACCAATTGTCAATACCCAAAAATCGCTCTTAGGAAAGAAAATGTACCGCTGAAGTACTTTCTTTAGGTTCGAAAATCAAAATCATACAAAATGAGCCTAAACCAAGATATTGGCCATTCACGTTTTTCTTCGGTTACAAAGAGAGAAAATGAGATGATCTTAGGGGAGGGAAAGTAAAGAAAGTTTGAGGAAATCAATGGTGATTGAATTTGGGTGTGAGGTTGTTAACTATGGAAGAAGAAGAAGGGCTTAAGAATGATAAGCTTGTTATATCTTCTGAATAGACAAGGTAGTCTATTTATAGTTGGAACACTCACTATTTCCTCGTAAGTAGTGGAGGTTGTGGAGAGATGGATATAGTGGGATAGTGGTATGGTTACGCCCATGATGTTAGGGAAGTTTCTGGAAACCGTAAACCATCATTATATTACTTAGCCACTTATTTTAACTGCTCTCAACCGTTGCCACTACTTGTAACTCCCTTATCATGGGATGTTTCCATGCCGCACGTTGCTATAAACCACCAGACCAATACCCATGAGTAATTCCCCCATTTAACATGTTTTGATTTCTCGTAGGAATCATGGATTTGTTTTCTGGTCTTGTCTAGATTGCCACGATATACTTGACTGAGTAATAGCCTAAGCTATCTAGACTTTGTCGAAGTGGCATATCTTGAAGAAATAACTCGGCTCCAAGGTTACGTGTGACTAATAATGAATTTACCATAAGATGGCATTGTAATCATCTAGCCATAATAATACACGTAGATAACATAGTGTACCATGGTAATAGCTAGCCAAGTCATGACACGGGCTGTGACCTAGTCGATATCCAGCCAAGTCGGAATGAACATGGGTTCTAGGATTGGAGCAACACCGTGGATATATGGCTAGGCTAGTCCGAGAGGCAAAGATGTCGTAGTCATATGGCTTGTCTAGGCGAGACATGGCTAGGATGGGCCTGAAGATAAGGAGGCCGTGTCTACTAGATTGGCTATGCCAAGAGACTAGGAGGCGTTGAATGGTTATGCCATGCTAGGGTATATGGAAGTCGTTGCTATGATTAGGACAGACTAGGCCGGCAAGCAAGGAGACCGTGGCTGTTTAGAAGCCAAGCTAGGTCGGCTAGCAAGGAGACTGTGGAAAAGGTTAGCCAGGCCGTTAGACAGGGAGGTCGTGACTAAGAGGCAAGGTGGATGGCTTGGCTAGGATTAGGGAAATGTAGCCGTGGGCCAGGCCAAACCGAGAGATAAGGAGGTCGTGGCCTAACTAGATAGTTATCTAGCTAGGAAGCTAGGCTATGCCAGACTAGGAGCCAAGGAAGTCGTGGACAGACATGAATACATGGAGGTAGTGACCATGGTTAGATAGTTGGCTAGCTAGGAATACAAATAAGTTGTGGACTGATTAGCTAGTTGGCTAGCTAGGAAGACAAAGAGGTTGTGGTCTGATTAGCTAGTTGGCTATCTAGGAGATAAGAGGGACGTGGCTAGCTAGGCTAGGCCAAGAGATAAGGGGGCTGTGGATAACTAGTTGAGAAGTTGGTGGCCGTGGTCATACATATTAGCCAAGCCAAGTAGTTGGTGGCCATGGCTATGCGCGTCTAGGAAGTCATGACCATAAAGCGTTGCCATTAGGTGGCTTATCCATGAGGTGTTCCCATGGTGGCCTGGATATGAGGCTTGCACATGGTGGTCTGGCTATGGAGGGCAGCTATGTTGGCGCCGACACTATGTTTGTAGCATACAAAACATATTCGAGGAATTCAGCCGTGAAAGTTCTGCGACTCGAAGTAATGTTCTAAATAATATGCTTTCTGGTAGTACTTTTTTTCAAAATGGCGTAGTAGATTTTCTTGAATATTCATAATTTGCACCATCAGTGTAGACTAACTAATGCATGGCAAATCATATGGTCGTACATAAGGTAATTAGAGTTCAGCCGAGTGAAGCTCTAAAATCTTACAGGCATATTAGAGGCCGATATGGCCATTAGCTGGATACACATTCTCAATTCTCTTGCGGAATATGATGTAGAAGTACGAATCTATAATTCTGATGTCGGGTCATGAATTTACACATATATATAAAAACATTTATAGAATATTGAGAGTTCAGCTGGGTGAAGCCCTAGTACATATATAACCATAGATATGTCTCTAATGCATGTTTATAGGCGATTTTTACAAGTTTTTCCCTTGTCAAAAAACCACCATCTACACTATCCAAAATAAAATTAGACTTAAGAAACTTCAAAAAATTGAACCTAATGGGTTGTAATCACTTAGTTATTCCAGAGAATGCTTAGGTTTCCTTCACTAGGGTAACAAGGTGTAGAGAAGATCATCTTCACCGAATTCAATATTACTTCTATTATTATTGTGGTACCGACAGGTTTCTTCATCCTGAGCAAGCCAAGGGTCTCGCGTACTGCAACATGAAACCAGAGGAGAAGAGTAAACTAGATGCCAAGACTCGAGCTGAAATTCAGATTTTCCTTGAACATGGTGATAGGCTCGAAAACCTACAATAATATACTGTAATTGCACAGTGTCTAACTAGTAGAACAATGGCAAGTACAGGTCGTTCCCACGAGGAGTGTGAAATACTCTACCAACTAATACCAAAAACTAAGTAATCGCAATATGATGTTTTTGAGAGTTTTCAGAAATTCGGACAAAATTAAATAATAATAAATAACAAAGACGTAACCAAAATGAGAAAGGGTTGTTAGGGTTTTCGATTTCCACCAATTCAATCATATAAAACTCTACTAATTTCTATTTATTACTCAAGACAAATATCAAAATCAATCTCATGTCTCACTGCATGGCAGCAACAAATCGATGCCACCATTCCCATTACCAGCAGCTGCTTGAAATGATAAAGAAATGAGACGTAGTGGAAGACCTGGACACATCTCCCATTTCTAAGTTTTCACCCCTCAGTAGACCACACGTGCTGTGAGAGTAAACAAAAGAATTGAGGTCCATGCAATGGTTTCTGTCGTGATAATAAGAGTTGCTGATATATAGAAATACCAGGCCAACATAATAAGTGTTGCTGATATATAGAAATACCAGGCCAGCATAATAAGTGCTGCTGATATATAAAAATACCAGGCCAACATAATGAGTGTTGCTGATATATATGAATACCAGGCCATCATAATAAGTGCTGCTGATATATAGGAATACCAGGCCGACATAATAAGTGTTGCTGATATATAGGAATACCATGCCATCATATTTGATCATTGTGATTGTTGATACATGGGATTACCAGGCCAATCTCATTTCATCATTGTGGTTGGTGATACATGGAAGTACCAGGCCAACCCTATTTCACATTTACGTCGCAAACATCATTAAGCCAATGCTTTAGCTGTTTATGTTCCTGATAATTAGAATTACGTGTACTTTCCGTAAAAGCATTAAAATAGTGATGTTAGCCAAAATATCGAGTCCTAACTAATATAAATATGATATAAAATGTAGCATTTACATGCTTATCACATAGGTTACCAATAGATCCCGCCCTGCTATACAACGAGATGCCCCTGGGAATGGATTATGAATGTGCAAGAAAAATGGAAGCTCATTATCGATGGAAGAAGGGAAAAGGTAACTATGAGTCAGCAGAGAAGGCAGAAGAGGGGTGGGGGGTGGGGGGGGGGGATAGTTTATTAATAAAGAAGATCAAGATGAAGAAACCCGCATTAAGAAGACTTAAATATTAGTATTCGTGTTTTTTTGCTTTATGAATGACTTCTTTTTGTTTTTTTGTTGTTTTTATATCTAAGGTATTAGAGTTGTATGTTTATTGTAATTTGCTATGCAAGTTATATGGGTGAATGAATGAGGAATAATCTGTTCTTAAGTTTTGATCTTCTGAAACAGGACTAAAAACATGCATCCCTGTATTTTAATTTGAATGAGTGTATTCCACTGAAACATCTCTCGGAAATTCCCCTAAATCGCTTAGAAAGAGATTCAAATAAAAAGTAAACTAGAATCCTAAACATATAAATCAAGTGAGAGAATTAAAGATTTAAGAATTAGGCTGGAAAGATTTAAAGCAAAGGGATAAAAACATCAGAATTTTAAAGAAAATAGAGAGAAAGGGATGATAAGAAAATTCTCAGGGAAGGAAATGCCATTCAAAGAGAGAATAAGAGAAAGAAAAAGACAGTTGCAGCTAACATTTTAGGAAAAACCACATAAACAAAGCCTCAATCCTAAAGACTGGAGGCGTTTATGATAATTGAAGCCCGACTAAACTAGAAGTTAGACAAAACAGATATAGAATATACGAAAGCATATTCAGCAGCTAAGAAGAAATGGAGAAATTCACAACACAAACATAAAAACCTTCACAACACAAGCATAAAAACCTTCAAAATTTTGGTGCAGAATTTGATTCTAACCCAAAGCAAGAAGGAATTATACTGAGAAACTCACAACACAAACACAAAATGTAAAACCCCAAAAAAGATGCAAGAGTCTAATTTTATCCCAAAGCAAGAATAAATTAAACTCTAAACCCTCATTACAAAACATGAAAATCAAATGCAAAATGATACGAAGAAAGCATCTAACTCCAATAACTCAAGATAATCAAATTTAACTGAAAGAAATAGATAAACGAAAAGTTTTGGAAAAACCAGAGAGACGAAGACGACTTTCCATAGACGAGAGATTTTTATTTGAAATAAAAAGCAAAATTTTGGATCTCCCCGAACTAAGAATGTTTCTTATGGCTTCCATTCCTTTCCCCCCTCAAGCACCAGGATCCACACAGGCTAAATGATTTACTCCATTGTTAAATTTTGATTGAAAAAAATTAATTTGGTTGAAGACAACCAGCCGTTATGAGAAGAGAGAGGGCAAAGCGAGTAGGGGCGGACCGCATGGAGAGGAGGGTGTGCAATTGCACCCCCTCAAATTTAAGCTCCCAAGCGTAAGTGGAACTAAATTATCCCATTTTTAATCATTTTAACCTTTTTATATCCTTAGGGTTTGTTTGGTAAAATTTATGATTATCTATTTATGATTATAGATAATCATAAATTGATAAATGATTATGACAGAATCATTTTAAAAATAAATTTTTCCAAACACTTTTTTTAGATAATTGATTATCTTATAATGGTAATCTTAAAAAGGAGAGGAAAGAATAATGATTTAGGATATTTTTTTAGTCCTATGTTGTTTTTTTGTCTCTTTCTTGATAGTTTAGAGAAAAAAAAAAAAAATTCAATTTGAGTTCTTTAGAAAAAATAATTGATTATAATAAATTTTTAAACAACTTTTTTTTCTGTTTACGGAAATAATTGATTTTTTCAATTATGATTAAAATAAACAATTATTATAATGGTTACCAAACGCATATATAATCCATTATAATCTGCATAATGGATTATGAGCTGATAATCTATTAAAATAATGGTTACCAAACAACCCCTTAAAATATGTGATAATTGTCAACTTGCCCACCCATTTTTGGAATCCCGACTCCGCACCCGAGAACGAGTAATCTATATAAGAACATGCAAAAGTAATATTGCTCTAATCACCATGGAGAGGAGTTTCTTTTTACCCCAGTTGATGTATTTCACACACCGTCACACATCACCAACACATGGGATGGACCTTCACCGTATCTGACTCTGACCACTGAGTTAACCAAGACACAGTGACCGAGACCTACAAAGAGCGAAGAAAGGGAGACACCCAGTTTACACGAACCCTCGGCAAAAGAGAACAATACGATTTCGCATCTTCCGAGAACAATACGACTCCATATGATAAACTTTGTCGCACTCTGTGAGAAGGATACCTGAATTCCCTTCTTTCTCAGTAAAACGTCAGCTTTTCTTTGCTCAGATTCAAACCCTAACAATTCTGTAAGCAAAACATTTATATCCTTCACTGATTCTTTGTTTCTTTTGTTTATTTTTTCTAAAATTCATTATTGTCGATTTAAATGAGGATTTGATGTTTTTCTAGTTAAATTTCTGTTAAATTCAGGCTTTATTTATGCAATTATAAATGATTTCAGATCTAAATGATTTTGTTTACAGGAACTCTTTAGGGTTTGATCTTTGGAATTTCCGATCGAAAAGGGAGTTTAGGTTTGTTTCTGTATTTTGAAAGAAAGATCTGTAAGTTAAGATCCGGGTTTCTTGAACTAAGAAAAGGTATTAATATTAACGGAATAATGGAAATTACTTGATTTATTGCCAATTTTCCCCAATTTGGGTTTTCGTAGTTTGAATTTGAGTGACTCGTAAAGTTTGTATGATGATTTTTGTAGATTGAATGCAAGGATAATTGAAACAACTAATCAGATGGAGGGAGGAGAGGGTGATGGTGCATCATCAGCTATGGCACCATTGGCAAAGTGGAGACACGATTTCTCAATGGCTTTTCAGTATTGCTTGGATAAATCAACTCCTCATCCAGTTCAAAGATGGATTGGAACTTTAGTTGCTGCGCTGATTTACATTCTACGTGTTTATTATGTTCAAGGGTTTTATATCATCTCTTATGGTTTGGGCATTTATCTTTTGAATCTATTGATTGGTTTTCTGTCACCGAAGGTTGATCCAGAACTCGAGGTAATGGATGGTCCCTCATTGCCTACAAAAGGTTCTGATGAATTCAAACCTTTCATTCGTCGACTTCCCGAGTTTAAGTTCTGGTAATTTGTTACGTTTTGCTTTGTAAACTGTTTTCATGATTTTTATACAGGTTGTTGTTATCTGAATAGTTGAGGTCATTCTATGTTGCTTACAAGTTACAATCAGTTGACTGCTTTGTTTTTTTTTTGTTTTTTTTTTCCTCTGTAGTATTGAGAATTCATATCAAAATGAACTTGAGATCCGTGTAAGAAAGGACGGTCCACCACTGTTTTCTTAAAAGATTTATTAGGAATTAGAAAATCTTCATAAAGCTATCATGTTTTCAGTGATGAGCTATTAGGACACCCTTAGAGTAAATAGCAAAGTAACAACATACCATACTACGACATGAAGTTTTGAGGAGTTGAGAGGTTTATGGAGTTAACCAAATAGAATAAGTGGTATAGAAATTATGTTACCTGGTGTTAAATGATAATATGGAAGATGGTATAGGAAGTGGTATACAAGTGATCTGTTATTGGGACCCGTCATTAATGCTGGGATTTCACGTCAGTGCACAACTTTGTTGTCAAAGAAACAACTATGAGTTGTATACTTTCTGATTGTTCTGTGTTAATGGGAAAATGGTATATACAAACCTAGTAGTTAACCCTCAAATCACTTGAATGCCACATTACTAACTTGATCTGGGGTGATTTTTTATTATTAATGAAGGTGTTCCACGTAATATGCAATACACGGATCTGGATCTCGAGTTTGCTCTTACTTGAACCTGTTGGTCATAGTATGTACTGCATTTTGAGTGTCATTGCTGTCAGCAGTTCAGGCATAATATTTAATCAGTTGATAAAAGTCTCAGCAGCAGTTATTAGGACTATCAATTGTGCTTTGTGCTTTCTTTGTCAAGGGCCTTCCATTTTCAGGTTTCAGTTCTTGTGGTGGTGTCCCAATTTGCTGTTTCTTTTCAGAATTATTAATCTTAGTGATTTTTCTTTTCTGGTTTCTCTTACCAGCTAAACACATGGTATATCAAGCCAAATACATGATCGAAACTCTCTTGGGTAAGTGGTGAAATCTAATAACTTGTTTTTACATGTGTCTTAGGTATTCCTTCACAAAGGCATTCTGCGTGGCATTTCTCATGACATTTTTCTCCGTGTTTGATGTACCTGTGTTCTGGCCCATATTACTTTGCTACTGGATTGTCTTATTTGTTCTTACAATGAAACGTCAGATCTTACACATGATCAAATACAAATACATTCCATTCGACTTTGGAAAGCAGGTGAATTTCCCCACCATCATTTCTTCCCATTCATCTGTTTTTGATCAAGTCGAGTTTTTGACACTTTCTTTACACAAAACTTGTCTATTTGCTTGGAACAGAAATACTCGGGGAAAAAAATATCTAGTGGTGCCAGTAGCAGTCGCTTATCACCAGACTGAAATTCTGCCAAATGACACGTTGATTGAACTGAGGAATGACTTGAACAAATGCCTCCTTTTGAATTCCCTATGTATGTTCAGTGTCATAAAAGTTTAACTGTGTACTTTCAGAGTCGGGTTTGTTTTTGGAATGGAGAATAATAGATTCACGAGTTATTACATGGCAGGCAAGCGAGCAACAAGCTGCGCCGCAAGCCCTTTTTGAATAGCAAACCCATTCCTCTTAAACACAAACTCTCTCGAATCGGGAGTCATGACATTACTGTGCATGACTCTTTGAACTCTCGCTAGGAGTCCAACCGCCTTTGGCGCTAAATACCCAAAAGTGTCAAAAGCAAAGGGAATAAAAGCATGTCCATTATCAATACATGCCTTTTCATGCTTCGTTATCTTCCTGTCCAACTGTGAAAGAACCTTGCCTGATGCCTATTAATGGAGAAACCCAGTAAGATCAACACGTTTGTTTTTGTAAATTTTATTTCAGTTCAGGTACTTTTAATACTGCTGTAAGGTTTTTCCCAATAATTCTTAGAAATACTTCATTCTTATTCGATTAGTTTAGTAAACTCGTTTCCAGGGCTTTTCTTTTCTTATTCTAGATATTGAAGTCTTGCTTACGTTTGTGTATTCCCACATTTCGGGAACATCAAAAATTCCCTGTTTAGCGTTCTGTAGAACTATCTGGTTGTGGTGTATAGAGAGGAGTGATGTGTTGAAGGCCACTTGTGTAAGCCATTCAGCAAGGCCGAGGCGCCTATTGTAGGATTGTCAACTATATGACAAACTCCAGGATGCAGGACGAAGTTGTTGCACCGGTTGCCGTAACTCTTGGGAAATAAAGTCTCATCCCGTGAAGGTTGTTGCACCCGTCGCCGGAAATTGGTACATTATTTATGTCCCTACTTTTGACACCCAATAAATATATCATTACTACTAGGTATCACCGGGGCCTTACGGCCCCGGCTCAACCTCCCATGTTAGTGTCAGTTTATATAATTTATTTATTTCTCATTCCAGGGTACTCATAATTTTATAACATTAGTAAACACCTAATAATATCAGTATTAATCGAATCAGTCTGCATTTAGGCACTCATTTCCAGCAAAAAAACAAAAAAACAAAAAACAATCACTTGATTTAATTTTATCAATACTCCACTAGTTGTTATCATTACTGGAACGTTTGTAAGCGAGTTTCGAGGTTCGTGGTTCGTTTCTAATTAACCAAGACATGTGCCGACAATTGTATTTTTTTTGTTACCTAACAAACCATTATACCTTGCAATAGGTGCACTTGCATTGACAACTACCAATGCCTCTAGAGCATTGATCAATCTGGAGGTATGAGTCAATGAATTCAAAAAGAAGCAAGTGTCCATAACCACGACATAATTATACACGGGCTCAAATTCGGGGACAATGGAGTCACAATGACCGGCACGCTACAACTGGATGATCCCACTGAAAATAGGAAGACTATTCAGGAAGCAACTTAGTTTACTTTAGAATTTAATGATGATAACGATGAGAGAACAACAAATAAGATGTATTTTTTCTCTACCAAACATATTTCAATATATTTAGAGAATGATACAGAAGTACTCAAATTGGGTCAACTCCATAAAAGATTAAATTGTTATTAATTTACTTTGAAAGTACAGTATGTTAGTCTTTTACTTAACAAAGGACATGTAATAGAGCGTAAGAGCTACAAAAACGTGATACTAAAGCATCAATTTGGTTTAAAAAAATGGTATAAGCCTGCTCAATTTGGTAAACAATATTTTTCAGCAGATAAGATTCTAATACGTTGTTACTTGTTTTTCTAATCATTTAATTAAGTATATGTAACCAATTTGATTGGTCTAACACAGAAATATGAGATGTTCATCTCCAATTTTAGATGTCATATTCCTACTAAACCGGTAACTACACACATTCAAAAAATCACCAAAAACATAATCTATATATGTCACCCCTTTCATCCACCCCCATCAATCAACGACATCATGAGAAACATGATCAACAATATCATCTGGTTCTCTCTTCCTTGAATCAAAAAGATAAAATTGAATATAGTGAAAGCAAGTACACTATTTATATTCAAATAAAAATTCAACTCACGAATAGTGAAAAATTAAGGTATCCTTAAAATGCTTATATAAAACCCAGCACAACTTTTTATCTTTACATGTTTTCTTTTGTTTATTCAAAATTTCCAGTCATTTATTAATTTCTAGAATTGAATCTAGTAATTATCAAGTAAATATTACATTCAAATAAAAATTCAATTCAAGAATAATGAAAAATTAAGGTATCTCAAAATTATTTGAATAACATATTTGATTATATGAAACCAAGCTTAACTTCTCACCTTTCATGTTTACTTTTATGTTTGGATAAGAAAAAGCTCATTAATATTGTAAAAGTGTGTAGAATTTTAGCTAAGAATCGAAAATCACTATAATCAATTATCCAATCATGTATTAATTTCTAAAATATATTTGAAGATTTTCTTATCAAACACTCCGGCCATATGACGAAGTTTCCCGTGTATTAAAAAGCATTTTGGACCCTTACCCTTTAGAGCTCTATCATCCATTTTGCAGCCAAGAATTCGTCCTCATCATCCAAAATGTCGCACGCATACATACAACTAATGCCAAACATACATGGACAAATATAAGAAAGTACAAAGCCAAGAAATAGTTTAAATGTGAAGTTACATTCTAGTGTAGGATGAACCCAAAGTCAAATCTGCAGGATCCATGCTAGCATTATGGTGAGATTCATCAGTACATTGATCTACAATTAAACAACTATTCTTAGATCCCTGGGTGGGTCTGTGAAGAGTACATATTCCACAAAAATAGTTATTCACATTCTTACCGGATAGTCCGAGACAATACCATCAGACCTATTCTTTGAATAGCATGTGAGTATCTGTTTGGGTTTGGGAATCAAAGAATAGCATGTGAGTATCCGTTTAGGTTTGAGAACCTGTATTAGACGCTTGAAAATTCTGTCAAGAACATATAATGCAAAACTCACATTGCAAACAATAATAACAGAAGAATCCAGTTTTGACATTATCAATCAGTGCATGTCATATACTTATTACAACCATCACATTTCATCGTGCTTGTTGGGCAATCTGTTGATTCTGATACAGCCGTAAACAGAATATTTCAGGATTAAAACCCACAGTTTAGTTCAAATATTAAATTAAAAACCCATAGTACTAAACCCGTTGTTCTTCATATATTTTGCAAAGTAACCCTTGCTCGATAATTGCAGGTTTCACCATATATTACTTCTCCAAACTAATTAATCTACTCATCCAACACACCTGCTGCAGAGCAGTCTGAGTATGGTAGGATGGAATATCTACTGTAGATGGTGTTGTAACTGCTGGTGCCCCTGATACACTAAATAATGGAAGTTGAAAATACTATAAGAGAAGATGCAGAAACATAATACAAATATATTGTACATCCTATATCTTTCTTGGTTAAATCAATAATTTCGTGGACATGAATGGTTTGATTTTTATAGAAAGAGAAAGTGTGTGTGAGAGAGAGATAGGTAGGACTTGATTTAAATCTGTTCAATTCTTGCTTATTGGCCAAAAAACCTAGAGGTGTGGATAGCATAAAGTGCCTGTAACCAACGTCATTCTTTTTCTTTTAAGTGAACCCCAGTCATCTGGTCAGAGAAAATCCTACGAGTTAGGAGAAATAAGTCACCTGGTTCTCAGATGACACGTTCTCCTTGACCTCCCTCTTTCTCCTTCCACTGTTGTGCTCTCTTCTCTTGCGTGCTTTCTGTTCAGATGATCTGAATACCTGGAAAGTCAAACTGTAATCAATATTACGTTACAGATAGACATCAATAACACAATAAGAACATGTCTAACCCAAACCACAAAATCATACTTTATCCCAAAGAGATGAGATATGTAAACTTGCTCGCTCATCTTCTATAGGTGCAATGCAATTAAATAAACTCAATTTTCAAATGCCTAAGAACACCTCATTTCAGTGGACGAACATAAAGACTTGAATTAATTAATCTACTTGAAAATTGGAATACTATGGCCCGGAATCCCTAAGAAATAACAAAGGAATGACTAAATGTAGCTATAAAAGCTTGTGGGTGATCCATGATGTCAAATAGATAAATAAAGAAATCACGCCAGTAATAGATTTGAAATATGAACACATGCTCGACAATTACAAAAACTTGATCCTTAGAAAGATATGTAAGATAGCAATTCTAATTGCATGATGTAGCAGAAAGGCATTTACCCATAGAGACAGGGAAAATAAACGGATAGTTCTTCACCTTGAGAAGATACTACTATCAAAGTCATTTTCTCTTCTAATTGACTTTCTCATAAATGCCCTCCAATATTTCAGCAATTCCTCTACATATTTTATATTCTTGGAAATTAATATGAACAGTAAAATCAATCAGTGAAAGAGAAAAAACTTTTAAGAATCAAGCAAAAATTATAAAAATCTATGTTGAGATTCTTGAGAGAATATACATGCAAAAGTGTTTAGGCGAAACCTGTTTAGAGAAGCGATTACTCGAATCTTTCTGACCATTGAGTGATAAAACTCCATCATGTAAGTGAAAGCAAAGAGACAGACAGTGAGAGTGACTCTACAAAGATTAACTTATCACCATGGGACATGGACTTATGGAGTAGTGAAGATCCTAAAAATAATATATACCCACACATATAACAGAGCAATCCCCCTGACTCATACCTAACGCTTTACTAAAATCCAGAAAATGTGAAACTTTCTAGTGTCGTTACTAAAGGAGATCGTTTATATAAGTAACACTAAACCATACAGCAGGATACTGACTATTGAGTATACTGTCATGAGACTAAAATAAAATATTCATAAATTTCTTATAAGTTATACTTTTAAAATTTGAATATTTTGCACATAGTCATCTATACTTTTACTTCTCGTGAGAGGTTAAAAGTCATCAGCGGACACATAATAAAGGACATGCAATAGAAAATGATTATTTTCTAGTTAAGACTATATACAGTAGGTGGATCCAAGGTATGAACCTGAAAAACAGGGGTAAAGTCTGGCTGCATAGCTTCTTTTCTTTTTTCGCATGGCGGTGTAAGGTCAAGCATCATGACCTCCAAACTGTTCGATGCTTTTGTTGTTGTTTATTCGGCTGCAACGTTGAAGGGATAGTTAATTGATGAAACAAAAACTCTCAAACACCTGCAACGGATATAAATTTATCGCAGCAAAAAAATAATGTTTGCTCAGTTTTTTTTTACAACTTAGACATGTCATCATAAAATTTTGATATCTTAGATTATGGTAAAAATAAAATTTTATAAGAACAAATCTAGACTTACACATGCTAATATGAAGATACACTTGCAAGGATTTTCATGACATTGCCAGGTTGTTGACAATAAATAAAGCCATAAAATTTCCTGTCACAATATGAGGAATGGTTAGAAAATGGATGGAAATATTAATAACGAAAACAGAGTTCCATATAAAATCTTACTTAGAGAGAAATATAATTAAAAGTCAATGTGTTAAAAGAACTTGACTGCAGAATTAGGGACACCACATGCGCAGTTTGTCCCATATCCTTTAAAAGGTTCTCTGAAACCCTTAGCGTTAATTCACTGCAGTGCGATTCACTTTTAGAAGATCATAATCATCTTCTTAAAGCTTAAACTAAATCTCGTATTCTTTATAAATTGTGTACCATTGCCCGTTGGGCAGAAAAAAAACTTATTGGAGTATTCATGTGTTCCTCTACAACACCCTCTTCTACTGATTTGCACCATTCAACCCAAACAAAAACATCATAAGATTAATCGTCAAATTATTAAGGAATTCAGTTCATAATTTAGAAATAATGTACCTTTTAAATCAGAGTTACTTACTTTGTATCTTCGATGACTATCTCTCTCTTATGAACTTCGCCAGACCCTTTTTGGCCATAAAATGCAACCATAGTAATACCTGAAAAATATTCCAATCTTCCAACAATATCTGCAAGTAACAATATTGTCAATTATATGTATCTTATATATGTCGCATGAAAAATACAGGGGTAGCTCAGCTCTTACTTAGATAATGTGGTGTCCTTCACTTTTTTCGCACTTTTGGAATTTATAAAATTAAATTTGTGGTCAAGAAAGTGTGATTCACCAATGTATAGTTGCTTAATTTTGCTGAACTTGATAAACCACAAAACGTTTTTATAGTCAACAATTCGGAAACTTCCATTTGAGGTAGAGAGATTAAACCTTTTGATGGAATACAAATTCCCTTCCACTAGCTGGGTTTCTAACATTTTTATCGGCTGCTTTGTACCTTTGCATGCCTCTGGGTTTTCTGTGATTTGCAATAAACATATATATTCCCTACATAATTCAAGAGATATGCATCCAAAGAGGGGATTTTCTTACCTTTTCATCCATTGAATGCAGTTCCAACGCATACATTTCCCCTGTCTTTCGATCTCCTGATTTCCAAATCTTTAAAATCCTTGCCCTGACCACCTTCTGACGAACTTGGTAAGGATCTAGGTAATCAAATAAATTATAAGCCATGTTTCCTACTATTTTATCTGCTTAAATTATTGTGGGTAGAAACATAATCGGTAAACCTTTAGACCACTGGTTAAAATACAATATTTATATGCAAGTTTCCCATAACATTTATTTCTTGTGCAACTAACACGACAGAACCTTCTTCACATCCCTTCACCAAAAAATTGGTAAAGCAAGGCCCTTGAATATTTTCATGCCATACCACCCAAAAACAAACTAAGTGAAGTTTTCAAACATCATTAATTTTCCTATTCCCCGTCCTCCATTTAAATTTTTGGTTTATATATTGTTATAATTCCATGGAGCAAATGCTCGAGTACATCCTTCACATATCAACATTATACCTCGTTTTTTATCAACCAAAACAGGATCACAAAATATGAAAATCAACCAATTCATTTTTAGAGCTTAGTACGGGAATGTGGTAGTCGGAATTGAAGATATTGATTGGGAAGGATCCTCATATGCAAGACATAATTTTAAATGATTTGCTATATGCACAGACTCATGCACTCACTCTGTAAACATTATATCCATATATTATCATATCTTTGGTTAGTTCTCCATCTTGTTATCTTATCTGCTGGGTATCCATCAATTTTCCACCTTTAAAGTTACACTGTTACCGTAAATACACAGATCCACCGAAGAGAACGATCAGCCCCATAATTATATTTCGTATTAACATAATATCAATAGTAACATCACAAAAGATAGTTTCATTAATGGTATGAGTTTATAACTTGGTTTGTCTCTCTCTCTCTCTTTTTTTTGTTAATTTTCAATAGCTATCAAAAGTAATTAACATAAATCTATGTTGTTTATAATTTGCAACAACACCCTGAATTTTAAAAACTAATATCATATTTTTCTAGGCCTTTCATGATTTCGAACGTTAACTGATATGAACTCGTTTTGAAAAGCAAAATATTGATATTTAATAAATAGAAGTAACTTAGAACGGTAAGAAAATAATTAAGTTCCACATTACCCAATTCTAATCTTGAACTAACTATTTACTATAAATGGTTAGTTAGTAAAAGTAAAAAACCGGAGAAGGAATGGATATTTATAAAAACCAAGCAACTTCTTCATTTAAGAAATTTCCCCCTCCATGCCTATGCATGATAGAGAGTATGTAGCTATTTCTGAAACTCCATGTGATTCCAATAAATTCATGTTCCTGAGAAACTATTCGATCTATAGGTGATGAATTCTTAGTAGTGCCTTCCGCACCACAGTTTTTGTATACCCATTTGGCAACTCATTCTTCTTGATAACAATAATCTTTAATTTGGATGCGCCATGGGGTATTTTTGAAATACCAATATACATTGGATTTTCATCTTCAATAAAAGAACCGCATGTCAAATAGAGTCCTTCATTATGTATGAACTGTGTTATGCTTTCGTCTATTCAAATCGATGGATGAGATACCGGTAGCTAGATATCAATTTCCAGTGAAAGTTTGCTCGATGGTTGCAAGCATACCCATTGTGCAGACACCATCTAACTCATTAGTGAAACCAATGTTACCCATTGAGATCATACACAATGACACCTTCCATTTTTAGACAGGTCTTCACACAATCATAGTTAGAGATTGAACTCCAAATTTTTTCAAAAGTTCGGGAATAAACAGTGCAAGTGATTAGTGCATGCTAGTTATGTCATTTGATAAAATGCTTACTAATGTGTGCAGCAGCTAGCACTCGACAATGGACGATTATTACAGAGATAAGGTTGTCATTTCAAAAAACTTATGGGTACCAACTGCAAATAACTATTGAACACTGGTGATTTTATTCTTATTGTTATTTACAATATAAGTCTGTAAACGTCTACAAAGATAATTTGTTCAAATTCTTACCCGATTTTCTGAGACAACACCATTACAAAATTCTTTGAATAATATGTATGTGTCTGTTTAGTCCCTGGAATCCGTAAATGCAGTCAAATTTTGTCAGTCAAGCATAGAAGCTAATGAATTTCGATACTTCTTGCAAGGCCGCATCTTTTCACTGCAAGATCTATTTCCCACGACATGCTTGTGAGGAAACTCGTAAATTCTAAAACAATGACAAATATATATAATATTTTAGGATAATGCCAAACATTTTAGTACAAAGATGTCTCACTAATGGCATGGTTGTTCATACATTTGAGTGAAAAGACTCTTGCTCCACGGTTATAATTTTATACAGTACGTCCGGAAGATGAGACATGTAGAATTAGATGTTCTTCTTTTGCAAAAGGTGCATTTGAATGTGGACCGTGAGCCTTTCTCGGCTCTCTCTCGCGCGATGTATCTGTTTTCGACACGTTCTTTTATCAGTGAGATTAATATGATCATGTTTAGGAAGCATATCCTCTGCGGAAACACGGAGCAAAGCATTAATGGTACTTGAATGAAAATAGAGAATAAGAAGAGCATACCTGCATGAACGATTTATGGAATCAATCTTTGGAAAATTTTAGGCTATAGTTTTTTCCTATCCGGTGTTGTAACCCCGAGTCCATAAAAGTGATGTGGGTACACCGATAAAAGAATTGTACAATATTATGGTTCAAAATCATTAGACGTGGCATATTTATTTATTCTTTTCTTTTTTGAAGCAATTTGTTCGAAATTATTTCGCATGTGTAACTGTTTTTTTCCACGGCATGTCCAATAGACTAATCAGGGCATCCATCCTCATACGCCATGGGTCGTTTGTCGTCCAAAAAACACATCGACAGTAAAGAAATTCATTTCTTGAAATTCTAAGAAATAAATTACTTCAAGAGTCCTGGCCAAATCCAGCTGTGATAAATATTCTTTGCTTATAAAAATACTGGCTAAATTTCGCAGTCATCAATATTATTTTCCCCGAATAACACATTTGAAGGCACGAAAACAACATAATCGATTCAACTAAAAAACAAATGTGATGTCGGTAAAAAATAGAATACAAAAACAGAACAAAAATAATCAAAGACACATGGTAGGATGGTCCAAAAAAACACATAAAGAAAGATCAAACAAATATATAGATATTCTTGATATCCAATAGAGACACTTTTAACAAAAATAAAATTGAATCTTATGGTGGGTTTGTTTGAAGAATTCATTGTTTCCAGGAATTTATAATCCCATGGGATTATAAATTATAAGATTCATGTGAATTTCTTGTGTGTTTGGTAACTCAATTAAAATTCCTAAGATTTATAAATTTTTCTTGTATTAAAGTCTTCGTACCGTTTGGCATTACCCCCAAATCTTAAAATTGCATATATATGGGATTTTTAGAGTTAAAAAAAAGTGGGTCCATAAATACCCTAATAAGTTTACCATCAAATCTTAGGGGGGAGGGGTCAGACTTCATATGGATGATTTGCTGGAAAACTGAATCCCGTAAGAAACGTGATTCTAAGGATTCGGGCAACCAAACATATAAAGAGAAACATAATTCTACCAAATCCCATGGACCCATAAATTACACCTTTAAAATTCTACATCCAAACCCACCATTAGTGGTTTCAATCTATTTATGAATGTTCGTCTACGTCCTGGATAGTAAGGTTTGTCAATGGCATGTTGTCATAAAATTCTTGGGTAAAGCTGATATTTGTATAGTCATCTTCGTCGTCCTTGTTCATTATAATGACCATCATTAAAATTGGACGGGAGAAAACTTGTCAGTATCCACATTATACAGATAATGCCCTGTTATTTTCCATGAGACATACAAAGGAAGTTCTCACCAGAAATTGACATCGTCTCAAGATCACTTAAGACACATTGTCAGATTTAATAGTCTTTACCCTCATCAAACTAACCATCTACCCAACCTCTTTGCTTGTCAACTCCTGATATTGAATTACCGTGGTCTCCAATCCCCCGATAAAAAAAGCCTTACAACCTTTACCGAGTTCTTCGCTGCCCATGCCTACTAACAGCAGAACTGGTACACTAACCTCTAGTCGGATCTCATAGCATGGAAATTCTGGGTATCCGTATTACCATCGGTTTAGAATCTTCTGACTATAATAGGATTTCATTCTGTTGTAATTGTAGGATCAGCATATCACAACAAGAACATTCTTACGAAGTTTTCATTAAAGACACTGGCAAGCGTCGCAGAAAAGATTAAAAGAACGACGCAACAAATAACGATGGTAGAAACATGAAGAAAACGTAAAGATCATGCGAAGAATAGAGTATTTACGAGGGTTAACATTTGTGTATTCACGATGGTATCGCAAGATCAAATCCGAAATTAAGGGATAGCTTAGTTGTCTATGAGCTGTCATCCATTATGTAATACCCTATATATAGGGGATGAGTAAACTTGAGAGGGGGGATAATTTTTAGAATGTTGAGAAAGTATTGAGGAGAGAGAAAATTCTTGTGAGTGATTGTATTCTTGATTTCTTCCATTTCTTGTAACATTTCTGAGAATTAATCAATAAAAGTGTTGTTCTTAATCTACAAATATGTGTTGATAATTGGGGAATCTTATGTTGGGTGTAGTGTAGGATTTCCTGCAACTACGTTTTCGGAGCCCGAAACAGGGATTGAATGGTTGATTATTTGAAGAAAAAGGTAAAAATTGATATTGTGATTGGAAGGAATTTGGAATAATTAGTGCAGGATTTGACGCAATTTTCAATAGTTCACTAATATTAATGGCTAGAAGAAGAAGAAATACGTCATAACCACCAACAACCGTAAGGAGGAGTAAAAGACTTGCAGGTGGAGAAACAAGTGAAATGGGAGAATCTTCAAAAGTAAGAACAAGAAGAAATAAAACAAGGAATGATGGAGAAAATCAGGTTCGACATCCGAATCAGCAAACACCTTTATAAGATAGAGCCGTGGATTATGATAGAGTAAGCGTGCATACTTGGCGATCAGATTCAATGAAAGAACCAGAAGATCGACAATTAAGAGATGAAAGGCGAGAGGGAATAAATCAATAGGTAAATGGAGGAGTAATACATGGTGATGACGAAAATGAAACAGTAGAGATTTTAAGACAAATAATACAAGAACAAAGGAGATTAGAGGCGGAAGAACGTGCAAATTTGGCAAGACAAAACCATGAATTGAGAATGGAAAACATGAGGTTACAAAATAGAAGATCAAGAAGTACAACGAGATCAAGTTCGAGAACAATCATAAGTGAGATAAGAATAAGATCACCTATAGCAAATATTGAAGAAGAAAATCATGATCCAAATGGGGAACGTCGTGGAAAGGAGAGAAATAAGGGAAGATCGTTATATAACACAAGGTGAAATTCAACAAAACGAGAAAAATAATAGAAGGCAGGAGAATGAATAGCGTCAGGCGCAAAATAACCAAGATGGTGAAGAAAATCAAGAGGAAGGGAGGAGGATATTTCATGGAAGAGAAACTTTAAGAAATCAACAGATAATTGAAAGACAAATCGAGAGACATTATGTTGAACAAGCACGTTTATCTTGCAAAAGGGTAAGATTGAGAGCAGAAGTGGAAGAACAAGAATTCCAAGAGGAAATTTGCCAGAATAATCATGACAATCGATAAAAAAGACGCGAACAAAACCGCAGTAATGGTAATATTAACGAAGAATACGATAGGGTGCAAAGAAGAGCAGAAGAAGCTCGCAGAAGAGAAAATGAGAGATATAATGGTGTGCGCATTCGTGAAAGAAATGTAAGAGAATATAGCAGAGAAAGACAAGAAGAAAATAATGGAGACGGAAATCAAAATCTCGCAACACAAGATAGGAAAGAACGCAGGAGAAGGGAAGCTGTGCTGAAAATACCAATGGAGCAAAACTCAGTTGGGAATGAACAAATCTTAAAAGAGCTAGCAGATATGAGGGGAATGTTAAATAACAGAAGAAAAGGAGGCAGAAGGCAACTTGATGAATCCATTGAAGAAGCTGTGAGAACTCCATTCACTCAAGAAGTACAATTAGGAGGAATACCACCAAAATGCCATTTACCAGCATTAACCAGTATCTTCGATGGGACTACCTGTGCTGTTCAACATGTCAAGGCTTATGTTAGGTGTATGCTACAGTGTGAAAACCATGATGCTATATTATGCAAATACTTTTCATCTAGCTTAACTGGAGAGGCGTTAAAATGGTTCGAAGGTTTACCTAAAAACAATATAACTTCTTTCGACCATCTGCAAGCTACATTTTTGGGAGCATATATAAGCAACAATTCTTCGCGGCCCGGTATTGAAAATGTATTTGGGTTAAAACAGAGGATTGGCGAAAGTTTGAAACACGTAACCATAAGATGGAAGACAATGTGCAATGAGATGGCCATAAGAGTAGATGAGAGACACCTCATTTTGTCCTTCATCAATGTTATGTTCGTAACCAACCTGTTATACATACAAATTTTTAGAATCAAAAATACGATCACTATGACAGAGCTGCGAGAATTGCAGGAAGAATATATTGTGTTGGAGGAAAAATAAAATGAGATGGAGTCGTATCCTATTGCGAACACTAGTTCAGTTGCAGCGAGTGCCAGTTTACTTCTCAAGATGATAAATACAGTAGCGAGCACCTCGCAGGTAAAACAAGAAAATTATGTGGATGATGGTCAACAAAATTTAGTAGCTATGGGAAGTCGAGATCAAGAAGAGTTTGAAAGAGAGATAAACTTTTATCGCGGGGAAAATAATAAAATTCAGAGACTTGATCAACCACAGGATACTTATGGTGGATAGAGACAGAGTTATCAAAGAGGGCAGGGAAATCAGAAGATGATATGGGAAGAAATCAAAACGCCACCTTTGAATGTAAGTGTAGAATAAATTTGGGAAGCCATAATCTTAATGGAAAATATACAAGCACCCTGGAACATTGGAAAAGAACCACACCCAAATAACCAAAGTCAAAATTTTTGCTCTTACCATCATTTTCATGGTCATTCAACAAATGAATGCAGGAATATAAAGAAGATCATTTTAAGGATGATAGATCAGGGAAGATTAAACCATTTTCTAATAGGGCTCCCGCAATCTCAGCCATTACCACCTCCCCCAGAAATTCGCAGAGTAAATACAACAAAAGGAGTAGAAACATTTGTGATAAAGGTTGGAGCCAAGGCGAAGAATTTGTTCTGTAATTCCATCATACATTCATACAAGACTATTGAGGATTTCCACGACAACGTCCTAAGCAGAGTCTTCGCGAGAGACACGGATGGAAGAGAGATAATGAATATTGCGAGTATCTCGCCATTAAAGGAGTGGCAATAACAAACTATTTCTTTTACCACGCAAGAAGTACCAGAGCCTGGAGAGATGCATGACAACCCACTGGTGGTAAGATTAGAAATAAATCCAAAACAAATAGAAGAGGAAGATGAAGAAAATGATGACGGTGAAACTGAAGATTCTTGGGCCATTAACAAAGTTCTAATAGATACTGGAAGCTCAGTTGATATCTTATTTTATCATACTTACAAAACCATGGGTGGAAGAGACGAGGATCTGATACCGTCAACCTATAAGATCTATGGTTTCAATGTTACCGCCAATAAACCAAAGGGAGAGATCACAATGAGAATATCATTAAAAGGAATAACATCTAAAGTCTTATTCTGTGTAGTGGATGCGGAGTCACCCTATAACGCCTTAATTGGAAGACCATGGTTGCATGGGATTCTGGGTGTGGCATCCACTTACCATTAGTGCATTAAGTTTCCACATCCAAATGGTGTTGGAGTCATAAAAGGAGATTGGAGTGAAAGCAGAAAGTGTTATGAGATTGATATAAAATCTTGCGAAGAGAAAGCTGCGAAGCATAGCAATTGAAAGCACAACATCAAGCAAAGACAAAGATGTGACAGATTAATGGTGGATGCCATAGAGCTGCGAGAAAAAGAAAATCTGAGAAAGAATGAACACAACATCTAGTGAATGATTCGCAAGGGCAACATAGCAAAGCGCAACAAAATTCCAAGGGCAGAATAAAGTAAAGGTAAAAGATTTCAAAATATGATACTGAAATGATATTGAAAGATATGTATGAACGATGTGACTCACAAATTGTTGCTTAATGAAAAATATGAGATTGTGAAATTACACCAGCATTGAAACAAGAATATGTGAAAATATCACAAGAAACGCGAAGAAAAATTCGCAGAATGGGACGAACCTTTATGGCGTAAACCCTATTTCGCGAATAAAATTTCGCAAGAGGCAAATGTAAGACCTAAAGTACGTCATTTCAGGGGGTATCTGATTGCGTGGCTCAAAGATAAGGTTATACCATTACTGGAACTTGAGTCATGGAGATGTGGGGCTCAAGAAAGCCTATCCGGGAGAGATACCTTGGATTTCCAACTATATATAAGGTTATACCTTGGTTGGGCGACCAAGGATCTCTTCTAAGGAGTGCAGAATATGATCAAGGCACCGCGGTACACGGTTGAGCCAAGAGTGCCTGGGGCGGATGAACCTACCCTGGCCATTCTTGGCAAATCTTGACTATGATGCACTCGGCCTGAAGAAAACCCCAATTAGGGTGCAGTCTCGTAACTATAAGCCATATAGGCAAAAAGGATAAGAGGCTGCGAAAAACAACTGGTTGTTGGTAAATACGGATAGGAGGATCTAGTCTTGTATGGCCGATGTACGCCTCCTTGAAGGGGCAACCAGGGGGGAGATAAGGGCGGAACCCTCCATTAGGGAGCTGATAAGTATCTTAAGATGCAAATATCATGAGGCTTTATTTTTGCAAGAAAATTTAGGCTTGTCGTATTTGTGCAACAAATATCAAAAGAGGCAAAAAGCCAAGAGAAAAAGATAAGATGAGATCAATGGGTCATTGCATGAAAATGTAAAGACATCCTGCGATTTCATCGCAAGACGACAATGTCATGGGACTTTATTTTCGCAAGAAAATTTTGGCCTATCATATTGTCACAACAAATGAATACAAAAAGATAAGGCAAGATCAATGGGTTTTTGCATGAAAATACAAAAACGTCCTGCGATTTTATTGCAAAAGAAAGAGTGGCCAAATAAGACCTTTAGTTAGGAAGGCAAAATAAGACCACATAAGAAAATTGCGAGATTGTGTAATATTCACTTTACAAATTGCTTAATCTCTCATTTGGATATAAAAAACAGAGGCAAATATGGGAACATATGATTAATTTTTATCATGAGAAAGTATTTTTTGACTTCGTATGATAGATATACGCAGATTTATACATAGATTGAAAAAGTTAATTATATATTGATTGATTATATCGCAAGAAAGAATTATTCTACTAACACATGCAGGAAGGAAGAGAAATTCGCAGCAAAAAGATAAGAAGATTAAAGAACGGATATACAAGTTTTACAAGTTTTATATTCAGCAAAGAAAAACTACTTCTTCGTTGATTCATTTTTCTCTTCATTAGATTTTCTAAAACATTTTCTGAAAAATTGCCTTAAATTTTCTAAATTTTTTGCCTTACCTGATGGATACCAAAAGAAATCTATTAAAGGAAGAGATTTTTAAAACTACTACCATCATAATAAGCTATTACAACACAATTTATAGTTTTTATATCAAAACGATCCATGTCATTACCTATATCAAATCAATAAACTTAAAATTATTTTCCTTCGGTTGAGTATGGTGTTAATTAGTCTAATCTAATAGTGGAAATAGGAATGTCAAAGAAAGAGATCACATTTTTTCATAGTATAAATATGTGACGTGTATTGTATTACAAATATGAAAATTGGAACCAAATCTGAGATAAAAAGAACTATGAGAGAATGAGAAATTAGGATTATGCTTAGTTACTTTACCTTGTGAAAGGAGCATGGAAGGTAGCTCTGGAGATAAGCTAAAGATTAAGTGAGCAAACCCTAGGATTTGTGTTTACTAACCTAGTCTCCATCTTTTTTCTTCACATCTCTTATCTTCAAAAGACAAGATCAAATACACCTGTTTTGATTTTAGTCTCAGTATGGGATTGCGGGTAACTCAGCCAAAGAAATGAAGAAGAAGAAGAAGAAGAAGAAGAAGAAGAAACCTCTTTCGCTCTCCCTCCGTTGATATGCATACTAACTTTTTATGTTTAAATTAAGACAACATCAAACTTGCAAAATCATGAATAAGAGTACTATTAACGATCACATTAGGACTACAATTCCACTCCACTATCATCCTCTCGAACTATAGATCATGCCTGACACTCACACACCGCTACAAAGCCCATATTAAGAGTGTAAATGTAACGGCATGCATTAGCATACCTTGCCCAATCATTTTCACAAACATTATAAGTGCAAGACCTATTCGTTCTAGCTTTTAGACCCTTGTTCAAATTAAGTAGTATAAGTGACTACATTAGGATCATGAGTTTACAACCTACTTTCAAAACTTGACCAAAGAAAGAGAACCCACAATCAACTCGAATCAAATGATAACACTATCACAACTCCATGTACCTCATACCGGCAGTATTCATCATGCAGTGGGAAAAACAACATAATAATATGTTAATTTCCTGAGTAGTGCTGCTACTATGAGAGGTGATGCTCCTGCAATAAAATTCCACGTAAAGGGAAGGAAGTGAAGCCTTTATGCCGATTGCCAACAATCCATGGACTCATTATCTGCAAACGTGACAGTAAAACTTCTCTATCAAACACAGAATCAAACACAAAATATAATGGAGTACTTAAAAAAGCTAAATATTGCTGGAGAATTCTAAAAGAATTGGGAAGAATTGAACATACATTCAGACATGATATTTCAAATACACCTTGTTTTGTAGCCAAAAAAGCAAATATCGTCGCCTTGGAGAAATTTTGAAGAACTTTAGGAGATGGAGGAACACAAATTGATATAGCTTTTCGATAATGGGATAGAGAACAGATGTGAGAAAGAAAGAACTTCAGAAAAAAGAAAGAAAAAAACAACAAAAACAAAAACCTAATCTTCTTTTCTGATTTTTTTTATGGTAAAATTCTCGATCAAATCCTACGATATTTATCAATTACAAAAATTTCCATCTATTAATGGAAGCATAATAATATGCGGAAACAACTGTATTTACGGGAAAAAAAAGATTGGAATTAAGGAAATGTTTGAGTAAATCAGAACTCGGTTAATTAATGAAAAAAACAAATCAGCCGAAACTTTGTTTAAAATTGTGAGTATTTTTTTTTATTTTTTTGTCCCATTGTTTTAAATATGTGTGGCCCTCTATCATTCTCAGTCGTCCAAGTCAAACGAAATCCAGACGATAATGATTGCGAGATGACCCTCTTCGGCCAATCCTGTCCACTCTTTGACTCTTTGATCAAGGAGACAAATACCACCTTTTTTTATAATAGTGATACAACAATAATTATGTCTCTACTTTTTAATAACCTTATTCATTTAAAATTAGATTACCTTAATATCCTCACCCATATAATATTTTTTTATTTCAAAATGGAACAAATTTCTTCCTCAACCACTTCACCACCACCACCAACATCACTATCATTCAACTACCATTCTATTAGGGTTCAGGACCAAAGTGATGTGAAGATTTTATGCGCAGAACGAAAGTGATGTGAAGATTATATGCGCACGAAATTAAACAAGCAAATAACATAAGAATAATAAACTTTTTAGGTTTTTGTTCGATGCCTGAAAGATTATAGAGCTTGAGTATTTATAACTCAAGTAATTTCTTAAAAAAACTATCAATAATTAAGGCAACTGATGATTGCCAATAACAGAACTTCTAGAACTAAACTAATTAGGAAAACTGAATACTAAATAAGGTAAGCCGTTAAAAATAAAACAAAGTGAGTTGTAAGATTGGTGTCCTAACATCCCACCGCACCATAAAAATGGCTTGTCCTCAAGCCTCAAAGTCTGGAAATCGAAGAAGAAAATCATCAGCATCTTCCCAAGTTGCTTCTTCAATGGAATGATCTTTCCACTTAAAAAGCCATTTAGTGCTAGAAACATTGTTCTTCTTATACATATTGTGTTTTAAAACTTCCTCAGGTTCCCATTCTGCATAATCCAGAGTTGTTGGTAGAGAAGCATCCACTGCAACTGAGGAATTATAATTTCAGTTTCAATTGTGAAACATGAAAAACTGGATGAATCTTGCTAGTAGCTGGTAACTCCAATCGATAAGCAACTGACCCTATCTTTTCAAAAACTCGAAATGGTCCATAAAATCTTGGAGAGAGTTTTGAATAAGATTGATTAAGTATCGTGGTTTGAAGATATGGCTGCAACCTCAAAAAAACAAAATCACCAACTGTGAATGTACGTCTAGTTCTGTGAGCATCAGCATGTGTCTTCATTCTATCCTGAGCAGCAATTAAATTGGCTTTGAGAATATATAAGATGTGATCACGAGATTATATTGTTTCATCCACAGTATGCACTGTTGTAGAACCAGGAATATAAGTCGAGATTGTTGGTGGAATTCGACCGTATAATGCTTGGTAAGGAGTCATCTTAATTGAGGAATGGTAGGTAGTATTATACCACCATTAAGCCCATGGTAGCCAATTTGTCCACTCTTTAGGCTTAACTCCAGCAAAACAACGTAAGTAACATTCCAAAGTTTTGTTTGTGACTTCAGTCTGTCCATCTGATTCAGGGTGATATGTTGAACTTCGGAAAAGCTGAGTATCTTGTAAAGAGAAAAAAACTTCCCAAAAGTTGCTTATAAAAATAGGATCTCTATCACTAACTATGGATTTCGGCATACCATGTAGTCTGACAATCTCACGTACAAAAATGTCAGCAATCTTATCTGTAGTGTAGGGGTGAGACAAAGCTATAAAGTGTGCAGATTTAGTCAGTCGATCAACCACCACTAAAATAGAACTTTTTCGATTCGAAATAGGGAATCCATCCACAAAATCCATAGAAATATCTATCCAAACATCAGTAGAAATTAATAATGGTTGTAAAAGTCCTGGAGGTGAAATTTCTTTAGACTTGTTACACTGAAAAGTGTCACAGTGCTGGATATATTGTTTGATTGACGATTTCATACCTTTCCAGTAAAAATTGAGCTGAAGGCATTTGTATGTTCGTAGAAATCTTGAATGACCACCCATTGGAGAGAATGAAACTCACTGAGTAATTTAGAACACCAATTTGAAATAGGTACCACCCCAATGCGATTTTTTTAACGTAGAATACTGTCATTGTAAGAATAATGATCTTTATAAGTTGCATTGTTCTTTAACTGATCAATAAGAATGCTTAAATTAGCATCTTCATGGCATTCTTTGACAATTTATTCAATGCCAAAAAATATAGGAGTTGAAATAGCCAATAATTGAGAATTATCTATACGTGATAGTGCATCAGCAACTTGATTATTTGTGTCACTTCGATAGAGAATCTCATAATCATAACCAATCAATTTAGATAACCACTTTTGTTGCTCTATTGAAGATAACCGTTGTTCCAGAAAGTACTTGAGACTCCTATGGTCTGTATAGATTTTAAAATGTCGACCAAGCAGATAATGGCGCCATTTCTGAACTGCAAAGATTATAGCAAGCATTTCTTTATCATAAATTGATAAATTAAGGTTTTTACCTGACAATGGTTTACTGAAAAAGGAAATGGGCCTATATTCTTGCATCAATACAGCTCCTATACCATTACCAGAAGCATCACATTATAAGTAAAATACTTAGGTAAAATCTGGTAAAGCTAACACCGGAGTAGTTGTGAGAGCCAATTTTAACATCTTAAATGCATTTGTAGTAGTATCACTCCATATAAAATAATTATGTTTCAACATCTGAGTTAAAGGAGCACTTATCTTGCCATAGTTTTTGACAAACTTGCGATAGTGTCCAGCCAAACCCAAAAATCCACGCAAATCTTTAATAGTAATTGGAGTTGGCCAATTCTGAGAAATAGAGATTTTATCATTGTCAACTGCAACTCCTTTAGCTGAAACCACATGTCCAAGATATCCAATAGAAGACTTAGCAAACTCACACTTTGAATCCTTAAGAAACAACTGATGCGATCTTAATACCTCAAGTACTATCTTCAAATGCTCAACATGTTCAGATAAAGATTTGTTATTTATATGTCGTCAAAGAATACCAAAACAAACTTCCGAAGATATGGACGGAACATATAATTCATTAGACTTTGGAATGTTGCAGGAGCGTTTGATAAACCAAATGGCATGACCAAAAAATCATAATGGCCATCATGTGTTCTAAAAGATGATTTATGTATGTCAGGAGCATATAACCGAATTTGGATGTAAGCAGAACGCATGTCACCTTTTGAGAAAACAGTTGCGCCACTTAGCTCATCAAGTAATTCATCCACTACTGGAATAGGAAATCGATCCTTTATGGTAACCTTGTTGAGTGCTCTGTAGTCTACACACATACGCCAACTTCCATCCTTTTTGCGTACTAACAATACTGGAGATGAGAAAGAACTAGAGCTATGGAGAATAAAACCTGCAGCTTTAAGTTCAGAAACAATTTTCTAAATCTCTTCTTTTTGAAAATGTGGATATCTATAAGCTTGCACATTAACTGGTGGAGTATTTGGTAGCAAAGGAATATGATGGTCATGGAACCGTACTAGAGGCAGAGATAATTGAGAACCAAATATATCGACAAATTGTGTCAATAATTTTGAAATTGCAGTGGGTACCTCATGAGTAGTTGAAGTTGTTGAAGTAGAAACTTGAGATAGTTGTAGTATGACTCCATATTGTTCTTTAATAAACAACTTCTCCATAGAAGAACTAACCAAAAGCATTACTGAAGATGAATTATCTCCAACTAATAAAAAATCTTTGTCAGAAGTATGAAATTTCATATGCAATTTCTTGAAATCCCAAAAAATATCACCCAAAGATTGTAACCATTGAACTCTAAGAACAACATCTCAGCCACTCACATCTAAAAGAAAGAAATCAGTAGTACCCTAATAATATTGTAGTTTAATTGGAACAACAGTGCAAGAGCCTTGAGTTGTAAGAAACCCACTATTACCCACCATAACCTTCATAGAAATATGTTGAATTTGAGAAGAATAACCACATATGCTAGCTATTGTTGGATGAAGAAAATTGTGAGTTGAACCAGAATCTATAAGAAAAGTGATGGATTGACCCTTAATATGACCATGAATTCTCATTGTTTTAGGAATAGGATAACCAACAAGTGCATGATAAGAGATAGCTGGTGTAGTTTTTAGTTGAACATCATCTATGATATGTTCATTATTTTCAAAATTTTGTTCACTGTTCTTAGAATTGGTAATCTCCATAGTTGTACCACAAGAATCAATTTCAAGACAAAATAATCGAGATTTTTCACACAAGTGACCTGGTGTAAACATCTTATCACAATTAAAACAGAGTCCTTTTGATTTTCTGCCTTTAATTTCTTCTAAACTTAATCTAGTAGCACCAGAAGGAAGAGTAGTTGCCTTAAGCTGAGGTGTAGTTGAGTTTGTAGATTTTCTAAATTGTGCAAATCTACTTGACTTAGAAGAAGAAGCTGCAAGCATTACCTCTTCTTGTTTAATAGTTTTCGAAAAGTTTCAGATAAAGTAGATGGCTCAAAAGTATACACAACAGCAGCAATGTCACTTTTCAAAGCATTAATAAACAGATCGATAAGATATGATTCAGGAATATCAGTGACAAAATTCAGGATACTTTCGAACTCAGTAATCAATTCACGTACCATACCTTTTTGAGTCAATTTGGTTAAGTCCATCCGAGGATTAAAAAACTTCTCATCAACAAATATTGAGCGAATAGTAGTACATAATTCTGGCCATAAAGGATTGCCAATTCTATCCTTGACCCATCGGTACCATGCATTGGTTTCTCCCTTAAAATTAGCAGTAGCAATGGAAATTTTAAGTGCTTCAGTTATATTATACAAGTTAAAGTATTAGTCAGCTTGAAAAATCCAACCAGCAGGATCCTTGCCTTCAAACGGGGGAAATTTCATATTCATGGATGGTGCTCGAATATCAGCAACACCATTGGAACCATTACCAGTTGTACCACCATTGCGGATATTACTAGTAATACCATTGAAACCAGGTGGATGGGAATTAAGAGGAAAACGTGCCACAGAAGTGATGCCATATTTCGATTCATGGTTTCAGCAAGTACATCCATGTCTTGCTTATTAGTTTGCATTAAAGTATCAATATTCTTCCTATTATTTTCCATTAGCACATCAATATTTGTGTTATTGGAGTTCTGTAACTTTATAAGAAAAGTCTCCATTGTAGCAGCAGAATTATTCTCTTGGTCTTCATAAGCATCGGCCATTGCTTCCATAAAGTCATTAACTTTGATTGTTAACTTTTCAATATTCCCAGAAAGACCATGAACTTCTTCAGTGATTGTCATCGTAAGTAAAAAAAAAATTGAGTGAAAATCTAACCTGCTCTGATGACAGATATTAGGGTTCAGAACCAAAGTGATGTGAAGATTTTATGCACAAAACGAAAGTGATGTGAAGATTATATGCACACGAAAATAAACAAAAAAATAACAGAAGAATAATAAACTTTTTAGGTTTTTGTTCGATGCCTGAAAGATTACAGAGCTTGAGTATTTATAACTCAAGTGACTTCTTAAAAAAACTATCAATAATTAAGGCAACTGATGATTGCCAATAATAGAACTTCTAGAACTAAACTAATTAAGAAAACTGAATACTAAATAAGGTAAGACATTAAAAGAGAAACAAAGTGAGTTGTAGGATTGGTGTCCTAACACATTCCACCACCACCATTCAACAACCACCACCTACCAACTTCCACTACCACTAATATTCCACCAGTAGTCCGTCACCGCCACCACCACTAATCCGCCGCCGCCACCACCACCATCACCGCCACTATCGCCGTCGTCACCACTGGTTCAGATAATTTTGTATCAACAACAGTGGTTGATCCAAATAAAAATAGAACCAACAGTAGAAGTTGATCCAATTTAGGGGATCAACAACGGTAGGTGATCCAAAAAAAGAAAGGATCAATAGTAGAAGTTGATCCATGTAAATGGAGTGACCTTGGCGTGAGTCGAACACACATCATCTGACATGGAGTCAGTCATGCTACCATTGCACCACAAGTTCAACATTGGAAGAAATTTACATGATTTAAACTACAAGCATGATTATACTTATCCAAGGAAATATTGTCAACAATAGGAGTTGAAAGTATCAAGAACAATAGTTGCTCCCATAAAAAATTGGGTCAACAACAGGAGTTGATCCCATATATGGATCAACAACAGTAGTTGATCCCATAAAAAATTGGGTCAACAACAAGAGTTGATCCGATAAATAGGATCAACAACCGTAGTTGATCCATAAAAACCGAAGTCTATCCATTTACTTCTCACTTCCAACACACATCTCTGGTGTTCATCACCAACAACACTCATGGCTCAACCAATTCTCAAGTCACCATTTCCATTCAAATTCATTAACGACAGACCGTCAAAACTCTCATTCAATCACCACAACAATACCTCAATTTCAAATCACATTCATCATGGCAGAAGCAACTGGTCTTGCGACTTCATCACACCAACAACTACAATCAAATCCATTTGAATCTTCAAACAGAAAAACCACTTCAAATCCATAATCATCTAAAACCCTAACTTCCACAATGAAATCAATTCCTTCTGAATCTCAAAATGAACCAAAACCCATCCTTCAATTTCATAAACTTCTTACTGTAAAAACCTAATCGATCTCAAACCACCATCAATTTCTTCCCAATCTGTAACATCAGAACTCTTCCTTGATTTCTTATCCAAATACTTTGTAAACACCACTGAACTTCATCATTTTCTTTTCCAATATCATCTACAACAGCACACTCAAAACCCATATCAAAAACTATATCCACCGCCACCATCTTCAATCACTTGTTAAATCTAAATTAACTGTTTAGGTTGTGGTGGTAGATTTAATGGAAGTATATAAGGTGATGGTGGAACTGGTGATGTTGGAATGGTGGTGGCGATGATTGAAGATGGTGGGGGTGGCTTTCATTGGGAGAGGATGGTAGTGGGAGGCGATACTATTTTTATTCTCTGTCATGAGAAGTGAAGAAGAACGAAGAGAAGAAAAACGAGATAGAAAGGCTAAATAAGGAATTAGGGATATTAGGTTTTTAGAAAAAAAATTCAATTATGCCATCAGGGATATTTGTAAAGAGGCTTAGGGATATTTGTAAAGTCCCATCAGAAGGAGGGACAATAATTTAATTTCCACTTGGGAAATAAAGTCTCATCCCGTGAAGGTTTAAATTCTCGATTAAGCTAGCTTGAAGAGTTTAACAATGATAGACTTGACTTTCCTCTTAGTATCATCCGTGTTGGGTTCAGAGCCCATTTACACATGCTAATCTGGCAGAAACAAGCTTGCAAAGAGAAAGACAAATCTGGCAGAAACAAGGTTGCGAAGGTAAATAAAAATGATTCGTGCTATTTGAAAAAGTGGTTTGCGCTAAAACCTTAAATTGCCACTTTTTTAGCTTACCAATGGTATGATATTTGAAAAAGTGGTCGGTGCTAAAACCTTAGGCCTATTCCTATGTACCATGTCAAAAAAAAAATGAGTTTGGGATAACATGCGTCATGGCAAATGAGTTTCCCCCTATGGTAGATATGACAAATTTGATTAAAAATATATATTTAATTGTGTTGGGTGGGACCCTAATGAATAAAAAATATATTTGTGTTTGTGTTGTGGTGTATTTATAAAAAGTTTAGTATTATAATATAATCAGTGAAACCCTTTAAATCTATTTTTTTTATATAAAAGTGAAAAAATATGAGAGAATGAGAGATTAAATATAAATAAAATTACTCGGAAATAAAGTCTTTATCGTTGGAGATAGAGAGACTATCGCTGGAGATGGAAAGATCATCGAGCGATGGAGTCTTTATCGCCCGATAGAAACTCTATCGGGTATGCCTATATGTTATAACTGACATATAAGCATATGAGTTTGACACTTTGGTATACCCATAGTGGATGCATATATGGCAAATATATGAGTTTGACATACCCATAAGAATAGGCCTTATACTACCACTTTTTTTTAACTTACCAAGGGTATGATATAATGGACAGAAAGATACAATTTTGTCTTTTGTCTTTTAGGTTTTAGTATTATTTTTATATCTTTCTTCCATTAAGATATACTAGGTGTTGCACCTGTGCGTTGCGCGGGCCTAGATATTTTGAAGAGAAAAAAATATGTTTTGATGCTATTGAGTTTTTAGGGATCCAAAATTTGAAGCATGAAACATTAAAAATATTCGATTACTAAAATGATGATTTTTTTTTTTTGAAAGTAAGATAGATTGCCAAAAGAGTGTTAATCCTTTAATTCAGTCCCATTTGAAATGGTGAGTGAATCAGCAGAATTAACAGCATCTGAAGAAGATACATCAACATGCGGATTACAACTGATCTGTGCTTTGACAGAGTCATAAGCAATAGATTGTGCTAAAAATAAAGGTACAGAATTTAACCAACAGGCGGCCGTGTTTTCTTTTCTTCCTTTCTTAGCTAAACAGTCTGCTACTTTATTTGCTTGCCTGGTTACATACTTAAAACCCAAAAAAGAGATAAGATTTTTTGCTTCAGAAAGCACTTCCTCCAAGATAGCCATACTTTGCCATTGAACTGAAGTTGATTTTCCTTGAAGATAGTTGATAGTAGCTTGATTGTCTCCCTCTATGACCAGGTTTTGCAGATTGTTTTGTATGGCTCATTTAGTGGTGTGCAGTAGAGCTAGTGCTTCTGCTTTTTCAGATGTTGAAGCTCTGAAGAATCCCATTGCTGCTCCTCTACATGTGCATGTACAATTCCGAATAACACACCCAAAACCAGAGTTAGATTTTTTTAGAAACCCAAGAAGCGTCACAATTCAGTTTATTGGTATCATTTGCAGGGTATGTCCAAGTATGTTGTAAGACAATGTTCTTAGGCTGTTGCATAGTAATATTCTTTGTACTCTATGGATGCCAATAAGAAAAATGTCTTGCAATATCAATAGCTAATTGAGCAGGAGTTCTCTCTTGTTTTTCAAAGATTCTTAGACACCTTTCTTTCCATATGAACCAGCATTTTGTTGCTGCCAAGGCCAAGGCCATGGATATGGAATTGATGTCCCCTGACATCCATTCATTATACTTATCTAAGAAAGATTTGGTATTAGAGATAGAAGATACTTCCTGATTTGCCATTGGTGCAGTTTCCCAGACCGCTTTAGCATAGGAACAATCAAAGAATAAGTGGTAAGTAGATTCAATTGCCTGTTTGCAGAAAATACATCGAGTTTATACATCTAGAACAGATCCTAATTTCTCTCTCGTTGGTAGTGTGTTTTTCAGACATTTCCAAGTAAAAAGTTTAATTCTTTGAGATGTATCCATCCTCCATAGTCCCTGCCCGAATTTCTTGGTTTCAGTTGAGACTGATCCCAAGGGGTTAAGGAGTTTAGCATACAAAGATTTGACAGAAAATTCCCCATTTCTGGTTAGCATCCATCTTAATTTATCACTTCTCAACTTACCATCGGAAGAAGAAAAAAGTCTAATACTTAGAATTTCTTCCACTAAAGAACTGTCAAAAAAAGAGTGTAGTAAAGGTTCATTCCACTTTTTTATGTCCTGATCAATTAGATCAGACACAAGTGTTATATTTGAAAATCTGGTTATTGTGTTAGCTAGAGGTTGATCCCTAGTAGGGATCCATTTATCATCCCAGAAGTTGATGGAAGAGCCATCCCCCACTTCCCAAAAACTATATTTCTTAATGTGTTCAATTCCTTGTAAAATACATTTCCAGATCCAAGAAGCAGAAGATTTTTTCTTAGAGTGTAAAGCACCATTTTTTTTAAAGTATTTTCCTTTCAAAATTTTAGCCCATAAGTCATCTGGTCTACTCACAAGCCTCCATGCTATTCTGCTAATCATTGACTGATTAACCTTGTTAGCTTCCTTGAATCCTAAACCCCCTTGATTAATTGGATTACATAAAAAGTCAAAAGCTTTTATGTAAATGCCTTTAGAATTAGTATTTTTACCCCACCAAAAGTCTCTTTGAATATCATTTATTCTTTTAGTAATCTTTTTTGGTAAGATAAAGCAGCCCATACTAAATATAGGCATGCTTGAAAGAATTGCTTTATTTAAGATTATTTTGCTAGATTGAGAAAGGATTTTTGCTAGCCATTGTTTTACCCTGTGTTCCATTTTTTCAATTATGGTGTCGAAATATTTAAGTTTTGATCTGTAAATAAAGAGTGGCATTCCTAGATGTGTGTCTTTAATGTTAATTCTCTTTATTTTTAGCATTCTAATGATTATTCCTTGATGTTTATGATGTACTTTTTTTACTAAAGAACAGCCCTGATTTGTCAAAATTTATTACTTGTCCTGAAGATATACTAAAGAGATTTATAGCTTCTAATAGATTCTTGCTACTACCTAGATCAGATTTAGTGAATAACAGTAAATCATCAGCGAAAAATAAATGAGAGATAGGAGGAGATTTAGGTGTTAACTTAATACATGGGACCTGTTTAGTTTCTTCAAGGTGACATAGAAGTCTAGAAAAAACTTCCATGCACATAATGAAAAAATAGGGAGATAATGGATCTCCCTGTCTGATTCCCCTAGAGGGAGTAAACTCTTTCCCAGGACTTCCATTTAATAAAACAGAGATAGTAGGAGTTGATATGCATTGGAAAATTAAGTTGCACCACTGTTCAGAGAAGCCAAAAGATTGTAAAGTTTTGATTAGAAATTTCCAATTAACCCTATCGAATGCCTTAGACATGTCTATTTTTGCTCCTATGTTTCCAATTTTATTTTTGCTTTTCTTCATAGAATGGACAATCTCATGAGCAATAATAATGTTGTCTGAGATTTGTCTAGAAGAAAGAAAAGAAGATTGTAGAGGTGAAATAATGTTTTCTAGTGATTTTTTGAATATGTTGGCTAATTTTTTTGAAATTACTTTATATGGGGTGTTGCAAAGACCAATAGGTCTGAAATCTGCAGGAGTTTTTGGATTTTTAGTCTTAGGAATAAGAAATGAAAAAGTTTTGTTCAAATCTTTGTGCAGAATACCGTTCCTAAAGAAATCTTGAACTACTGAAATCAACTATGGTCCAACTAATGCCCAATTATGTTTAAAAAAACTCACAGGAAAACCATCTGGTCCTGGAGCTTTATTAGGTTTTAGTTTCTTAACTACTTCCCATATTTCTTCTGAACTTGGAAGGGCAGTTAAGCAGCCGTTTTCATCTTCAGATATGCAAGGTTGCACATGCTTGAAAATTTCAGTATCTAATTCCGTGGAGGAATCAGTGAAAAGATCAGAGAAATAGGATGTTAAAACACCTTCAATGTCTTGTCTAGAAGAAACTACTTTGTTGTCTCTATCTTGTATACAATCTATATTATTTCTTTTTCTTCTTTTTAAAGTAGTTACATGAAAAAAAAATAGTATTTCTTTCCCCTAAAGCAATGGTATTATTTCTAGATTGTTGTTTAGCAATCTCTTCTTGAGTATCATATAAAGTTTCTAGTTCTAGCAATTTTTTGTTTAAGAGCAAGGTATTATTGGTGTCTAAAGTTTTGGCAGAAATGCAGTCTATTTGTTTTAGTAAAAAATTTATTTTCTTATTTGGTCTACCAAAAACATTTTGTTTCCAGTCAGTCAAGTTTTTACCTAGGTTTGAGATGTTGTTAAGTAAGTCTACAACAGGGGAGGACACACTCAAACTCCAGCATTTTTTAATAACTTCTAGACATGTAGGTTCCTTTAACCAAGTATCATAAAATTTGAATGTGTGGTTCTGTCTTGAATTATTAGAGTTGATAGTTAAGCAAATTGGACCATGATCAGACCCAATTGCAACTAAATTTTCAAGAGTTGCTCCTTGGAATTCCAAATTCCATTCAGCATTAGCTAAACCTCTATCTAATATTTGTTTGATGTTGGCTGCTCCTTTTATTTTGTTATTCCAAGTGAAGATATTTCCTTTATATCCTAAATCTTCCAGGCCTGTTCAATTTATTAGATTTATTAAAGGTTCTACTTTTTTTCTTTCAAAAGGTAGACCCCCTTCCTTTTCCTCACTATTGAAAATAAAGTTTAGATCTCCTATTACTAACCATGGCATTTGGCTAATGTTAACTCTTAGAGCTATCTCTTCTAAGTAACTCAAAATTTCTAATTTATGTTCATGCTTAGGAGCGCCATAAAAACATGTTAGAAGCCATTCTTTTGAGTTGAAGTTGTTTATTACAATGACATTTATCATGTTTTGGTTCCATTGAACTATCTCAAAGTGGAAACCATCAACCCAACCAATTGCTAGTCCTCCATCTATTCCCACTGGATCAACAATGTGAGTATTAGGGAAGTAATTTAGAGTTCTTCTCACTAAACATCTCTTTGATTTAGTTTCAGAAAGAAATAAGATGTCAGGTTTTTCAAATTCAAGCAATGTTTTCAAATGTTGTTGTGTGTTTTTCTGGCCACACCCTTGTGTGTTCCATGCCAGAATCTTCATCTAGTGAATTTTTGCCCCTAACAGACTTACCAAGACCAGTTTACAGACTAAGTACAGTAAAATTAAAGCAAGTAAAGATTAAAACAACACCCAGTGCTGGTGTTCTTATTGCTACTTCTCAAAGCAGTCTAATGATAAATTCAATAAAAAGAAAATGATAGTGATTTTATAGCTGGCCCAAGCCAGCCTCAGTTTCAAGAGGTATTAAGTATAATAAGAGAACCCTGAGAAGTATAGATATGATTTAATACCCTATTTTTGAAGTTCTTAGGATTGTTGCACTACACATACTTACAATCCCAACTATCTCAAACCAAGGTCCAATGCAGTAAATAGTAAAGCAAAGTGAGAAGCTCAACACCCTAGTATTGGTGTTCTTTTTGTTGCTTCACTAAGCATACTTTGGTAGCCAAAGTTATCCCAGATATGAGGAATCAGTTGAAATTTTTATTTCTAAGAACAGTCTCTCTGATGACCAAATCTCTCCTTTTTTTTTTCTTCTCTTTAGCCGGCTTACCAAAAGTGTAAATTTAGTAATGGCTGAGTTGCTAACTAGAACTTAGATAACAAGGATATTTTACTACCGACTCTAAAGTTGATGTTCTTAAGAGTGTTTCAGTTAAGTAAACAGTGTCTAGAGTATAGTTCTATCTTAAGCTAACTATGTTAACCACTGAAAGCAAGCAAGATAGTAATAAAGTATAAATAACTAAATCCACACCCTAGTTGTGATGTTCTTGATGCTGCTTCACAAATCAGACTTTGATATTGATGCCTCTTATTACCAGTAGATTTCAGAAGCAATGTAAAAGATATCTAAATTTTGGGTGCAACGAAGGTGATCAAAACATGTAAATTGAGAACGAATTTAAACAGCTGAGATGAATATAACGAAGTAAAAAGAGATCAGTGTGATTTTTAATGAGAGATTAGTTGAATTTGGTGACATACCTGGGTTTTCTGTTTCCCTTTTTCCGCAGCCTGGATTTGAGGTTGATCAATCTTTTCCAATATGGGAATTACAGTTTCAGTTTCTTGGTTTGGAATCATAGAAAAATTACCATTTTTGTTATGAAAATTTTCATTTTGAAATTCGTTTTCGCAGTTAATGAATAAGTCATTAGAACCCATTGAACTTAAGGGGAAACATCGGAGTCAGAGAACGACATTGAGAAAGCTGCATTGCCGTCCGGAGTTACCCTCCTTGGACCATAAGAGACATTCCGATTAGAAGAATCAGATGAGCTAGATAAAGTCATACAAAACGCCGGCTTCGGGAAATTGCTAAGATCTTGTATCGCTTCGTCAGGTGTGAAAAATTGATCAATTGAGTCTTCATTATCTTCTTCACCGGAACCCAAGGGTATGAAATTTTCATCTCGGTTTGGGGAAGACAGAATCTGATTAATCACTTCCTGTAATAATCCTGAGTTTCTCACTTTGTAATCAGAATCAGAAATGTCTTGGTATTGATTGGAAGTAAAAAGGGGAGGAGGAGGAGATTCCCAGATTCTCAAGCGCTTTCCCAAAATAGAATTGTTATGAACAGGTGATTGAAAGACATCATCGAAAACAGATGGATCGATGGATGAATCATTAGAAGAGATGTCTATCGGAATGGATGGAGCTGGAAAAACTGAAGGAGGTGAGAGGGTAGAGACAAACGATTGATTACCAGCATCAGATAGCGTTTCTCTGTCTATCTGTTTGTTTATTAAAACATTAAAACCCGAAGCCCAACTTTGTTTCTCTGTCTAAAATGATGTTATGAATTTGAAGCATGAAACATTAAAAATATTCAATTACTAAAATGATGATATGAAAAGTAGTCAATTAATAAAATTAAATAATGTTCGGTTAGATTGTTTATCACTTCAATATCCATACTCTTAATGACAACTTTAGCTGGGTTTGGAAATTTACCTGGGTTATGGTATGTACTATGCATTCATATGATGTTTTGTATGCAAGACAGTTCTTAGTTCTTGCAACATCCATTTGTAACTTGAGAAATAATTTGTTATGTTTCTGAAAGCCCATGTACGTTCATAACCCCCTCCCATCTTAAACAAATGCCACTTTTAAGAAATGTAAATGCAACTATAATTAATATAGCACAATGATTCATTTAAAATCGGTTGATAAGGTAAAGTTAACACCTCTGATGACCACAATTTTACATATGCAAAACAACAGTACTCAGAACCTAATGTGACCATCCTTTTATCTTCGAGTGTTCGTGTGTATTTTGACTTTTTTTTATGGTCCTCCTCAAATGTTGGAAGGATCCAAACAGGAGGTGTAGACCAGTACATAGATTGATTGTTTTGTTTAGCCCAACGATCAAGCTCATGAGCAACATAATTACAAGTCCTAGGTTGGAAATTGACTATACAAGCCAAAAGTTTAGAAGAAAAGAAAAAGATGTCTTTAAAGATGGCATTCGTCCTAGCATCTCCATCAAAATTTCCAGCTGAAAATTGGTCGATGAGAGCTTTAGCATCAATTTCGACAATGATGTGGGTTAGCTTTTGTTCCACATCTTTCTTCAGAACTGCCCATATGGCTCTAGCTTCAGCTTCTTCAGCAGAGGTAACGTCAAAGACCAGAGAGGCACAAAAAGTAGCTTTCTTAGAGAAGTCATGCATTACATATCCTGCACCATTTTCTCCAGTTAAGATATCAAAGGCACCATCAGTGTTACATTTAATCCAGCCAAAGGAAGGGGGCATCCAATGATCACAAATACTGACAGAAGGACTATAAACAATATGCAAACTAGAGTGATTAGACTTCCTGGTAAGAAGCATGGCTTTAGCTCTATAGATGACAGTCGAAAAGTTTTCTATAGAGTTCTGAAAAACAAGTTTGTTTTTACTAGTCCATAGGGACCAAATAATATCCACAAAGAGACATTGATTCTCATCAGACAGCTTAGAAACAGGATCAACAAGCCAAAACAGAAGCCAATCTGTAAAAGATTTATTATGAAAAAACTGGGTATTGATGTTGAAGTCAGAGAGAAACCAAACCCTTCTAGCAAAAGAACAATTAACCAGAGTATGCATAATACTTTCAAGAGGATCAGAGCATCTAGGACAATCAACACAATTCATGGGCATTCTAGTTTGGAGGACAACTCTACTAGGTAAAGCATTTCTAGCAGCTCTCCAGAGAAAAACTTGAATTTTGTAGGGTACTTTAACTTTCCAAATACACTTCCATAGATTTTTATAAGGGGAGGGCCTAAGGCCTCTAAGACCCAAGTAGGCAGACTTTGAAGAAAATTTTCCAGTCTTAGAAAGTTCCCAAGCCCTCCTATCAGGAGTGCAAAGCTGGCTTAAGGGAATAGTGATGATGTTCTGGACAGAAGCATTATCAAAATGGGTGGTAAGTCTAGAGACATCCCAAGACCTAGATATGGGATTAATAAAGTAAGCAACCTTGATACTTGGATCAGGGGGAACAATAGGGTTGGGTGTGGCCGATCCTAGGCTAGGGATCCACTTGTCACACCATGGGTCGATAAATTGACCATCCCCAACAATCCAAGAGATAAAAGGTTTTATGAGTTCTTTAATGGCATGGAGGCATTTCCAGGTCCAAGAGCAATTAGCAGAACATTTAGCATTTATAAAATCACTATTGGGAAAGTACTTAGCTTTCAAAACAGTAGCTAAGGGACAATTTGGATGTTCCAAAATTCTCCAGGCATTCCTAGCAAGCATATCAATATTGTTCAACTCAACTTTTCTAAATCCCAGACCACCTTTAGCTTTAGGGGAACATAAGATATCCCATCCAAGGAGGTGAAGTTTTCTGTCTTTAGGGTCCAGAGTCTCACCCCACCAGAACTTGCTGAGGTGAGAATCCATTTTCCTGCACAAATGTTTGGGGATAAGGAAAGCTCCCATCTGGAATAGGGGAATGGCTTGACCAATATGCTTAACCAGGGTAGTCATGGCAGCCTGAGATAAGAGCTTGTGGAGCCATATATAAATAATGGCATCCACAGCTTGGAGAATACCCATGTGGGTTTGAATTTTAGAAGCTTGGAAAACAGTTGGAGTTCCAAGGTATTTGTCTCCCAGATCTCTGCTCTGAATATCTAGAATATTAGCCAGAATGGCTTTCCTATGCTTAGAAATCTTTCTACTAAACAAAATACCAGATTTTTCAAAGTTTATTTCTTGCCCAGAAGCTAGACAATATTTCTAAAGATAGTCCTTAATAACATTAATTTTTTTTCAGTAGCTTTAGAAAACAACAAAGAATCATCAGCAAATAACAGATGTGTCATCTCTGGAGCATTTTTACAAACCTTAATGCCTTCTAACACTCCTTTACTCTAAAGGGTGTCTATGTAAGAAGATAGAGCTTCAGAGAAAATGATATAGAGATATGGAGATAGAGGGTCTCCCTGTCTAAGGCCTATTTCAGTCTTAAAAAAACCAGTAGGGCTACCGTTCAGGAGGACAGAGTAGGAGAATGTAAAGACACATTGGTTTATTAATTTAACACAATGTTCTGACAAACCCACCTTAGTTAAGACTTTCTCCAGAAAGTCCCACTCTAGCTTATCATAGGCCTTAGACATGCCAAGTTTCATGGAAGCAATGCATTCAACCTTATCATTGTGGTTAACAGCATAAATAGTCTCATTAGCTAGTAAGATATTATCAGAAATACTCCTTTTTGGTATAAAGGCACTTTGGTTTTGAGAAATGATTTTATCCATGAAAGGCTTAAGCCTATTAACCAAAGATTTAGACAATACTTTATAGATAAAATTGCAGAGACCAATTGGTCTATACTGGGTAACCAACTCAGCTAAAGGGACTTTAGGTATGAGGGAAATGTTGGTATGATTAAACACTCTAGAAATGTTACCAGTTCTAAAGCAAGTTTGAGTCATATCAACAACAACATCCCTCACAATGTCCCAATGCTTTTGGTAGAAAAGGCCTGTAAAACCATCTGGTCCAGGAGTCTTTTTTTTCCCCATTTGGAAAACAACATTCTTAATTTCTTCTGGGGAAAGAGGCAAATTTAAGGATGCATTATCCTCCACAAAAAACTTAATGGGGAGATCATCTAGGATATTATCCTGGAAAGACTTTGGTTGGGATGAGTAAAGGTTTTTGAAATAATTTATGAAAGAATTTCCAATACTATCTCTATCAGTTAGGATATCATTTTGGGAATTCTTTATCCAACTAATGGCATTTCTTTTCCTTCTAAAGAGAGTTACTCTATGAAAATATGGTGAGTTTGTGTTGTGCCATATTCTCAATATATTAATCTTTTAGTCTGTTTATTCTACATACACCAATTCTCCCTATCTTACTCACTCTCACCGGCCGAAGTAATTACAATGGGTATTCTTCTGACTGGTGATCTGACGGCATGTCAATATGTTGAAAATTTTCACTTGCCCGTGATGAAAATATTGAGAGTAAATAAAACCTGGATACTTGGGTAAAAAGGAGCATGATCAAAAACATAAATTTCATAAATATGAGATAAGAATAATGGAAGTTATATATGTGACGATAGCTTACCCAAACTGAAAGCCTAAAGGCAAACAGTAGTGTGCTCTTAACTTGAATTGGGATAGAATTTATATATCTTACCGGGTACACTTATAAAAGCACTAAAGAGCAAACAGTAGTGTGCTCTTAACTTGCATAGACACTAACTTACTTTGGTTAGGAACAAAGTCTTTATCCCTTTGGATCATGCAGGTTACTAAGCATGCACGATCAGCTTCCACCTTGATTAAAGTTTTCCCATTTCATTTCGGATTTGCTCACCCACGGTGAGACAAAGTTGATTATGAAAACCTAGCTATATATACTAACCAAGACCCTCTCTCAAAATTAAATCTAATCATAATTCTCATTGAAACACACACAGCTCCATTAATGACCTGATAATTGGTAAACAAAAATTTTGGATACGTGGGATTTTCCACAAACTTGAGGAACCTAACAAAAGAACCAAAACTGACACCTTTTTCCAGTTCTATGAACTCTATTATATCCTCCAACGCAATATCCTATGAACCAAAAAAAAAAGTTAGAATCAACAAAAGAAATAATAAAACAACTACTTCGTTTTAGGTCCTTATCACAATCTTTAGAAACAAATACAACATTAAGACAACCAAAACATAAACATAAACATAAACATAAACATAAACATAAGGTGCAATTCCTAAAATGGAATATCAACCCGCTTCGCAATGGGAAAGGCCACATTCCTTTGTTCCTCCATATGGATTTTGCAAGCATTCCTTTTTATTACAATAATTTTTACTGATGTACCCCGGCCAATAACCGAGAGAATATCGTCCTGAATGTATGTATTAAGAAGACTGTAAGAATGAACTTAGCACACAAAATAAAATAAAAATTGGTGAAACCCTGCAGTAACATCTCATCGAGCAAGGGGCGAAATATTTCTATGTTGATAGGCTCATTTAACCTACTCGTGTGATTTTGTTAAAGAAACTCAAAGAATCAATGCAAAATAAGCAGTTTTGAATTTCAGTACTTTTTTTTCCAACTTGTTTGTCCAAGGATAAGCCTAGTCATAAAATGCAACATATATTTTTAGATAGGAAACTCACACTTGGCTGGAAATACCTGATGAATCTTTTAATTGACAGCTTTTGTGATGCCACACAAATCAGCAAATTGAATTACTGCAAAACCCTAAAGATACACACATTTGGTTTAATTCCGTTTACCACTTCTTATGCTTGTTAGTACTGAAATCATCATCATTGGTATTCGTACCAACTGAAAATAAAAACCAAAACAATGGTTAAGCTAAGCAAACAGAATGCCCTACATGATGTCTATCTAATCAAAAAATAACTTGTGTTGCATAGAAATAGGTATAATCTAATAAAAACATCCAACTCACTGCAACTCAAATACAATCAGATAACTTTCGGAAGATCATGATTTGGGGATTTGATTTGTCCTTTACCCCGACCAGGTAGATAAAGAAAAGATAAAGGAGGATATGCAATTGATTGAGCCAATTTTTTATTTTTATTTTGAAAAATCAAAACAAAGGATAAAGGAGCGAACCCTAATTTTTACTTCCCTTTTTTGTTTCTTAAAACCAAATAAAAAAAAAATCAAGAAAGTACGACATCTATACTGATTTTACCTGGTATGCTCTTCATCAGAGATGACAGTTCAACACTCACCTGGAAAACATAAATAGAAACCAGCATGTCAGAACATACAGGAAGAATGAAGAAGAAACAATTGTTTTTAGAAAAAAGAAAAAGTATCGGAGAGAAGAGAAGAGAGGCAATAAAGGGAAAGCTTACAACAAAAATTAGGGTTGAAAACGAAGTTTTTATCGTGCTGTCAAAAATTCTGCGAAAAGTTATAGAAGTGGTACGAAAAACACCAAAAGTTGGTGGTGTGAAAAAGCGAAAGTTTCCTATTGGTCTAAAACATCTCAAATGGGGCCAAAAGCTCTAAAATCAGAGCTTGATTCAACTTTTAACCACAACAAAGGAAATTCACCTGAAATCATATTATTAATTATTAATGAGATTTAAAAGATTTTTGATTGAGGTGTGATAATATCATCAATCATCATATATATTTATTTTTTTATTTGGAGAGATTTATTTAGCAGCGTTCATATGGATGACGATCGAGAATTTAAATCATGTTAGGGTTTTCTTATGAAGAACATAAATATATTTGAGATACTAGCGTCTAGATCTAGTTAAGTCATAGTGATGAAAATAATTTTGACTGGGATTACAAAAATATCAAGAACAAAATATCCCAATCAAGAAACCAAGTACGCGATCAAGAACACTAAAACTTCTTTTTTTTATTGTTAGATTCAGATCATATGGTATATTAGATCTAGTAATGATAATAATTCTTAATGGATCACGATAAAATATCAAGAACACAACATCTCAATCATTTTTTTTTTGTCGCAATCCAAGAACAAGAACAAAAACAATAAACTTCTCATTTTATTATTAGATTCGAAGCATTTGATATATTGAAGACAAACTATATTTCATAATAAAAACAGAAGAAAAGAATAAAATGCAAAGAGCAAAATTACAAGAAGTTAGTTAGAAGACTGGAAACAAGCTAGTCTCCAACCTCCTTCTAAATGACAACACCTAACCCATGAAAAAACAAATTAACACCCTAAGGTGTACTTTCATGCCTAGTAAAATAGTTGTAGATACTCTTTAAGATATCGATTGATGACCAAACCTAATTTAATTTTGAGATTCGTATAACTAAAAAAAAATGATCTCGAATCTGAGATTCGGAGAGCCGAAAAAAAAAGTAGATGGCCAAATCGTGAGGATAAATATTTTTGTTACTTAACTATTCAGTGGCGGTTTTTTCGTCAACAAAAGCAACGCTTATATGCGTCTCAACTATTGCAAATACAAAACAAAAAGTGAAAAATACTAGAACCCCCCTACTATATGGGTTCAACATTTATAAGCCCCACAAAATGGATCATTCATTGTCAACTCCATACTTTAAGAAAATGATATTGCTAGGCCCAAAAATTTAAAATTCAGCGCTTATTAATAAAAAAAAATTATTTCATAATGCCAAAACTACCCTTTAGTATATATATAGGTAATAAAACTAGGTCTAGCTTTCATTTTCGGTTTCATTTTGTTTTTCAGTTTCTCTCGCCACTCTAAAGAGATTTTTGGTTTACAAGCAGAGAGATGTTGTTCATGGCGCCGTTCTACGGAGAGGAGGAAAATAATTATCTCAATCGAATCTATGCTATTTTATATACCGATGATATTATAGATTTATACTCGATTCAATGATTAAATCTTCCAACAATCAAGATTACTTCGAAAGGTTAATTTCTATGTTCGATTAGCTCCGGTCAACAACAAATCGGAAGAACAAGATAAGTTTCTCACCTCTATATTTGATTCTATTTTAAATCTCGCTGTGTTTTAAACAAAACGAATGTTTCAAAAAGTTGATTTACGGTTTCAAAATGTTAATTAATTTTATTTTACTTCGAATTTTTGATCCGATTTATAATCATATTTTAGATCTGTAATCATCTTATCTTTCTCTTAAGTTTGATCTAATTTATTCGATTTTTTTTTGTGAAATATTTTTTACGGTTCGTCCGTTGAGGTTTGATAAATCTTCCAATTTTTCTCTAAACTTAAATCTGATTTTAGATCCATAATCGGCGTGTTCTAATACCTTTACCCATATGAGATCAGTGAGATCGGATAATTTTAATTTCTTTTACAGTTAGATTTCTTACAAGGTATGTTTACAAATCACAATAATGTTTATATATCATGATTAAGAAGTGAAATTCACTACGTTTGGTAATTAGTTTTTGAACTGATTTATCAAACTTTAATGTTACATGTTCTTAAAAAATGATTTCTAGTTCAATATATATTTGATGATTCAACTCTCGTTGCTTCTAGGTACGAATCTTATTTTGGTTTGATTTCAAAACTTTTTTCAATTTTTTTTTCCGATTATTTGTTGTTCTTGCATGTCCGATCCGAGAATTTGTTGTTTATATTTTGTTGATACTGAGAGGAGGATGAAGAAACAATTATTTTGTTGTTTCAGAAGAACAACTTCAAATCGATGTAGACATTATTTGTTTTTTGTTACAGTATGTGTAACTTGAGGTTACACATATATATCCTGTTGTATTTTTAGCATGGAATTTTTATTTTTCTGTTGTTTTTTGTGAATTTGTGAATTTGTTGTGAGTTTTTTTGTTTGATACTGAGAATAGGATGAAGAAACAATGTCATTTCAGAAGAACAACTTCAAATTGATGATGTAAACATGTTGTTTTTTGTTTTACAGTATGTGTAACTTGAGGTTACACATATATATCATGTTGTATTTTTAGCATGGAATTTGTATTTTTCTGTTGTTTTTTGTGAATTTGTGAATTTGTTGTGAGTTTTTTTGTTTGATACTGAGAAGAGAATGAAGAAACAATGTTGTTTGGAAGAACAACTTCAAATTGATGATGTAAACATGTTGTTTTTTGTTTTTCAGTATGTGTAACTTGAGGTTACACATATATATCTTGTTGTATTTTTAGCATGGAATTTGTATTTTTCTGTTGTTTTTTGTGAATTTGTGAATTTGTTGTGAGTTTTTTTGTTTGATACTGAGAAGAGGATGAAGAAACAATGTTGTTTCAGAAGAACAACTTCAAATTGATGATGTAAACATGTTGTTTTTTGCTTTACAGTATGTGTAACTTGAGGTTACACAATTCAGATGCATGTGTATCTGCAAGTTACACATGCTAATTGAATGTGTAGCTTATAGTTACACATTCTAACCGAATATGTAACTGCTAGTTGCACATGCTATGTGGATCTACTGGTTTGTATCTACGTTATGATTATTTTTGGTTGAATTTACTGGTTTTGTGCTGTCTTGTGCAGAGAAACACATTAGGAAGTTGGTTGAAGATGGATTCATCAGCTGCAAACCAAACTACATTCACTCTCGATCTCATGTACGAAGAATGACAAAAGCTAGATTGAAGGGTTTTCACTCTAGATATGGTACGGTATACATAATAATTCACAGTTTTTTTGCTTTTCAGTATTCATAGGGTGTATTTGGCTTCCAGCCTGCACTGAACCCTTAGCTAGACTTGTACTTATGGATTAACTCTGTCATCATTTCTCAGTAGTATGCAAAAGTATGTGTAACTTCTAGTTACACAAGCTAATTAGATGTGTAACTTCTAGTTACACAAGCTAATTTGATGTGTAATTTCTAGTTACACCTGCTGATTGAATGTGTAACTTCAAGTTACATAGATTTTACTTACATATAGTTTTTACACAAGCAGTTGCCAAATTAGTAGGCCTTTCACAAGTAGTAGTATTGTGTATGATTAAACCTAAGTAGTTACTTGTAATCTTGTATAATAACGCCACTTTGAATGATCCAGGTTCAGTTAGTGATTGAGAATTTAGAGCAATTGTTCCTGAAACAACAAAAACGATTGACTTGTTGTCAATGATGATCGAGGTGATAAGTTAATGCTACTGCAAGAAAATCCAGATGCCCTTATATATCTCTGCTTATAGGTAAGTAATGGAAATGGTTTGTTTAAGTAAATGTAGGACTAACTAGTGAAACTACGTTAACCAGTTTAAGTCCATAGCAAGTCCATAGCGAAAGTAGTGTATGGACAACAGAATGAAATATACATAATTGTATAATTTTGTAGGAACTGTTAGCTTTTGAAGTTTGACCGCCTTCATACTTTACGGGTACGCAAACTAATTGCATATAGTAGATTATCTCCAAGACCAGATTCTGAAGTCGTGTAGCTACTAGTTACACATGCCAATTGGATATGTAACTGCAAGTTACACATGCTAATTGAATGTGTAACTTCTAGTTACATGTGCTAATTATATGTGTAAAAGTTTGAGTAAACCTGAAATGATACATAATTCAGTTTATTGGTGTTGGTTGCAGGTGCAGGACATGGGTTACGATGGAATTGATATGTGGTAAGTTATGGCTTGAGTCTGAGAACTCAATATTGCATGCTAGATGCATGTTAGGATAAACAGGTGCAGAGTTGCCAATGTATGTTGCTATTGCAGTGGATTTGTCAGGAATTGATGCTAGTAGATAATGATGAAATGAGCCATGGTGGTAGCTGTAGGATAAATGTTGTTGAAAGTGTGCATAGTGTTGTGTAAATTTCAATTACACTAGATAGATGCATATGTAACTCCCAGTTACACTAGACAGATGCGTGTGTAACTAAAAGTTACACATGCTAAGAAATTATTGTAAATAAATCTTAAAGTGTAATACATGTATTTTTTTATGTTTACTTTTTTATGTCTATTTTTTATATTTGTAACTTCTCATTACACATGCCATATGGATGTGTAACCTTTGGATACACATGTTATATGCATGTGTAACTTCTGCTTACACATGTGTAACCCTTTCATGCCATACCCATGTGTAACTTCTGGATACACATGCTCGTTGCATGTGTAACTTCAGATTACACATCCATATATTATTGGTGGGAGGCGGTGGTGGCCGCCGGCGATGGAGGTGGTGGTTTCCGGCGGTGGTGGTTTCTGCTGCTGATGGTGGTCACTGGCGGAGGTGGTTGGCGGTGGTGGTTGGTGGTGGTCGCCGACGGAGGTGTTTGTTGGTGGTGGCGGTCGTCGGAGGTGGTGGTTGGTGGCGGTGGCAGTCGTTAAAGATGGCTGTGACATCATATTTGCTATATTTTAATATTTTGGGCTTAAATTTAAATTTTATTTTATTTGGGGCTTAAAAATATACAAAAGAGTATGGTTGTCTTTTCATAATTTGGGGCCTAGATTTAAACTTCTTTCAATTAAGGGTCTCATATTATGGGTTATCCATGGGTTGGGCCTTAGCTTAATTTTCCCAAACAAAAAACATGTCGGTGAATATATTAAGAACCGAAATATCCGTATTAAACAGATTGTTTGTTGGTTGATAACCGAACTTGAATTGGTAATTTTACTTTTGAGCTTCAGAAAGCTACAAAAATAGATGTATGAACCCAAACATTTCTTACAAATACTCTATTAAACTTTCCGAACTCAATTATTTAATTTTACAAAAGTACAGATCTAGGTTCGATGGTAAATAATTTTTATTTCATTGCAGGCTTCAATATTACCAATCACCCTGAATCTAACAATTAATAACAGTCGCACTTTCAACAATTATGTTCTCCTTCACCCTCTCAAAGATACCAGTATATGCCTCGCCACCACAAGCATCTGTCTCGTCCCAATCACCTGATCATGGTATGGTGAAGGATTTGCAAGCTACATAATAAGAAATTAGGTTTAGTTCTTAACTCTAATCAAGTCTTCAGAAGTTAAACGTTATCCAATGGATGATATTAACTTTAAGTCTCACACCAATCTTATGCTCAACCTGCATAACATCTTTTCTGTAAAGTGGGTATGCAAAATATAAAATTATCTAGCTATAGGATATACACCCACAAACCTGAGGTTAACATTGAAAATGGTCCTAATCCCACTTTGCACTTTGTTCACTTTCATGTAAGTGCAACAGTTTTAGCGACTCTCTCGTACTGTGCAGTTGGAGAAGTTAGTCATGTATAAGACCGTCACACGCGATTTTTAGCCTTTGGTGTATATCCAACACTTTCAGCTCCCTCCAACCTGTTCTTCTTCTTTGGAGATGGTACCAATTATTTACTCTTTGTTCCTTTATGGCGTGCAACATAAAGCACAAAAGATTAAATATCAAAAGAAGACGATACAGAAAGAAGTTTACATTAATAACATTGTGATTGAAATTGAAATGAGGAGAAGTCCATAATTACCTTATTCTTTTCCGTTGTTCTTACCCCCATGATTATAATGCAACTCCTCCTAGTTATAGAAAATAAAGTACACACTTAATTATGTAGACTAAAAATTATCAGATACAAAACACGCCTCAAGTTTCAATTTGCAATTTAAATTGCGAACAACCTATCTATCACTACTAATCAATCATAAATCATTTTAAATTGTTTTCTAATCTAAATTTTACTTTTTTAAATAAATATGAATGCACTAATCGGTATAACCCAGATCCTCAAATTCATCTAAAAGAATAAATAATTGAACAACAACAAGAAAACGCTACAAGTTTGATTATTACATGTAGATTCGTGATCTTGAAAAAATGATTATGAAGAATAAAAACCCAACTTCTACTAAATGACTGTTGCCACTGTGGGGGACGGACGAAGAAACAAACATGCATATACCACTCTTCGTCATTAGCACATTTCTATACATAGACTAGGGATTGATTTTCTCTTCTCCAAGATCATCTTAACCACATATGATGTTATCTTCATCGAAATGAAGAAGTGAGTAAGCATTATAAAGCCTAGGCATCCCCCTCACAGTCTTGGCATCATCAGTTTTTTCCATAAGTTCTTTTCTCATTTATAACATGATATGGATGTTGTAATCAACTTAACATCGAAGGGTGTTGATGGTGGATTTTTGACATCAAGCTCGTCAACGCTATTAGACTAGTCAAGAGTATTAGCCGATAATAACTCGATTAGTTTAACACGGACGTTAATTAGTAGGAATTAATCTAACAACGATTTACTCGAACGTGTCATTCGGATACCGGATAAAGAAGATTTCATCAATTTAGTCGAAGGGCAGAATAGTCATTTTGCTATCAAACCGACTTGGGCTTCCCATATCATTTGGGTGAGTTCCATTATCATTTGTCTTTTGCCTTATCATAACCAGCGAGCAGATAAACTCATTCAGTCTTCTTCTTCCTTTTCTTTCTTTCTCGTTCTTCTTCTTCTTCTTCTTCTTCTTCTTCTTCTTCTTCTTCTTCTTCTTCTTCTTCTTCTTCTTCTTCTTCTTCTCTGCTCGTGTTTCTGTGAGAAGAGTTTGTGAAATTGAAGAGAAACTTGAGGGAAAACATTACTAGTTGATCGTTGGTGATGATGTTATGCTTGTTTGAGCACGGGAAGAAGATGGTAGAGTTGTTGCTGTCAATTGAAGATGTAATTCCTGAAGTTAGGGTTTACGTGAAATTGATGATGATTTATTGTAGCTGATGGATGAATAAGAAGAGGGTTATTGCTCAATTGTTGAGATGAAGTAGTTTTGAAGATGAATCAAGAATTAGGGTTTACCTGAGAGTTGAATTAGGGTTTGTAATAATTCAGAGAATATTAGAAGATTGAATTGATGTTCTAAGATGTTGTTATGAGATGGGTTTGAATTGAATTAGAGTTTAAAGTTGAAAAAAAATCTGAATTTGATAGTCAGGGTTTGAAGTTTTGAATCAGATATGGGTTCGAAGCTAATGAAGGACTTGGGTTTGATTCTCGGGTAAAGATGATAATGGAGATTGAGGAATTGTTGTTAGTCTGGGGTCGAGTTGGAGATTTGAGTCAGGTGAAGCAGAACCTGAATTCAATTGCGTGGATATTTCTGGAATGAGGTAATTGTCTTTCAAAGTAACATAGTAATGTTATTTATTTCATTCCTGAGTTTATGAGATTGTTATTTGAGCTTTGAATTTAAGATGTACGTGTGGGTATGTTTGAATTTCAAGGGAATTGGTATAAGTTAAGATGAATTACAGGGAGGATTTATGATTGAGTGGTTAGAACTGGTATTGAGATGAATTGCAGGTGATGATGTTGTTGAAATCATGATAGTGGAGAATGTATGAACTGGGTAGGTGAAATTTATATGAGTATTTTCCTGTGAAGATGTGCCTGGTGGTGTTTTTCTAAGTTCTGAGTTGTAGAGTTTGGTGATATGAGTTATATGAATGAATGTATAAACGTTCTTGTTGAATGGAACTGAGTTAGCAGTGAAGATTGTTTAATTAGCAGAGATTGTGTATGAGGTTTGCTCAGATGAAAATGGTAAGTTGAATTTGAGTTTCTGAAATTAATTCTGAATTATTTAGAAAACTGATTTGATTCAGTTAACTATTGATAGGTTGCATTTAGATTGAGGAGAAAATAATGATACATGGTTTTGTTGTGTCTTCTTTGTGAAATTGAGTTGTTCTGTGATTAGAGGATGGAGTTAGAAGTGATTCTGAAGTTCAGGGTGAAAGGATGATGTGAAGTTATTGAACTGATAGGGAGGTGATGATTCTGAAACAAGTTTATGAATTGAGTTAAGATGTGAATAACAGTAGTTGCAGATGGAGATGTAAATTATAATCAGAACAAAGTGAGTTAAGGTAATTGATATTGTAATGGTGATGCTGATATGAAGTTGTTATTGTTATGACTGCTATTGTATTTGAGTAAAGTTTCAGATGCAAAGAAGTTGGATATGAGGAAGAATGAGACTCCCAAGAAAAGTCGTGATGTTGTGCTTTGCTGGTGACTGTAATGAAAGATATAGGAAGTACTATTGTAAAAAGGGTCTTGCCTAAAGCGACTATTGCAAGTAAACAGAGTTTAAGAATGTAATTAAATTTGAAGTTTGTTTACTAAATTGAAGTTTAAATGTTAGAGAAGAAGGATATGTTATAGGAATTGAAACTGTAGTAGCTTAGGCTTTGTGTTGGTTTGTTAGTCAGATGTCTGACTAGACTATTTAGATGACTCAGTATCTGACTGAGTCGAATCGGTATTAACTCATCGAGTTCCTGTCTTGACCTGAGTTGACTCAGTGACCGACTTAGACTTTAGACTTTGACCATTGACCATGGAATTTGACCCGACATTGACTTTGTTGACTGACGTTTACTGTTAGTTGACCCTTGACCGTCACTTTGACCGTTAGTGACCGTTAGTTGACTTAGTGGAACTGTGCTTTAGATTAAGGGGCCAGTTTAGTGGACTTGGGCTTAGACCTAGTATTCATATTTTGAATGTTTGGACCCTTATGGTCCGAATTAGCCTTTGGCTTCTTCTACAAAATTGTAGATATTCATAAGACTTAGCTACAAACTATAGGATCAATCTAATTGGATTAGTAAACTCTTAGTTATGATAAAGATAAACTTGTATGATTCTTGTATGAGCCATTTTGGCTAGTTTCTTAGACTTCTTGTGTGATTAACAGTTAGTATTAACAACAATCGATTCAAATAATGAACCAGTGGATCATGGATCTCGAGGTAGGCGTGTCTTGTCATCAAAAGAGGTGGGAATGCATTTGACTCTTTTGTAATCATTATTGTTGCTTTTATAAAAGTTTATGCTTAAAAAACTCATGCATTGTCTGTCCGTGCATTCCATGCTTTGTTTAAAATGCATTATGATAATCCTTTTGATTCTATGAATCTTTCCACGATTTGGAAAAGACTTGTAATGTTTTGCTGTCAATATGAATTGTTATGGGAAATGAGAATTTCCACTTGTGGTATATAGGATACGCTCCTTCACATTTATATCTACTTTAATTCAGCTTTTATTGTTTAGAGTATTGGTCACCAAGGTCTTGGTGGCATCCATAACTATTAGGTGTGAATTGCCGGGTAGGGATTTATAACCATATTATACATTGTTTGAAGAAGGATTTTGTCCATATACATGTATGATTATTTCAGTGACTTAGTCACTGTTTAATGTTTCGTAAAAACATATATTATTTTCCAAATCTTGCCTATGATTACTTAGAAGTTTAAATGTTAATTATTCCCACTTCAGTTTCTGTGACAGATCAGGGTTGCGCAGTGAAAGCTTCAAGGGTTGACTTCGCTAGTTGATTAACTTCTGTTATATTTATTATGTTGTATATTTTATTTTAAAAACCAAATGACTATTATATATGTATCATTTGAGAGAAGATCTTGTATATATATTTATGAGCGGGGTTAGCTTTGGGTTAAGTTCGGTATTGCATTTTTTAATTGAATGCCTAAGTGCATGTTTTAGATTTTAGTGCCTCTTTATTTAGTTGATTTATTGGATTAGTCAGCTGTTAGCTTAGGGGGCGCTACACTGCAAATGCAGAAAAACCCCGGGACCTAGTCCGGCTTTGAACACCACACTGTATTAAGCCGCTACAGACTCTAACCTACTACAAGTTAACTTCGAACTGAAATGTAGTTGAGCCCTGACCAAGTCTCATAAAGATTAAGGTACAATCGCATTCCTTACGCCTCTAGAACCACGCCGTATTATGTGCACTTGATTCCCTTAGATGATCTCACCCACAAAGTCGAAGACTTATAAACAAATCGGTCTCCCACATATATGTATATCCTTTATTCTTTTTGTTCCATCTTTTGATACAAAGATCAAGGTGAACATGAACCAACTAATAATCAGGTCGTATACTCCCGGAGAGCAGCCTAGAAATATTAGTCACCTCACAGTGACCTAACTGATTAAAATAATAAGTTATTGCGGAATCACAAGAGTCTGAGACGAAGAACTATTGTAATTACTTTTTATATCTTACCTATCGGAGATAAATCTCGAGTAAATATTAAAGAAGATAAAACTTAATATGATAGAACAAGTAAGATCAGAATACGCAACTACAGATAAAATAGTTTGATCTGGCTTCACGAATCCCATATGAAGTCTTCAAGTCGTTAACCTAATAATGGATTTGGAAAACCTAGGTTAAAGGAGAATCGACTCTAGTTTGCAACTAAGACACATGAAAGTGTCATGATAAGGTTTTCCAGTTGCTAGAGTTCTCACTTATATAGACTTTCAAATAAGGGTTGCTTACAATCATAGTTAAGATAGCTTAGTAACAAAGCATTCAAAATTCACCGTTAGATGAACTCCTGATTTAAGATTCAAGCTAAGTTTGCTTAAAAATTAAGCAATTAATCTTCACCGTTAGATGGTCTTAGCTTGTTACACACAAATGAAATATACTTATATTTAGATATGGGTAACCGTACCTAAATTTGTATATTGGGGTAGCTCAATAATAGTTAACCAAAGTTATCCATATGGACACTTTTGAATTAACCATATTCATCAAACACTTCTAAATCAAAGATGATCAATCAATCATGATATATAATCAAATGAATCTAATTGTGTTTCAAATAAAGTTGTTCAATTGTTCACTATCTCATAGAAATATTCATGAACAAATTAACGAAATCAGTTTGATTCATGATTGTAAAAAGTACTTATACAAGAATCAATTCATGAACATTAAGCCACGGTTTGCAAAGTTAATTTGCATTCCTTAAATCATAAATGTTTTAGTTCATGGGTATGAGAATCATACATTACCTATTTTAGAACTTATCCAATGTGTTCGCCAACTGGGTACGAGAACAGCAGCTCGGGACCTTGGCCTAGTCAAGCAGTCCGTAAACCCGGTTCGCAAACAACCGTTTCGGATTCAACTCAGGTAAACTCATTCGCATACTAGGTACGCAAACATGAGTTCCGGACCTGAATCATCACAATACAATTCTCATACTGGGTATGCATACCGTGTTGTATCCAGACATCGGTAATCGTTCTAAACTCTTATTTCAATCATTGAAACATCTTCAGAAGACGACAATGGTAATATTACACATACCATTAGCTTCAAGTAATTTTCAAGTGATCGAATGATCAATACGAAACTTCCCGAGCTAACATCAAATGACCGTCTCACACAAATCATATAAGATATTCAATGTAATTTTTACATGATCATCTTTTTAATTAATATTTAGTTTCCAACAAATAAATTGTTTCCAACTAAACTCGTCAAGAATAAGATGAAATAGCTAAAGCAATAAGCTTCCAACACGTATTTCGAGGAATAGATAAGCGAGATAAACTTGGCTCGAAATATCAAATGTGTATAATTTAAAAGTCTATATAGATATACGACTTAGTCTCATTAGAAGATATAACAGAATAGACTTCTGTGTGATAGATAAGTTTTAGTCTCCACATACCTTTTGTTGATGAAGTTCCTCTAAGCTCCTCAGTAGATCTTATTCTTCAATTGGTGAACGCCGTGAAGTCTAAAGCTCAACTACACATTCTATCCTAATCCGAGACATAGCTATAAGTAGACTAGAAATCAAGTATATAGTTTTGATCAACTAAACTTGACAAACAAGCTTGAGATAGCAACGCTTGAGATTTCGACCGAGCAGTGCTCTAACAATCTCCCCCTTTGTCAATTTTAGTGAAAAAACTATCAATACATATGGATTACAAAATAAATAAACTTTGTAGCTTCTCATCCATCATGCTTGATTTCCTCGGATCTTATACTTTCCTTGAATTCTTCGTTACTCCAAGTACTCCAGCGATTATGAACGTGTTCAACTCAGCATCATTGTTGTTGAAGATCCGTAGCCATAATAATATGAAAACCAAGGTTCTCAAACATTATTATACAGTGTCATAGTATTATTATATCGAATCAAAGTCCAATTGCATCACAACTTTGAAATAATACTATGGTGATATGTATCACTCCCCTTTAATCAATACTTCCATCTTACAATGAAAACCACCCCCCCTTACATAATGATCTATAAACTATATATATGTAGTGTGAACTACCAAATAGTACTCCCCCTTTTTGTCAATATAAATTGCCAAAGGTACGAAAACTACGGGATCATAATGAAATTCTCAAAGAGATAATTCATGACTAAAAGAGAACATATCAACTTTCTTTCGATGATTTCACATAGTCGAAACTTAATGTATTCATCAAGGAGTTTATAAAGACACAAGATAACTCCTATAATATTCCACAACCGCACTCCTCACAAAGATGTGGCAATTAAGCACAAGTTCATTTAAGAACTCTCCCCCATTTTATGTCATTCCCAAGAGAACAACATGAGCGACCTTAATTTTACAAGAAAAGAAGGATTTATTTGGATATTAACAAATCACATGGATTTGTATCCAGAAAACTCGAATAAATTAACCACAAGAAGACTTTATTGATTAATTTAATCGGAAACACTCAACATAAGAAAACTTACGGAGCCATATAGTACTTTCACATAAAAGTGGATCAGGGAAAGATCAATACTGCGAAATTTTTCAAAAGTTAATTCTATCTTTTATCAATATTTGCATGAAGACATAATAGACTTAACTTTTGAGCATTTATGAGATACTAGCACAGTTCACTAATGTAAAGGAATACATCTCATAAGCAATTGCAATATATGAAATCAAAAAAATTCAATACTGCAAAAATAAATCATCTTCCAAATAACTTTAGAATTTAAATAAATAAATTTGAAAACATTGCAAGATCAAAATCGTTGGAAATAGTTATGCGTAATCACAATGATTGCTATAACAAACCCTAGTTATCCTTCTTAAACATAAGAATAAATTCTCATAAGAAATTTTCTAGACATCGTAGAGCTTTCTCAGGGCGTCTACCGAGAATTCCTTTTCATTATTGAAAAATCCATTGTTTATGGGATCATTCAATTCCTTCAAATCTTCAGAAATATCAGTTAACTCACTAACCCCCGTTTTTAGTTCACAGAAGGTGTTCTTTGTGTAGTAGCAGGAAATCTCACACTACATTCCTCACAAGAATTCATAATAATCAACACATCTTTTAAAGATTAAGAACAACACTTTTTTTAATTGATTCACATAAATGTTACAAGAAATGGAAGAAAACTAGAATACAATCACTCTTTTAACTTTCAATCTCCCATTGACTTGCTCAACACTCGAAAAAGATTTCTCTTTCCTTACGCTTATTCGACTCTTTATATAGGGATTTACATAGTGGATGATAGCTAATCTGTCCTTTATTTTAGGATCTGACTTGCGATATTCTCACAAGCTTGTTAGTGATACTTCCTCGCAAACCTCTATCGTTTGCAAGATTATCACACTTTCTTCATGTTTATACCACCATCATCTATTTCATCACTTTCCTAACCATTCTGCGACATTTGTAATGAGTTGTTAAAATTTTACAAGGGTGTTGTTGTTAACTTCGCAAGACTGTTGCTCCTGCGATATTCTGATCCTACATCTTGCCTCTTCTCATATCTTCTATGCGAAGGGGAGAAGATCATGAGAATCTTATTTCTTCAGAATGCCGCAACCTCCCATCTTTCCATATTCTTCTATTCTTACACGATTTTTCATTCCTCGCCAAATTTACTATACGTATCCCTTCTTCCATCCAACTTATGACACGTTCTTTTCAACCGTTGTATTTTAACCTTTCATGTTTAATCTTCGCATTAAATGTGTTTATCTTCTCGAGTATTCTTCTCTCTCTATATACTCTTTTCATTCTTCTCTCCTCTTCTTTCTTTCTTTCTTATTTTCTCTGCAACTTTCTTCTCTGTTCTTCCGCGAATTCCGCTCCTGCTACTGTAATTTTTCTTGATTATTCTTCTTTTCAAGTTTTTACTTTCTTCTCCATTCCCATACTAAAAAATGCCTCCAGCCGGTCGTAAGAATGAGATTGCCTTTGAAAAGGCTCAAAAGAAACTTCAAAACATAAGTTTTACTCTATCTCACATTCCCGGTCAGAACCCTAAATCTGAGTTAACTGCCAAATTATTTTCTGATCATCCATGCAATCAGGGGAAGATCACAGTCTCTCTAGGCCAGCTTGAAGCTGGTCTTCCCATTCCCATCTATGATCCTGAGCTCCCCTTGTTTTATGAAATTCTTTCTCATGCGAAGTTTTCGCGAGCTGTGTACCAATTGAGTGGGGATTGCATTCGTCTAATGCTCGAGTTTGCCACTCGCGGTGCTGGTAAGGAATCCCTTTACCCCACTGAAGTTAAGAATCCTAAATTCGCTGAGGTTGCGATTATACCTGCGAAATATACTTTAGAAAACTTCTTTGCAAATTATGAACTAATTCCTATGAAGAGAGACAGTACTTGCTGGGGTGTTCACTTACATAAGAAAGATAATGTTGCTGATGACGAATTACTCATGCAAGACATTGACTGGCATCTTGGAAATAATTCTACCCCACGTTATTCTAACGATAATAAGTGGTATGTTTTCTCCTTAATTCTAGAGGGTCCGTATATTTCTGGTTCTCATGTCTTACCTGCGAATCTCGCATACTTCCAACCATGGGTATTTAACTGGCCCGAAAGAGATGGAGAGGTACATTTCCTCCTTTTGATTGAATCATTATTATTATTTTTCTTATATTCTTACATGTGTTCTTATTAATCACTCCAATATTTTTATGACTGTGAAATTACCAGATTAAGAGGCTGAAAGAAAACTACAAGAAGTTTGGGAAAACTAGTACTTTATCAGCTTTTCAATCAATCACAGATGAAGTAAGAAATATTCTTTTAAAATTCTTGACAATATATTGTTGCCTCTATTTCTTATTTTTATATGTGTTTGAAGGCTATTGGTGAGATAGAGGAACCCTCCAAAGTTGTGAAGGGCGAGGGTAAAGGTAAAGGCAAAGGTACTCCTCACATGGAGAATTTTGCTGCTCCTCCTTTATAGAAACGAAAAGTTCAATCTCCTTCTCCCTCAATTGCTCAAGATAGCGAAAGTTCCAGTGATAATAATAATGATGATGATGACGATGATGATAGTGATAATGACGATATCTCTTCTGCGAAAGAATCTTCACAACCTGAATCTTATATGGCTCATTTGTCCAGCATTTTTGCTAATACTATGCAAGTAATTGGTGATACCCCTTTGACTAATGCTTGCAAGTCCATAGCTGCTATCTGTGATGCCCCCATCCTAGAGAACAATGAATCTCTTCGAGGGATCTCAAGATCTATATCTCCAAATTTCTTGCATTCACTCAATATCTTGGTAAATTTTCATACTTATACTTTTCTTCTCTTTATTTTTATCTTGAATTCATAATTAATTCCTAAAATTCGCTGCAATATTTCGTAGGCTAGGAAAGCTTCCTTTGCTGTTGTCTCAGATTTGGAGAAGAGGCGCGCGGCTTTTGCAAAGAAGAATCTTAAACTTCACAACAAAAATGAAGAATTGGAGGCTGAAGTTGTTGGTCTTCGCGAGAAGAATAAGCAAAATGAAGGATTGGAGACTAAAGTTATCAATCTTCGCAAGAAGAATGAAGAACTTGAAATTGAAGCTATTAATATTCGCGAGAATAATAAGCAGTTGGAATCTGATTCTACCCATCAGAAAGATACAATTCTTATTCTTCAAAATGCGAACAACCAACTCTATGGTAAGGAATTTTTCTTTTCTTCTTTATTCCTCTATTCCTTTGTGTTATCTTATTTGATTAATCCTCTTCGCAGATGTTTACGGCCTCTCTGATGAAGCTGTATTCCTTCGTTCTTTTCTAATCAAAATGGATGATGACACCCTTCTTAAACATCTTAATGATTCCTTAAACAACTTCCTAAATGATGAAATTAAATCTCTTTCCATAGATGAGCTTAGGTCCAAAATTCATCTCTTAAGGATTGAACATAAATCCAGCTTGGGGTTAGCCAATAAGTTTAAATGCTTGTATGTTGACTCAAAAGAAGAAATTAACAAATTAAGAACTAAGATCAGTAATCTTATTGATTATAAAGATCGTATCACTAAGCAAGGTGCTCAATCTTTGGAGGATTTCCACAAGACTCTTCTTGAAGTTCAAGTTGAAAGAGATAGACTTATTCGCGAAAATGTTACTCTTATTGAAACGGAGAGTCAAGTTCGCTCCCGCCTTCTTATAAATCATGATGATGAATTTTCTTGGGTTGTGAGAGTTCTATATAATGCCATGAATAACTTAGGTGTAGCCTTAATTAGAGATATGATTTCTAACAGATAAGGTTGTTAACCGTTCTTCCTTATTTATTTGTTTGTTTTTCATAAACTTCCATCAAATTATTGATTTATTGCTGTATTTTCGCAGAAGCTGAAGAGAGATATCGCAATAGACTTGAAGAGCTAGAGAATGACAAGGCGAAGCTCGCAAATGATCTTTCTTCTCGCAATGAGAAGTTTTCAAGACTGAAGGCTCAAATGAAGATCACTATTTTGAATTTTGGAAATGACGCAATTTCTTATCGCAATAATACTATCAAAGCGATCTGTGATGACAACAAGATTCCTCACTCCAAATATCCTTTCCTTCTAGACAACATCCCGGAGAATGTGCCTAACTTGGTCATATCTGATAGTGAAGCTAATGAAGAAGAATCTGAAGAAGACGGAAATGATGAAGCTGATGAAGATAAGGAAAATATCTCTAGTGAAAAATCTGATGGAGATAATGATAAATCAAGCTTGAAATAGATTTTGCTTCCTTGCTTTTTCAGATTCCTTGCTTGTTCCCTTGTAAAACTTGTACATTCATTCTTTGGTCTCCTACTCTTGTAAACTATCATTGTGAATTTCTCCAATCTTTAATATAAGTTATTTTTTGTTTCACCCTGCATGTGTTAGAAAATTTTTCCCTTTCGCAATATGACTGTCCAAAATACAATTAAATTTTTATGCGTAAATTTATCATGTGAAAACAAATAACACTTAACTTATTTTATGCATTCCCATACTTGCCTCTGTTATTTGAATTCAGATGATTGATTGAGCAACCTGCCTCTGTTTAATAAAATAGTTTGCGATAAACTCGCAATTATTTCTGCAGAATCTCGCAGTCATAAATTGTTAGAAAATCATAATTATTTCTGTATAATCTCGCAATTATAAATTGTAAAATTGCATTCTTTCTTATATTCTTATGTGGTCTTATTTTGCCTTCCTAAGTAAAGGTCTTATTTTTCCATCTTTTTTCTTTTGCGACAAAATCGCATGACATCTCTACACTTTCATGTAGAAACCCATTGACCTTGCCTTAAATTTTTGTTCTTTTGTATTTTTGCTGCGACAATATGACAGGCCTAAAATTTCTTTCGAAACTAAAGCCCCATGACATTGCCGTCTTGCGACGAAATCGCAGGACGTCTTTACACTTGCATGTAATGTCCCCTTGATCTCGTCTTATCTTCTCTTTTGTATTATGGCCTCTTCAGGAATGTTGCACAAATATGACAAGTCTTAATACTCCAGTGAATAAAAAGTCTCATCACATTTGCGTCTTAAGACACTTATCAGCTCCCTAATAAAGGGTGCCGCCCTTATCTTCCCCCTGGATGCCCTTTCAAGGAGACGTACATCGGCCATACAAGACTAGCTCATCCCATCCAGTCTTAACAACAACGAGTTGTGTTCCCAGCCTCCTATCCTTTTTTCCTATATGGATTATGGTTACGAGACTGCACCCTAAGTTGGGTTTTATTTGGTCCGAGTGCATCATAGCCAAGACTTTCCAAGAATGGCCAGGGTATTTTCATACGCCCTGGGCACCTTTGGCTCAACCGTGTACCTCGGCGCCTTGGTCATACTCTGCACCCCTTAGGAGAGTCCTTCTTACCTTAGTCGCCCAACTTAAGTCATATGATTAAGTTGAGAATCCAAGGTGCCTCTCCTGGATGGGCTTTCATTGACCCCAAATCTCCATGACCCAGGTTCCAGCAGCAGTGTAACCTTATCGCTGAGTCATGTAACAGATACCCCCTTTTATGACGTACTTTAGGTCTTACAATTGCCTCTTGTGAAATTTTATTCGCGAACTAGGGTGTACGCCATAAAGGTTCGTCCCATTCTGGATCTTAAATGATCATTTCTTGCGAAATTTTCGCATATTTTCATTTCATTTTAGTCATTAAGGATTTTTTTTTTTTTTTTTTGAAATTTTCGTAACAAACCGATTATACATCTTTTTTCTTTTTCTCACTATTTCTTTCATTTCACAGTTTGAAATTTTTACCTTTACTGTTCTCTGCCTCTGCGAGATTGTTAGTTACTTTCTGTCCTTCTGCGAGATTTTATCCGCTTGTTGTTTTCAGCAAGTTCTGATTTCGCAACTTTCCTTCTTTTCTTCGTTCTACTTAATCGACCATCAATCTCTCACTTTTTTGCCTTTCTTTGATGTTATACTTCCAATTCCCCTTCTTCGCAAGATTCTACATCAATTTCATAGCACTTCTTTCCTTCAACCCAATATCCCTTTATTACTCCAATGCCACTAGGATGTGGAAACTTAATGCACTGGTGGAAAGTTGATGCCACACCTAAAATACCATGTAGCCTAGGTCGACCAATTATGGCATTGTAGGGCGACTCCACATCGACAATACATAATAGAAATTTGGAAGATATCCCCTTTAATGGAATTTGCATTGTGATCTCCCCTTTAGGTTTATTGGCAGTGCCATTAAAACCATAAATTTTATAGGTTGAAGGTATTAGATCCTCATCTCTGCCTCCCACTGTCTTGTAAGTATGATAAAACATGATATCTACAGAACTCCCAGTATCAATTAAAACTCTGTTAATTGCCCATGAATCTTCGGTCTCATCATCTTCATCATCTTCTTCTCTTTGTTTTGGGTTTATCTCTAGTTTCACTACCAATGGATTGTCATGCATTTCGCCAGGTTCAGGTACTTCTTGTGCAGTGAAAGAAATAGTCTGCTTTTTCCACTCTTCTAATGGCGAAGCTTTCACAATATTCATTATTTCTCTCCCATCAGCATCTCTTGCGAAAACTCTGCTTAGGAAATTGTCATGGAAATCTTCGATTGTTTTGTATGAATATACAATAGAGTTACAATACAATTTTTTTGCCTTCTCCCCAACTTCTATGACAAATGTTTCTCCTCCTTTTGGCGCATTAACTCTGCGAATTTCTGGTGGTGGTGGCAAGAGTTGAGATTGAGGGTTCCCTATTAGAAAATTATTTAGCTTTCCTTGGTCTATCATTATGAGAATGATTCTCTTTATGTTTCTGCATTTATTTATAGAATGTCCATGAAAATGATGATAAGAGAAAAATTATTGGCTCCTGTTATTTGAAAGTGGTTCTTTTCCCATGTTCCAAGGTGTTGGTATATTCTCCATTAAAATTATTGCTTCCCAAAATTTTTCCACACTAGTATTCAAAGGCGACATTTTGATCTCCTCCTATGTCATTCTTTGACCCCCTGATCCTCTCTGATAGTTTTGTCTTTGTCCTCCATAGGTTTATTGTGGGTGATCAAGTCTTTGAATTTTATTGTTCCCTCCTCGACTATAAAAATTTCTTTCTCTTTTGAATTCTTCTTGATCCCTGCTTCCCATAGCTACCAACTTCTATTGATTGTCATTCTTATTTTCTCGTTTGACCTGCGAAGTGCTCGCAACTGTGTTTATCAATTTTGGTAGCAAACTCGCATTCGCTGCTGATGAGCTTGTATTCGTAATAGGATATGATTCCATTTCATTTTATTTTTCTTCAAGAATAATGTACTCCTCCCGTAGCTCTCGTAGTTCAGTCATTTTGATTGTATTTTTGATTCTAAAAATTTGAATATATAGCAGATTGGTTGCGAACATTGCATTAATGAAGGATAAAATGAGATATCTCCCATCCACACGTCCAGCCATCTCACTGCACATTATCTTCCATCTTATGGTTAGATGCTTTAAACTTTCTCCAATTCTCTGCTTTAATCCAAATACATATTCTATTCCTGGTCGCGAGGAGTTGTTAGTTAAATATGCCCCTAAGAATGTAGTATGTAAATGGTTGAAAGATGTTATAGTATTCCTAGGTAGACCCTCGAACCATTTTAGCGCCTCTCCTGTTAGACTTGATGCAGAATACTTGCACAACACAGCATCATGATTCTCCCATTGTAACATACATCTCACTTAAGCTTTAATGTGTTGAATCGCACAAGTTGTCCCATCAAATATGCTGGTCAACGCATGCAAACATCATTTTGGCGGTATTCCTCCTAATTGTACTTCTTGTGAGAACGGAGTTTTCGCAGCTTCTTCTATAACTTCATCCAATTGTCTCCTACCTCCTTACCTCCTATTATTCAGCATTCCTCTCATTTCTTCCAGTTCTCGTTCCATTGGTCTCTTCAATCCTGCTTTTCTTCTCCTGAGTTCTTGCATGTCTTGTGCTGCGAGAGTTTGATTTCCTTCCCCAGTATTTTCTTCTTGTCTTTCTCTGCGATCTTCTCTTTCATTTCTTTCATGAATTCGCACACCATTATATCTCTCATTTTCTCCTCTGCGATTTTTCTCACTCCTTATCAATTCTCTTAGTTGCCTTTCGATTTTCTGTTGTATTCTATCATATTCTTCATTGATATTACCATTGTTGCGGTTTTTCTCGCGTCTTCTTTCTCGATTATCATGGTTGTTCTGACGTATTGCTTCTTGGAATTCTCTTTCCTCCACTTCTGCTCTCAATCTCTCTCTCGCAGGCTAAACGTGCTTGTTCATCATAATGTCTCTCAATTTCTTCTTCGATTATCTGCTCATTTTTGCGATTTTCTCTCCCATGTAATATTTTTCTTCCTTCTTCTTGGCTTTCTTCATCACCTTGGTTGTTTCGTTCCTGACGCTGCCTGTTTTGTGGAATTTCGCCACGTGGAATATATCAATCTACAACTATTTCTCTATTTTCGCGACGTTCTTCATCTAAATTTTGCACCTCCTGCCGAATATTTCCATCAACATTTTCTACAAGTGAGTTTCGTCTTGCTTCCCTTCTGATTGATCTTGAACTTGATCTTGTAGTACTTCTTGACCTTCTATTTTGTAATCTCATATTATCAATTCATGATTCTGTCTTGTCAAATTAGCACGTTCTTCTGCTTCTACTCTCCTTTTTTCGTGTATTCTTTGTCTCAATTCCTCTAATGCTTCTACTTCTCCATTTCCATGAATTATTCCACCAACTACTTCTTGATCTTCCTCTATTCGCCTATTGTTTCTTAATTATTGCTCCTCTTTCGCTTCACCTGCTAAATCTGACTGCCATGTGTGTATACTCACTCTATCATAATCCATAGTTCTATTTTGCGCTGGTGTACGCTGAATTGGTTATTGAATTTGATTTTCTCCATCATTTCTTGTATTCATTCTTGATGGTTCTCCAGTTTCATTTCTTCTTTCTCCAGCAAGTCTCTTACTCCTCTTCACAGTTGTTAGTTGTCTTGAAGCATTTCTTCTTCTAGCCATCTCTTCAACCTCAATGAATTGTTGAAAATTAGATGAAATCTATCACAAACTGCTCCAAATTCTTTCAAATCACAATATTAGTTTTCACACTATCAACAAGGACAAGTCCCTGTTTCTAGCGCCAATATGTAGTAGTAGGAAATCCCATATTACACCCCTCATAAGAATTCATAATAATCAACACATCTTTTAAAGATTAAGAACAACACTTTTATTAATTGATTCACATAAATGTTACAAGAAATGGAAGAAAACAAGAATACAATCACTCTTTTAACTTTCTCTCTCCTATTGACTTGCTCAACACTCAAAAAAGATCTCTATTTCCTTACGCTTATTCGACTCTTTATATAGGGATTTACATAGTGGATGACAGCTAATCTGTCCTTTATTTTAGTATCTGACTTGCGATATTCTCGCAAGCTTGTTAGTGATACTTCCTCTCAAACCTCTATCATTCGTAAGATTATCACACTTTCTTCATGTTTATACCACCGTCATTTATTTTGTCACTTTCCTAACCATTCTGCGACATTTGTAATGAGTTGTTAAAATTTCGCAAGAGTGTTGTTGTTAACTTCGCAAGACTGTTGCTCCTGCGATATTCTGATCCTACACTTTGTCAGAGAGAACGTTTGTTCGTAGTGAGATATCTTTTCCAAATATAAAATGATTTGAGATTTTAAATCATTTCTTTTGGTGGTGGAATTTTTCACCATAGCCCTAAAGTTATTATCATGCTGACAAACAAACAAAAAACAGTTAGAGGAAGAACCTTTTTCATCATTTGTAGACTTCTCCTTTTTCTTTCTTGAGGAATGGATTCCTTCACATAGATACACATTAACTGCTTCTACTGGATCCCTTTTTGTGGTACCTCTGGTTACAAGAGCCATGATTCTCTATCTTTCAAAGAAAAGAGGGTGAAGGGCATTTTGATCACAAAGAAATATAAATAGAACACCGGAACTGTAGTTACAGGAAATCCTACAACACATCCCTCATAAGAATTTATCACAATCAACACATTTCTTAAGATCAATAACAACACTTTTTATTAATTGAATATAGAAATTTTACCAGAAGGAAATGAAATCAAGAATACAACACTATTTTGGACTTTATCTCTCCTCAAAACTTTCTTAACACTCCAAAAATTATATCTCTCTACCTTATGCCTATTCATCTCTTTATATAGGGAATTTCATAGTGGATGACAGCTAAGTTGACCTTTATTTTCGGATCTGACTTGTGGTATTTCGCAAGCTTACAAATGTTAAAATTCGCAAACATCCTGAATTTCGCTAGATCATGATACTTTTCTCATGTGTTGCTGATGAAGATTTCGCAAGTGTGTTGTTGTTGCGATATTCTGATCATACATCTTGCCTCTTCTCATGTCTTATCTGTGAAGGGGAGAATGTCATGAGAATTTTTACTTCAGAATGCCGCAGATGTTCATCTTTCCATATTCTTTTCCCGACAAGATTCCGTGAATTAAGTATAACCGCCTACACGTGTCGAATACTCCTCTACTCACTGTCACGTTCATTGTTATCCAGTCACCATTATTTTGTCTATTTAAGGAGAGATCTAGTAGAGAGATGATTTTATTCTTTTACTTCTCCGCCTTCCTCATCTTTACACTCTCCGTAAGTTCCTCATCATCTGCAACTTTTTTCCTTTGAAGATTTATCTTCTACTGCTTTCATGGAGTCATCAAGGTAGATATTCTTCTGATTTTGTTGAAACCGATCTTATTTATTGAAATTATATTGTCTGATTTTATTCAACTCTATGTAATTCCCATACCATTTCTATTTCAGCAAAATCACCTCTAATATCAAATTTTCAGTCCAAAACCCTAATGCTCCTCAAGATTCGCAGCCCAAAGTCGCTGCAAGCAAAAGAAAGCTTGCAAATCGCAAGGTAGTAAGAAACACTTATTCTTTTAATAACAATATTATTGCCTATGTTTTTTATCTGGATTGTGATTCGCAGGGTGATGGAGATGCCAACAAGCCCCCCAAGAAATTTCGTCATCTTAAGACCATTAAAACTTATGTTCAATTTTCTTCACTTATCCCTACAGAATCTCTTGCGATATCTTCGCAAACTGAATCCTTACTTCCCATTTGCGAAAATTTTATCTCAGATTTCATCCCTTCAACTGATCTTCCAGCGAATGAAACCCTTCTCATTAACCCTTCTGCGAATGAAACCACCTTTTCTCCTGTTGTTAATGCTTCTCAAGTCGACTCCTCCTTAATCTTAATTACTGATCCTCCTCAAACCTTACCTTCAAACGATACATCTATCATGAAGAATGATCCAATTCCTCCATCTTCTATCATCACCACTTCTTCATCTGAATCTCTTTCTTTTTGTAAAGAAACTATGGAAGGGATAGATATTGCTTTTAAAGTGTTAACTGATGTTCTGGATGATGTTAAGAAGTCTCCTGTTGATCCTATCAAGTCTGGCGTCTGCGAGATTTTGAGTAAATATTTTGGTTCTGATAGAAATGTTTTGCAAATAGCTCTGGAGAAAGAAATTGAAGTTTTGAAAGAGAATCTCCAAACCAAGACTTTGGAATGTAGCAATCTTCGTCTTGAGAACCAAAAGTTCCAAAATGCCTCGCTGAGTTGTGATAACCTTCGCAAGAAAAATAAGGAGTTACAAGGTACAACTTTTTTAACTTTTCTCTTAATTTATCCTTTTCAATAAATTTGTTCTTTCTGTATTCAACTTTCTTAAAATACTTTGTTCGCCTTTAAGTTTTAAACCAGAAACGAATAATGGAGAGATATCAATTTGAATGCCTCGCTGAAGAAGCCCGTGTGGACAGAGATATTTGGATAAATAAATATAATCAATTAGATAATCTTCATACATATTCTGTCGATCAAATAGATAATCTTACAAAGAGAATGCTCAATTAGTTCAGAAGCAAAACTTATTAAGTAGTGAAATATCTCGCATTTCTTATTCTTTAACTAAGGCTAACTTGGAGATGAAAATTTTATCATATGAGAATAAGACCTTATCTCAAGAAAAATAAGCTCTTTTAAATAAGGTGGCGATCTCTTCGCAGTAACATAACATTTGTCAAAAAAGTATGTAATGATCAAGAACAATCTCTTTGCTCTTTGAGAAGTAAACTTAAAGAAGTAACAGATTCGTCTGTTGCTGAGAGGGATGAACTTATCCAGGGTAGAATAACTTTAAGTGTAAAGGAAAGTCAACTCAGGGACCAATACTCCAAACTAGAAGAATCATATACTTCTCTTGCGAAGGAAAATGCCTCACTTATTTCTAAAGAAAAGAATTTTCAATCTCGCTTGAAAGGTTTAGTCGGAGATAAATTTGATGATGCAATGGACCACTGGGAAGATAGTTGTTTGGATCTAACCCAATATCTTGTTTCGCAGAAGGAAGGTAGTCATGAAAATTTGACTGCCTCAACCGTCTTTTATCTCTGTTAAGTCTTTGTGTAATATTTATTTGCGAATTCCTCATCTTAATGAACTTCTTGTATTCTATTTTTCGCAAAGTCTGAGAAAAAGCTTCATTCTTCCATTTCTGTATTGGAGTTTAAATTGGCTAAAATTCGAAAAGAAAATGCATTATTTGCCTCTCACCTTGCTCGTTCTCGCAATCGAGCAGAAAGGAGATTTGATTATCTTGCCTACTTCAAGGATATTCAAGATACAAACCATCAGAAGGCATTTCTTCTCTAAGTCCATCTCAAAGTTGAAGTTCTAGTGAATGACATCTTTCTGTCCAAGTCTCTTTCTCATGTATCAGTCGAACCTTTAGAAGTAGATGACGATGAAATTCCCCGTGCCGCTGATAGCGATTTTGACTATGAAAGTGGTGAAAAAGCTTTTCTCAAGAAAATTTCGCAAATAAGGAAGAAATCCTTCTTAAAGAAATAATTGTTGGTGAGGTTCCAGATGAAGAAGAATTTAGAATGAATGAGTCAACTGTTGGTGATAATCCAAATGAAGAGGAAGCCAGAGTAGACCAGAATAAGAAGAATACTGGCGAAAATGATAAAGCTGGCGAAGAACGTCCACTATCTCCTTCTGGCGAAACTAACATTGAAGTCTGAGCTTTAGTTTTAATTTCTTGAATTACCTCTTCTTCTTCTTTTCTTGCGAATGATGTATTTCAGTCAACTTTGATATTCATTTGCTCTTTTAGTATTTTATATGCTTGCGAGAAAGATAATGACATCTGGTTTATTAATTCACATACTTGCCTCTCATTATCTTTCTTGCGATGAACAAATTTTTCCTGCATAAAGAATAGTTAATTTTTATAAATTTTATGTTTTGTCATGTGGTCTTATTTTGTCTTCCTAGCTAAAGGTCTTATTTTTCCACCTCTTGTCATTGCGACAAAATCGCAGGACGTCCTTACATTTTCGTGTAAAGAACCATTGATCTTGCCTTAACTCTCTCTATTTCATTGAAATTTTGTTGCGACAATATGACAGGCCTAAAAAAATTGTGCGAAAATAAAGCCCCATGACATTGCAGTCTTGCGACGAAATCGCAGGATGTCCTTACACTTGCATGTAACGACCCATTGATCTCGTCTTATCTTTTTCTCTTGTATTATTGCCTCTTCAGGATTTTCCCACAAATATGACAAGTCTTGATACTCCCATGAGTAAAAAGCCTCATGACGTTTGCGTCTTAAGACACTTATCCGCTCCCTAATGGAGGGTGCCACCCTTATCTCCCCCCTGGTTGCCCCTTCATGGAGACTTATTTTTTCCATACAAGACTAGATCCTCCCATCCAGTCTTGACAACAACCAGTTGTTTTCACAGCCTCTTATCCCCTTTGCCTATTTGGCTTATGGTTACGAGACTGCACCATAAGTGGGGTTTTCTTCAGTCTGATTGCATCATAGCCAAAACTTGTCAAGAATGTCAAGGTACGCTGCAGACGCCCCGGGAACTCTTGACTCAACCGTAGACCTCGGCGCCTTGGTCATATTCTGCACTCCTTAGGAGAGTCCTTATTACCCTAGTCGCCCAACTCAAGTCATATGCTTAAGTTGAGAATCCAAGGTTCCTCTCCTGGATGGGTTTTTATTGACACCAAATCTCCATGGATCGGGTTCCAGTAGCGGTGTAAGCTTTTCGCCGAGCCATGCAACAAGTACCCCCTTCTATGACGCACTTTAGGTCTTACATTTGCCTCTTGCAAAATTTTAATCTCAAGAACTAGGGTGCACGCCATAGTAGGTTCGCCCCATTCTAATATGTCATTAATCTCTGCGAAATTTTCGCACATTGTCATTTTGTTTTGGATGTTTGGAATTTTGGAATTTCTCTTCTATAAGATTTTCGCAAATATTCCTTTTGTTTCAATCATACATTGCTTCGCAATCTATCCTTTCCCAAAATCTTTTATTGGTAATACTTCTTTAGATATAATATGTTCCATGGTCTCCCAAGTCTTTGACCCATATCTCTACCCTCTGGGTCCATCAACTTATATGCCCCTGTTCCAACTATCTCTTTAATTATATAAGGTCCATCCCATTTTCTTGCAAGTTTTTCGCCATTTTCTCGCTGGTATATTGGTGTTTCTCGCAGCACCAAATCCCCTAGTTGAAATTCACGTTTTTTGACACGTTTATTATACTCTCGGGCTAATCTTCCCTGGTAGTTTTCCATATATTGTAGTGTTTTTTCTCTATTTTCTTCTACTTCATCAAGTTTGGTTAAAATCATTCTTGCACTAAGGTTTTTCTCCCAAGATTCTCTTTTTGTTGTGGGAATAACGACTTCTGTTGGTAGCACAGCTTCAACTCCATATGTTAAACAAAAATTTGGCATTCCCGTAGCTTCTCGCCTGGTTATGTTTTAAGCCCATACTGCATTATGCACCTGTTCGCACCATGCTCTATTATGTCCTTCTAATTTTTTTCTTCAATATATCCGCAATTGTCTTATTTGTTGCTTCTTATTGTCCATTAGCCTGTGGATATAGAGGGGTAGATTTTCCACACTTTATCTTAAATGCATTGAGTAACATTTCTATGTTCTGCCCTTCAAACTGTTTCCTATTATCAGATACTAATTGTGCTGGAATTCTAAATATGCAAATGATATTTTCAAATATGAACGTGAAGATATATTTGTCGCGAATATGCTGTACTGCTTTCACTTTTGCCTATTTTGTGAAATAATCTGTAGCAACAATTAAGTATCTCATTTGTCCAGATCCTGGTAAAAACGGCCCCACAATGTCTAAACCCCACTTTCCAAAGGGCCATACACTTGTTGAAGATGTTAATGGTGCTCCAAGTGCATGTATTTTCTTTCCATGTCGCTGACAATCTTCGCAACGCCTTGATATTTGTTTCGCATCTTCATGCATATATAGCCAATAATAACCTTGCATTTTCATTATGTATGCCAGGGATCTTCCTCCACTATGATTGCCAGCATCCCCACTATGTAACATCTTTAACATTTCGTCTCCCTCTTTTCGTGTTAAACATCTGAGTGATGGTCCACTAAAGGATCTTCTATACAACACCCCATCTCTTAGCTCATAATTTATCGCGCGGCTTTTTAGTTTGTGTGCCTCCAATCTATTTCTTGGTGTTTCTCCTTTTGCCAAATATGCATGAAGTTCTGCTCTCCAATCTTCGGCATTGGGTATTTGTGCTTCTTCTTCACCTTCTATTATCATAACATCTACTTCTTCCTCTTCTTCTTTGTTTACAGATGGTGATAGGAGCGTCTGTATTTTTATGCATCTCGCAGCTGGGTCTGTCATCATACTTGAAATGAAAGCATAAGCATTTGCAAGTCTATTGTATTTCCTTGATATATGTCTCCACTTTATTTTTGGAATTTTCGATGATAATTCTTCAACAAGTTTCTTGTATTTTTTTTCAAGGATGGTTCATTTGTAGTGTATTCTCCTTTTATTTGGCGAATAACTAGCTGCGAGTCACTGGTAATTCTCATATTCTCCTATTTCATTTCTATTGTGAATTTTAGAGCATGCACCACAGATTCATATTATGTTTCATTATTAGTGGATGCGAATTCTAATCTGAAGGAAAAAGCCATTTTGTTTCCTTCTGGTGAAATCAGGACAATTCCAACTCTATTGCCTTCCCCATTTGATGACCCATCTACCAATATTTCCCATCTATCAGGTTCCGTCAACAAATCTCTTGGGTTCCCATGTTCTTCCTCCACATCCATCATTTCCTCCATTGCTTCATCATCTTCTATAGGAAATTTCGCTAAAAATTCTGCAACAACTTGTGATTTTGGTGAAGATAATATTTCATACTTAATTTCGAAATGTCCTACTTATGCATTCCATCTCTCTACCCTGCCTGACCTTTTTGAATTCTTCATCACTGATTCAATTGGTACCTTTGTCAACACCCTCACCTTGTGTGCTTGAAAATATATGCGAAGTTTAAACGTTGAATAAACTAATGCCAGAATTAGTTTTTCAATTTTTGAATAATTTCTCTCTGCTGCATTGAAGGTTTTACTGATGTAGTAATCGGTTTTTCAACTCCTGCGTTAATTCTTAACAACACATCACTTAATGCATGCGAAGTTGTCGCGAGATAGATTAATAGCTCTTCTCCTGGCTCTGCCTTTTGCAAAATAGATATATTCATCAGATGTTCTTTTATTCCTTGGAAAGCTTTCTCACATTCATCTGTCTATTTGAACTTTGTCCCCTTTTTGAGTATGTTGAAGAAATGTTTACATTTGTCTGAAGATCGCGAAATAAACCTTCCCAGCGAAGCCAAGAGTCCGTTTAACTTCTGTACATCTTTCACCGTCACTGTTGTTGGCATATCACGAACTGCTTGTACTTTCTCTAGATCAACTTGTATTCCTTCTTTTGATACAATATAGCCTAAAACAATTCCTGACGCAACCCCAAAAGTACACTTCTCTGGATTTATCTTGATGTTAAATGTCACATCTGCTCAAAAATCTCCTTCAGATCCTGTACGTGATCTATAGCTTCTTTACTCTTTTCTAACATATCATCCACATACACCTCTAATGTTTTATGTATCCACTTCACGAACACTTTCTCCACCATCCTTTGATATGTTGCACCAGCATTTCGCAGACCAAATGGCATTTTTGTATAACAACATAACCCTCTTGGAGCGAAAAAAGCAGTATGCTCTTGATCTTCTTCAGCGAGAGGAATTTTATTATAGCCTTTATATCCATCTAAAGAAGATATTCTATCATTTCCCGTCGCTGATTCAACCATTTGTGGAATATCTGGTATTGGGAAACTGTCTTTCGGATAAGATTTGTTTAGATCAGTAAAGTCTATATAGATTCTAATCCTCTTATTTTTCTTTGGAACTACATCCATGTTAGCTATCCACTCTGGGTATTTAGCTTGTCTTATAATTCTTGCATCAAGCATATTCGGTAACTCTTCTTCTATTTGGGGTGATATGCTGTCGCGATTTTTCTTATTCTTTGTTTTAAGGTTCTTGCACTTTTGTCAACCTCCAATCTATGACATGCCACAGACGGATCTATTCCAGGCATCTCATCCATGTTCCATGCGAAAATATCTTTGTATTCTCGCAAAAGACTAATAGTTTTTTCTTCTTCATCTGCCTCCATTTTGGTCCCAATTCTTAGTATTTTGGGTTCTTCTTTAGTTCCAACATTCACTTCCTTTGTTGGTTCTGCCGCTGTGTAACTAGCCTTAGGTTCTCCCATAGGTGTTGGTTCTTTTATCATTTTCGCAGATTCATTTCCTCCTTCCGGAATTTCGCTCGGTATCCCTTTTCCTTCCTCTGCTCTTATCATGTAAATTCTAAATTCTTCTTCTTTCTTCATTTCTATTGCCATCTTCCTGCGAATTTTTCACTTCTTTGCACGTCCTTCATAATGCTTCACTTCAATTTGATAGCATAATCTGGCACTATCAACATCCCCTCTAATTTCACCAATCCCATTTGGCATAGGAAATTTAATGCATTGATGTAATGTTGACTCTACGGCTTTAATTGTGTGTATCCATGGTCTTCCCAATAACATCTTATACGGTGATTCCATATCCACCACACATAGTGTCACATGTGTTTCAATCTCTCCTAGCAAAATTCATATCACTATTTCTCCTTTAAGTTTTGTTGTTGATTTTCCAAATCCATGGATATGATATGTTGAACAAGACATTTCTTCATCTTTGTATCCCATTCTTTTATATGCATGATAAAACATTATATCCACCGAACTTCCTGTATCCACTATAGTTCTGTTCACCGCCCATTCTTCAATATTTTTTGCGAATATCTCCTTTTCTTTCCGTGTGGTTACTGTGATCACCAAGGAGATGTGTGGTTCAAATTTTCTCTTGGCATCTCTTCTACTGTGAATGTAATTATCTGCTTTTTCCAATCCTTCAAGGGTGATACCTTTTCCACCGTCATAATCTTCTTTCCTTCAAAATTTCGTTTATGTATTCTTCCTTTGATGTTTTCATGAAACTTGTTAATCATTGTTTTTGTGATTATGCTACACTCCATTTTTCTGTTATCTTCATTGATTTTAATTATCTTTTTCTTAACTAGTTTGCTGATTTGTTCCATTACCTTCTTGGTTTGAATAGTCTCAATAACAATCTTTTAATCTTGTTTTTTCAGCAACTTTCAACCTTCAATCCCTGTTTCTAGCACCATTATGTAGTTGCAGGAAATCCTACAACACATCCCTCATAAGAATTTATCACAATCAACACATTTTTTAAGATCAATAATAACACTTTTTATTAATTGAATCTAGAAATTTTACCAGAAGGAAATGAAATCAAGAATACAACACTATTTTAGACTTTCTCTATCCTCAAAACTTTCTTAACACTCCAAAAATTATCTCCCTCTACCTTATGCCTATTAATCTCTTTATATAGGGTATTTCATAGTGGATGACAACTAAGTTAACCTTTATTTTCGGATCTGACTTGCGGTATTTCGCAAGCTTACAAATGTTAAAATTCGCAAACATCCTAAATTTCGCTAGATCATCATACTTTTCTCACGTTTACGCTGTCGTCATCTGTTATGTCATTTCTTAAAACACTCTGCGACGTCTTCGCAGCGTTGCTGATGAAGATTTCGCAAGTGTGTTGTTGTGGCGATATTATGATCCTACAAGAACCACAAAACCCTACGGAGTTTTTCCAATGGCACTTTGAAAAAGTCCTCACAGCCCACGATCCATTATTTATTTTTTTAATAAGAAATTATTCACTCTACAAAACTTATCTAACAAGTCATTAAGTAAATTCTACGAAAGAAAAAATTATACAAGAGTTGAGCAACCTTAATACAATCCTCATATTCTCAAGTTAATAATGAGGATGCATACATCACTATAGTTAGGTAGCAATTGAGTGAGCGGAATGCTCACTTTTTGTGTCACAGGGTGACATACCAAGGTTTGTTGTATAAACAGACTTCTTACCTCATCTGACTCTGGTTCTTCGAGACTTCTTCATGGCTTCTGAGGTTCCCTGTTAGTTACTCAATGCCATATTCATCCTTTGTATATCATTCTGAATCTTGGCAATTCTTTTGTTGTTCTTCTTGAATTTTTAACACTTACTTTGAACATGATTCGCGTTCCCACAAAACCAGCAATTTAGAGAGAAATTTTTGTTATAGCGATTGGCTTCCTGTTTATCGCAACATTCTACATCCATCTTTCCAGAACCGGCTGGAATAAAGGAATTCTTTGTGCCCACAATCTTGCTTTTGAACCCTACCATTTATGTTTCCAAAGGACTATCGACTAAATAACATTGTTGAGATCTTGTCAGAACTTCCAGATAGCTTTTACAAGTCACACTTAAGAGTTTTAATATCTCTTTCCTTTAGAGATAGGGTTCTGGTGAATTTCATCATTATGGTTATCAATCTCAAGATTTTTCACATGAAGCGATAATTCAATTTTCTTCAACACATTCTTTAGTTGAAGATTTTCTTGGTAAATCTCTTCATTTTTATCCAAGAATTCCAAAATCTCAGTGTCAGACTCATATTATGAACTAGAATTTGAGTTAATAGAAGTTTCTGCTAAGAGAGCAGAGTATTCTGTGCAAACTTCAGAAGTATGCATGTTATTCACAAACTGGCATGATTTTACTTCTTGTATTTAATCATCTGAAGCATCTGAGAGAGAGAATTGTTTCTCAGATATATTGCTTCTCTTCATAATATCCTTATTCTTTTGTGTAATCAATGATCTGTTAAGATCAACATGATTTGAACAACATTCATCAGCCCAATACAAGTTAGAAAATTCACTTGTATTGGTCACAACATTGAACGTAAATTTTCTGACTGTGTTCTGATCATGATCAAGTATTTTTAACTTTCCAACAAGTGAGTTTCTTAAAAGTATTTCAAGATTATTTCATTCAACGATGACATGTTTCTTAGAATCGTATCTAACTGGTAGTGATCTGAGAATTTTCATCACAATGTCCTTTTTCAGGAATAGTCTTACCCGACGCAAAAGATGCATTAACAATTTCAGACACTTTGTGATTAAACTCATCAAATGAATCTTCATCATCCATACGAAGGTTTTCCCAATCAGAATATAGGTTTTAAAGCCTAGCTTCTTTCTCAAAGGTATTTCTTTCAAATACAATTTCTAAGATATCCCAAGCATCTTTAGACGGAGTGCACGTAGTCACATGGTACTGAAGATCGGGAGTAATGGCGTGAATGATATCATTTAATCCGTCAGAATTTTACTTTGCAACACTAATCTCGACTTCATTATATCGACCAATATCCAACAGTTACACCGTCTAATGTAACCATTGGAGGATCATATCCATTAACAACACGAACCCATGATTAAAAATCACGCGCTTGTAGAAAGGCACGCATAGCAGTTTTCCGCCATAAGTAATTCGAGCCATCGAAGACTAGCAGTACGTTCATGAAGATAACACTTCTATGCATAGATTCAGATTGCTACAAACACATACTTATGAGGTCTTAGTGTGTTTCCCTGCTCTAATACCAATTGAAAAGGCGGGGGTATAACATTTCTTTTGTTAAGTCCAAAGTTTATTATAACAAAAAAAACGTAATTACAAGAATTAAAAATTAGGAGAACGAAGCTCCCTACCCCCATAAACCAAACGGATTTAGATAACATGTAAGAAATAGCTAAAATAATAACCTCCAGCAAGAAAATTAAAAGAAGCTACCTATATCTATAGCCAATGCCTTTCAATTTACTTCTGCTGCTACCAACTATATACGATTTGCTCTAAAGGAAAATTTCATCCATGATATCCATATCAAAAGCATAATTACCATAGATATCTTCATCTTCATCCTCATCCTCATAAAACTCTCTATTTTCATCCTCAGTAGCAAAGTTACCAGGAACAAGCTTAATAAGAGAAAACTTACTAGGGGAATTGTTCTTTGGAGCCATTCTTTCCATTTGCACCTTATTTTACTTGAAATAATATTTTCTAAAAGTTGGACTTCTAATGAACTTAGAACGCACTTCATCAAGCTGATTATTGCTTGCCACCTCTAATTCTTCCTTAGACAAAAAATTATTCATATCAAAAACAATATCAACCAACCCTGCTTGAATTTTCATGTTAGTGTCATGGCTTGGAGATTCCTCATTAGACTTGCTGGGAGAAGATTCCAAACTTGAATCAGATTGCAAAGAATGCTTTGCCATGATTTTAGCAGCCTATTTGGCAACTTTCCTAGATTTTTTCCTTGCTAAAATGTCTGCATCAACTTCACCCCAATCTTTAGAGCCCATACTAACATCTGAGTCACTAGATTCCAATACTTGTTCCTCCTCCTCCTCAATAATAACATTATCAAGGCCTAACTCAGATGATAGGACATCATATTTATTTTTAACCACAAATTTAGTTTGCAATAACTCATCTACAAAAGGAGTAAAATCATTCTCAAAAGGAGTAAAAGAGAAAGAAGTACCTTTACTAGGGGATTTATTTCCTTTCACTATTCTTATTTAGAATTCATAGAGTCCTTGTTAATATTGGATACTAATTTTTCCAAAACAACGTCATGTCTGCTTTCCATAAAAATCACGGAAATATCAGGTGAAATTTCTGTATTTTGTTTAGACACCGACTTAGGGTTTTCATCCAAACTTGACACGTCCTTTGGTTTGGTCACGTTCTGGTCAACCATGCCATCTTTTTTCTTCTGTACATCTATAGCTTCCTGAGCTGCAATAATATTCTTACACTTAATAAACTTCATTTGAGCTTCACGATACTCATCAGCAGCTTTAGCAAGCTCCGTTTCCAACAGGTTAGCACTAGTTACTTCTGGAGGAACGTTTTTATATTTAGAAAAATCAACCAAGGACTGATCACCAGAATGAACTGGCGTAACATCTGCATGGCCTGCATCGATATATTTTTAACGTGCAATAATATCTTCTTTAGCTGCAATTGCATCATCATCTTTCTTTTGTTTAACCTGCCATTGTTGGTTATTCCCTTTCTTCTTATTAGCCAATGGAACACTTTCAACCTGTTTAGATTTCTCTTTACTAGAAGATGCATTAGACTTATTTTTACACTCATCATCAGAATGCCCTATAATGTTTCAAGCAAAACAGAACTTAGGAGCATTAGGAATATCCTGATATTGCCAAAATTTTCTACCACCTGCAGTTAGAGCAATACGATCAGGGATATGTTTTTCAAAATCAATATCCACCAAAACAGAAGCAAAGTGGCCATATTCTAGATTTAAGGTTCTTTGATCCACCACAATTGGTGTTCCAAATGTTTTTCCCATTGAAATAAGCGAATTTTCTGTTCATAACTCCATTAGAAGCACTGGAAAACGCACCCACACAGCTGCGTGAGAAGTTTTTTGCTTTTCATAATTGAACCCTAGGTACCAACCCATTAACTTCAGCCCTTGATGATTGGCAAACCAGTTTGAAGCACGAATATTCTCCTTATCATCTGAACTTGATAACATAATAACAAAAAAACCTTTGCTCATTGGCACAAATTTGCACTTATTCACGCCAAGCTTCCATTGATCTTCTAGGTTTTGCTTAACATCATTGAATTTAAAACCGTATCATCTAACCTAGAAATAAAGTTGTGTTGAAAAGGTTTACAACCCTCTTAGAATAAATTATTAGGAATCTCAAGAGCAGGCTCTCCATCAACCAAAGTAGGGTTAGGTAAATTTGAAATATCAACAGATGTTGGATTTAGGGTTACCCTCTTCTTAACTGTATCAGCAAACGAAAGTTTCTTAGCTTGAATCTGAGTAGAGGTGATAGGATCAATAACAAGTGCTTCAATCATCTTGACGCATCCTAAGATACGTAAACTCAGATGATCAAAGAAAAAAAAAGGAATTTTTTTTCTTCAAAACCCTAAAAAAATCGCATGGAAATTTTAGGAGAGAGAAAAAGTTTGAGCGGGGGTATAACAACCACACCCAATAATTCGTTCGGCAATCTGTATGGACTAAAATCCAATATAATTTTGAGAGCACCAACTTAAAAGTGAGACTCAATCAAGAAATATGTCAAACAGCTTTATCTCTTTCTCAATACAATCAGCAAACTGAACAGATAGAAATATGTGAGCCTGATTGATGTGAGAATAACTTGGACGATACCAAAAACCAATGCCCAAGTGTAAATCAAGTTCTATCCAGCAAACAAAGTCAGATTTATCAACTGTGATTGAACTACAAACAACCTGTGATATTTTAAATATATAAACAAATATAATGCGGAAAATAAATAACACAGACACCGAAAATTTTGTTAACGAGGAAACTGCAAATGCAGAAAAACCCCGGGACCTAGTCCATCTTTGAACACAACACTGCCTACTACAAGTTAACTTCGGACTGGAATGTAGTTGATCCCTAACCAAGTATCACACCGATTAAGGTACAATCATGTTCCTTATGCCTCTAGAACCACGTCGGATTCTGCGCACTTGATTCCCTTAGATGATCTCACCTACAACTAAGAGTTGCTACTACCCAAAGTCGAGGACTTATAAACAAATTTATCTCCCACAGATATGTTTATCCTTTTTTTGTGTTCCGTATTTTGATACAAAGATCACAGTGAACATGAACCAACTAATAATTCGGTCTTATACTCCCAAAGAGTAGCCTAGAAATATCAGTCACCTCACAATAACCTAACTGATTAACAGAAGAATTTATTGCGGAATCACAAGAGTCTGAGATGAAGAGCTGTTGTGATTACTTTTTATATCTTACCTATCAGAGATAAATATCGAGTAAATCTTAGAGTAGATAAAACTCAATACGATAGAACAAGTAAGATCAGAATATGCAACTACAGAGAAAATAGTTGGATCTGGCTTCACGATTCCCAAATGAAGTCTTCAGATCTTTAACCTAATAATGGTTTTAGAAAACCTAGTTTAAGGAGAATCGACTCTAGTTTGTAACTAGGACACATGGAAGTGTCGGGATTAGGTTTTCCAGTTACTAGAGTTCTACCTTATATATCATTTCGAATCAGGGTTGCTTACAATCAAATCTAAAATATCTTAGTAACAAAGCATTCAATATTCACCGTTAGATGAACTCCTGATTTAAGATTCAAGCTAAGTCTTCTGAGAAATTAAGCAATTAATCTCCACCGTTAGATGGTCTTAAACATATAAACACTTTTGACTTAACCATATTCATCTAACACTTCTAGATCAAATATGATGATCAATTAATCATGATAGATAATCAAATGAATCTAATTGTGTTTCAAATAGAGTTGTTCAATTGTTCACTATCTCATATAAATATTCATGAACAAATTGAAACGAAATCGGTTTGATTCGTGATTGTACAAAGTACTTATACAAGAATCAATTCATGAACATTAAGCCATGGTTTTCAAAGTTAATTTGCATTCCTTAAACCATAAAATGTTTTAGTTCATAAGTATAAGAATCATACATTACCGATTTTAGAACTTAACCACTGTGTTCGCAAACTGGGTACACGTACAGCAACTCCGGACCTTGGCCTAGTCAAGACGTTCGCAAACCTGGTTCGCGAACATCCATTTCAGACCCAACTCAGGTAACCCGTTTGCATACGAGGTACGCAAACAAGAGTTCTGGACCTTCTCAGGTAAATCGTTCGCATACTAGGTACGCTACCAGAGTTCCGGACCAGAATCATCACAATACAGTTCGCATACTGGGTATGCATACCGTGTTGTATCCAAACATGGGTAATCGTTCTAAACTCTTATTTCAATCACTGAAACATCCTTAGAAGATGAAAATAGTAATCTTATACATACCATTAGCTTCAAGTAATTTTCAAGTGATCGAATGATCAATACGAAACTTCCCAAGCTAATATCAAATGACTGTCTCACGCAAATCATATAAGATGTTCAAGGTAATTTCCACACGATCATTGATAAAACGCATTTATGTGTCTAATATGATATCAATTGTATGTATTGTTAGTGCTCGATTTTGTAATTACGGATTTTTATGTCTTTGTAGGTGTTTTAGGAGAAATACACTTGTGCGGAGAAATTAGCTCGAAAAGTGGTCCCGTGAGAAAATTACTATAGGCACCCAGAAGATGTGTTAAAGGCACCCAAGAAAAGTTATATTTACACCCTAGAAAATTCAGTGAAGACACCCAAGAGGAATTGCTAAAGGCACCCCTCAGTTGGATAAGGGGCAACCCATTTCCAGGGCAACTGCTATTTGCACACCGGAACTGTTAGAGCACTGCTCGGTCGAACTCGCAAGCATTGTTATCTCAAGCTTGTTTGTCAAGTTTAGTTTCCAAAACTATAAGTCTTGATTTCTATTCTACTTATAGTTAAGTCTCGGATTATGATAGAATGTGTAGTTGAGCTTTAGAATTCACGACGTTCATCGATTGAAGACGAATAACTACTAAGGGGAGCTTGTGGAACTTCATCAACAAAAGGTATGTGGAGACTTGAACTCATCTATCACTCAAAATTATATTTCTACTTTATCTCCTATTTAAGACAAAAGTCGTATAACTATATAGACTTCGATTGTACACATTTGATATTTCGTGCTGAGTTTAACTCGCTTACATATTTCTCGAAATATGTGTTGGTAAGCTTTCGCTTTAACCAAGTTCATCTTATATTCTTGGCGAAAGTGAAAAGATGATCATGTGAAAATCACCTGGTAACATCTTATATGATTTGTGTGAGACAGTCATTTGGTGTAGACTCGGAATGTTTCGTTTTGATCACTTGAAAAGTTCTTTGAAGCTAATAATTTGTGTGAGACAACTATTGTCGTCTTCTAGGAATGTTTCAATGTATGAAATGAGATATTAGAAAAATTAACCATAATTGGATATATCACAATATGTGTACTTGTATGCTAACTGTTGCAAGTTATTCCAAGTCCGGGAACATAGTATGCATACCAGTATGCGTGCTGGTTTATTAGTTGAAGTCCAGGAACTTAGTATGCATACCCGTATGCATACTGGCGTAAAGTTCAAGGTCGGCAATTCAAATGAGTTTGGTGGTGTACTGAAGTATGCGTACCCATTCGCATACTAGCGAACCCAGACCAAGTCCGGCTACTAAGGTATGCGTACCCGTTTGCATACTTGAGTGGGTTATGTTATAAAATCGGTTTGTTCATAAACTAATACATTTACAAAATAAGGAATTCAATCTTTTGCAAACCGTGGCTATAATGTTCATGAATTCATACGAGTGAATCAAAATTGATTTTTCTTCAATTATGTCTTGTATACTTCTATGAGAATATAAACAATTGAGCAACTCTAGAACTAGTTTCATTTGAGTCATTTGAACTAGGTGTGATTGAGATGAACAAGGTTGATATGGAAGTGTTCATATGGCTAACTTCGGTTAACTATTGTTGAGCCAACAAGGTGTACATGTTTAGGTACGATTGCCCATATCTAAATGAAGTCACTTTTCATTTGTATGTAACAAGCTAAGTTCAATCTAACGGTTTAAAGATATTAGCTTGAGTCTAATCAGGTTTTCATCTAACGGTAAATATTGAATGCTTTGTTACCAAGGTAGCATTGATTGCAAATCCAAATTTGAAGACTATATAAGGGAGAACTCTAACAACTGGGAGACCTAATCTCCATGCCTCATGTGTGATACTAGTTGCGACTAGAGTCGATTCTCCTTTAACCTAGGTTTTTCCTAAAACCATTATAGGTTAACGACTTAAAGACTTCATTGAGATTTTGAAGCCAGACCCAACTATTTTCTCTATAGTTGCATGTTCTGATCTTGCTTTATTCTATCATATTGAGTACTTTCTTCTCCAAGATTTGCTCGATATTTAATCTCCGATAGGCAAGATAAAAAGTAGTCACAAACATCTTCGTCTCATCGTTTGCTATTCCATAATATCTTGTTTTGCTACCATACGATTAAGATTATTGTGAGGTGATTGATAATATTAGGCTACTCTTCGGGAATATAAGTTCGGTGTATCAATTAAATCTTGTTCACCTTGATTTATCAAAATACGGAACAAAAACTCGTAGGTATTTCAGTGGGTGATATCAGCAAAGGGAATCAAATGCTTAGAGTCCTGCTGGGATTCATAAGCATAAGGAACACGACTGTACCTTAATCAGTATGAGATTCGTTAGGGCTCAACTACATTCCAGTCCGAAGTTAACTTGTAGTAGTCTAGTGTCTGTAGCGGCTTAATACAGTGTGGTGTTCAAATCTGGACTAGGTCCCGGGGTTTTTCTGCATTTATGGTTTACTCGTTAACAAAATTTCTGGTATTTGTATTATTTATTTTCCGCATTATATTTGTTTATATAATTAAAATATCACAGGTGGTGCATTGTTCAATCAATTAGATAATCCAACCTTTGGTTGTTGATATAAATTAATTGACACTTAAACATTGGTCTTTGGTACCGTTCAAGTTTTTTCTCATAATAATCAGGCTCACGGATTCTATCTGTTTGATTTGCTGATTACATTGAGAAACAGAGATACAAGTCTTGGATATATTTCTATTGATTGAGTCTGACTGTCTAGTTGATTATCTTGGAATTATATTGGAGTTCGTCAATACATATTGCCTAAATGAAATATTAGGTTTCGTTGTTAGACTCCCACTTTTTCAGGAACAGGATAAGGGGAGGTCATCTTACCAAATTTAAATTCAGAAAACTGGCGAGAAAAAATGGGCAGGAATGTAGTAGATTAGGGTTGAAGATTCGGATGTGTTCTAAGGAGATTAAATCTTTGATTTTCATGGGATCGATGTGATATGGATATACAATGCAGATTTGGGTGTTAAACTGAATCAAAATTGGCTAGATAATCCGGGAGAAGGAAATAGAGGTGAAAAATAGTTATGGGTAAGGAATAGTTTGGGAGGATTTGGAAAGCTCAGAAACGCGTGTATCAATTAAGGGAAGAAATTATTGCCGTGACTTGCACGGAAAGAAAAGCAGAGGATTACTCGGAGTTTTGAGGGTTTCTGTGATGTATAAAAGGTGTGTTCGAGTCCCAGAGAGGGGGATGGAAGTTTAGAAGAAATTTTGGGTACTTTATAAGACCGCAGAGAGGAGAAAATCGAGTTGCATGAATTATTTTTTCTGCTGGTGTAGAGGAAGAACACAAAGAACATACCACGCTCTAGAGCAGTCGTTTATTCTACAACACCTCACTATTATCGTTTCCTGTAACAGTACCATTGCCACACTTATAATTGTTGCGAATCTCTGTATTAGCACTTTTCACCTCTTTTTAATCAACTTTTGAGCTATGAACCAATATTTTGAGCAAGTGATTAATATGAGGAGCTAAACCCCATTGCTAAGGCGACGGAGGAAGCCATTTTTTCCAGTTATTATGTGGTAAACTCTATTTTTAATGATTTTTGAATATTTTTTTATGATTATTTGCCTTGAATTAAAATTGTTTAAGGATTAATAATTCAGCAGTTGTGATTTCTTTTGATAGAGTATGCTTAGCCTAGAGTTTTTGATGTTCTAAGATTCAGATTTACAATTGTTACTTTGAAAATCCACTTTTGCAGCATATTAGAATCACTTTGAACGAAAAAGAATTGCAAAATTATTAATTAGATTGAATCACTGATAATTGGTTATGGTGGAATCCATAGTCTCAGTTTTCTCAAAAATCTTGATAACAATTTCATCTTGAGTTTTCTAGTTTAATTTAAATTTAAAACGAATCTTCACAAGTCTGAGTGAATGATACTTTTCTTACCACTTTATAAACAACATAAAAACCACATCAATTTTTGGCACTGCCGACGCGGACTTGTATTTAGGTTTAGGTTTAGGTTTAGGTTTTAGTTTTAGTTTTTTTTTTCCCATTTGCAACAAAAAAAATTATATTATGAAAAAACTTACAAATAACTTGTCGGCAACCTAGCAACTAATTGGGCGCCAACACCCCTTTGAATAGCAATTCCTAATCTATGAAAAAGAAAATCACCAATTTTAGTATTTACATCATGACTATTTACAAAATTCTCCACTCTCTTCAAGAAATCTACGGTCTCATCTCCTAACTCCCCCAACGTCGTGAAAGCTAGAGTACCAAAACCATAACCATGTGTAGTACACTTGTCAAGGTACTTGTTCCGCTTTCTCGAAACCGCGTTACATACAGCCTGTCCTGGTACGAAAGTATGAACTCCACTACCTGTGAAAGGTGAAATTCCAGTTACATCAAAACATACATCACGTCCATTGTCCCAATTATGAATGAGAATATCTGCAGGCCTTCAAGCACCACCTTCAGCTGATAAGAAACCTAAATCCACTTTTTTTTGCACATGTATGGCAGCAAGAGAACATTTGTCAAACAAAATATCACGAGCCAAGTCATGCCGAAATTTTGAACCTATTCCGTGTGCACAGTGAAGAACATGGTCGCCAAACAAATCGATATCTCTACTGCAAAATGAACAAACACTCCCAGCTGCAAAGAGTGGAATACCAATACGATAACTAAGAACAACACAAAATTGTCAAGGACCAATGCACTGTCCAATACCACCTATAGGCACGGCTAACAAATAATCCTTGGCATGAGGGAACTTATTGCACTTCCATAAGACTAAATCCTTAACTGACATGTTATATAAATTTGGCATCTCTTATTGAACAACATCAAAGTATTTAGCTGCCAATAAATGCATAGGATGGGGGGCAGTTAACTCAATGTTGAAAGAGGTAGAATCAAGATGACATACCGTCAAGAAAGAGTCTAAAGCAAGTTGGTAATTTAAACCATTGCTATATACGCCAAAATGTCACAAGATAGAATCCTGCAGCTACTTAGATTGGATGCAAGAGGCGAGATAACAATATTGAATGGTGTCAGTCATAGAATATATGCCCAGACCACCATCTCGGATAGGCAAAGTAGTGACCTTGTGTTGCAATACACCATATCCAGGCCCATCATTCACAATCGCATATAACTAAAAAGATGAGTATCAAAAATTACTTGGGCTTCTTGTAGGTACCTTGGGGCAGTAGTTCTCATAGTAAAATATAATTTGGACATACCTGCATAATTACACAGTAGCAAGAGCTCACTTTGGGGGTATCCTAAACTGTGAATGACCTGCATCAAGTGTACTGTTATCTTTACACGATCATGAACAATATCACTGCAAAAATGATGATTCAAACTGACAGGTCCCCCAAGAATTTTAACCCCTTCAGTTGGTATGGAAACTTCTGCAGGAAAAACATCTTCAAGTCGACTTCTTTCATCAACAGTTGGCCAAAAAATTTCAGTTTTCTGAAGATTGAGATGAAGACCAAGTGCTAGACCTTCACATTGTATAATTTGAAGAGCTTTAGAGACTTGCAAAGTATCACCAATAATGGTACCATCATCTAGGTACCAGGACTGAAGTTCCAAGGAACATTGTGCAGCGATCTTCCTTAACAGAGGGTGCAAAGCTAATGCAAAAAGTAATGGTCCTAGTGGATCACCTTGTTGGACTCCTTGAGCCGATGACAGAGTAGATGTGCCATAATAGAGCCTAGCAGGAGAAGCATAACAAAATTCAACCCGCCTAGATATAATGGGGCATTGGAAGCGTACTTCAGAGATCATTGCTGATCTATCAACAAGGTTAAAAGCATTCCTAAAATACACTAATAACATAGACATTAAGTTGCTTGTTCCATTTGCTTCTAAAATACGATTAACTGAGTGTAAAATAGATTCACTACCACAAGGGATACCAACACCAAACTGATAATCACCTAAATAGACACTCATATATTTACTAACAGATGAAGCATCTACCTTGGAAACAAGTATTCTCCAAATGGTGCCTACAATAATTGGTCTAATATATCCTCTAGATTTAAGTAATGGAGTCAATGGAGCCCTTGCAATAAACTCACCAAGTAAGGTAAGACATTTACCTACAAGCAGTAGATTCACAATAGCAGTAATAGAAGTAAGAAGATCATCGGCTACAGCAGCAACAGAACCACTCAAAGTATCTAAGAAATGTTGAGCATGAAGGCATCCCTTCAACAAGCAGTACCTTTTGGAAAGCTCTTAATCCTACCCAAAACTATATATTTATTAGAAACAAAAGCCGCAGACTCAATGGGTGCAATAGGTATTACTGGCGGTGATGCAGTGGGATATTTAAGTTTTAGAACTTCCAAGGTATCTGCATTACAATGAGCAACACCACCAGAAAATTAAGAACTCTAATTGCGGCAGTAAAAGTTCCCTGACTAAACTTTCTTCTACTTAAGCGCAAATTAACATCTTTCCGCTTATACTTCTTGCAAAGTAATGGATGAGTGGCTAAGAACTCATGGTCCTCAAGTAATTTCTGAACTAACTTAATGCACCCATATGGTTCTTGCCATTATGTAAGGGCATAATTTATTGAAACAAACTGCATTTTCTGTCTCACTCCAGACTTCTCTTCAAAACTACATTTTTTTTAGATTTTTTGTTTTTATTTTACGTCTTTGGTATTTTTGTTTTTGTTGTGCAGGATTGACTCGACGCTAAAGGTGGAAAGTTTAACTTGCCAAAAAAAAAAGGAGAAACCAAAGATATTATTTTTGGACTTTTATTTTTCCTAGTTTCTTTATTTTTTTGGACTTGTAATTTTCCTTTATTTTTTGTTTATATGTGTTAGTATTTTATTTATTAAAAAAATAAACACATACACGTGCACAAACCAATTGCATCCTCTTCAGACTACCGAGTTTACGAAAACTCGTGGATTAGTAAGCTGAACATGTGCCTTGGGCCTTATGGGAGTTACTAGCTGAAAGTCCACAAACCTCATCCCTGTACCTTAGGGGTATATTTTGTTGTGTTAACCCAAGCTTACCTAAATTAGTTTGCCTAGCATTTGCATGTGCACATTGTTTTGTTGATTCTTGTATGCCAGAACGTAAAAGAGAAACTCTACGTCGGTTTATGCGTGACAAACCTAGAAATTCTATTTTAGGAAACAAGAATCTTGATTACCTTAATCTAGAGAGTCTCATTTTTGGAAGTTCTTCTCACATTGAGGAAAATATCCCTAGTACTCCAATAGTACCAGAAGTGGCAACTTTGAAAGCTTTGGTGAATCCTACTAAGATCACTCATCCCTCGTGCATTAAACTATTTGAAACTGATGCAACATATGAAATAAAACCTGGGGCCCTACAGATGCTCCCAATCTTTTTATGGAAAGAAAATGAAAACACTTATTTCCATGTTAGATATTTTGAGGAAATTTGTAGTACTATGGGGAGTACTGATAGCAGTAAGAACGGCAATCCAACAATAATGGATATGGTTTAAAGTAGACTCATAAACACTAGTTTAACTCACACAAATACGGGAAACCAGGTAATGCTCAAAGAAATCGCAGCATTCATGTAACAAATTCCCTAACCAAGGCTAAGACATGTACTACGAGAAGTAAATGAGGCGAAGAATGAGTTATTATACTAGGCAGTTAAAATACATATCAAAACCCAAACTTAGCTTCCACATATTTGGCAAGTTATATTTCCAATTGTAGGAATGCTTTTACAAATCGGAGAATGGTTAGACTTGCTTAATCTCTTAAATAAATAAATAACCTTCAAAGAAAATATGTACCATAATTATGGTGAATCACTGAACGACAACACCCAAAACTTTTCTAATGTTAAGAAAAGTCCAAGATGGAATTCAATGTGACATCAATTTCAAGAAAAACCATCTCACAATTGGGTTATTCTATTACTAAACAATTTTACTGAACAATCGTAAATGTAAATTAACTTTATATAAATTATAGAACTATTAGTTTATATGTTACTAGGGACTACTCTATTCTGCATCCATATTAGGGACATTCTCTAGTCTGGAAGGTTCTAGTATTTTCCAATTATTTTATATTTGTGTTGTGCAAGTAATTGAGATGTAAACGTTGTTTATCTTTTATTCCTTGTATCACAAGGAATTTGTCTTTGTAACCATATTATATCCTTATAAATATATTAAATTTCTCTTGTGGATCTCAACAATTTATAAACCATCTAAATCGTTATTTCAACTTGGTATCACCTTGGTTAGCGCAGAGCATGTTTTTTCTGTCAATCCCCCCTCCAGGTTTCTCCTCCAGAGTTTTTTTTTTTAAGTGATCATTGTTAGATTTGTTGGTTTAGCAACACATCGTATTTGGCTTAAGGTAATATTTGTTTGTTTAATTTGAGTTAGTGTTAAATGGATTACATTTTAACATCTTAAGTATCTTATGATTCACTTAGTGAGGTGTTACTCAATTAATGATGGACAAGTTGAGTGACACGTGGATACTGACTAAATCCCTCTTCTAGTCATTTGTATTAAGTAGAAAAGTTGATTCTTTCCATCCCTAAGTAGGAGAAAATAGAAGTCGGAGCTAAGTCATTGAACCCTTTTATGTTTTGATAATTTATGTTTTATGTTTTCTTGTTTTTATTGAGTTATGTATCATACTTTTATGTTATTCTTATTGATATTGCTTAATTCGAAAATAACCTCATATAGATGTGCTTATGATACAGACATGTTGATGTTGTACCTAAATCAAACTTAACTAGATGAATCATACATATTTTGGAACTAAGTTAATTCTGATCTTAATTAGACATATCATTCAGTTATTCAAGTCTAATCACTACAAAAACAGGTTCCATTAGTGAGGGTTCATAAACCGTCACAAATAGGAAAAAAACCGTCACAAATATTTTTCGGTTGTCGTCCATTAACGTTAACCGGTCACCGGAGTTGGATTTGATAGTCAAAGAATTCTCAGAACATAAATCTTAGATAGAAACTCGCATTCATATATAATAAAGTTTTAGAAAGTTCTCCATTGAACTTATATTCATATATAACAAAATTTTACAAAGCTTTGAAACTTACATATATGCAAGTAAAAAGCATATTTTACTATTTTAAAAAATCAGAAGTACGCCTATGTAATGTTTGGGATAAGAGAAATGAAGTAAGTGTCTTGTCGAAATAAGTGATTTTACATGCACAATCGGTTTGGTTAATAACTAAGTTATCTTAGTTGATTTTTCGGACTTAGGAAAAATTGCTTCGGGAAATTGTTACCTTGATAACATATTAAGACAAGATTAATTTTGTAGTTTCAGTTATCTAAAATGGTATGTGAAACCTTCTTGATTAATCTTTTAGGTTGTACAAGTCTTATGAATTTGTAAGATCCTTTCGATTTGATGTTTTTCTTGCTCGTACCTTTGTCATTTTTGTGACAAAAAGAGGGAGAAATATATAGAGTAAACAAGTAATTTATAATCGCTAGGAAAGGATATATGTGCTTAAAAGTTATATCTAACGAAATAGTAAAGCATAGACTAGGGGGAACATATCATCATGATGTGTAGTATTTCATACTGCAAAAGGGGAATAACAAAGATGTTCAGACTGAATATTTACCAAGCTTTCCTTTAGTGGAAGTAAAGCTTTTGTTATTCAAATGTCATCAACGACATTTATTTTTTGAATATATGCAGGTTATTGTGTTGTTGAAACTTGGAATCAAGCGTATGAAGAATGAGTTATTTTGTAATTCATTTATCTCCATATATGTAATAGAGTTTTGTCACTAAAATTGACAAAGGGGGAGATTTTTAGAGCATAGATCGGTTGAACCCACCAAGCATTGGTATGTCAAGTTTGGAATCAAGTGTCGCTTGATTAAATACTAGAGTCAACTTCATTTAGGTTAGACTAGAAAGTCCAGGAATGTTGAGACATACAAGTATTACTTCGAAGACCTGAAGAATGAGAAGAACTAACGACTGCAACGAAGACATCATCCTTCTACTTGAGGTTAGTAATACTAACTTGACTTGTTTCCATTCCTAAAGTATCTTTCAAGTCGTATTATATTGAAAACATAACATGTGAAGCTGTATATATATGTAATACTCTAGTGATTAGACTTGGTCATATCATTATGATCAGAGTGTCAAGGAATAAATTGAATTATGAAGTATAAACGCTTATCTTTTGGAACTTCGTAAATGCGACATCAACATAATATATGTATTTAGTTACTTTATTATGTGTAAGATATAAGTGTAATTTCATCCTAGAAAACTATGTATTATTACATTAGTTTTAGGAAGCAGATGTATGAACTTGATTCATAATCGAAAGGGAAATCATGATTGATCCGGTTCTTTATTGAATATATTTTGGATGACCAATACAAGCTGACAAGGTAGAACCTATCTAAAGTTATATTGAGAATTGAGGTATAACAAGTGATAGTATATAATATGTAGCATGTTGTAATCGGTCACAAGCTACTTTGTGAAGCAAGGTGTAACCGGTCACAAGCTACATTGGTAAATTAGTTGTAATCGGTCACAAGCTACTTTGGGAAGCAAGGTGTAACCAATCACAAGCTAATTTGGGAAGTAATGTGTAGCCGATCACAAGCTACTTTTGGAAGCATGGTGTAACTGGTCACAACCTAATTTGGGAAGCATGGTATAACCGGTCACAACTTAAATTCTGAGTCATGGTATAACCGATCCCAAGGAGCAAAACCGAGTTTTCAATATTCATATTTCTCTTTATGTTTTGTGTGATTTTGGATTTATGGTTTTGTTGATGGTGGTTTTCAATTCGGGGTTAAAATTGTAAACCTTTCATTTAATATGCCGTCACTCTGCAAATAAACGAAGCCATGTAAAAGCAGTGAGTATTCAACCTATCCACTGACACATTTATCGAGCAACTCAATATTTCCTCATGAAATTTATCTAGAATGGTGCATGTAGCAATAATCCCAGATATTCTATAAATTTTGGCACCTTACTTGTATTATTCAGTTAATATAAGTTTCTTTGAATGCTTTTTGTGCTATGTTCCCAGGATGAATATTTAATATTGATATGGCATGACAATTTGTGTTCACTCGTAGCAGAGTAACACGAATTCCAAGTATCAAGGATAAGGTCCTTGCATAAAGTATTCAATCGGAAAGCATACTGCTCTCTGGAAATGAACTTAGAGAACTCTATGTCAACACATAGGATTCAATCAATTTTGTGATAATTCACAAGATTCAGATATCACCCTGACTAATTTGCAAAAATTAGGGTTTTTGCGCCCTGCGCAGTATATTAGACCTTGCCTGTTGAAATTAAGCCTAAACGAGCTAGGTAATTAATCCACCATGGATTAGTAGGTGCAAGATCTTACCCAAAATTAGGAATAAAGGATCAGCAACAAAAGAAGGTGTGTCCACGACATAGGCCAGTCGGCGCCACTTGCAAGTGGCCACACCCCATGTTGCCCAACCGGCCCTTATCTCCTGTCGACTAATCAGGTCGTTTTAAACCTACCACACTCCCATGAGTTGTGGTTGGGCCCATACTTTCCGGCCCTATTCCCCATAGACCAATCATGTCGCATTAAATTTTCCACATGCACTAGAAGTGTGGCCACGCCTATGCTTGGCCGACCCTCTCTTTTTATTGACCAATCAGGTTGCTCTAAACCTGCCACAACATTAAAATAGGTGGAATTGCGTCAAGTGGCCACCATGCCAAATTGGCTTCACAAAGACTGTGCTAACATGCCAATAGAATGCGACAACATGCCAAACGTGTATGCCAAACGAGCATGCCAAACACACATGCCAAACGTGCCACTTTTCCGCAGTAGCACACCTATGTGCCGACCCACTTTATGTTTGTGTCCAATGCCATAACGGACTTCAACGTGGTTATCCTAGCCAGAAGCATGACCTTGCTTTAGTGGCGATGGATGAAACCTTAATTTCCATCCGTAGCACAAACTAAACCACTTCGGGCCCCACAACATGCCACGAGCCGTGCGGACTGAGGAAACCCTAATAAAGGCGCCATACCATAGCCCCTCGTGGAAATACTTGTCCCTGTGGCCATTTCCACATGATGGCCTGGATATGGTTCCTTTGGTGTGGCTCTAGCATCATTTGCACAAAATGCCGTTGTACCACGGTCACATGCCACATGCCGCATGTCGTATGCTCTAATTAGGGTTTCAGCATGCCAAACCCTAATTTAGGCAAAGTTTCTATACCAACCGAGCTAAATAATGTTCTACAGAACATTGGGATTGATGTGGCTACTGGAACTGATGTTTCCACACCACATTTGAGTCCAACACCAATGTGCCAAAATTTGGCGGCCATGGCTACACAAGGTGCCACTTGCACCATTGTTCCACTAGCATGCGCTGACCATGCCAACCATACTTACATGCTACTGGCATGCGCTAAAAATGTCACTACACTATTGGCATGTACCAATGGCGCCATTATGCCATTTTCAGCACCAATAGGCAGTGGCCATAATCAATGGCTACTCTTTATTATGAGTTGCAATCTCATCGATCCAAATTCGCCATAGAATTGACAGGATTGTGTCAGGTATTAGGCGACCAACAAAGACAAGCCTAATAGCATCACATGCTATTTTACTGTGGCAAGTCTCTTTACTTTGACTTGCCACACTAGCGAGCTGCTACACGTTTTCTACAAAAACACTCGAGACATCAAACATGTCACAAACTGGGGGATACTCATCAGGGTATTGGTCTGGCGGTTTACAGCATGCGGCGCTCAACACGCCCATTATAAGAAAGTGTCAGGAAACATGGAAGTTAGTGGTGGCAATAAATAATGGGTGTAAACAAACCCGTTTCCTTCATAGTGGAAATGTGGTTTCTGGCGGTTACACATTACTCCACTTTTCCATCACTCAATCACTCCCACTTCCTACGAGACCAGGGTACGTTCAATTATGACTTGTATAAATAGGTTTAACCTATTTCCACCAAACAACAAGTTTTGGTTAGAACAATAACACAATATCCATAAAAATACCAAAGAACTGATAGCTTTCATTCCGCAAGCCAGTTCCAAATTCTGATACAATTCATAAAATAGCCACACCTTCAGAATTAACCATTCTGGTCTCAACACCTTCTTTGCTTCCCTCCCTAAGACCAACCATTCTCTTTTATTTTGCGACCGAAGCAAGACTGGAACGACCATTTCTTGGTTTAGGACTAGATTGTACAGATTGATATCTCGAATCTAAAGTACTCCCGTGCAATGCATATGTTTTAGGTTTAGATTTGTTTCTCATCTACACACCCAAATTTACCAAAACCAGCAGAAACAATTTTTACCCACAAACAGGTTTGCTGAGAGAAACTTCTAGATGTCGATATTATTTGAACATGTACATAACTCTTAGCATTAATTTTTCAAAGATATTCCTTGATGTTCAAGGTGATCCCAAACCAAAAAATTGAAAAGCATTTAATTATGATTTTCATAATTTATGTTTTAATAACCAGCAATTAAAACATATCCTCTAGAAAATATTATTAGTTAATATGCTACATTAATAATAAAAAAATTCTAAGAGAGATTTCAGAAATATTTAGGTACTTTGATGAATATCTTGATATTTTCGGTTTTGGAATTTCCTTGTCTTCCAAAAAACCTTAGTCTATAAATACTTGAGTTTGCATTTCTTGCAAACTATCCTAAGAGCCATGCAAACTTCATTCGTGTTGTTTCCATTGGAGATGTCTATCCGGAGAGGAAAGTATTCTATTTAGGTGAAATCTCTTACGACTGCTCATTTAAAGACTTTTGTGGGATTAAGAAGCTCTACGAGTAATTGTATTATTATTTTAGTTTTCGGTTATTGATTTGATTAACTAACGGTTGTTCAAACTTTGATTACACCTGGTTTGATTATTCTTGAGAGCCTTCTCTTCTGACATAAGGCTCACTCAAGCTAGATCAAAGTATCGACGGGGTATTTATAACCATTTACGAATCTAAAGACATCTTGTGATAATCCATTGTTAACAGACTCCATTTTTTGTGTGATTGATCACAAGAGGATTCAAGTTATGTTGTACATGATATTGAGAAGGCAATTGAAGATTTGAAGAAGAAGAAGATTTTCTTATTAGTTTTCGTATCTTGTGAATTAAGTGCACAAACTTTAATCGTCTTGGATACAACTAGAATCATGTTTATCTTTGATAGACTGGGTTGTCTAGTTGTGTAAGATCGACATCACTTTATAGTTACTCTTGGAGTTCTATATTGATTGATTGCCAATCTAGAAATTGGTTATTTGGGTAATCAAGTTTTAGATTGATCTAACCAGACAAAGGAGTTTATTAGTTTAAATGGAAGAGCCTTTGTCAAAAACGCAACATATCTTTTACCAAAGATTGATTAGAGTGGTTACGAAACAGATTCATTCCTTTGCTATTTGGAATACGATCCAAAGGAGTAGCTATTCACGTGCGTGACTCTAGAAGTCGAAGGAACATGGATACTTAGTAAACTAAGTAGATATGGGAAGTCTACTTGGTCTCAAATATATGAAGTTGGTGTTAGATTTTGTATATCGGCTTAATTATGAGAGTATTCAAAACTGGACTAGGTCCCGGGGTTTTTATGCATCTGCGGTTTCCTTGTTAACAAAATATTGTGTTGTGTTATTTACTTTACTTCCGTTTTATAATTGTTTTATATTATAATAAAGTAAATACACTTGTACGTTAATCCGAATTACTTGACATTGATCCTAATAGTCAATCGGTTTTTACTATAACTATTGTCAAGTGAATATCTTGTTGTCGTATTGTCTCGATCTCGTCCATAGATAATCACACAAGGTGTAGGACTTAAGTTGTATTGTCTCGACTTTGTCTATAGAACTTTAGATACCAGACTTATAGGTTGATATTTAAAAGATTATGGCGTATTTGGGTACCCTCGTCTTTCAGATGAAATTCTTATTAGGAATTCATGTAAGTATGTGAGAAGTGTGTCTTGAAACTACACTTAAAAATATACACTATGGGCCAGGACACTGGAACCGTGCACAATGATAGTTCATGGAAAATATGCCATATGAACGTGTAAGCATAATCTTGTTCATTAACACTTAGACTTAAACCATGATTCATAAACATAGAGTGGTTTAGTGATAAAAGATATCTTACAAGTGTTTATGAGAGTTGTAGTAATTCCAAACGAATTTTCGAAAATATTTTATGAGCATCTGCTTAATTCGTACTAGGTAGGTATGTGTAAGGGTACATGTACATATAGACCAAATCGTGAATTCAGGGAGCTAGTGTACGTGTACTGGGTCTGCATACCTTAAGTTATTCATGTGCTCAGGCCCTTGGGGTACACTTACTGGGTATGCGTACCTCCCTCCTTTGTAATAATTCAGAACCTTAGGGTACGCGAACTGGGTATGCGTACCTACCTATGTTCTGGAACTCAGTTGACTTGGGCACGCGTACTGTGTTTGCGTACCTACCTTTTTGTATAGAATCTCAGTAGTTCTTAATACTCTCTTTTAATGATTTGAAACATTCTCAATTGCCATGGATATGAAATATCACTGCTTAGGCAGTTACCAACCAATCAACTTGAAGTAAAAATAGTTCTTGAATAATAAATTATTCTTAACTAAGATTGCTAGCTAAGGATCTATGAACATCCATTGCTTGAATCATATTTCGAGATATTTGACAAGACAAGCTTGACTCAGAACCTCTTCTTAATAATATGAATTCTAACAAAAATCATACGACACAGTCTCATAAAGATAGAATGGTAATGTCGTGAGTAAATAGGATGGTTCACTCTCCACATACCACTTTGTTGATTGAAGTTCTCCAAATCTTTTCGTTTGATCTTCAGTATTAAATCTTCGAGGGTTATCATTAATATCCGATACTCAACTACCATACTTTAATCCTAGTCCGAAACTAGATATCAAGATATATTTTTATGCATTTAACATTGAGAACAAGCTTAAGATAGTAAAACTTGCGAGTTCAGCCGAGCAGTGGTCTAACAAGAATGACAAGAGCTGATGAGAATATTGGTACAGTAATTGTTCAACAAATCATTTCCAAAGGCTCTAAGTATTCAAGACAAAAATACATATGGCAACTGTGGATGCAATTGAAGAATGTCGAAATCTCTATGGCGGTCATGGTTACCCACCCATCAGTGGATTGTTGAACTAATTACTATATATATATTCGTTCTTGTACCTATAAAGGAGATAACTTTTGTGGATGGGGAAAAATGGTTTGCTGGATTTTTAGGGAAGTGGGACGACCGATCGGACGAGACTCCTCAACCGAGAAAACTTCCTAACCTCACACAGATTCACTGCATGAGAGTGCTTTGAGTTCGAGAGATCAATCTGTAGGACTCTGGCCTAAACTAAGTCAATGGCCGTTCCAGAGTCAGTTCGGTCACAAAGAGGGAGATGGGTTGATTAAAAGAGTGTTTCTCACACGATGATTATTGGTTAGACAATGGATTGTCTGTTCAATATCTCGTGGATTTTCTATGTTGTTTATTACGTTGTTTCAATCATGGATTCGAGGACTTATTTATATTGTCAGAGTAATGAACACATTAATCCTTGTAAGTGTCACGGTTTCTTGAGTGAAAGAGTGGGAAAGTGGGAGGTCGTGGTAAAGTCAGTTCTGTGTCGTGTGGAGGCTTGACTAATTGTGCACCTATTACTTTGCTAACTCATTCAATCGTTTTCACGACTTACTCACATTTCTCGTCGTGGATGAACACACGTGCGGTAGGCTGCCAGACCAAACCCTAAGTGATATCCCCCAATATATGACGTGATTGATGTCTCACAAATCGTGGAGTCTACAAGATAGACGTGTATTTAATTAGTTAGTTGTTGACTGATTAGACAGTGAGTCTAGGTTTTGTTGAACTGAGCATGATTGACGAATGCTCAGTGATTCATGAATGTTAATTTTGATTATCTGAGTAAATATTATAAATTCGATGAGTTGTTGAATATTGAGTTGTGATTAATATTCGAGTTTCCCAATTTGGCGAGTTACTGAATATTGATAAGTTATTGAATATTGATAGTTGGATCAATATTTAAGCAACTGAGCAAGTATTGCTCAATTCGACGAATTCTTTATTGGTGATGTGACCCAATAAAATATTAATTAAAATATTCGTAGATTACCGAATATTGCATTATTAATCCAAACGTTGATTGCTGGATCAATATAAATTTATTAGTGTTTGAACTTGCTCAGAATGATGATTTCGTGAAGTGTTTGTTTGAAACCCTAATTTTTGACCGATTATTGATCAGTTGATGAATTGCTGAAAATAGATCATGAGGGAGGGAGGGACCGACCACATGGGATGGTGGATGACCATGTGATGCCTGAGTGATCGAGTGAGCATGCACCAGGGTTCCAAGTTGAACAGTTGGTGAAAGAATGATGATTAAATGCGAATTTCATCATTTATTGAAATAGTGCTCGACTGAGCATTAGGTAATAAAACCAAATTTATGGAAAAGTAAGTGACGAGGCGTCGAACTCGCAAATTTTTTTTTCTCTACTTCTCTTTAACTAGCAAGTAGTATACTGTAAGTAGGATCGTCCCAAGGGAGGTATGAAGTCTAAGTTGTTATGCAAATACTCTTAGCAAAGATGATTTTGTTGTGGAAATTCTGAGAATTGTAAATTGTATTCAAAAATGAGATGGAATTGATTAAAGGTTCATTCTAGACCACGGAATACAAACCAAATTGATATATAGCCAAGTTCTTTGCATTATCATGTTACTAACAACCCTAGAATAATTAGTACGCTCAACTATTCCGTTATTATCTCCTAAGCTCACCGGATACGGAAGCGCTCGACTACCGGTTCCTACTTGCCAAGTTTCCTAGAGGTACGCTTACTAGGTGTGACTTAAACAAATGCTCTAAGTTTTGTGAGATAAGGTTGCTCCTAGTGATGAACTCAAAAGCATGAATCACCTACTAGTGTTGATTTCTACATACGGGCACTTAACAAAGTCCCATCATCAGTACCTATATATTGCTGCTTGCGTTTATATTTCTAGAAAATTACGGGTCGTAGAAAATCTAAACTAGCAAATAGATTAAGAATTAATGATTCAATTTCGAACTTAAACCCTTAACAAATAATCCATAAACAATAATAACATAGTAGAAAATCAATCAATAACATAAATAAATGCAATAAAATAAGTTATTTCATATCAAATATAGATTCATATTTCGGGCTTCGAAATCGCCCTTAATCAAAGAGAGTTTTAGTTACTCATAATTTAAAATACTAGCAAATAAGTAAATAAAGAAGTAGAATTAAAGTATAGCTAAAAATTGAAGAATTAGAAGAAAAAGAACTCTAGAGAAGAAGAGGAGAAGGAGAGGTGTGTGTTGAGATGTGGTCATTCGACCCCTATTTATACCAAAGGATTCGACACATTTTCTAACTTTTCGCTGCGCATGCTTTTTAATTTTTTTATTCCTTTCTTTTCTTTCTTCCGTGAAGTACGCGTTGAATGCTACTTTCTCTGTTGTTTTTTATCAATTGCGGGACGCATGTGCTTCTTTGACTGACATCTTTTTCATATTTTCCAACTCGAGCTCAGCTCCTCACGCTCTCTTTCTTCACATTTCTTTTTCTTTCTTTTACTCTGCTTTCTGCTTTCGGCGAGAATGCGCATGTGCTTCTCTTGCAGGTATTTCCGTGTTGCACTTGGTAAAAGAAAGACAACCAACAGCTCCATGTGGTGGGCAGTTTTCTCATCATTTCTTTATTGCATGTGATAGAAGTTGAATGGCCCCATCTCACGCTCTCTCCATCGCACTGAGCTCCGTCATCTCAACAACAACTTCCTTAACCAGGGTCCCGACCATGCATGCCCTATCCCGTTCATCAGCGACTGTCGAACTTCAACTCCGTCCAATACTGCCATCGTTAATTCTTCTCTTTACTGTTCCATTACTCACGGCCATGACAACAATGAGCTTGTCTTCTCATCATCTCGAACAGACTTCCAAGCTCGAGCTCTAACGCAGCACCTCCCTGAGCTTCACACCACTGCCAATAGCCTTGAGTTTTAACTCTGGCTCGTTAATGCAACAACAGCCACTACAGCAGCAAACTCCATCGAGCTCCGTCAACGGTATCAACCATGACTGGTCGTGAAAGTGAAGAAGATGATGGCAGCCCCTTATCAGTATTGCAGGTACCATTAACAATATTCGAGTTTTTACAACCCCTTAAGTAATAGACCGGACTCTCTTTAGCACTTCCCTTGAACTCACTACCCCTTAACAGGAAGGTGTCCCTTAACTTACAGTGAAGGTGCCCCTTAACAAGAGATGCCCATTCAACTGTCAGTCCTGGAAGATTGACAGTTTAATTCCAAGTTCATTCTTATTTGGCCCATAACTTCTTCATACGAACTCCGAATGACTCCGTTCTTTCGCCGTTGGCTTCCCCTTCTCGTCATCTACAGTATTTGAACGAGTTACATTTGGTCTTTGGCCCTTCTTCACTCTTGGCTAGCTTCTTTTATTACACAACTAAGCTCAAATTCACTTCTTTTTAAATTATTCAATTAATAACACACAACTAAGAGAAAGCAAGCGTAACACCCGATGATTTGCAAGAAAACCAACAAATACTTGTATGGAATTAACATAAAATATATGTGCAAAGTGCACTTATCATTAAGGGACCATCCAAGAAGGCATGAAACCGGCCCTTGAGAGTGTAGGACCGGATGATGGTCGATTGAGCAAATTCCAAGTTGGTTGGAAAGAGTTTGGACCCAATATGAGAAATTGAGCAAATTAGGTCAAAATCGTGAATATGTGTGGGACCGGCTCCATGCAAGCCTTAGGGCCAGCCTTGGTCGGTCAAGGGGGAATGCCCGTGTCACCACAATGTCCGTATCTCAGTCCTGGGAATTTTTGTATTTCATGATTTGTGTTCGAGCAATATTTTTAATTTTCAGAAGAGTTCGATCTTTGACTGAAATTCTTGATTTTGCTCGAATGAGCAAGCAGAACATTGCTATTTTTTTATCAAAGTTTGAGAAATATTAAAATAATAATATTTTAATACTTTGCGCGAGAAACCTAGTCGGCCGTCTGACCATGTTGACTTCTTGGATTTTTCATGGTTTGAGCAATATTTGAGAAAATATAAAGAAACCATGATTTTTGCTCAAACGGATGAGTTTCATGAGATGTGAAAATAATAATAATAAAATAAGGGTTTAGAAAGTGTGGGACCGGCCACGGCCAAGGCATGGCCGGCTGGCTAGGAGCCCGGTCCCGTGACACTTTCCCTTATTTTATATTATTTTTCATGATACGGAGGAAATTCCAGGAAACCAAGGAGTTTTGTTGAAACCATGAAATGAGGAAAATAATAATTATGAAATACTAGGGATTGTAAGGTGTGGGACCGGTCACGGCTAGGGCATGGCCAGCCGGCTAGGTAGTCCGGTCCCGCAACACCTTTCCCTATTTTTATTATTTTTCATGAATCCTTGAAAATATGGAAAAACCATGAGTTTTGCTCAAACAAAGAAAATTGCTAAAATAAAGGAGTTTTCATGAGTTCATGAAAATAACAAAAATAAATAAAGTAAAGGAAAAAGGCACGGGGGACCGTCCGTCCGGTGGGCCCGGTCCCATAGGCGCCACTTTTATTATTTTAATATTATTTTCTCTCTCCTATTTTGCGTAGGATTCCTCGTTTGTCCATATTTCGAATGCTCGTTCGTGCATTTGGGTGCTCGTTCGTGCATCATTGTCGAGTACACTTGCACCATTTTATGGGGCTTACTCAGTGACAGTCCAGATGCTCGATTGTTGAGTATTTATTACTAATTCATGAAATTCAGTGGAGAGTGATTCATGAATCCGAGTAATTAAAGTGAGTAGTTGTTTATTATCAATCCATAGGATTAGCCGTGGATTCGAGCATGGATTCAGAATAATAAAGCGAGTGTTACCATTCTGTGGGACCGTGGATTCGACCACAGAATCAGAGTAATTAACTATTACCATTCCATGAGATCAGTTGTGGATTCGATCATGAAATCAGAGCAATGAAAGTAGTCATTACCATCCATGAGATCGGCCGTGGATTCGATCATGAAATCGGAGTAATGAAAGTAGCCATTACCATTCCATGAGATCAGTCCGGGATTCGATCATGAAATCAGAGTAATGAAAGTAGCCATTACCATTCCATGGGATCAGCCTGGATTCAATCATGGAATCGGAGTAATTAGATAAAATAGATTATTTTCTAGGAATTCAGTGGTGAATGTCACGGTAGAATTAATCTATTGCAGAAGGGATATTAGCTAGTTAAAGCGTCATACCCGTTCCGAAAGGTGCATAGTCAGGACTGTGGCCGATGCCCTGAAGGCGTTTCGCTCTCAATCTTACGGAGAACCGCCTGGATCTATACACGATCTCTCTACATAGTCAGGGAACAGTGAGTGTCACCAACATCCTGAAGGCGTTACTACTCTCAATCTTACGAAGAACCGCCCAATCGTTATTCTATGTAGAGGTGGGTCTCTCTCATGTAGTCAGGGAACAGTGAGTATCATCGACGTCCTGAAGGAATTATTGCTCTCAATCTTATGGAGAACCGCCCAATTATGTTATTCTACATAGAGGTCATGATGAAATGTGTGGCATCGAACACTCAGCTAGTGGAGGCCTTTCAAGAAACATATTCATCATGGATTCGTAAAATATGAATCGTCACATGCCTGAGGCCGTATCAGAAACATGCAGTATTATGATTTTACGGTTTTGACCTTTGTTGAAAATCCACCATCAACATTAAGTCCCCCGCTTAGTGAGGGACAATCATGTTCCACAGTAAGCATTAGATGGTGATTTTCAGTCGACGAGATCGGTGGTTGAACTCTGTCGTACAAAGGTATTCTCAGAATTCTCGATTTTCTCCAATGGTGTCATTTACGAGCAAATGCACATATAAGGACCCTGATATCAATATAGAGTGTCATCTCGAGAGCAGGGATAGATAAAACATAGATGATATGGACACCTGGAGGCTCAGTGCTGGTCAGTTTAGGATTTATGGGCCCGAGCCCAAAAAAGGAAACCCTTATTTTATTAGGTTTTGGAAATAAAATTGATATAAAAGGGAAGAGACCCTATTTATTTATTTTAAGTTCAGTTGTTCATGATTTATTCAAAATAACATTCCATGTGTGCATGTATGCGTAAGTTTCATGAAAATTCGTTTTAGAAAACATATGCCCGTTCGTTCGTTAGATTAAGAAACGAGCAATAATTCCTAATATGAAAGAGATACATGAATCCTTGAATAGACATGATTTAGTTACAGTAGATAAAATTTTGTTTATGAGGTTTCATGAAAATCAAAATTTTATTTTTAAAACATGAGTTTTCACATGAATATTTTTTAGGAACGTATGCTCGCTCGCTAGTGAAAGTAATAAATAATGATCCCTAGCATTATAGATATTTTGAAATAGACCTGTGTCTAATAATAAAGTTTTGTTTGTGAACTTTCATAGAAACAAAATGTATTTTGGAATATATGGACCTATGCAAGATAGAAAAGACCAATTTGACGAACAAACGCTCGTTTGAGCAAAATAAGATTTTTGTGTACGTGAGTTTAATCACATAATTTTTTTTATGCAAGACTCAAAATTTATGTAAGATCAAATTTTGATTTTCAGCAATTGCTAGAGGTAAACAATTTTTGATAAAATGTTGCTTGTATGAGATTTGTGATTTAACGATGTATGCACAAAACTAATGAATGTTCACCGTTGAGAGTTGCTCATATGGTGGAAAATTTTGTGAATTACTCACATGATAGTAGTTTCGTGAATCGCCCACGGTTTTATGAAAAATCATGTCATGATTTTGAATAATGAATTTTGCTCGTCTTTGTAGGTTTGAGGGAACGGGCAAGTTTTCGAAATTCTGACGTTATAATCACTACATCTAGTGAAATTGTAAATAGGTAAGAGTTGGATTGTTACCATTTTTTTTACGCGTTTGTATTGGTATATCCGTGACTTCATGTCTTTCGCCTCAGATAGTGGTGACTTCTGGTTACAACCACTTTTATGGCTCTTCCGGAGAACACTCCAAGAATTGTAGGATCAGAATCTCGCAACAACAACACCCTTGCGAAATCTCCATTTACAACACATTGCGAAGACTTCGCAAGTTGATTACAGAAATGACGTAACACATGACGCCAGCAGAAACACGAGAAAGATGTGAAGATCTTGCGAAATTTAAGAATGTTGCGGAATAAACACTTGTATGCTTTCGAGAGTCTCGCAAGACAGATCCGAAAATAAAGATTAGATTAGCTGTCATCCACTATGTAATATCCTATATAAAGAGTCGAGCAGGCCTAAAGGAAAAGAGAGATCCTTTTGGAGTGAGGAGAAAGTTTTGAAGAGAGAGAAAGTCCAGAATAGTCGTTGTTTTCTTGATTTCATTTCTTTCTTGTAAAATTTGATAAATCAATTAATAAAAAAGTGTGATTGTTGATCTAAAAGATGTGTTGATTGTAATAGATTCTTGTGAGGGTGTATTGTAGGAATTCCCGCAACTACATATTGGCGCTAGAAACATGGACGTTGAAGATTAAAGACTGTTTCAGTGAAAAGTGAGGATTGATGTGGCGATTTGAAAGAATGTGAAGAAATTGGTGAAGAATCTTATATAATTTTCAATAACTCATTAAAATTAAAAAGTTGGCCAGAATAAGAAATACATCAGGGCAACCAACAACAATTAGAAGGAGTAAGAGACTTGCTGGAAGAGAGAGAGATGAAATCGGAGAATTTTCTAGATTAAACGCAAGAAACAATGGAGAAAATCAAGTTCAACCACCGATTCAGCGTACATCAGTACAAAATAGAACCATGGATTATGACAGAGTGAGTATACACACTTGGCAGACAGATTCAACAGAGGAAGCGGATGAAGAGCAACAACTAAGAAATGATAAGCAAGTAGAGAGAGATCGAGGAACAGTTGAAGGAATAATTCATGGAAATGAAGGGATTGAAACATTAGAGACGTTGAGGCAAAGAATACACGAAGAAAGGAGATTAGAAGCAGAAGAACGCGCAAATATGACAAGACAAAATCATGAATTAAGGATGGAAAACGTGAGACTACAGAATAGAAGGTCAACAAGTACTGCAAGATCAAGTTCAATATCAACTAGAGAGAGATAAGACGAAGTTCGCCTGTGGCAAATGTTGGTGAAAATAATCGAGATGAAATACAAAACATAAATGAAGAACATCGCGACAGAAGAGAAGCAGTTGAATATCGTTATATTCCACATGGCGAAATTCTCCATGATGGACAAATTGACAGGAATCAGGGGAATGGGCGACGTCAGGAACAAATTATTCAAGATGGTGAAGAAAATCAAGAGGAACGAAGGAGAATATTACATGGGAGAGAAATTCAAAGGAATCGACAAGTAATTGAAGATGAAATCGAGAGACATTATGCTGAACAAGCACATCTATCTTGCGAAAGAGAGAGACTGAGAGCATAAGTGGAGGAACAAGAGCTCCAAGAGGCAATACGACAGAACAATCATGATAATCGAGAAAGAAGGCGCGAACAAAACCTCAATAATGATAATATCAACAAAGAGTGTGATAGAATACCAAGAAGAGCTGAAAGGCAACAAAGAGAATTGATGAGGAATGAACAAGATCGCAGAGGAGGAGACGAAAGGCATAATCACGTGCGAATTCACGAAAGAGATGAAAGAGAAGATTGCAGAGGAAGATAAGAAGAAGATAATGAAGAAGAAGCACAATATTTCGCAAGGCAAAATAGGCAGGAACGCAGGATAAGAGAAGCAGAACTAAAAAGACCAATTGATCAAAATCCAGGTGTAAATGAACAAATATTAAGAGAATTGGCGGAGATGAGAGGAATGCTAAATAATAGAAAATAGTTAGGTAGGAGACAATTGGATAAAGCCATAGAAGAAGTTGCGAAAACTCCATTCACACAAAAAGTACAATTAGGAGGAATACCCCCAAAGTGCAATCTGCCCACGTTAACTAGCATTTTTGACGGAACAACTTGTGCAGTTCAACACATCAAAGCTTATGTGAGATGTATGCTACAATGGGAAAACCATGCATGATGCTGTGTTGTGCAAATATTTTGCATCAAGTTTAACGGGAGAGGCCTTAAAATGGTTTGAAGGTTTACCAAAGAATACTATAACATCTTTCAACAATTTGCAGACTACGTTCTTAGGGGCGTATATAAGTAACATTTCCTCGCGACCTGGTATTGAAGATGTATTTAGGTTAAAGCAAAGAATTGGCGAAAGCTTGAAGCATCTAACCATGAGGTGGAAAACAATGTGTAGTGATATGGCAGGCCGTGTAGATAAAAGATACCTTATTCTATCATTCATTAATGCAATGTTCGCAACCAATCTGCTATATATTCAAATTTTCAGAATTAAGAATACAATCACAGTGACTGATGGTAGGCTCAAAAAACCCACAATAATAATACTGCAAGTGCACAATGTCTAACTAGTAGACAATGGCAAGTACAGGTAGTTCCCGCGAGGAGTGTGAAATACATACTACTAACTAATATCAAAAGTAACCAATCGAAAAGATGATGTTTTAGCAAAAAAAAATCGGAAATATGGAACAAAATGAAATAATAATAATTCTAATGATAAACAAATGAGAATGGGGTTATTAGGGTTTTCGGTTTCCACCAATTAATTATGTAAACTCTACTAATCTTTAAAAATATATTTCATGCATTTTCAAATTACCGTTTCTTTGATATAGTTTCCTTCGCTTCATGGGTAGTGATCCTAAAGCATTACCTATCTATCCTTAAATACCACGTCTAGGGATTTAACCGAAGCACGAAATATCAATTCAAAAGCATAAATAATCAAGAAAATCACATGAGCAATTAAATACCAAGCTATATGAAGAAAAAATACTAATCAATCACATTATTAAGCATATAAATGTTGAGTTTTCATAATAAAATTGGGTTCTACCTAAACCCTAACATGGTTCTAGCTAGCCATGGCTTTCTCAAAAGCCAAAAAACGATTAAAATCAAAATTAGCTAAGCAAGAACAAAAACAAAGAGGTGAAACTTCCAACTCCAAACCCTATTCTGCGTGAAGCGGCTCTGTAGATCAAAATGGGAGAAAAATAAACTCCAAACCCTAATCTTTGTTTCACAATTCACGGCTCTGTAGCCGCTCGCCAGCTTCCTCCCTCTTTCTCTGTCTCTGTTCAATAAGTATGTGCTGCGAGAAACAAGGCCTAGTGGATCTTGTGCCAAGGCCCACTCTAAACATAACCCAACTTCTAATTTCTGGCCTTCCCAAAATTCGACCACTCCTCCAACTTGCCTGTTCACGCCCTGGCCGGCTTAGCACCTTTCTCCAACTTCGCTGCAGCACTCATCGTTGCTGCCATAACAGATTGATGTCTCGTCTTTGTGTCAATCACGATTATCCATCCAATATACTCCACCGAAATTCAGACTCTCCAAATCCAAACTTTCTGAAGTCCGATCAAAACACAGTCCCTGACCAACTGAACATCACCTTACTTTCTCCATTTCGAGCTCAGAACTGTCTTGACCATTCGCCTACAAAATCAGTAAACACCCTTCACAAACTCCAGCTGCAGTATCGGTCACAATTTACGACCATCGTAATTCCATTGTTTCACCATCAGTTCTTCTTATTCAGTCCATGCAGAAACGACTGCCAGCACCCCTTTCAATAACCCAAGTGATGGCAGCAACTCCATGCATTCGTTTTGCCAAACCAATGAATCGAAACTCCACTCCATCTCCAGCACCGTCTCTAATCTTCATCTCCGTTCCAACAACATCATGGCAGCACCAATTTCCTAATTCCAGGCGAACAACACCAACTTCTGTATCTTTTTTTCTTTATTGTTGTACCGAACTCGAGAGAAACACCACTGCCATCAGTAGGTCCAACCATCGACGACAACCAATGCTGTCTTCTTTCTTTGCTGCTGTCCATTTCTCTTCGCTGGTAACGAACTCCATATTTCACCAATTAGTCGGGACCATTTTAGACAGGAACCAATGAAACTCTAGAGCACCTACAATATTATAATCTTATGCCAAATGCTTCAAGAACTGATGCCCTTTAGCAGACTCCGGTTCCATTGATGATGATGTTGAAGGGTCCTCCATCCGCGTCTGTTTAAGTATTTTCACCTGTTTACTTTCTTCACCGTCAGTTCAAGAATACAAAGCACACCAGCCATAACCATCAACATAAACCAATTCGGCAAGCATTCATTTAATTTCGTTGTTGACGTCGGTCATTTCTCAGTTGAGAAATATCATTCGAATCCAATTTAGCTTCAGACGAGAACCCCCAAATTCAGTGTTGTTGTTGTCGTTGTAGAGACTGACCACTGCTGCCTCTACTTGTTTCGAGATGAAATAATCTTCTCCACTCTTCATTGGGAACTTTCGGTAAAAACTATTTATGCCTGAATTCGGTCGCTACTAACTGCAATCTTCCATCTCCATTCATACACAGCAAACCCAAATTTAACGGCATAATCAACATCATATTGAGGATATAAATCCATCACTGCCATAACTAACCACAACACCAGCTCGAGCTCAAGTACGGCTAAGCACCACTCTCAACTTCCTGAACTTTGCTTTGCTGCCAATCCTCCACCGAAGTCCATACTTCGCAACTGTTGTAATTCCAGGCATCTCGTACCACTAATATTTCTAACAGATTGCCACCCGAAACCTTGCTCTGAAGATGAATACCACTTGCTTCTCTTTAGTCTTTACATTCCACTAACAATTAGTGGTAATAGTGAGGCCACGTTAATTTTCCCAGTAATGGGCCTTCACGGGCCTTCACGTGCTTGACACAAGGAAAAGCAATCCTTTATTATCTTCTCTTGTCGAGTGGTGAATAAAATTTAACTGCCTCTTTTGGTGTCATGAGTAACTTAGATGGTTGCTGATATATAGAAATATCAGGCCAACCCATTTCATTGCTGCTGATATATGGAGATACCAGGCCAGCTTAATAAGTGCTGCTGATATATAGAAATATCAGGCCAGCATAATAAGTGTTGGTGATATATAAAAATACATGCCTGCATAATAAGTGCTGCTGATATATAGAAATGCCAGGCCAACATATTTGATCATTGTGGTTGTTTATACATGGAGATACCAGGCCAACCCCATTTCATCATTGTAGTTGTTGATACATGGACATACCATGCCAACCTCATTTTATTATTCTGGTTGCTGATACATGGACATACCAGGCCAACCCGGCTGCTGATATATAGAAATACCAGGCCATCCCATTTCATTGCTGCTGATATATGGAGATGCCAGGCCAGCTTAATAAGTGCTGCTGATATATAGAAATACCAGGCCAACATAATAAGTGCTGCTGATATATAGAAATACCAGGCCAGCATATTTGATCATTGTGGTTGCTGATACATGGAGATACCAGGCCAACCATATTTTGCCATTTTCGTCGCAAACACCAATAAGTCTCACATTTTGCTGTTTATTCGTTGGATGATTGAATTCACTTGTACTTTCTACAAAAGCACTAAAATAGTATTAGTAACTAAAACATTGTATCCTAGCTAATATAAATATGGGTATAAAATGTAGCATTTACATGCTTATCAACACCCCCACACTTCTATTTTGCTAGTCCTCGAGCAAAACAGAGATATTATGCAATTGACTTTTTTTTTTTTTTTTTTTTTTTTTAAAAGTGAAAATCTGCAAAAATATGGATAATTACCCACTCCCCCACACTTGAACATTACATTGTCCTCAATATAATTGAGTCATCCAACGTAGAAATTAAGAAGGGAAATAAAAAAAATAAAATAAACAAAAAGAAAATAAGAGATAGAGTAGAGGGAACAAATCTGATGGGTTGACTCCCATGAAGCGAAAGTTATATGTTTCCCAACTTGCAAATAGCACGTTCTCAAACAATGTGGGGTTGGTACCCCAAGGTAAGCTATGAGTCATATATATAAAGCCTGAAGAGTTGGGGATCAACCCAACTAATATGATTAGTCATAAACAGGAACCTGCGGTAAGAAATATTAGTACCTAGAGAGATAAAACTGAATTCAATCTTATTTAAAACATAATTCGAACCTTGAATATGAAGTAAATCAGGTTCGCAGATAATTAGTAAAGATTGTTTAAAGAATTAAATAAATTTTGTACTCCCTAAATCAGGTTTTAAGTCAGCGGAAATAACTTCCACTAGAGCTGTCAATTCCTAACCCGGCCCGCGGGTTGGACCTAGCTTGGCTTGTTTCAACCCGGCCCGGCTTGGCTTGTTGTCTAAACAAGCCGGGTTAGGGTTGGCATATCTAACCCTAGTAGAAAACAAGTCAAGCTAGGGTCAACCCGCGGGTTCACGGGTTGGCTTGTTAGTTACCTATTTTAAAGATTTTATCTAATAGAAACGTGTTCATTTGTAGTCCAGTGGTTGTTATGCTAAGTGAACACCTAGCTGAGCTAGGTTCAATCCTCCCTAACAGCGTAATTTTAAACATTTTTTTTTTTTTTAACTTTCAACATTTTTTTTGGTTGTTATGATAACTAACAAGCCAACCCGTGAACCCTACAAGCCAACCCGCGGACAAGCTAGGGTTGGGATTTTGGGCTTGTTGATGAATAGCACTAGGGCTAGGTTTGACCCTAGCTTGTCAACGGGCTCACAAGCTAGGGCCGGGTTGACCCTAGCTTGCCCCGTTGACAGCTCTAACTTCCACGACTGATATTGGTTCAATTTCAGCTAAGTCGGGCACACAAACATATGTTGGTTCAAATTCACTTCCCGAACAAGGCCTCATTGGAGCAATAGTATCACGACTCATAGACCCATTATTATGTAAAACGGTTTCATTATCAATATCATCAAGACAAAAAAAATCAGAACTTAATGGATTATGGGTCAAGGTCGGACCATTCTCAACTGATGGAACTAGACGAGACTCAGATATAACTAGAGGTTCTAGTTTGGGCTTCCATTTGTTAGTGTCTAGCAGTGGTGTGGAGTCTAATAAGGCATTGACTTCACAAATAATACTATCATCACCAAAATCGTACCCAAAATGTGCTAAGCAAACCTCCAGTGGATCTCCCAAGTCGCTATTGCAAAAGCTTTGTGAGTGCATACATTCTTTTCGCTTGTAGCACTGCAGACTAAGGTACCTGGAAAATATTCAAACAAACTGCGTAAAAAGAACTAAAAGAAATCTAAAAGAAAAAGAAAAAATAAATTATATACAAAATAAAATAAAAATAAGCTATATACAAAAATTGATATTAGTTAGAGTGTATTATGCAACCACTACCCGGCAGCGACGCCAAAAACGTGATAGGTTCGGAAACCCACAATAATAATACTGCAAGTGCTCAGTGTCTAACTAGTAGACAATGGCAAGTACAGGTTGTTCCCACGAGGAGTGTGAAATACTCTACCAACTAATACCAAAATCTAAGTAATCGCAATATGATGTTTTTTTGAGAGTTTTCAGAAATTCGGACAAAATGAAATAATAATAATTCTAATGATAAACAAATGAGAATGGGGTTATTAGGGTTTTCGGTTTCCACCAATTAATTATGCAAACTCTACTAATCTTTAAAAATATATTTCATGCATTTTCAAATTACCGTTTCTACGCTATAGTTTCCTTCGCTTCATGGGTAGTGATCCTAAAGCATTACCTATCTATCCTTGCATACCACGTCTAGGGATTTAACCGAAGCACGAAATATCAATTCAAAAGCATAAATAATCAAGAAAATCACATGAGCAATTAAATACCAAGCTATATGAAGAAAAAATACTAATCAATCAACTCATTATTAAGCATATAAATATAGAGTTTTCATAATAAAATTGGGTTCTACCTAAACCCTAACATGGTTCTAGCTAGCCATGGCTTTCTCAAAAGCCAAAAAAAAGATTAAAATCAAAATTAGCTAAGCAAGAACAAAAACAAAGAGATGAAACTTCCAACTCCAAACCCTATTCTGCGTGAAGCGGCTCTGTAGATCAAAATGGGAGAAAAAGAAACTCCAAACCCTAATCTGTGTTTCACAGTTCACGGCTCTGTAGCCGCTCGCCGGTTTCCTCCCTCTTTCTCTGTCTCAGTTCAATAAGTATGTGCTGCGAGAAACAAGACCTAGTGGATCTTGTGCTAAGGCCCACTCTAAACATAACCCAACTTCTAATTTCTGGCCTTCCCAAAATTCGACCACTCCTCCAACTTGCCTGTTCACGCCCTGTCCGGCTTAGCACCTTCCTCCAACTTCGCTGCAGCACTCATCGTTGCTGCCATAACAGATTGATGTCTCGTCTTTGTGTCAATCACGATTATCCAGCCAATAAACTCCACCGAAATTCAGACTCTCCCAATCCAAACTTTCTGAAGTCCGATCAAAACACAGTCCCTGACCAACTGAACATCACCTTACTTTCTCCATTTCGATCTCAGAACTGTCTTGACCATTCGCCTACGAAATCAGTAAACACCCTTCACAAATTCCAGCTGCAGTGTCGCCACAATTCACGACCATCGTAATTCCATTGTTTCACCATCAGTTTTTCTTATTCAGTCCATGCAGAAACGACTGCCAGCACCCCTTTCAATAACCCAAGTGACGGCAGCAACTCCATGCATTCGTTTCGCCAAACCCATGAATCGAAACTCCACTTCATCTCCAGTACCGTCTCTAATCTTCATCACCATTCCAACAACATCATGGCAGCACCAATTTCCTAACTCCAGGCGAATAACACCAACTTCTGTATCTTCTTTTCTTTGTTGCTGTACCGAACTCGAGAGAAACACCACTGCCATCAGCAGGTCCAACCATCGACGACAACCAATGATGTCTTCTTCCTTTGCTGCTGTCCATTTCTCTTCGCTGGTAACGAACTCCATATTTCACCAATTAGTCGGGACCATTTTAGATAGGGACCAATGAAACTCTAGAGCACCTATAATATTATAATCTAATGCCAAATGCTTCAAGAACTGATGCCCTTTAGCAGACTCCAGTTCCATTGATGATGATGTTGAAGGGTCCTCCATACACGTCTGTTTAAGTCTCTTCACCTATTTACTTCCTTCACCGTCAGTTCAAGAATACAAAGCACACCAGCCATAACCATCAATAAACCAATTCGGCAAGCATTCATTTAATTTCGTTGTTGACGTCGGTCATTTCTCACTTGCGAAATATCATTCGAATCCAATTTAGCTTCAGACGAGAACCCCCAAATTCAGTGTTGTTGTTGCCGTTGTAGAGACTGACAACTGCTGACTCTACTTGTTTCGAGATGAAATAATCTTCTCCACTCTTCATTGGGAACTTTCGGTAAAAACCATTCATGCCTGAATTCGTTCGCCACTAACTGCAATCTTCCATCTCCATTCGTACACAGCAAACCCAAATTCAACGGCATAATCAACATCAGATTGATGATATAAATCCATCACTTCCAGAACTAACCACAACACCAGCTCGAGCTCAAGTACGGCTAAGCACCACTTTCAACTTCTTAAACTTTACTTTGCTGCCAATCCTCCACCGAAGTCCATACTTCGCAACTGTTGCAATTCCAGGCATCTCGTACCACCAACATTTCTAACAGATTGCCACCCGAAACCTTGCTCTGAAGATGAATACCACATGCTTCTCTTTAGTCTTTACATTTCACCAACAATTAGTGGTAATAGTGAGGCCACGTTAATTTTCCCAGTAATGGGCCTTCAAGTGCTTGACACAAAGAAAAGCAATCCTTTATTATCTTCTCTTGCCGAGTGGTGAATAAAATTTAACTGCCTTTTTTGGTGTCATGAGTAACTTGGATGGTTGATGATATATAAAAATACCAGGCCAGCCCATTTCATTGATGCTAATATATGGAGATACCAGGTCAGCTTAATAAGTGTTGCTGATATATAGAAATACCAGGCCAGCATAATAAGTGTTGCTGATATATAGAAATACCATGCCAGCATATTTGATCATTGTGGTTCTTTGATACATGGAGATACCGGGCCAACCACATTTTTCCATTTTCGTCGCAAACACCAATAAGTCTCACATTTTGCTGTTTATTCGTTGGATGATTGAATTTACTTGTACTTTCTACAAAAGCACTAAAATAGTATTAGTAACTAAAACATTGTATCCTAGCTAATATAAATATGGGTATAAAATGTAGCATTTACATGCTTATCAACTGAGCTGTGAGAATTTCAGGGGGAGTATATTGCTCTTGAGGAAAAATAAAACGAGATGGAATCATACCCAGTTGCGAACACAAGTTCAAAAGCGGCGAATACAAGCTTATTACCCAAATTGATAAACACTGTGGCGAACTCTTCGCAAGTACAACAACAAGAGAAGATGATGGTTGATAGTCAGCAGAAGCTGGTGGCTATGGGAAGTCGTGATCAAGAAGAGTACGAGAGAGAAAGAAACTTCTACAACCGTGGTGGAAATAACAAAATTCAAAGACTTGATCAGCCACAAGAGACTGTAGTTGCAGAATAACCTACAACTACACCCTCAATAGAATTAGTAAAAACTCAAGAAGTTCTTGATGATGAATAACAATTTTCTTATTAATGTTCTCAATTGATTACAAAGAAATATCTAAATGGAATTAGAATAGTTACAACTTTCTCTATTCTCTTTCCTAAGATATTTTCTAACACTCACTAAAAGAATCTCTCGAATTTTACATTTGAACTCCTATTTA